>JARYHS010013630.1:58944121-59581763 GCA_031002005.1 Vandiemenella viatica
AAAGAAATCGGATGATTATCGGGCCAAGGTGGCGCTACTTTTTTTTCTACGATATCGCGTAAAGTACTGTTAAACCTCTTTGTAAAATCTTTGGGCGCATACAGATCTCTGATTTTTTTTAAAAAAATTAATCAAGCTCTCGTATTTAACACTGGTTTCACAATATACTTCCCACTGATTTTTATGATGTTTTTCAAATGGTTCTTTATCTTTGCTATCGTCTGTTGGCGCGCTACGTTGACGGTATTCGTAAAAGTTGGTTCATTTTCAGGGGCTGGATGTAAAACTTCGGCTTCGGCCAAACATTCGGCTGAATTTGGCCGAAGCCGAATGTGTGGCCGAAGCCGAACATTCGGTCGGACCCTAGTTGCCAGTTCGGAAGCATTCTTATCACCCTCCAACCTCACCACATTTCCTTTCTGCCTCTATAGTTTGAACCTGAAGGGCCATAATCACCCATCTCCTTACCTTTTCTTCCTGCTCCAAAAATTTCCTATACCTAAAACAAAATGGAGCCTCATTTAATTCCTATTTTCACTCTACATAACGTTTACCCTGGTGAAACCACATCTTACACTCACGTAATCTAAACTGTTTACCACAAACCTATGACAGATGCCACATTTACCAGACATAACTTCTAGTACCTCCTAAATGAATCTCAAGGATTAAAAATGATACTCTTACGTTTTAAATTTTACTGATACAGTAGTCGAATAAAACATTTTACAATGCACTTAACTGAATTAAAAAAAAAAATGCGTAAGAACATAAAAAATTAAATAATATAACTTACAATTTTGAATTTTTATATTAAACCTATTAAAGAATGCTATAGAAGTAAGGTCAATTGTGACAACAAAGATAAACAGTTGCAGCACCGGAAATGTATACATTTGTGGGACAAACGACCAGCTTTGTAGGTTGGGCACTCAGCGAATTCACATAATTTATGGCATATGTCAGCTAGAATGACAGCATCAAGACATGCCAGGATTGGGCAGCTGTGATCCCGTCCTAGGGAAATATAGAGGGGAGGGCAAAAAAAAATCCTGGGACGACAGACGAAAAGGGGTCAACCTGGGCAGCCAAGGAGCAGTAGCGAACGAAACTAGGGATGGCTGGGCCTCAAGGGGTGAGTGGCAGCAGAGATGGCCGGCGGCAGTGATGGTAGCAGTCTTCGCCGACAGCACAACACAGCACAGCATCCACATAGATACAGGTAGGAATGATCTTGCTTAGGCACCACTAGCTATTTTGGAAGGATACAGCCTAATGGAAAGTATAGAAGGAATTATTAGTCACAAGAATAACTGACCTGGCTACTGTTACTATTAATCCGTGATTCACTAAAAGTGTGTGGCGGAGGGAGCATTGCACCTATCCAGAAAGCTAATGGTTTGGAAGGGATATACAGGATATGGCAGAAGGCGCCCATTGGCTATTGTGAGGAACCATCCCAGCATTCGTCCGGAGCAATCTGGGGAAACCACGGAAAACTCAGATCAGGATGGCCGGAGTACTTTATTGAAAGCTACTCCTGCCAGTTTTTATGTTTAATCGCCTGGTAAATCTTTCTATTCCACTCCATAATCGCTTGTGGAAAAATGAGTACAGAAATGAAATGGTTCTGGCCTGATTTCTCTTATCTTATTTTCGTGGTCATTCCGAGATATGAATGTTGCTGCTAGAAATATTTGTTTCCTGTCTTTCCGAAATACGTCAGTCGCGAATTTTTCAATTAGCTTCTGTCGAGAGCAACGCCTTCGGTGCTCCAGGTCTTCCCAACCTAACTCCTTCAACATCGCACTTACGCTTTCCCTCCAACTATCACAAACCAGGCAGCTCTTCTTTGGACTATCTCTAATGCCTCCATTAATCCCTTCTGATGGGGACCCCATACAGAGCAACAATGTTCTGAGTGAGGCCCCACTAGTAACTTGTATGCAATCGATTTAACTTCCGGAGTGCATTGTTATAAATTATGACCTAGAAATCGAAGCATACGATTTGCCTTCCCAATTACCCATAGATATTTATTGGAATCTAGCTTTATAAGGACTGTACCATTAATTGTATATTCAGAGCTAAATGGTATCACCTTATTACTTCCACGTATGACTTGGCACTTTTTAGCGTTTAACTCCAACTGCCAATCTTTACACCACACAATTATTTTCATAATATTGTCTGCAACAAAGCGCAGTCGTCCTGGGTTGTGATTTTACGATAAATAATAGCATCATTGGCAAATAATCTTTTCATCCCCCTTATTATGTCACACAAATTATTAATATATATGAGAAAAACAGGAGCCCTATCACACTTTCCTGGGGAACCCCGGACCTCACCTCGGTAAATGAACTCTCACTGTCGAGAACTACACACTGTGTTCTGCCCTTCAGAAAGTCTGCAACCCAGTCGCATATTTGTCTAGATATGCTGTAAGTAACCTAGTGTGAGGCACAGTGTCGAAAGCTTTTTTAAAGTCTAATAGAACTAAATCAACCTGGAATTACTCATCTATAATACGGCTCAAGTCATGAATTAAAAGAGCAAGTTGTGTTTCGCAGCATTAGCCTTTTACGTCTCTAAAGACCTCGCTGTTGAGAGACGTAAATACAATAAAAAAAAAAAAAAAATTAGCCTTTTCTGAATCCATGTGATTTAGGTTTAAAAGCTCACCTACATCCAAAAAACACATGACATTTGAATATATGATGTGTTCTAAAATTATGCAAAATATTGAAGTTAACGAGATCGGCCTATAATTTCGACGATCATTAACATTCCCATTTTTAAACACTGGACTTACGATGGCGGCCTTTCATTCGGATAGTATTTTTCTTTGATCCAAGGAGGCAGTACATAATTTCATCAAATATTGCGCAATTTCTTTGCGTACCTAGAGTAGAATCTTGTAGGAATGCCGTTTGGTCCGGGAGCCTTATTGGGATTTACATTCATAAGCAGTTTAGTTATTCCCTTGTCATCGAGAACGAGATCATTCATAATTTTGTTGGTACGATTGTTAAATATTGGAATCTCCTCCGAGTTTTAGGTTGTGAAAGCTTTTTTAAATACATTATTCAAAATTTCTGCTTCCTCTACACTAGTTTATGATAATTACCCATTTTCCTTAATCAACGAAGGCAGGACCTTACGACAGTCTCTTATTAATTTGACATATGACCAGAACTTTTTTGGATTAGTAATCAGATCTTCGGATAAATTCTGACTTAGAATTCTTTAAATGTATCACGCATAACCTTATACACTTCCGCTCACAACTGGAGTAATTTAGCGCGATTAGACGAGTCCCCAGATTTCTTTACTGTGGGATGTAAACGCCTTTAACTCCTGAGCAAACGTTTCACTTCCCTATTGAACCACGGGAAGTTCTTACTAACCTTAATAAACATCTTGGGAAAAAATTGATTTAAGCCGCCGGTCCATATTATTTTTTTAAAGTTAAACCAAAGTTTCTCAAAATTTGTATTTAACGTGTAAGTTTCAAAATTTTTTGCCAAATGATCGACCATAAATGCATAGTTTGCCTTATCGAAACAATATACAAGTTTGTCTTTATCATTCTAGAACAGTAAACAAAACTAAGGGGGATTAATGGCCTATTATGTATTATTTGTAAATAAATGTGAATACTGTACATACTTTGCTGGAGTATCATTTATACAATCTACTGCTTACATTACAGAGTCATTCCCACACATTAATATTCTTCTTGGGAAGTGGCAGTGCAAGAAAAAGTTTATCGCACCATCCACCACAGTAGAATTTCATGGTGCCGAGGTGTGGGGTCAGCCAACACGAGAAAGTATTGGTATGAAGGTACATATAATATTCCAGTGAGCTGGCAGCAAATGAGATTAAGGACAATAAAATAGAGAAAAAAAAATAAGGCAGAAAGTACCTCCCATAAACACAGTGTTACAGAAATCGACGAGGCGTATTGGCCCAGCAGGAAGCAAAACACATCGTAGCAGTTACGGAATCGAGGACAGCAGCGAAAAATCTCTGTCAACACTACAGCAACTCAGCTGAAAAGTGAGTAAGCAAGCAATGCAGCCATGCCTACTAGTGCTGGAAACAGTGACACCACAAAAGACGATAATGCAGTAAAAAGAGAGAAATCGTGAATGAGCTTATCAAAAGTATTTGAATTAATTCCTAATTCATTTTGTGGCGAGAAGGAGAATTGGGTTAATTTATAGATAAATGTAATACAACATTCAATCTTGCAATGCTGAATATCATGAAGTTCTTTTAAAATTTGTAAAGATGCACATCAGAGGCCAAGCTAGACAGCGGATTTTAGTATGTGAAAACATTAAAGATTGGAAGAATGTATGAGCAGTATTAGTGGAAAATTAAAAGCCGAAACACACATCTGATAATGATGTATAGTATGTTTGCAAGTTGACAGAGAGAAGAAGAATCAGTTGCAGATTGGGCAAGTAGGTTGGACAGAATAGTATATGAAGTCCGCAAAACAACGAAGAGAGAACTAAAAGGGAGTGAATTAGCAGGGTCTGTGTAGTTAATACACACCCTTGCGTGCAAAGCATTCATGCGAGGATTAGTAGACGAGAGAATCATTGCAGTGCTCAGAGTCAGAAAATTGTCAAGATTGCCCAAATCGAAGAAACAGTATTATTTCAGCCAAAGAGCAATATGCAGGTGACTGCAGGATGCGTCAGCACTATTGGAAAGGAGGTCCTGATGAAACACAATGCCGAGGCGATGTAAGACTGCGAGAAGTCACTGTGCGTAGGAAAAGCAAAAACAAACAGAAGCCAGAAGGCGAGAAGATTGACGAAAAAGAGAAGCAATGTATTACAGCAATTTCAGAGACAGGGGGCATCATGCAAGAGAGAGTAATGCCCTAGGGATAGAGAAATTAAAGGAATTGGAAAAGAGTGAAGGCACCTGTAGTTATAAAAACTATTTCATTGAGTTACAAAACCAGTACAGCCCACTTAAGCTACTTTTGGACTCAGGAGCAGCAGTGATACTTCTCAGAGCAGTGTGTGTGTGAGAGAAAGTCAGTGTGGCAAAATGATGGGGTGAATCTGGATCAAAGGAATCTCTGGAAGAACCAGTCACACAAACGGTGCACAAATGGTTGCACTTAATTCAGGGAAGGAGTTAAGAATGGAGCAGAAAATGCAAGTGGTTTCAGCGGGGGTCAGTATCCCATATCATAAAATAATCAGTCGAGACTGGTTGAAGAAGTGGGATGCCATAGTCGATTATCACTAGGCAGAAGTGTGGATCCAAGGATGTTCGATTCGCATGACGAGTGAAGAAGAAAAATGTGCACGTATTACAGTGTCATTCACGTAGAAGAATTAAGCTGGGAACAGGTGGCAGAACCGGAAAGGCAAGCAGCAAAAGAATTATGTGAAATGTATCATAATGTCTTCCACTGGGTAGATATCCTCCATCCCTTCCTATACTGTGCTAACCTCTTCATTTCTACATATCCCTTACAACCCATGTCCTCAATTATCTGCTTCATTGGGTAGATATGTTGGAACATAAAGCAGTGGAATAGGAAATTCAAACAAAGGTCAGAGATGTAGGGAAGAAAGAAAATGAGAAACGGGATAAAATGTCCAAAAAGCAAGTGAATAATCTGCAGGAAGACGTAGGAGAGACATCGGAGCCAGAAACAATAAAAGAAAGAAGCAGCGGCAAGATGAATTCATCGTTGGCAGCAAAGGATTTGAAGAAAGAAACTAAAGGTCTACTTCAGGAAGAAATAATCTAAGAAAGTGGAACCAAGTGGAGTTCGCCAGTGTTATGGGAGAATTTGAAGAAGTGAAGAAGCACCAAAATATGACAATAATACAAAGTATTAGAAGCAAGTGGAAAATGCCATTGGGAATTATTACAAAGGCACAGAGGAGGATAAGAAGAAAGAAGGGAAAAGATTAGTGCAGGAGGAAATATGAAGAAAAAGCAGAGGCTACAAGAAATTGCAGGATTGGGAAATAAACAGTGAGGCACCACTGTCAGGGAAAGCGGATGCACTCCATAGGAGAAGTGATTACAGTAAGTATTGCAATGGAAAAAGGATTGTCACAACACGGTTCGGGAAAACCCGACAAAGCAGTGTTACTAGCAAACGCCAGCAGCATTATGTTTACGACAAGAGTACGTAGCAGGCATTACAATGAGATGGCAGCTAGAGTGACACTCTTGCATGGCGGGTAGCAGCTGCATCAGCAGGAGTTGTCATAGGTCAGTAATGCACGATTATGCTGATAGAAGCAAATGCAGCAAAACAATGTACTTGCTTATAGTAACAGAGTGTAATGAATCCATTCTGACAGAAGTGCGAGATCAAGAGGGAAGCTAGTAGAACGGAATATTAAACCACAGTTAATAAAAGCAGAAGATATTGTGACATATTTAAAACCTAGGCGAAAATATGTTACAAATCTTAGACTTGTGATAAGGAAAGAATTAATTTGTTAAGTGCTATGGACACTGAGTGATGTGCTAATGACAAAATAAGTGTTATGTTGCAAATGTCTAAAAGGTTTACTATTATTAGTGAAAGGAAGCAGATATCAGACCTTGTTGGTGTTGATTTGAGAATAATATGAGCTAAAGACATTGGCAATGGATGTTAGTAATACAAAATGAGTGCTATGCTACATTTAAGGAAAATGTATCACATGATGTTAAAGGAAGAGATGAAGTTTAACACTTTCGGGACCAGCAGCATAGGTACATTCCTGGCCCAGAAAACCAGCCATTTATGGCATTCTTTAAAATGTCACTGACATGTTTGTATTTGACATATTTCAAAAAGAATTTCATATAATAAAAGAACAATCTTCAAGGTTGGTTTTACATGTTTATTTTAATTTTTTTTAGTTGGTAACAACAATGTTATTGACAAACACAAAAGGTATCATTTTTGTTTCACACAAAAATTGCGTTTTCAGTTTTTAGTATAATTTCACAGGTATTTGGCTTCAGTGTGGAAGATTTTGAAGCATTCTGGCATACAGAGAGGTATATTACAGTCAGGACACCACCAAATCGTTTCCTTTCTACCTGCTTTACCACTAGATTTTTTTGTTTTCTCAGAACAAACTTTACAAACTCTTGTTGGACGCTCCTTCTTCTCAGTGGCTGGAATTTTTTCTGGGAAGTGTCGTCCCAGAAGTCTGTTGCTTTGATTTGATCCAGGAACACTTTCTTGTGTCAGTGTTGCACCTTTCTCAACAAGTCCTTCGCCAATTTGGCGCAAAAATGTGGAAAATTGGCAACTCATTCTTTGAGTAGGATTCCTGGTTGCTCGATATAAAACAAATGCATTTGTTGCAGCCATCATAAGAATATGAAAGAAAAGTATCTTCCACCACTTCATCTGTTTCCTCCTAAATGCATAATAAGAAATCATTTGATCACTCCTATCAACCCCTGTTTTGTAAATATTATAATCAAGAATAGCATCCGGTTTTGATTTTATTGTGATACCATCCTTTGTACATACACGTTTATCTGAGCAAGTCATTTTGTGCACAGTGGAAAGGCAAAGCACATTTCTTGTGTCTTTCCACTTCAAACAAAGAAGGTGATTCCTCCTCATATACACAGATTCATTCCTTCTCAGCTTTTTAGACACAATATTTTCTTTTGGCAGTTCTTTCCGGTTAGGCATGCATGTTCCTACAGCTTTCGTTTTATTTTGCCACAGAAAATCGAAAACTGCTGGTGAACTATAAAATCTGTCCATGTAAACAGTGTGACCTTTTCCCAGGTAATCAGCAAGCAACCTCTGAAATAGTGGTATTATGGAATTGTCTTGTGACCCTTTACCAGTGTACACCTCCAATCCAACAACGTAACCAGTTTTCGAATCACACACAATAAACATCTTTATTCCATACTTATCGGGTTTATTTTTTATATAAACGTGAAATATTATTCTTCCACGAAAACCACACATGCCTTCGTCAATTGTAAGGTTTTCTGATGGATCAAATGATTTTTTAAATTCTAATAACAAATGATCCAAGAACGGCCTGATTTTATGCATAGGATCATGCTGAGGTTGACTTTTCGGAATGTAGGTTGAGTTATCATTCAAATGCAGATTTGACAATATTGCCTTGAACCTATTTCTGCTCATTACAGAACCTGGAAAAGGAGTTGAGATGAAACTGTTAGTAGACCAGTAGTCTGTCAATTTCGGTTTTTTTACGAGACACATGTGGAATAATATGCCAAAAAATAAATACATTTCGTGTAGTTTTACTCCCACCCACCAATTCCATAAACTGTGGGTCTTTGTTTTGGAAGCTGCTTTGAGCTTGTCACAAATGGACTTCGCATATCTGTTTGTTTCAACTTTTATGTGTTTCACCATCGACTGAGGGAAAAAGATAGAGAAAACATCGAGAGGAGTAGAATTTTCGTCAACTGCTGCTCTTACTCCACCTTTTCCTAGAAATTGTGGCACAGTAGGTTGATCGTCAGCAAATCGCCAGCCTAATTCGTCATCAGTAAGTTTCTTCTGCGAAACTTGCTGTCTTATTGTTGGACATTCAGACGAGGGCTGCATTATAGCGGAAGTCTTTGTTGCAGACGACGAACTTTGTTGAACAAACGCCGCCTGCACAGAAGCATGCTCGTCATCTGATTCTTCTGCAAGACAGACGAGACGAATGCAAATAGACTCTTTTCTAACCGTGCTAACTGAAACAGCACCAGCCACATCAGTCGTACTAATGATACCAAAAAAAATTATTCTAAAAAGCTCGTTACCTGCAAATGATCCCTCTTCATATTCATCACATTCAGAAATTTCCCCCTCTGACCCAGAATCATTCAGTTCTTCTTCTAGAGCTTCTAAAATTTCTTGTTCACTCAAAAATCGTGACATATTTGCGAGGAACAAACAAGAACTTGCAAAACTCGTGACGACGCAAATACACAATGGCGCAGCTGAAGCTGTCTGGCACCGCTTACTGTTTCTTTCGAAATAATTCCATAAGCACATCAGAGAGGGCAGCACCAGTCAAGGAGAATATAGACAGATGTTACACGCAGCACTATTACATTAGCCGGCCGCTTCCGAGTGAGAAACAGGCATGTGAGTCCCGAGAAACAGTCGCCCGAGCTATGCTCGGGCTCGGTCCCGAAAGTGTTAATTGTTATTATATGGAAATTTAATGGTTATAGAAGATGCTCAAATAAATGTTTCAGATGGAAAACCGAAAGACGGAGGGCCAAAAGATGGAAGGAATAACATCGCTGCAGAAACAGACTGCAGAGATGTTTCATTTGACATAACAGAATCAACCAGTCGCTAGAAGGAATTGGTTATGACGGTTAAAACATTGTGTAACGGAGTGCTTTAAGTTGGTCAACAGATAGCCAGAGGTAGAAGTCACCAACATTAAGGCGAGCTACATCAGCACGAGGGGCCAGCGGCCGCGCACGTCAGCAGCAGCGTTTGCAACATCAGCAGAACATCAGCAGAACATCAGCCAAGCCAGCAGTGGGTGCAGTGCTAACACAAGTGAAGCGACACAGAAATAAAATAGCAGTCACAAGGGACAATGGAAGCTTCTACATCAAGAAGATGCAACTTTTTGCGACAACACAATTACACTCTAAATATTGTATCCATAACACTAGTAGCATCAACGCCTGTAAAGCGGAAAAAAAGGATTGTACAGAAATCTATTCTCTAGGATAAAATGTAAATAACTACTTGTAACTTAGGTTTTGGAGTGGAGCCAAAACTCTGTGGTGGATGAAAGGAGTAGTGGCCCAAGGGTTTTTAGTGAATTATTGGAAATTGTAGTGACTGTTACAGAATGCTAAAGAAGCCAGGTCAACTGATAAAACAAAGATAAACAGTTGCAACACAGGGAATGTATACACTTGTGGGAAGAAATAACATGCTTTATAGGTTGGGCACTCAGTGATTTCACACATTCGATGGCATATGTCAGCCAGAATGATGGCAACAAGACGTGCTAGGATTGGGAAGCTGTCATCCTCTCCAGGAAAATTTAGAGGGGAGAGGCAAACAAAACACCGGGACGTTGAATGAAAGGGGGTCGAACTGGGCGCCAAGGAGCAGCAGCGAATGAGACTAGGGCTGGCCAAGCCTCGAGCAGTGGGCAGCAGCAGAGATGGCCGGCGGCGGGTGGAAGCGATGGTAGCGGCCTTCATCGACAGCACAGCACGGCATCCACGTAGGTACAGGTGGTACTGATACTGCTTAGGCACCATTAGTTATTTGGGAAAGGTACAATCTACTGGAAAGCAGAGGAGGAATTATTAGTTGCAAGAATAACTGACCTGGCTAGAAGAGTAAAGAAAGCTAAGGGGGATTAAAGGCTTATTATGTATTATTTGTAAATAAATGAGATATTGTACACACTTTGCTGGAATCTTGATCAATTTATTCTTTTGTTTGTTGGCCTAAAAGTTCTCTCATACCAACAACAACCGTGTTTGTGACAATCTTGATATCCAAAGATTCGCAGGATCATTTCTACTCAAGATTTAATCCATTTTTTTACGCTAATATGATGTTCAAAATTTCTCATAATACAACTCTTATTATTTCAAAACTCAATGTGCTGCTAGATCAATCATGTCTTAGTCGTTCGCTCTACTCAACAATTAACTCACATCTTTTTTCAGAGATCCTATCTTTTCAAACATCTTGGAGTAAACAATATTTATTAGACTTGTTATTCTTTTTTTTATAAATTCTTTAAACTTTAATTTACCAATAGTATGAACTACTATGTTACAGATGGAATTTAAAATATCGATACTATAATAGTCCTAATGTGAATAACAACTGATCATTTATATTAAAAGTATTATTTTTAAAGTTTAATAAGAATGGTTCCTCTCACTAACAATATACATAAGAATTTAGTTCATAATTTGAAGTTTTAAAACAATTCACTCAATGTGGGAATAGCAGGCACCTCAGTTGTTTCACCCTAATGCTGTCCAACTTTATGAGTCTTCATTTAAGAGAAATCAAAGAAGCATAAACATTTACTGAATATTTACTGGTAGAAAAACTGATAAATCATACTAGCTGAATATTTATGCCCATATTTTAAAACCATTCCTTTGTGTGTGTGTTCTTTTTATTCCTATTCCATGGTTGAGGCATTACAAATTTATTTTTACAAAGATTTATCAGATTAAACTTTGGTTGCTCTTGATAACAGACTTTCAAATTTGCTCTTTGAGTACTGTTAACATTGTTGTTGACATTTTGCTGTTTGTATTGGTTGCATAATTTACGAATATTTTTATAGAACTTTGATTGTTTATTTCTTCAGTTTTCTGAACACTCTGAAGAGACATAATTGAAATGTATTTGCAGTGTGAAAATGCACAAAAGCAGACAATTGGTTTAGCAGTCAAAATTGTGTGTACAAAGATTGTTTGTTATAAGTTATGAAATCATTGTACAATTAAAGTCAAGTCCATTAGTGGTGGTCCAAAATGTTCATCTCATAATTACACATTTGACAAAGAGATTACACACATTAGTGAAAAATTTACAATAGTTCACAAATAGATGATAGGCACCATTTCACTAAATTGTATTTTTAAGTGTGCCTAATCAGTGTATTAATTCTTTATGAGAGAATAGATATTTAGCAAAGAATTAGCAGTAGCAAGTCACAGGAAACAATGGGCAATGAGTAATGAGCACCTGATCTCTGACAAAAAGTGGCTAGTATAGGCAAGCCAGCAGTGGAGGTGTTACGAACAATGTTATACGGAAAATTATAAAACAAACCTTTCACAGTACTGAGGGAGGTCTTGTCAAGCAAGTAGCCAGGATTGAGGAAACTTCTTATATGAGATGTAGGCTTTTTTTACTGCTTGGGATTACTAACATGGGCAAAGCTGTTGACAAAATAAATAAATGATGGTTTATCAGTGGTAGGATTATTAGAGGTGGAGACCTGGAGTTGAAGGTATGTTGGATTAGCTAGCACTCAATCTACAGAGCTCAGAAGAGACAACAGTTCCCATAAAGGGTCCAACTGTTTTCTCGGTGAAACGTTACTGAGGATATACAACTGTGAGAATTGGTATGGGAGGCAATTTAATGGCACAGATTATTGGTTGTGGCCATTCATCTTACAAGCCATTTATCTCCCTTGATAACTAACCAAAATCGAGGTATCATTTAAAAGATTAAGGTCTCCACTCAGGAAACATTATAAATTAAGAACAAAATTTTTAGGAATTTGATCCTTGAAGGACAAAAGTAATAACTGAAAGTTGCGCATATGAGACAGTTCAGAGCCACACAGCTAGATAGCAGCAGCACGTATCACAGAGATAATAATAAACTACAGGGTGAGTCAAAAGTCGCAGTACACCCTTTTATTTCAAAAACTCTGCAGGAATTGGGAAACCTGAATATTCCAGTAAGGTATTGGTGAGGTGGTCTATCTTTTACGGTATGTACCGAACATTGGCGCCATCTTGAAATTGGCCATCTTGAATCTAATTCAATTTTTTTAAATGGAAAGGGGGTCGTGTGACACATCAAATAACATCAGAATTTTCTCACAAGTTCATTCCTGTAAACAGATTTGAAATAGCAGTTGCGGTTCAAAAGTTACGTAGCTTTTTTGTTGCAGATAATTGAAGATGGCTTTGACCAAGGAGGAGAGAATTGAAATCATTTTGATGTCTGGAGAACGAAGTTTCCGTGTCATAGCTGCAGATTTTAACAACCGTGGTTATGACGGTTAACTTCACCACTGACATAAAAGTTTGCCTCATCACTGAACAAGATGCTTTGTGCAAAAGAGGGATCCTCTAAGGCCCACGTGCAAAACTGTCTGGGTCTTCCTCTGCTAGGTGCTGGAGTAACTGAATCTTGAATGGATGCCATCGATGGGCATGAAGGATTCGTATGATCGATGACTGGCTGATTCCACATTCTGCTGACAAACGTCGTGTGCTGCGTTGTGGGCTCTTCACGAAGGACGCCAAAACCATTGTTGAGGTTGTCTCATCAGTAGCACTTTTTGGACGGCCACTCTGTGCCTTGTCAGCCACAGTCCCAGTTTCTCGGAATTTGGAAATTAAGCACCTGACAGTGTTGTGTGAAATTGGAGGTCTTTCTGCGTGCCGGTTGTTAAAATCTGCAGCTATGACACGGAAACTTCGTTCTCCAGACATCAAAATGATTTCAATTCTCTCCTCCTTGGTCAAAAGCCATCTTCAGTTATCTGCAACAAAAAAGCTATGTAACTTTTGAACCGCAACTGCTATTTCAAATATGTTTACAGGAATGAACTTGTGAGAAAATTCTGATGTTATTTGATGTGTCACACTACCCCCTTTCCATTTAAAAAAATTGACTTAGATTCAAGATGACCGATTTCAAGATGGCGCCCATGTTTGGTACATACCGTAAAAGATAGACCACCTCACCAATACCTTACTGGAATATTCAGGTTTCCCAATTCCTGCAGAGTTTTTTAAATAAAAGGGTGTACTGCGACTTTTGACTCACCCTGTACTTCACTGGCATCAACTTTTGTTATGTTCTTATCACACTAAACAGTTGATAGAAATGAGGTGGTTTATGTTTCATCCTATTAAAAACCACCAACTGTACTATTCATAGTATTCACAAAATTTTTGCATGGGTCATCTAGTAATAATAATAATAATTTCTTCAATCATATTCTCTTACTGATCTTGTTAGCCATCATGGTGGCAATAAGCTTTTGTGGTAGTGATGAGTAGGAAGTTAGAACGTGTTTTAAGCATTGTTAGTGGTGGTTTTCTTATGATGAAACAATCTTCTTTTTTTTATTTAAAAAAAAATATTTATATGAATCAAGTACTGGAAGCACTGAGAAAAGTGATGATAATAATAATAATGATGATGATGATGATGATGCAGCTGGCTTTTCTAAGAGTGCTCTTAATAGAATTCATAGGTAACATAGTGAATTGAAATGGATAAATTTGTGTGCAAATTTCAATCAAAAAATCTTTACTGGTTAATTTTTTAATTTTTTTTAGGTATTACTGTGTTTCTAACCATGTTGCCACAGAATTTAAATCCAATTTCTCTGTCAGCATTAGGCGTTTAAACACTAAATCACTGAGCTATGATACAAATTAACTCTGTGTTGTAATGGTTTTTAACAAAATGAAAAATTATTCTGTAGAAACAAATGCATGCCAAAAACTTAGAAAACTAGAAAAAATAACAAGAAAAAATGCCTTTAAAGTACATACTGCTGTCCAACTACAATCTTCCAACTTCACTGACATACCAAAGAATTTAATAAAACATATAGAAAACATTCTTTGAGTATAAAAGAATGGTTGAAGGAGCTGTAAAGTACCTTTTAGTTCACCAAATGCACTCCCACGAGCTATCCCCAGTAGTAAAATATTCTATAGATCAATTGTAAAGTCACTTATGCCAGACTTAGAAATTTCGAGAAGAGTAATTGTCAACTTGAAGGAATTTTCCTGTAATCTTTCCCACAGTGATGATTCACCATAAAAATCATTTTAAAGTGTATTTATTATATCGGGAAATGTTAATTTTCAGAGATATTCCAGTTTGTTCATGTTTTGAAACATGCGATTAGAAAAGTAAAAATCTAAGATTTGAAATATCTTTGAATCGAGTAAAGCTACAGCTGAACTTTTATCACCAGCTATAGTCAGCATTGTTCCTGATATTTTGGTAGTAAAATTAAATAATTTGGCAAAGTTTAATTGGCAGTTTTAATTAAGAGAAAAAATGAACTTTTTAATTAAAAGGAATATTAATTTGAAATTTATATCAGTAGATAGACCAAATCAAGACGATTACGAACATATAATGGTTTTGGTAAAAAGTATACGCATTCGTCAGAATAATTAAGTTTTTAAAGATAGATTGTTACGGATTGTTGCTGAAGTGCGTAAAAATTCCGCCAAGTTGGTCATGTGATGACTTTAATTTTAAGATTATAGAAACCCTCTTGAATGTTAAATTAAATTAAAACAGATAGAACATGGTCATGGAAAGTCCCTGTAAAAATTTCAAGTTAAACTATTTAGTACTTTTGGAGATATTAATTAAAGAAAAATTTGCTGATGTCATAGGCTCTGAGAAGTCTATAAAAGATCTTGCAGCAAGCACAGATTGTCTCATTCTTACGCCGGAAAGTGATCACGCAACTCTGCACAAGTTAGCGGAGCAAATTGTTCCATGCAGTAGCGGTTTAGGAAAATTCTAACATGCCGTAATACTCACTAATGTTAGGGGGACTTTGTGAGTTTTTGTCTTTTCGTAGAATTGTACTTAATCTGCAATCTTCAAAGAAACTGTTGTTTGATGCTTTATTCACGTATCTGGTACCGACAATGTACGAGTGAACTATTATCAAGAATATAAGTACTTTGTTATTCTCAAGCTGTGTTAAATGACTTTATTCAAATTATCCTTCGCATTTGGGGTTTAATATGAATGCGTGGCGACAAGGTTATTTAATATTATAGGTACCAGAAGGCTACACATGGTCACGAACTTAATTGTTCACAGTTCAGGTGAAAGTGTTGCATAACCCCCGTGCAGCCCTGCCGCCTGACAGAGCGTGGAAGACAGAAGCATGAAGCCAAAGTTAAGTAGTCATCAACATACTATCGTCTGTAGTAAAATTGAAGCAGTAATAACCAAAAACAAAAAAAATATGCTGGGAAATTTGTCTGAAATCTTATTAAACATTAATTAATTAACAAAGCCTCCAGAGATGGATTATTTGTACTAGGTAAACCTCAAAACTACCTATGGTTTTTTAAAGGATAAGAAAGATCTACACTTTTCCTTGTGCACTGTACATGACACTCACAATTCCTAATCTTCTGCAATCGTATTCACTCAAAGGGCAGATGTTTTATAGCCTAGAAGCATTAGAATTGTAGATCAATGAACATATCAAAGAATGGAATGGAAAGTCATGACAGCACTTTTATTTTAAGTCTTGCTGCAAAAAGGCATCTCAACAGTCTGTATGTAAAAATGGTACAATATGCACCAATTCCCACTATGGAGAACAATCAGTAGTTAAAACTGACTTGGTGTTGCAGAAATGATGATCTATCATCTACCACAAAACCTCTTTTTTTGCAGTTGGCACATAACTAAGTGGTAATTGAAGTAATAATAGTAAAATAAAAAAAATAAAAACACAGCCTAAAGCTAATATACTATCCTGAAAGACAAACAGATTTGTAACACTTGATTAAAACTAAAAGGAACTGCTGCTTTTAATGTACGCATATGGTCTGTTTGCATGTGTTTCCACATTACTTACAAACAAAATATCCATCATTAAAAAGGCAAGTGTTTTATCTGTTTCTTCTTCAGAGTTTCTACTACTCAACAAGTGTTCACAAAAATTAGAAAGTAAAATTGTTTTGTTTATACTGAGAAGTTAATTTTAAAGATTTCAGATTGGAATCACTACACAGTTTTTGCACGATATTGGGATAATTAAGGGGAGTAGCGAGTATTGCCATATGTAGAGAAATTGTGTAATCTTAGTATAACTATGCTTTGTATTATTCTGTTTGTATAGGATGTGGTTTTTAAGATGGAGAGTTCTACAGATAACTGCATAAAAGCTATAGTCAGGATAGCCAGTATGCCAGGCCTGAGTTTTGAACCCACTCCTACTGCATCTCCCATTTGCAGTGTGGAAGCACTTTAAAACTGGAAAAAAATTAAGGGATGACTTCAAGAAAAACAATGAATATGAGGTGTAAAAAATGAAGTACAGCTTGAATAGAAAAACTTCATAAGCAGCCGTTTGCTGGTACAGGGGATTCTATAACATCATGCTGCTTTATGATTACTGATTTTATGGGACAAGCCGCATTGTTTACTTTATAATCTGAGCTTTTGGCTGCAGCCTTCATCAGAGATACACTGTTTGTTTATTTACATAGCAAAGAGCGTCAAGCGTCATACAGTATTAGGCCGCTTTCCTCATTAACATGAGTTTTATTTTAAATTTCAGCTGCCTCCTTCACTCTTCAAGGCCACCACTGATCATTTCTCTACAGCAGCCTTGTATCTTTAAATTTTATACCATATCCAGTATTGATGGCATGGCAAACCACAGTGGATTTTCAAAAATCACACTGCTATTTCTTAATAGATACTAACTGAAATTTATTTTTGATTTTATTTTACTTATAGCATTGGGCCTTATTAGCAGTTCAACCATGCTCAATTCAATTTCTCTGTACAAAATCTTCATTAATACAGGAAAATCACAAGTTATAGTATAAAAATATTTTTAAAGTACTCCAAACATCACAATTAATATATAAATACAATAAGAAAGGTTGTAAATTTGCAAAACTCTTACACCTGTAAAAATAAAATAAAAATATGGACCATTTTAAATTGATTTTCTAGGAACTTACATATGAAAGTTTCCATCTTTGAAATAGTTCATAAAGTTCTGAAAATGGTGTTGTTATTGGTGGAAAGCAAGGTAATCACATTAGTAGGAAAAGCGATGTTGCAGATTGAAAGATCTTTCAACATTTTATCTTTTAATAGGTTACACTTCTCACAAAAACAGACGTGATCTTCATCCACTTTTTGATCTGCACACTGATACAGGGGGCTTTCGCAAATTGCTATCCGGTTTAAATGAGTGGGAAAACAGTTGTGCTAAAATTGGCTACAGATGATGATAATTATTAATGTCTCTTAACATTCCAATTGAGGAACCACACTCTCAAAGGGATAAGTGGTTAAATGCTGCCATAGTGAGCCTTTTTGATGAACCAAATCATTTTAAACTGTTTGGCATGTTTCCTTCACCCTCTTTTTTATACTAAAGATTTGTTCATATGGGTAAGTTATCAGTTATAAGAGAGATGGTAGTACACCAAATGACAAATTTAACACCTAAAAAGAGCAACATACATAAAATTATCAGCAGTAGAGCACTAAATAACTGAAAGATCCATAAGATAGTTTTAATTCAGATTGCAAATATGATATTTTTTTTAACACTATCATGTCACAAAAGAAAAAGTTCTGTCATAATATTAAAGACTATAGAAAAAATTACACGAAAAAAGTATATTTAAAGTACCTGCTCCGAACTAACATCTGCTGGAGAGCAACTATGAGAAAATTCTGCCATCTCAAAATCATCAAACTCATCACCTTGCATCAAAGGCTCGATAGCAGCTTCTTGTACACAGGTTGCTCCAGTTTCAACCCAAGATGTTGATTCTACATTTGTTGTAGACTTTAGGTTTGGAAAGAAAGATGATTCTCCAATAGGTACTGAGGAAAATTCTGAAAAAGTACCTACATCCTCTGCAAACATTTCACAGGTATGATCCTTCTGTACACAGTCACTATTGTCAGATTCTACAAATTCAACTCGGTCAAATTTTAGGTTCTCAATTTCTTTTGCTGGCAAATCTTTAACTTTTTGAAAGCATCCAAATGAATCTGAGTCACTGTCTGAAAACCTATCTACTTCTGAAACCAAATTACTTGAGCAAGATTGTGCTATTACATTGTTTGTTTCTGTCAGATCGACACGCGCAGAAATCTCATGTTCATCATAGGAATACTGCAAATTCTGGTTATGAATAACAGGTGAAGCACTATTACTCTGCTGCTCAGTACTGCTCTGAAAATCATTTTCACCACTAAAATCTTGTAAAGAATCAACATCTCTTTCAACTGTGACAGTACTTTCATGTCCAATTTCAATAGTAGATCTATGGCTGTTATTAGAATATGCAGAAACATTCTCTTGATCACTGGCAGCAGCTGGCTCAGCCAGATTATATGCAAGAGAGGGAGACTGTCGAGACACCGGCAGTGCAGCTGACAATGAGTGGCCATTACGAATGTCGCACACATCTGACTCTTCTAGTCCTTCATCTGCCACAGCTATTTCTTCGCTAATATTACTCACTTCATTGGACACCACACGGAAGGTTTCAGAAGTATTATACCCTTCACTCACAGATGGTACTGTATCTTCCATATGAGATGATGTCCAATCAGTTTCCTGGCAACATCCTTTGTCTGGTACACAACTTCCTTCTGCTTCACTATGATTGTTATTCTGCAAGAACTCACACTTCGTAGGCATCTCTAAATGCGTATTAATTACTTCCTTCTCAACATTGTTGTCCCAGAAAGATGTCGCCAGTCTCTGTGGAACTGCATCTGCAAGTAGAATTTTTTTATTTTGTTAACAATATAAGGAGTATAAAAATGAAAAGAAAACTGAAATGACTGTCAAGTAAGTTACATTACTCCAACAATAATGCAGGCTGTAACTGTTGGCTATACAGTGATTTGTTTAAATCGGCTGCTTATGTAACACACTACACAAGTTATGTTAACAACATATGTCATATCAGTACTTAAAATGTCCTGAAAAATATGTAAGTTTGAAAAAAGTAGATACTTGGACTCTTCAGTCTGTAATGGTCAGATGTCCCATTACTTTAAGGGTATAGTTACTATTCAATATGGTAACAAATATAACAGAAACTTTAACATATTTCTGTAGTGAATTCTATTAAACATACATCTGGCAAGGAAAGTTCTCTATGTATCTGCATCCAACTTTAATAATTCTGTGATATGTTATAGCAGACTAAAATCTACAGCATATTTTCTTTTATATCTAGAGAAAAACATATTCAGAGGATTGAATTTAATTTAATTGTGATTAAGTGCATACTCCTGGTCTTATTAGCTTTTTGTTATTATCTTATATATTTTGAATGTTAAAATTCCTCCACTCGGCTACTTTTGTCATTTACATATTTTAAATTCCCTGGTAAATTATTTATCACTGGTAATTTATTTCAATTCTTAACATGAAAGACCCTTATGCATGAAATTGAGTGCCACCTTGTGCCCATGGCCATCTTTTCCTTTCCATGCAATGCTCTTAATTCTTTGAACAATTTCCCTCCAAGCCATATCACCCAATACGCCTTACACACTACAAGCACTCTCTTCACCCTCCTCCTGTCTTCCAATTACTCCCAAACCACCTCATTTATCATATTAGTTACTGACTATCATGTTGGGGGTCACCTATTAGATGATTGCAAAAAAGTTACTCAAGGAATTTGCAGGATATTTGATGTATTACAGTCAACATTTATATAACCAGCAAACTACAAACTCAAACTAATTAACTATTTTTCCAGTTACACACACTTTTTTAAAAAAAAAAATCTTAGTCCTACAGAATAAATATTGATACCAGTTCATAGAAACTAAACTCTCAAGCCCCTACAACATAAAACAAATCTATCACTCACCAAAATTGAAGGACATCAGTGACAAAAAACACTCCACAAACACACACACACAAAACATTATAGGCTACGTTCTCATACTAACAAAAATAAAAATGTGATTGTGTTTGCTCAGGCAAATATGGCCAACACAGCCATAGAGTGGAGGTGGTGCAAAAGCAAAATCAGTGGAAATATTACTTGTGGGAAAGAAACTAATCAAAATAAAATTAAAAAAGGGATATGTACAGGCAGTGAAAATATATAAATGTATACTGAGACTTTTCTGTAAGGATAGGTTGCATTACAATGGAGGTGGTGTATTTATAGCTGTTAGTAAACACCTATCGTGTAACAAAATAGATATCCATACGTCTGTAAATTCTTATGCAGTAAACTCAATGTAGCTAGGACAAAACTTGTGATAAACTCCTATCATCCACCAGATGCAGACGTTACTATTGCAGAGGCATTAAGGAACATTGTAAATAATATAGCTCATCAATTTCCAGATCATCCAATAATACAAGGAGATGACTTTAATTTGTCTTATGTTGATTGGACTAATTATATTCACGTTACTGGTGGCAGGGAGAAAACAGCTTGTGAAATAATAGGTCTTCATCTAGAGCAGCTCGTCACTAAATCAACGTGGTGCCACAATGGTAATGAAAACATTTTAGATATTCTCTTAATAAATTATTCACAGACATTCCACCTCAGGAACAAGTGATCCCAAAGCAGTATTTTCCACAGTAAAATTATTAACCGAGCGCAAAAAAGAAAAAAAGTAAAGATCGTTTACAGATTCGAAAAGGCATCAAAAGAGCGTTTTAGAGTGTACCTGAGGGATAATTACCTTACCTTCAAAATAGCAAGGGGGACTGTTATAATTAACTATAAGGCTCCATCACTGAAAACCACACACGAATAACTAACTTTCTCGTCTTCAGAAATCAAGAAACTTGTCTTGCAGTTCTGCTCCTTAAGTCATCTGCAGGATTCACAATACAATCCAACAAACCAAAGAAAAATACTTCCTTTCATTTGCATATATTTCAGCCATCACAAATCTTTCCCACTATATACTTCACAATTTACACTTTCAAACAAAACGTTAAATACTCAATAGCACCTCTTAACCACACACTTTTACATCTTTCAAAACATGGTGATACACCGCTAATTATCTCCAACTAGAGTTCTTTCTCGCCTGCTAACAACACGAGCCAGTCACACTAACTTTCCTGTGCCATCCATCATTTATTTTCGTAGACTCTTACCATAGATCCTCTTCTCACTCACAGTTTACAGTATACAGATACTCAAATACACACACTGTCATTGATATACTAAATACAACAATTTATAATACCTCTCGCCAGAATTCAACAAACAGAAAAAATATTACCTAGAATACACACAAAAAAGAAGAAGAAGAAATACTAAACCAATAGATTTTAGGTGTGAGGGCACCATATTTTCTCACACCGTTGAATAGATGTGGCATCGATTCAAGGTCGGACCACACTAGACCGCAACAAGTTGTCACTGCACTGATAGTCAGCCGAGTGTTTGCTCGCCTTCCTCGTGTCCACACTGGGCCGTAGCTCATCCGTGTGACGGACGTTTTCCTACACGATCTTCAATCTCCTTTAATGTTTACACTTGGTTGTTGCACGGAATTAATGTTAAAAAATTACCTTAAAAGTGATTTGGGGATTGCAGATAGTGTTATTACCCATACTTTATTATTGAGTACAGTACTTTATTTTGCATAGGCATACATTATAATCTACGAAACTAATAATATAGGTAACAATGAAAGGAAAGAAATGCCGCGAGGCAATATTTATTTGAAAAGACAGATGAAATGTACCCAACACTCACCAAAGTTGAAGGGAGGAGGGCAGCAGCAACACAAAAACAAATAAAATACAATATTTTGGGCAAAACCCTTCAAGTCAAGAGATGCAAGTGGCTGGGCATATGCAAGTCTTGCGCAAACCCAGCCATTTACATCTGTTGACTTGAAGGGTTTTGCCCGAAATATTGTATTTTATTTGTTTTTGTGTTGTTGCTGCCCTCCTCCCTTCAACTTTGGTGAGTGTTGGCTGTATTTCATATGTCTTTCCAAATAAATACAAAACTAATAAAGTACGTCAAAATACCTTTTTTTTGCCTGGCTTCTCTTTATCACTTCACTGTTTGATCCTTTATGTACAAAAATAGTATCCCAACACAGTTTTAACAAATGAACTAAAGATTCTTGTCTATCTCAATAGAGTCACAATGAAATGTCAAGTGTCACATTTAATGTGTTTTTGTGGTTGAGGTTCCTTTCGATCACTCAATATTGTTTTAACAGAAAATAATAAGATTTTAATATATTTCAATTTAAATAAGACCGCAAAGGTTCTGTAAAATAATAATAATTTCATGTGATCTAAAAATTCCAGTTACAGAGTTTCTTATCAGCCGTGCAGTACACCTCTATCATTTTCACCTAATTTGAAAAGGAGACCTACAGATTAAAGTGAAATTCGAACCATAGAGCACCCTATCAGCCATGCAGTTCACCTCCATCTTTGTCAACTAATTTGAAAAGAACCTACAGATTAAAGTGAAATTCGAACCATGGAGCATGCTAGCATGTTAGCATTAACAAATCAAAGCTTTGCAAGAGGTGAATATCAATTTTAAGAGCTGTAAAAATTAGAGCTGACAGGGATTTAAACAAGGGACTTTCAGCACACCCCAATCGCACACCGTAACCATCTGAGTCAAGAGACAAGTATGGATGCAATGAAAAATAAGTATCTAAACATAATAAAATAAACATACTTTTTTTCTATATCATTTATTTTTGTTAACCCAAAACACAAATGTACTTTTATATGATTGAAAGCATATCTTTGAGTACTTCTAGATTCAGTGTTCACGGTGCGTGATTTGGGTATGCAAGGTCCCTGGTTCAAAATCTGGGTATCGGATGTAATTTTTACAGGCCTTAAAATTGATCTTTACCTCTGGCAAAGCTTTTATTTGCTAATGCAAACATGCAAGGACTCTACCTATATTTTACTAATACCTGATGAACCTAAAGGGAGGCTGAAAAAATGACACTTTCCTAAGGCAATCAGTAAAGCTAAAACAACATGTAGTCGTAAAGGATCAGACGTTTCTGAACTCTTTCTATATGCTTCTCCTCAATGACCAGCCGGACACTGGCCGCCAACGTCAAAAAGTAAACCAGACTAATGACATCGGACACTTGGCCGAGTGTTGGATGACATGTTTGAACTCACTTCAATCAAGTAAGCAACAACATTAAGAAAAGTGTCGGTACAGTGATAGAGCAGGCTCGGCGCGGTCTAATGTGGCCTGACCTTTATACGTATAGTCAGGGAATGTATGGATATGCAAGTAACGACAGACAATCATGGAAGGGAATGATCCCCCATGGTATACATATGAAGTTATTTAAAAAGCAAAGGAGGATACATGCATGCTCAAGAAGGACTAGATATGGTCAGGATTTAGAAAAGTTAGATGAGATAAGAGGACATGATAAAAATGCGATGCTTGAGGCCTTTAATGGCTTCCGTTGCAATTAACTTTCCAAGAGCCTCACCGAAAACACTAAGAAATATTGGTCCTAGATTACAACAGCAAAAAATCAGTTTTAGTGAAAACAAAATGACAATACTAATACAAGACGGTCATGAAGTAGACAATAGCTGCAACAAGGCTATATTTAACACGAAATTTAAAAATTCATTCACAGATGAAAACATGGAAAACTTGCCAATTTTTTCACATCTTGTGGAATTAGAGACGGATTCGATCTGAATTGATAGTGTAGGTATTGTAAAGCAATCAAAGCTCCTGAAGTGGAGGAAACTGCTGGGTCCCGATGGTATGTCAGTACAAGTATTTTTAGAGTATGTGGAGGAAATATGACAATTTTGTTTGATATAGTCTGTGAAGAGAAGAGAAAAAAGTGACTTCCGGCTGGAAAATTACATAAGTAATTCCTGTTATCAAGAAAGGAGATTGAAGGAATCCTAAGAATTATCAACCAATAACTAACATCTGTTTGCAGTTGAATTCTGGAGCATGTTATATGCTCTAACATTTAACATTACAAAGTTTTTAAATGAAAACAAGTTAGCTTGTAATGAACTAACACAGGTTTTAGAAGAACAGATCATGTGAAACAGAGCTGGCTCTTTTTTCTCATGACATACTGAAAGGAACTGATGCCGGTTCACAAGTTTATACAATTTTCTTGGATTTTTAGAAAGCTTTAGACTCCACACCACACCACACAACCAACTTTTTTTTTTTTAACTGCTTTACGTCTCTCAACAGCGAGGTCTTTAGAGACGGGAAAGGATGAGGGCAAGGAATGGGAAGGAATTCGGCCATGGCCTTTTTAAGGAAGCATCCCGGCATTTGTCTGGAGTGATTTGGGAAACCATGGAAAACCCAAATCTGGATGCCTGGACGGGGATTCTAACCGCCGTCCTCCCGAATGCGAGGCCAAAACGCTATCCATTACACCACCATGCTCGGTACCAACTTTTAGCAAAAATTCGAGCATACGGTTTATTGGATCAGATTTGTGAATGGATACAAGACTTTCTAATTTGTCAGTACATACCCCATTTTAATATAGATGTTACTTCAAGTGTTCCTCAAGAAAGTATAATAGGACCACTTCTTTTCCTAATTTTTATAAACAATCTTGGTTACAAATTTAACCCTGCACTGGTCGCGTGGATTACATATGTAGTCCACTCAAGCCATTTCTAATGGGACTTTCCAGAGCGCGACTACTGCAGGGTTAATAGCAGGTTGCGATTGTTTGTTGATAATGCAGTTATCTATAGGGAAGTAAACTTAAGACCTTCAGCATAATCCGTATGCTGTTTCAGAATGGTGCTGTAAATGGAAAATCGTACGAAACTGCAAAAAGCGCATAACTAACAAAAAGAGTCCATTTGCTCACAACTATGAAGTAAATAGCTCAGTTGTTGACATGGTTGATTCTGTGAAGAATTTGGGCATAATAGTACAAAGCAAACATGAAATGGGACCTCTTATAACTTCCATTGTGGGTAAAGCAAATTCTAGGTTATGATTCCATGTCATATTTTGAAGAATTGCCATGCTCATACAAAGCAAACAGCTTACAAAACTCCCAGGCATCCACATTTGGATTACCATTATGGAGATTGGGATCCTTATCGCATGGGATTGATTTACGCGTTGGAGAAAGTACAGAGGAGAACCACTCGATTTGTGACTGCTTGCTACAGCCCTTACAAAAGCATCAAAGAATTGATACACAGACTGGGCTGGGTTTGTCTGGCAGACAGACGATGTAGGTTTCACCTGAATTGGCGAATATGGAAAATTCTTTTTTCATTTATGAGGGCAACGAAATACTTTGTCCAATAACTTATTTAAATTACAAACCACAGGAGGGATAAGATTAGAGAAATAAGATGCTGTAGTGATGCTATTATGTATTCATTCTTTCTTTCTTTCTTCCTGCAATTTGAGATTGGAATTCCCAGAGTTAGTTTTGGAAAAGCACCTTCTGCCATACGCAATATTTTTGAATTGCAGGGTAAGGATGTAGATGTAGAGAAGGGGGGGGGGGGGGAGAGAAGAACAGAAATGAATTTTTAATTGCAATGGAGCACATGCTCTGGTGGCAATTTCCCTAGTCATCTAGTTATCCTTTTATTATTATTATCATCTTATCTTCTTTGAGAGTTAAGATTCTTCGCCCATCTACTTTTGCCATTTATGAATTTTAAACTACTTCTGAGTTTTTGATAAATTAATCTTTTCTTCCATTGCTAATTTACTCCAGTCCTTGTTAGCCTTACCCGCGGAAGAAAATTTTGTGCATGGAATCGAAAGCCAGTTTGTGTGCATTGTCATTTTTTTCTGTCCATGCAATACTCTTAATTCTTTGACACGCCAAGCCACATCACCAACATCTGTCTTGAACACTCCCAGAACTCTCTTCACCCTCCTCCAATGACCATCAATCCAGCTCCTTTACCATATCAGTTACTGACTTGGTCCTGTGGCAATTTCCACATACAACTCCAGCTGCTCTCCTTTGCACACCCTCAAACTCCTGTATTTGACACCCAAACAATCCCACCATATTCAAGCAATGGTATCACCCAATCCCCTTATTTCTCTAGTAATTACTCTCATCGCCCCCTCCAGTAAATGAAGGATTTTGTAACATTTTCCTACCACCTGACCAATGTGTCTGTCCTATTGAGTTTATTATCAAATGTTATGCTAAGATATTTACACTTCAAGCCTTCAACAAGCAATTCTATCTCCACCCTTTACTTTTTTATCTCTGTACCAAATGTGCCGACTCTTCTTGAATAACAAATTACGATAGGAAAAAGAACCACTGCTTACTTCAGATGACGACAGACTGCCATGGACACACGAAACAGACACACAAGAAATGTTGCAAGTTTTAGCCATAGCTCGTTCATCAACAGTAGAAAATATCAGAAGATGGGTGCTGTTGGCCAATACCTCAAATTGTGACAGTTGAACAGGGCACATGGTGTGTGTAAGTTAAAACATAGGACAGGGAATGTGGGTTGTCGTTTGAAGAGAATACCTATTCATTAAAAATTAATAATATATAGTCAAAAACATTTAAAAGCAGGTGAAAAGAGGAAATGGCAAAATAAAATATTAAACAGTTCAATATAAATAAACAAAAATAAATAAACTGTCAGGGGCGTAAATGAATATTAAGTTAAATTATTATATGGCACAGGTGTTGGCTGAGCGGGGGCTTGCAACACGACGCGGCACTGCAAAACCAGGTCGCGAAACTGCTGATCGCTGATGTAGCAGGTGCAACGCACATTCTGTCATCACCTCCAGGACAATGGGGACAGTGGGGTTTCTTTATAGCTAATCGCTAGTTACTAGGGACTTGAACCTGTGATTCTTGACTGACAAGAACGCCTCAGGCACATCCGCCGACCACCGCATTACGCCGCCACCTTCGCCGATACTTCCATTAGTCAGTTAAAGCCAGTAGTAACCTATCGCGGTGTGGACCGTACCTTTCGGCCGTAACTTGTACTGTAGCCTACTACGAATAAACTACTGTACATCACCACCATGACCTAATCTTGTAGTAGAGCTAGAACCCTCTCTGCCGTTCAGACGGCTGGTGTCAGACCTGATAATTCAAGACAATGGCTTTGTATAAGTAAGTCCACTCACACACCACTCGCCTTCATGACAACCCTCGGGACCTGCGCGTACTCCGCAGGAAAGTCCCGTACAAAAGATTAAATAAGAAAAATATGAACTTTATTAACACCTTTGGTTAGCAGAGATTCTACTTAACAGTGAGTGTTGAAGATAGGAGAGGAGAGGAGAAAAAGTTGAAGCATTTTATAAGTTTAGACCCAGTGGTTTTTTGGTGCGAAGTCTGTACCAGCTTGCAGTTTCCACCTTCTGAGCTCAGGGGATTTACTAATGTATGGAATGATTCTGATGGCACAGTCAGTGAATTTCTTTCCTTTTTTTTTTTTTTTTTTTTTTTTTGCTTATGGCTTCATGCTTGTTGAAGTCATCAGAGGTAGGAAAGGGCTGGGGGCAAGGAATAGGAAGGAATTTGCCCAAGGCCTTACGAAGGAGGCATCCCAGAATTTGCCTGGAATGATTTGGGGAAACCATGGAAAACCCAAATCTGGATGCTTGGGCGATGGGGGAAGCTCGAGTCTACTACCACAGAAAAACACCAGTGAACTGTGTTATGTAGTACTGTTTGCAAAGTGAAATATAAGGACACACACATTTATGGTTGAAATATCAAAATACCCTCAATCGACCATTTTCAACCACCCTATCTACCACATCCCCACAGCTTCCGACATGCAACCACCATAGTACACGATGGCAGACTAGAGGCTTCTACCACACACAAACACCAATGGTCTGCACTAGGTAGGTGTGGCTGGAAAGTGGAAATAGTCAAAATATTAAAATGCCTTTCGTCGATCACTTTCTCTCACCATATTTCCCTCAACCCCACAGCTACCGACATGCAACCACCGTACTGCACAATGGAGATGAGGCTATTAATACACACAAACAGCAGTGGACTGCGATAGATAGCATTGAGTGTAGTTTTGACTGCAGACTGAAATATAGGAACACATTTCTATTTTTATATCAGGTCAACCACTTTCAAGCACCATATCACTCATACCCCAACAGCTACTAACAAACAATCACCATAGTGTACAATGGAAGACTCCAGGCTACAACCACACACAAATGCCTGTATTCTGTGCTTAGTGGTTCTGACTGCAAGGTGTACGCACGTGTTCGTAGAAAGAGGAAAATGCCATAGATGGACTACTTTAAACAACCGTATCTCCCACACCCATAGTTACAGGCAGGTAACCACGACAGTACATGAGGGGAAACATGATGCCACTACAACATACAAACACTGGTGATTTACGCTATGTAGTTGTGGCAGCAAAGTGAAATATAAGAACACACGTCATTCGGCCAACGTTGTGTTCAATGGAAAACTCTATGCTACTACCACACACAAACACCAGTGGTCTGCACTCTGTAGTGGAGGCTGCAAAGTGAAATATAGGGACACAAATGTTTAATTATATATATATATATATATATATATATAATTAAAATTAAGGAAGGATAGGGAAATATGACCCAGCACTTACCACAGATGAAGGCGGCTGGGACGACGAACAAAAAAAAAACAAACACAAGAGAAGTGCAATATTTCGGCCTACAGCAGCCTTAAACGTGCAGAAGGTGAAGCCCCAGGCGGCGTCACATGTGCACACATAGACAGCCGACTGGTGAATGGCGTCTCAGGCACGGATGGTAGTTTAGGTGGTGGGAGGGGGGGGGGGAGTAAGCTCAAATATTAGATCGATAATCGATACTGATAACGATATGTTATTATTGAAAGAGATGAAAAATAACTGGGTGGGGATATATATAACTATAATTGAAAAGCAAAACAAATGTAAGTAGCATGGAAAATAGTAAATACAGAACTAAAAAAAAAAAAAAATATATATATAAATGGTATAGATAATAAGTGCTGGGTCTAGTGGGCAGAAATTATTGGAGATTGAGGCCAGGAGGATGTCTGGTGTCAAGGATATTCTGGTAGGACAGTTCCCATCTACGAAGTCAGAGGGGGTCGTATTGTTAGGGAAAACTCTGATTGCTCTAACTGAAAAACAGATGTTCAAATTATTGATTTTGTGGGAACTGGCATGTTTTGCAACTGGATGGGCCTCATTGTTAGTATAGACTGTCTGCCTGTGGCCATTCATTCTGATAGCTAGGGGATTGGTTGTGAGGCCTATATATGAGCTGGAGCAATGGAGGCATGTCAGTTGGTATATGAGGTGTGTTGTCATGCAAGTAGCATGACCAATGATAGGGAATGTCTCACCTGTTGTAGGATTGGAGTAAGTGGTAGTGGCTGGGTGCATGCTGCATGTTTTACAACGGGGTCTATTGCATGGGAATGAACCCTGTGGCAGTCTGGGCGAATTACTTGGTGAGTACTTGTGGACCAAGATATTACTTAAATTCGGTGGTCTGCTAAAACATGTGCGAGGGGCAGTGGGTAGAATTTTATGGAGGATGGTGCGCATCCCGGGGAAGGAACGTAGAAAATCATGTCCACGGCGAAGGATCAGGTTAATGGACTCGAGACCAGGGAAGTACTGAGTGATGAAGGCGGGGCTGTGGTTAGTATCAAGGGGTACTGACTTGGAGTGGCTGTGCGAAGGAAGGGCTATGGCACGGGAGATTTGTTTGTGTACTAAGTCAGGAGGGTAGCTCCGGGAGATGAGAGCTCCAGACAGGTTTTCTGTGTATTGGAAAGAGATTGTTCATCAGAGCAGATTCGCCTGCCACGGAGGGCCAGACTGTAAGGAAGGGAACGTTTGATGTGCAAGGGATGACAACTGTTGAAATGAAGATATTGCTGCAGATTGGTCGGTTTGATATGAACAGAAGTATGTAGGCGCCCGCTATGCAAGGAAACGTCAACATCAAGAAAGGTAACATGAGTATGGGAGTACGTCCAAGTAAAGTTGATGGAGTGGTTGTTTAGGGAGTTGAGGAAGTCTTTTAGATGATGCCTCATCGTGGTCCAGATCATAAGATGTCGTCTATGTATCTGAACCACACAAGAGGTTGCAATGGGAAGATTGCTGAGGAATCGCTGTTTCCAGACGGCCCAAGAAAAGGTTTGCATAGGATGGTGCATGCGAGTGCCCATTGCAGTACCACGTAACTGGTGGTAAATTTTGTGAATTAAAGGAAAAGTAGTTGTTAGACAGGATGAGGTTAGCCCAGGAAATAGGAAGGATGTCTTGGGGAGGCTGCCGGCGAGTCGCATTTCCAGGAAGTGTTCCATGGAGCTGAGGGCCCCTGTCCCTGAGGATGTTGGTTGTAAGGGAAGAGACATCTATGGAGACAAGGAAGGAGTCAGGTGGTAGATGGAGTGGGGGACTGTGGAAAGCGTTCAAGGGAAGTGTGGGGTGTCTTTAATGAATGAAGGGAGGTCCTGTACAAAAGGCTGGAGGTGCTGATCCACAAAAGCTGAAATCCGTTCTGTAGGAGACCCATAAGCCGCAACTATAGGTCTCCCGGATTTCCAGTTTTGTGGATCTTGGGAAGAAGGTAAAAGGTGGGGGTACGGGGATTCTGTGGGGTAAGGAGGGACAAAGAGTTGGGGGAGAGTCCTTGTAAGGGGCCTTGGAGGTTAAGGAGAGAGCGTACTTGTTGGCATATTGAGGTTGTAGGATCTGTAGGGTGTGGAAGGTATGTGTTGGTGTCAGAGAGCTATCTCAAAGCTTCGGCCTCATAGTCCACAGCGGTCCATGACTACGGTCGTTGAGCCCTTTGTCAGCTGGGAGAATAATGATGTTCCTGTTCTTAGACAGATCTCTCATGGCACGGGTTTCGTTAATACTGAGGTGGTTGGAGTGGGAAATGAAGTTGAGAAAAGATTTTGAGGACAGGTTGGATGTGAGGAATTCCTGGAACATAAGGAGTGGATGGTGTTGAGGAAGGAGAGGTGGATCTAGTTTGGATGGAGGTTTGAAACGCTCTAGGCAGGGCTCAATCTCATCATGCTGAAAGTCATTATGATCCCGGGTGGCAAAGTGGTAACGCCACTGGAGAGTGCGACAGAACGCTAAAGAGTCCCGGACCAAAGCAGCATGGTCAAACTTCGGGGTTGGGGAAAATGACAATCCCTTCGAGAGAACAGAGAGTTGAGATTCTGTTAACGGAGATGATGAAAGGTTCACCACAGACTGCTGTGGTTTAGCAGGAGGTAGAGTGGCGGCTTTTGGTGTGGGTGGTAGAGGGGATGGGTGGGGGAGATTGAAAATGTGGGCAAGACAAGGGGTTTTGGAAATCAAGGGAGCTGTAGGAGTATGTTGAGGATGATTGGGATGTTGGTGAGGTAGGGGTAGACCCATAGCCAGGTAACTTTTTGCAAGTGCAGAAAGCTTGCGTAGATGTTTTTGTGCTTGTTTTGCTAAGATCTGTATACACTCTGATAGAATCTGCTGTAAATGATTAATTTTATTTGGGGCAGAAAGACAAAGAATTTTGTGTAGGGAGACAAGCTGGGCAGAATGCCAGTCTGTTTTGAACAAGAGCTGTTGAAGGACAAGTCTGGTGAAGTTAAGTGATTGTGTAAAGCGAAAGATGTGGAGTGGTGGGTGAATTTGTGGATGGCAGCCAGAGACAGGGAGTTTAATGGTTAATCCGTTTGGAGGAATGTTTAGAGAGAGGCAAGATTGAAGGAAGAGTGTATGTGAACGCAGTTTTGCAAGGCGGAAGGCGTGAAACTTGTAGGACGAGATGTATGAATCTATGGGTGACATGTTAGGGGAAATAGATTAATATGAATGATGAGGCCCAAAACTGTCCAAACAACTGTTGAGAAGAAAGGCTAAGTGTCACAAAGGGAATATCTGAAATATGGTGCAAAGGATGCAACACAGCGGGGGGGGGGGGGGGGGGGGGGGGGGGGGACTTTTGAGAGTTAAAAATAGTGTTTTGTATCAAGAAACAGCGGAAAAATCGTCCAAAAACGATACTTCAGAAAAATCGCGAAATGGAATAAGAAAGAACCGATCGCGGGAAGAAAAAAGATTATAAATTACACACATCTGAAAATGTGAAAAAATATTAATATTCGTGCTGTACGGAGAAACTTGGGAAAATCGGGCAGAGTGATTAATATCATAGAGAAAAGTCGATAAGCGCGAAACGGAATAAACAAAGAAATGCCGATCGCAAAAGCAAAAATGTACAAAAAAACAATAATTATAGATATTTAGAAAGAAAATAAATACTAATTAAACTGCAGAGTAGGTGCAGAAAAACATTCTGAATCATTGTGCTGAAATTACAAAATGGAAAAGCAGAGTGATGTAACAACTAGATCCTCGTGGCAATAATCCAGGTCGCGAGCGAGGTTAAAATACAGGAATTTTAAATATAATGTGCTGGTTGACAAAAATAAGAGCAGTGCACGCACAGAACGGAGAAATTACACAAGGAATGTTTGGAATGCGAAAAAGCTAAAACATTCACATCAAAATACTGTAGTAAAAATTGGCTGCCAATGAAGGGCGAAAACGGAATTTTCCACCGAGAATATCCTGGCCAACAGACAGAACAGATATACTAATACGCAAACGGTTGGCTGTTTTTAAATCTATCAGATGTAGAAAACTAAGCATATTTTTCGCATATGTGGAAACAAAATGAATAGATACCGCGTGAATGCAGTCAACAATGAAAAACAAACAATTAGGTAAGATATAACAAACAAAATCTTGGGAACTTAATAACACGACAAGAAGGGAAAGATGGAAAGACAAAGGATAAAGAACGACGAGATAGGAACGAGCAAGACAACACAGAAGGAGGCCGTGGGACCGTTATAATAACAATGAGCAGGAAAAAGCTTTAAGGCAATAAAATTAAGGAAGGATAGGGAAATATGACCCAGCACTTACCACAGATGAAGGCGGCTGGGACGACGAACAAAAAACAAACACAAGAGATATATATATAAGATAAGGAAGATTTCATTCCAACATAATCACAACAGCAAATACATGGTAACATTAAATTTTATTGACCTGCCCAGCAAATACTAGTTGATCAACAATGACTTCTTTCACAGTAAGTCATTGATTTTTAATATTTTAAGAGCACTTCAGTAAACTGTGGTCTAACAACCACCCAATATGCCACATTTGATCTCTGCATTCCAATTTTTTATAACTAGTATCAATTTATTATTATTATCATTACTTTTATTGCTTTTGGCTTTAAGCTTTGTTGGGGTCATTAGAGGTGGAAAATGATGGAGACAAGGAACAGGAAGGAATTTGGCCATGGCCTTTTGAAGGAAGCATCCCGGCATTCACCTGGAGTGATTTGGGAAACCATGGAAAACCTAAATCTGGATGCCTGAATAGGAATTCGAACCCACGTCCTCCCAAAATCAATTTTTATATTATAAATACTAAATATTCTTTCAAATGAATATATTCTGAATAATTTCCACACATACTGGTTTGCTTTGAGCTTCAAATCTAATACATAGTCTTTTTATAAATTCTTGAACTTTTTTTTTTTTTTTTTTTTACTACTACCATTTATTTTATTACAATATTCTCAACGATTTCCAACAGTGTGTGTGCTTCACTTTTTTTTTTTTAATCTTTTTCTATGACTGGCGTATCTTTAAGACTTTTGGTTTATATTTAACTCTTTTCAAGTGGGATGCCCATTTTCAGTTGGTAAGAGAGACATTTAACTATCACATTATGAAAGATGGACAGGGGAAAACAGTTATGCAAGAAAATTGCTGCCAGTTCATGGGGTGTACAGCAATTAAAAATAATAACTGCAAGGAAACATAATCCTGGTAAAAATGAGGAAGGGCAGACCATCAGCAACTGAGCCATGGATTAGTGTTGAAATTGCTTTCTTCCCATCATCAAAGATGATATAATACCATACGTCATCCAACCTAAAATTTGAAAAGGATTATAAACATACCTTTAAAAATATAGGCATTAAATATCATAAATACAACAGGTCAAAGAATCATACAAATCTATCTTCTGTTCAAATACTTAGTGCAGCTTTTCATACGAAATAACTTATTTCTTTCTACTTGATCTAAAAATCTGATAGAGAAAAAACAGCGTCTCTTTCTAACATAATATGTCCTCAACTATGAGGAATACTGTCGTATTGCCAGTTTCATAAATCTCAAAAGAAAACCACATACCACATAAAGATGCAAAAATTTTTTTTTTATTTTTTTTTCAAATGAGAGCATATATTCCATAAAACTTTTAATTTATATGGAAAGGAAAAGTAACAAGTACACACTACTTAGGGAAATTGAAGGCAGGACACATAAAAACAATGTTTCGACTATGCCGGTAAGTATATTAATGCACTGCATAAAAGAAAAATAATGATAATAAAGCCTGCTTTTTGAGAAAGTTTTCAGTCTTTCTTTAGTGTAAGTTTCCTTGTAAATAATGGTCACCTGTCTTACCTGTTGTGTTAAATGAAAATTTGGCTGCACTAAAATCACTGAACTCATCATTATTCTCCTCCTCCTCCTCCTCATCATCATCAACAGCAGCATCATCCATGGGAGGTGGTGAAGAGGATACCATTGGTGGTATAATGTTTGACATGTTAATCCCAGAATTTTCCAAACTGTCAACTCATTTTCAAGCACTCATCTGAAAAACACTGATAAAAAAGATGCAAAAAGTCTTCAGTCATTGACTTGAATGCAGATAGAGGAAAACTTACAACACTGAAAAGAGTATTTTCTAAATAAAAACCAGACAATACTATTGACTAAATTACTAATCTAGGTGCTTACGATCTTAATATCTTTATAATCAACTTTTTCTAATGTCTTTCTACTGCAAGATAAAAGTATTTAAAATTGACTTCCTTTTCATTTACCTGTAAAAATTTAACTCTAGAATGACTGAAGGAACTGTAAGGAATTCGACTTATGTGGAAACGTACATACTGGAAAAGTGATATTAAAAGTTTTTTTAAGTTGTAATCATTATTTAAATCTGATAAGTTAATTCCTGCATCAGGGGGAGTAAGAATTTGGAAAAGCCTATATTAGCCTCTTCCAACCAAATGTCAACCTTTAATCCACATGGTACACCCAAGGTTGCACATACAGTTATCACTGCAAAGTTCTTAAAGGAAGTCAGTGTTGACTCTCATAATTGGCAGAATCGTTTACGTTCGTAAATTCAAAAACAACTCTCGACATGTTACAATTTAAACCTGACTGGAGTTTAAACATTCCTCATATTAGCTGTAACCATGATCATGATGCCTGTATTACTGTCTGATGACTTTTCTTGAAGATGCTAGTAGGTTTATATACTGTTTGAATAATCCCACAACAGATAATAGGTAAACATAATGAAATGAAAAAGTCACTGTTGTTACTGATTTGGTATATTCATTGAAAATTAAAGAATTTAACACTGGTATCAGGTCACACATTTGGAAGAGTGTTAAAGGCTGAACCGGACATTGAAATCCTTTTGAAAACTGCAGATTATTCTTCTCGGCAAAACACTGTAGAAAAGTATTCACTCCTGCAAAAATACTTAGATTTAAGAACGAAGAATTTCCCAGAGTACGATTGCATTGAAGTCTTTACAGGTGCACCGTCGGATTGTGTTGTGAAAACATGATATTTTGATGACAAGCTCCACCGACTTCCTCAGTTGTGGAGAAATCTGTACTGGTCAGCTAAACCATAGACAGTATCTGTGGGTCAGTTGACCAGTACAAATGTTTCCACACCTGAGGGAGACGGTGGAGCTAGTCGTCAAAATTTCGTGTTTTCACAACACAATCTAGAGGAACATCCTTGAAGGCTTCATTGCATTCTTAGATTTGCAACCCCAAAAATAGAGTAAGCTTCTTAGAATTATTTAACCATTCCTAGTATTTACTTAAAAGTCATTGTAAGTAAAGTTTTGGTCATTGAGTTTAATTTTACATTTCTTTTCATATTGAAACAAATATTACAGACCACGAAACTTTTCTGATGCAAGATGATATTAAACTTTCAGTAACTACATTTTGAAATTTTTTCTCACAGCACAACAAATACTGATTGACTGTTAGATTGAGACTGCCAGGCACAAGGAAAAGTGGGCTGTCCAATTATAGTCTCTCTTGAAATTTTCACTTGCGGTGCAACACATACTAAATGATTGCTAGATTGAGACTATCGGCCACAAGGAAATGCGGGCTGTCCATTTATAGTTTCAGCTAATCTTGAGCTGAAAAGCTATGGAATATTGGTATATCCCCATGTGGAAGCATCTTTCTCTTTGAATTATATATATATATATATATATGTATATATATATATATATATATACTGAAATTAAATCGATTTAATTTAAGTATTTTAGGTCATGACAACTTTATTCAAAATTCAGCTTATTTAGGTGTTATTGACATGATTCTCCTTGTTCATGTTTCTATATGAAACACGCATAAAACTGAATCTTAAAATTGTTCTAGCTTTTTTAAAAAAAATTATCCACCTAAACAAACCATACATGAAAATGATTGTAATTTTAAGCTTTATGCGAGTTATATAAGTGCTTCATTATCAAGGCGATAGTTGTAAAACTTATTTACTGTATAAATGTTATGGGATGGGCCTTCTAAAATGTTTTGGTGAGAGTATAGATTTATATCAAGGTGTTGGACTTTGAATATTTTTGATTCCAAGAATAGGTGATAGAAAGTTTTTCAGTAAACCCAGACTTTGAATTATTTCCTTTGGCAGGATGGACTAATAGATTTGACAGACTTTAAAACAGTTTTACAAATAACTTTTGAACATTTAGTAGAAGCAAACTTTATTTAAATTTACGAACAATGGGGACTTCGTAAATTTTATCTGAATGAAAGCATGTGAATATGATATTTATTGTTACAACCTGCATCTTCATATAAGGGGGGGAAAAAAAAAGAGTCTGATTTAGGTTTATTATTAGAAACTAATCCCAAAGCTTGTCAAAAATGACGGGTTTAATGGAGTGTTATGGTAATTTATTTCTCTGCAGTTGCTCAACTAAATAGAATTGTTATAAAATAAAGTTCATTGTAACTTATCGTCCCTTTGTGCTGTAGCAAAAAGCTTCAGTTGTCAACTTAGTCCAGGTTGCATTTCAGCCAAACCACAATCTCCACTAATATTGCTGCTAGAAAAGCAAAGCTTCAATCACGTGCAAATTAATACATTGCCTGTTTCGCACATCAGTGTCATCAAGCATCGCAATATAAATTTGATCCAAAATCTTCACAGATTCTTGCACTTTTCTTTCTTAATGCTAAAAATAAATCTTAACAACTTACGCTATGCCACGTAATATTTCATTGTGGTTTACGCCACATATATCGCGATCAATTTGGAACTTCTTTCATTCAAACCATTTCAGCTAAAAAAAAATCTGATAATATGCCAATTTAAATGAAGTACATACTTTTCTTTCAGTGTTCTGACAATTCATGTCTTAGGAATTGCTTAACTAAATAGAATAAAATTCAATGTAACTCCTCGTGCCTTGCACTGTAGCAAAAGGATTCCGTTTCCATCCGGGCCAAGGTTGCATTTCAACCTAACCACATACTATGATAAACTTGCCACCAGAAGAATAATACTTCAATCTCATTCAAATTAATAAATGAACTGTATCACGTTTTAGTGGCAATAATGCAACGCGATATAAATTTCATCATTAATCTTCAAGGGTTTTTACAAATTTCTTTTTTGTTATCCATGATTCAGACCAATGTTAAAACATATGAATGGCTGACACAGTTGCTGAAATAATAGGTTCAGTAATATTACACAGTGAAACCAAAGGAAATTATCTTATAAACTTACATTATGCTACATAATATTTTTTTAAAGTGTAATGTAAGATGCACAGATCGCAATCAGTGTGCAACTATTTCCGTTCAAACGAATTACTAATTTCAATACCAGGACACAGTTTAAATTATTTAAAAAAACACTAAATTATTCAGGCCACTGCCATAACATCAAATGCCAATTGTAATTCTGATCCACGCTAAATAACAATTTAACCAAAACTTCCACTACACTGATGCTCGAAATACAAAGCTTTTATCTTACATATATATGGACAAAGAATTTAAGGAATACTTCTATATATCAAAAGAATATCATATAAATATAAGCATCTAATGATTGATATGTTGATTTTAACGCAATACATACTTTTATTTCAGTGTTCTGTCAGTTAATTTATGCGCGGATGCTTGGAAATGATATTAAATAACGTGCATTACCAAGAATAATCGCGTAGAGTGTGACATCATTGCGCGACATCATAATGTTACGTCATGCTGTGACAGACGACGTCACAACTGACACAGTTGCTTATTATAATATTAGATGTACTACCTGTCTGATACCAGTATTAACTGCAACAACTTATGAGAATATATTAAGTGACTTTCAACTGTGACTTTTATTTCTATGAGTAACATTTTACAACAGATTCTCTTGCACTGTAAATTCAAGTAGATTGGTTAACAATTTGAATAGAATTGTGATAAAAGGATTTATTGATCTTATGAGGTTTTTATGAGAAAGGATGGGAATCTCGTTAAAGATATGACATAAGGAGCTTTCAATGGGAGAAGATCATGCAGAAGACCAAGATTCAAGTGGTTTGATGCAATCAAGGGAGACATTAGAAAGGCAGACATTCCAAAAGAGGATGAGTGGAGAGAAAGTGCTCATTAGAGAAGGCTAGTTGATGAAGAATTGAAGCCACTGCAGTTACCAATAAAATAATTGTTTAAAAAACATAAAAACCGCCTTAAAAAAAAAAATCACTAAAAATTTTAAAATAACTTTATACCTTGCTTAGGATAAAGTAAATCTAAATGGACAATATTTTACATAACTGTCATTGATATTTTTACATTAACTAGTTATTTTTGGAGTCGGTGCCAGCTGTCAAATCGCAAAGATCAAATTACTGAACTTCTTTTGGTGTTAGACGCGAAACGGGGAGTACGAACAAAAATTCCCAATATTTTACAGCATGTCGTAAGGCAGATAGTGTTACAGCGGGAGACAGCTTAGGGAAACAAATTAACAGTATTTTAATCTGTGGCTCGGCCTTATTGGTCATCCAGGCATTTCTCTGACGCTACAGTGTCAGTTGGTAGGCTGCATCATGTAGTAAACGATTTACAGTAAGTATAATATCTGTATGTTTCAGTTTTGTTGAAACATTTTTCTAGCATTAATTGTAGGTAAGCAGTAACATGATTTTTTATGTATCATTGTTATTTCTCACTGTTTTTATCTTTTTGTTTTTCTTGCTTTCGCTGGCACCGACTACAAAAATAACTAATTAATGTAAAAATATCAATGACAGTAATGTAAAATATTGTCCATTTAGATTCACTTTATCCTAAGCTAGGTATAAAGTTATTTTAAAATTTTTAGTGCTTTTTTTTTTTTTTTAAAGGCGGTTTTTATGTTTTTTTAAACAATTATTTTATTTTTAAATTTTTAGTGATATTATAGTTTGTTTTGTACAGGGCGTTCGCCGGGAAACGCAACCCTCCCAGTCTGTTGCCGTCGGCAACTTGCTCGGTCAGCGGGGCCAGCGGTTCCCGCCACACGATACCGTGAATCACCGCACTGTTTAACACCTCCGCTGCCCCAACAGTGCAGTGGCACAGTATAATGGGACCCTTACATGGTTAAGAACGGTTTCTTTGCATTGTAGCTAGTTTGTGACTTCAGTCTCTTATTAATCAGTGTTGTGAATAAACGTTTCTTTGCGGTTTGGCTGGTTTAGGGCTTCATACTCTTACTAATCTGTACCGTGTTTGAGTGTGAGTAAAATTATGGTACGTTACAGTTTGCAACAAAGAATATTTCTCTACGATACATATGTGAAGAAGAAGTCGTTTAAAAAGTGTCGCAGTAAATTTCGTCGCGAATATCCTGGCGCTTTACTGCCAGCTAAATCAACAATTCTGCGTCTGGTTAAAAAAGTAAGAGAAACGGGTTCATTTTTTAACAAAAAGAGACTGTCGGTCAACCGTATTCTCACAGAGGAGAAAATTGACGATATCGCTTTTCGACTAGAACAGTCACCCAAAAAATCATTAAGTCAGTTAGGGCAGCAGGCAGGCGTATCTAAGACGTCAGCTTGGAAAGTAACAAAGCTAGTTCACTTAAAGCCGTACAAAACAATTGTGGTGCATAAAATTACAGAAATAGACCAGGGGCCTAGGATTAGATTTTGCAACTGGTACCTGCAGGGTGTCCACGATGGCACTGTTGATCCGCAACTGACGTTTTTCTCTTATGAGGCCTGGTTTCATCTGAGTGGTTATGTTAACGCTCAAAACAGTCGACACTGGAGTTCAGAAAAACCAAATACTCTACTCCAACTGCCATTGCATGACTTAAAAGTGGGTGTTTGGTGTGCGATTAGTGCTTCGAGAATCATAGGTCCAATTTTCTTCCGTGAAACTCTTACTTCCGCAAGATATATCGAAAATATTGTGAAACCGTTTTTCGAGAAACTTACTGAAGAAGAAAAATTGTACGGCTATTTTCAACAGGATGGGGCGACAGCTCACACTGCTAGAAATTCGCTTGCTGCACTTGACAAAGTGTTTTATGATCGTGTAATCAGCCGTGGGTTGTGGCCCGCCAGATCACCGGATTTAAACCCTTGTGACTTCTACCTTTGGGGTAAACTTAAGGGTAAGGTGTACGAAGGAAATCCTCACACATTGGAAGAACTTGAGGAAAAAATCTATCAAGTAATAATGTCCATTGACAAAGGTGAAATCCAGCGTGTGTCTCAAAATATGTTCAGAAGATGTGAAATGTGCATTACACAAGAGGGTCAACACTTCCAGCATCTTTTATAAGGTAAGCTAATGAATTACGACACATTTAAATGCTTAGCACATACAAGTTTATGAAGCGTAATTATTGTGAAATAGTCCGCGGCCGACGGTCGAACAATGCCGGAAGCTGATCGCTCGCTCGCTGGGAGCAGTTTCTTCCTTGTAGCGCTAACAGTGGGTTGCGTTTCCCGGCGAACGCCCTGTATTTTAAATATGCCGCTGTAGTTCCCATTTTGCGAAATTCCTGGTAGCTCAGAGATTAAAATGCTTGCTTTCAAAGAAGAATTCTGTCTTTATATACCACACCAACTTCCAGAACATGGTGAATTGGGTGTTGTGATAAGGAATGTCAGTTTACATTTTTGTCCATGCTATGTTTCGATCATGTGATAACATCTGTTAAAGCTGCTGGTCGATAACCGAAACGTGTAACATCTGGGCATTAATACATCCCACATCTGTCTCTGGAATATATCTGTCTGCTCCGGCATCACACAGAAAATATAGATTTTTAATTGGTTTTCACAACTTGAAATCTAAAGTAAATGTTGAGACATTATGACACATTTATTTTATAAATACTATGCCATGACTTAAAAATAGCTTAACTGATTTTGACGGGATTTAAAGCTGTGGATTTTTGTAAAGAACATTGGAAATTAAATGGGGTGACGGTAAAGGGGAAGTGTGATTGGGCTTATGTATATCAAATGTAGACTGCCTTTTCTGATTGATTTAAAGTATACGTGTGTAAATTTCGATTGATATCAGATAAAACTGTAGGTATGTACAAAAAACAATTAAGGGGTGTGGAGATGAAGAGTAGTTTGGTTTTTGTAAAGCTAGTGTGGGCAGTATTTTTCTCTTTGTTTTAAAGTATACATGTGAAAATTTCCATCGAAACCAGATAAAAACTGTAGCTTTGTGTAAAGAACATTTTCAAAAATTAAATGGGGTAAGGGAGTGAGTGGTAGAGTTTTGTAAACATAATGTAGACACTATGTTTTTCTTTGTTTTTAAGTATACATGTGCCGTGTGTAATGAAACTCTGATGAAACTGTGGGTATCTATAAAGAATATTGAAAATTAGGAGGGGTGGGGGTAGAAGGAAAGAGGGGTTGAGCTTCTGCAACCTAATTTAAACACAATTGTTCTGTATGTTTTCAAGTATACGTGTGCAAATTTCCTGCAGAATCGGATAGAAATTGTAGAATAAAGGATGGAAAGGAAGGAGTGTAGTTTGGACTCTCGAAACCAAATGTAGACAGTGTTTTTCTGTTTGTTTTGCAGTATACATGTGCATACTTCCCTCAAAATCGGAAAGAAATGGTAGCTTTGTATAAAGAACATTGGCAGTAATTGAAGGGGTAGAAAGGGGGATAGGGTTTGCGTTTTTGTGAAAGTTATGTGGACAGTATTTTTCTTTTTCTATTTGTTTTAAAGTATACACATGCGAAGTTCCACCGAATCGGATTAAAATGTGGGTTTTGTACAAATATTAAGGGAAGCGGAGCCAGGATAGTTTGTTTTTATTTTTTGGTCAGAAATATCATTCATAAAAAATTACTATAAATATGCGCCAACTTTCATAAAGATCGGTCAATTGGTGTCGACTGTAGCTTTCTAAAAAGAAATTGACAAAAAGCAAGGGGTGGAAATGGGGAGAGGGGTTCAGTTTCTGCAAACCAAGAGTTGGCATTATTTTTCTCTTTGTTTTATAGTAAAAATTTGCCAAGTTCTGTCTAAACCGGATAAAAACTGTGGTTTGTATAAAAATTAAGCAGTTTAATGGGGAGAGGGGGTGGTTTTTAGATCTTTTGGTCAGACACCTTTTTCGTGAAAAAATACATATAAGCACCAAATTTTATGGTAATCGGTCAAACAATCACGACTGTAGCTTTTTATAAAGAACATTGACAAAAGTTAATGGGGTTGTAGGAGAGAAAGGGGTTGAGCATTGGCGAACCAAATATTGACAGGATTTTTTTCTTTGTTTTAAAGTATACATATGCAAAGGTCAGTAAAAATCAGATAAGAAATGTAGATTTCTATAAAATTAAGGGGTGTAAAGGGAGACATGGGGTGGTTTATTTATTTATTTTTATTTTTTTTTGGTCGGAAACCTTCTCCATGAAAAATTACATGTATATGCCAACTTTAATGGCGACCAGTTAAATGGTGTCGACTGTAGCTTTGTATAAAGAACATTTGCAAAAATTTAGGGGGTGGATAGGGGGAGAGGGCTTCAGTTTTTTCAAACCAAAAGTTGACAGCATCTATCTCTTTATTTTTGACTATACATGTCCAAAGTTTCATCGAAATCGGATAAAAAATGTGGGTTTGTATAAAAATTAAGGGGTGTAAAGGACAGAGAGGTGGTTTTTTATTTATTTATTTTTTGGTCAGATTCTCCATGAAAAATTACAATGTATATGCCAACTTTGATGATAATCGGTCAAATGGTGTTGAATGTAGCTTTTTATGAAGAACATTGACAATAATTAAAGGGGTGGAAGGAGGGAGGGGGTTGAGCTTTGGAAGACCAAATGTTGACAGGATTTTTCTCTTTGTTTTAAAGTATACATGGGCAAAGTTCAATAAAAATCAGATAAGGTATGTAGGTTTCTATAAAACTAAGGGGTGTAAGGGGAGAAGGGGTGGTTTTTATTTTTATTTTTTGTTAGAAACCTTCTCCATGAAAAATTACATGTAATTGCCAACTTTAATGGAGATCAGTTAAATGGTGTCGACTGTAGCTTTGAATAAAGAAAATTTGCAAAAATTAAGGGGGTGGAGAGGGGTTCAGTTTTTTAAACCTAAAGTTGACAGTATTTTTCTGTTTATTTTTAGCTATATATGTCCAAAGTTTCATCGAGATCGAATAAAAAATGTGGATTTGTATAAAAATTAAGGGGTGAGTGGGGGTAGAAGGGGTGGTTTCTCAATGAAATTCATATGGGACCACTTTGGAGGTATACCCTAGCCACTAAAAAAATTTAATTGAAATCGGTTCAAAATTGGCGAAGATATCGCTGAACATACATACAAAAAAAATAGACGAATTGAGAACCTCCTGTTTTTGAAGTCGGTTAAAAAGACTGACAGCTTCATCACAATCTAGGTCTCAAAATTTATACAACATGGCAGCATTGTACAAAGCAAATCTTTAACAGAAACAGTTATCTCTCTTAGATCCATGAAACAAAAAAAAAAAAAAAAAAAAAATATGATTGGTGGAACATATCATTGAACGCCTTGTAAATATTAGCAGGTTACTCCGCCAAACTTTCATTGTGGAGGTTTGTTCTCCAAATGATGGGCACATCACAATGATTGATTTGAATTTATCAGTGTGGAGTACAACAGTGATTATTTTTAATTGCTTTGGCATTACGATACGTACTAAGTTCATATTTTTAACCATATGCCTTATATCATGACGATAAAAATGTCAAGGTTTCGGAATTTAGAAACTAGGAGAAATTTGAGATAATACCCAACAGTGATAAAGAGACTCACTTAATGGTGAAGCTCTGGCCTGAGCTGTGTAATATCTACCGCAAATTAACTTAGAGTCGAGGCACTGATATATGCTGTTTAAGCTTCTTCTGCACATTAGTAACAGAAGCAAAAAGTTCTTCGGATATATTGTCACTGGGTGAATAAGTCCTATGCTAAGTGAGGCAGTGCGACGTATTTAAATGTTAACATCTGAAAACATTTTATTTCTCATGTATTACATGAGGTATATGCTTCAGCTAAGATACCATATCGCTATCAACACCAAATACTAGAAGGGAGGAAGGGCATCTGGCATCGCCAGCCAATAACTCGATCATTGTGTACCTGTTCTAATGATCATTCTTTGCCAGTCAATGACCCAGCTTCTGTATGTTAAATTCATCCAATCAATGACAAACTGCAAATGCAATTTTTATATTTGTTGAGTCCTTAAATAATGTGCATTAGACTAGTAGTGCTCCCATGACTAATGCCACACACATGAGAAAAATCTTGTGCGCTCTGTATTTATTTATGTGAACTAATGTTTATTATAATGTGAAGTATCTGCTAAATTAACTGTTTCATTGTTTTGCATCAGTTAGATGTTTATTTTTTGATATTCTTTGTGTTGAATATTTTAAACTATTTCCCTGTTTTAATTATAACACATGTGTAGTGCATTTGAAGGCCAATTGCAATTTTCATTCTATGTACGGTCCCATTTTCCAAATATATGATGTATCAAAAGTAATTGTGTTCTTATGCTGTGGTTATATATATTATAGGGAAAATGGATTATTCCATTTATTCAGAAATATTTCCATGCGGTACTTAATGAATTTAATATTTATGCAGATCTTGCAGCTAGCAACCTTCACCATAGAATAGAGTAAGTAAAATGATACATGAGGTGGGTTGGAAGTCATTGGAAGACAGGATTCAGATGAGCTAACAGAATTCTGTGGGTGTATAAGGCACATTTTGGTGATGAGGCCTGTACAGATATTTGTAGAAGTATCAGGAGTAGAACATGAAAGGAAAATGACAACCGTGATCCTTAATCGGCTCTTGATTTCAGGCATAAGGGAGTGGGATAATTTTCTATAATATGTACGGGAGTCAGGGACTGGAATAAATTACTGGGGAATATGGTAACAATTTACATCAAATAATCTGAGAGTTTAAATTAAACATTTGTGAAATGAAAATGTAGCTGTATAAGGTAACCTACTCTACTGTAATTAACCTGATTATGTTTTTGGACTGTTCTTATAGTACAACAGGAAACATTTGAAAACATGAGAAGTGTGGGATCTCCTTATACTGGAAATATTCCTATGAAACTATGTAAGACTGGAGATTTTCTCGGCGTTGTAAATGAATAAAATTTTCTCGGGTAACTAGCCGAGTTAGTCCATCGTTTGACCACGACGTTTCGGCGGTCACAATCTCTGCCGCCATTGTCAAGTGACAATGGCGGCAGAGATTGTGACCGCCGAAACGTCGTGGTCAAAAGATGGACTAACTCGGCTAGTTACCCGAGAAAATTTTATTCATTCCTATGAAACTGTTTAAAATATGCTCCTCAAGTACTCTCAGAACAATTTAATAAGCATTTTAAAGGTTAACCTACACCCTCATGTCCGACAGTAGGAGGAGGAGGAAACAAAAGACTGCCCCAGCTACTATGATTTGTATGTGTATCATAGGAAAAAATTTCTGGAAGGATATTTAAAAAAAATACACTGAAACTCAGATCTAAAATTTGCCCGAATAGAGTGGATCTAGAACCAGATGTGCATATAATTTTTTTCTGCTCAAAACAATGAATTGAAAGAAATGATTTCACTTGGTTTCCAACTAAATCTAATTTTTATGGACTTTAAAAAAGATATGAGACACTGCTCCAGTTGCTAATCTGTGGTGTGTGATGAAAGAATATAAAATTCATGCTAGTTACTCAACAGACAGTTAAAGAAATATAAACACATTATTATTTGCAAACAGTCAAGTTGTTATTGCAGAAGATAAACATGATGTATTAACATGGACATTGTTCAAATATTAACTAGAATTTGGAAATAAATACTGACAAAACACACATGGCAGTAAGATGTTAAGATAAAGCTATAACCTCAAGATACATGACTATTATGACAACAGCAACACATAAAGATCTAAGAAATATATTTATGGCAGATGATAGATATGATATCAGTGTAATAGATAGAGGACATAGTATTGTCCTCTTGAACAAAATCATCAGTAGGAATACTAAAACACATACATTAAAATAGTTTACTGATAGTTTTAAATAATATAGGATAGGGGAAATAACTGTCACTTATCACAGATGCAGGCTTCTGTGCTGATGGTTTATTGTCCTTACCCATTTTCACTGCTCAACGGCTGTTTCATTGTCACCAGTATCCTGCTGTAAGTTTTATAGAGGAGAGAGATAAATCGTACCCAACACTCACCAAAGTTGGAAGAAGAAGGGTGGCAGCAACAAAAAATAATACACAAAAAAATACAATATTTCAGACAAAACGTTTTCAAGAACATAGAAGTATTTGTTCGTGCTTGAGCAGGCACTTGAACAAGCATAGCCACATATTTCTATGTTCTTATAAAAGGATTTAGCCTGAAAGGTGTGTTTTTTGTGTTGTGTATTACTTTTTGTAGCTGTTGCCCTCCTTCCTTCAACTCTGTTGAGTGTTGGGTATAACTTTTCTTCAATATAAATATTGCCTCAAAGAAGTTATTCCTGGACCATTGTTACTGATTACTGTGTGTCACACACAGATCATAGGTACAGATGGCGAATAAGTCAATAGAAAATGTATTAAAACTGTTGTTAACATGGTGGATTAAGATACCAATTTTGAGTAGGAGCCTAACATTAAGATAGAATGGATTTACAGGACCAGATATTAGATAATATACAGGGGAAACAAACAGATGTGACCATATGCCATATGAAAAAAATTAGAAACACAGATACCCAAAAATATATATTAATGGATTCAAATAAAAAGGAAGAAAGGCTAAGAACATGCTGGATCTTTGAATAAGAGAACCATTGGAAAAACAAAGAGGAATGCCATCACGGATATGACATTATGCCAAACTTGATGTAAATAAAACCCTATCGTCCTAAAGAAACAACTAATGGAAACCTCGTGTGAAAGCAAAAATAGGGCATAGAAAAATAAAACAACCTAAACTTGTGCACAAACAAAATGAAATAAAAATATCTATGTAAAGTATACAAAATAGGGTAATCAACATGGGCTAAAAACATATTCAGTAATGATTTTATTTTGTTTAATTTTTAATTGCAATGGAGCACAGGCTCCAGTGGAAATTTCCCTACACCCCCATCTTCCCCCTATCCTGCACCCACCTACATTTGTCCTTTACAAATTTTATCTTTAAATTCTTTCAAAGTTTTCGGTAAATTATTCATAATTTCTCTTGGTAACTCATTCCAATCTCTGACACCCTTAAGTAAAAAAGAGAACCTTCCCATACCCTTGTGCCTGAAATAGAGTGCCAGCTTGTGGTCATGGCCATCTTTTCCTTTCTATGAACTACTTTTCATACCTACTGCAATATCTTTCCATGCCTCATCGCCAGCATACGCCCTGTACACTCCCATTACCCTCCTCATCCTCCTCCTGTCTTGCAATGAATCCCATTCCAGCTCCTTTATCATATCTGTCACTGATTGCATTCTGCAATAATTTCCAGAAACAAATCTAGCAGCCCTTCTTTGCACCTTCTCCAACTCCTGTATTCGATACTCAAAATGTGGGTCCCATACTACACTACCATATTCGAGCAGTGGTCTGACCAAAGTTTTGTAACCCAATTCCTTTACTTCTCACGTGGATCCCCTCATCACTCTCTCCAACAAGTGCAGAATTTTGAAACCTTTTCCTACCACCTGTCTAATATGCTTTGCCCAGTTAAGCTTGTTATCAAATGTAATGCCAAGATATTTACATTTCAAGTCTTCAGCAAGCAATTCTTCCCCCACCTTATATTCATAATTAACCTTTTGTTTTTTATTTGTGTATCTAATTAGCTGACTCTTCTTTGCATTTATCATCATCCCATGTTTACCAACCCAACTAGATATCCTGTCCAGATCACCCTGCAACTGTTTACCGTCCTCTATTGTTTTGATCCTTTTATACAGCATTATGTCATCTGCAAAGAATCTAATTTCAGATAGTAAACAATCAACACAATTATTCATTAGAATAATTAATAGCAATGGTCCCAATAAGCTACCCTGCGGCACTCCCATTTTTACTTCCACTTCCTTTGATAGCGCATTTCCTACCCTAAATTTCTGTTTTCTACCTTTTAAAAATTTTTCTACCCAGAAAATCACTTTCTCATCCACTCCAATAGTTTTTACCTTATTTACTACCAGTTTGTGGCTTACTCTGTCAAAAGCCTTTGAAAGATCTAGTGCTACACTATCAATTTGGCCTCCCTTGTCCATTTCATTTGAAATATCTTGCATATATCCCACCAACTGAGATTCGCATGAATATCCTTGCCTGAACCCATGTTGTCTACTTGAAAACCACTTACGTTCCTCACATATTTTTCTGATGTGGTTGCATATCAATCTTTCCATTAATTTACCTACCACTGAAGTCAAACTGATTGGCCTGCAATTTTCGACTATTTCTCACCCCTCCTTTATGTACCGGTACTACTATCGCACTTTTCCAGTCTTGTGGTAAGCAGCAAGTATCCAGACTCAATTTAAATAATATTTCAAGATAAGGTACAATGTCACACCAAGCTATCTTTAAGATGTCTGTAGTATTATTATCTGCACCAGCCCCCTTATGTGTTTTCAGCTCCCTTATTTCCTTCATGATTTCTTCAGGGTGAATTTCAAATTTTTTAGTATCTTCATTTGTAATCGTATTGTTAAGCTCGTTCTCCGAATTAGACCTTCCCGTTTCTGATTCATGTCCCTAATGCTCTCACTAAACCAGTTACTTAAAATCTCTGCCTTTTTCAAATCCTCAGTAACTACTTCTCTATCCTTATCTATGAGCATCTCTACACCCTCACTTCCCCTCAGTTTCCTGATATAGCCATAGAAATTTCTAGATGCATCAGTCAGTGGTCCTCCTGCACTGACAATACTCTTCATAAACCCATCTTTAGCCACTTTCTTTGCTGTTATTAAGTCCTTGTTTAGTTGTTTCAAATATTCCCTACTACCCTACTGTCTCTTAACTCTGTTATGTTCTCTTCGTACCTAACCTCTTTAACCTCCTCACTTCCCTATTATAGTACACAGGTTCTCTACTTTGGAATGAATTTTGCTTCCCCATTTCTTATCATCTCCTTGAACTCTTCCCACCTTGACTCTACTGTACTTGTGCCTTCCTTCCATTTGCTGAAATGTTCTCTGAAATATCTCTTCAAATTTGAAATCTGTGCCTTTTTATAATTGTACCTATTTCTCCCTTCAGTTTTGGCTGCTGGTTCACTGAATCCTCTAATATCCATCAGAACTGCGTCATGATCACTTATTCCTTCCGTTACTTGACACCCCACGAGGTTATCATCGGGCTTTATTAGGAATATATCCAAAATATTTTGCCTCCTAGTGTTTTGCTCTACAACTTGTGTAAATCCTCCTTCCCTTATAAAGGTATTTGCAAATCTTTGTTCCCGGGTGTTATTAATCTTATTTCCTTCCCAGTTAACACCTGGTAAATTTAAATCCCCAAAGATGATGATCATTCTATTCTCACCTCTGAAATCTGAGTATGAATTTAATTTCTCCCCAAGAGCCTCACCTTCATCTTTCATTCTTCCACTGCGGTAAGCAGCCAACATCCTGATTTTTTCTTTTCTATTACCCCAGAAATCTACCCCAAGTAACTCATGGTCTTGATCTATGATTGCCAGTGAACTGTGGTAGTTTTTGCTAACTAGTATGAAGACCCCTCCACCAATTGCTCCTCTATCTCTGCGGTACACTCTGTAACCATCAGGAAAAACCTCAGTGTCTAGTATGTCTTCTTTTAACCAACTCTCTACCGCAATTATTACTTGTGGTTCGTGTATCTCTATTAAGTTTGCAAATTCGATTACTTTGTTCATTATACTTCTACAGTTTACCATTAACACCCTTATTACCGGCTTTATATTTTCAGCATTTATCTCCTCTTTCCCAGATTTACCCCAGCCAGTTATTGTTTCAGCAACTTCATTTATTTTTTTAACATCTATGATCTTTCTCATCATGGATTTACAATCAGTTTCACTTTGATCATCTGTTTCCGTCCCTTCACCAGCAGCCGCTAACCTAAAAAAGGCACAGTCCTGACCCCATCATCACTGGAAATGTGCTCCCTTACTGCTTTAGCTAACAACTCAGAAAGTACTCCCTTCCCTATTCTATTTAGGTGTAGGCCATGCCTAGTGAAACCCCACCTACCTATGGTGTTTACACGCACAACCCCCAACACAGAACTAATGCCTTTCCCAAGTAGCATCTTCCGTTTCCACATTTACACGCCTCACAGCGTAGTTCAACTGTGGCCGGTCATGGCGTCTTAGGACCTGCATTAGCTCCACCCTGGTATGCTGTGCCTCCTTCACCACTTTCCTCAGGTCATTCTTTATACTATAACTCGCGTTTATGTCAATACTATTCCCCGCCCCTCCTACTATCACTACTCTATCGTCTTTACTGAAACTCCTACAAAGTGAACCTATATCCTCTATTACCTGACCTAATGTTGCACTAGGTTTGAAAAAACTTGTGACCTGGTAACCTGTACCTAACTGATCCCTGCAGAAGAGGGCCTACACCTCTCCCATGGCTACTACCTAGCAGCAGAACCTTTTTCTTCCTATTCTTGCCTTGCACGCCCTTATTCCTAAAGGCCTGCTGCATCTTACCTACTCCTACATCTACATGAGGCTCTTCTCTCCTTTATCATATCCGTCACTGATTGCATTCTGTGATTATTTACAGAAACAAATCTACCAGCCCATATTTGCACCCTCTCCAACTCCCGTATTTGATACATAAATAAGGGTCCCATACTACACTACCATATTTGAACAATGGTCTGACCAAAGTTTTGTAACCCAATTCCTTTACTTCTCTCGTACATCCCTTCATCACTCTCTCCAACAAGTGCAGAATTTTGAAACCTTTTCCTACCACCTGTCCAATGTGTGCTGCCCAGTTAAGCTTGTTATCAAATGTAATGCCAAGATATTTAAATTTCAAGTCATCAGCAAGCAATTCTTTCCCCACCTTATATTCATAATTAACCTTTTGTTTTTTATTTGTGTATCTAATAAGCCAACTCATCAAAGAATAATGCATCTAAATACAGTCATACAAGTATCAATAACAGAATCATATTCCAAAAACTGAAATGTTATTATTAATCAAGGTGCAAAAGGACAGTGGGCAGGGAACGTCAATTTGGCCACAAACTTTTTGAAGCAATTCACTTGGATTGATTTTGGAAAACGTTGGAAACTCAAAATCTGGATGATCACACAGGAATTTTAACTCACTTGCTCCTGAATGATAGGTTAGAGCATTATTGTTCATCTAACACTCATGGTAACTTATTCCAAACTCATAACTTAACTCCCAAAGGAATATCTTCTCATCTCCTCATGCTCAATATCACTCAATAACACTAATTTACCAGTCCTGTTGTTTCTTTTTATCCACAACTCACTTCTACACAACATTCACTATCATAATGTACTCTACACATACTTACAAGCTGCCTTATATCTCTCAATAGTTTCAAATCCAGATCAATTATCATATCCATATTTAAATAAATTCTGGGCTATTACTCTTCTGTTCATCCCTTCGGTGTAGGCACCCATAACTTATATCCATGGTACATTCTCTTAATACTTTATTGCATGTCAAACTTAAAGCATTCAAACCTAATCATAACTGCTAGGAAGAAAACAAAACAGGTTAGGTTGATATAATCCTTGTACTGTCAACAGTATTGATGGAAAGTGTTTACAGCGTTGTACAAGTATTGCAATCTAGTATTAACCCGGATAATCATGTAAATCTTAGTTAATAGGCTACGTGCAAGATATTTCCGATGAAATAGACAAGGGAGACCAAACTGATAACATAGCACTAGAGCTTTCAAATGATTTGACAGAGTGAGCCATAAAACGGTGCTTAATAAGGTAAACACTACTGCAGTGGATGAAAATTGGAAAGAAGTTACTGGGGATCTGGAAATGCCAGAGATATTGGGTAACTGGTTTAATGAGGCCATTAGGGTCTATCATCCTGGGAAGGGAGAGGATAAATCAGAAGAGCATCTCCAAATAAATAGAAATGAGAAAACTACAAAGTTTGGAACAGATCCTCAGAATATTAAGAAGAAACTTGGAAAGCTCAAGGATTGGAAAGGGGCTGGTGAAGATAAAATTACTTCAGACGGACACGATATTGTACCTTACCTTGAAACTTTATTTAAAATGAATATGGAGTCTACCTGCTTATTAGTGGTCTGGAAAATAGAAATAGTAGTACCAGTTCATAAAGGAGGGGTGGCAAATAGGATTGAGAACTACAGGCCGATTAATTTGACATCAGTGATAGGCAAAATGAGTGAGAGATTGATATGCAACTACAGTACATCAGAAATGTCTGTGAGGAAAATAACTGGTTTGAAAATTGACAGCATGTCTTTAGGCAAGGATATTCATGTGAATCTCAGATGGTGGGCTATAGGCAAGATATTTCAGATGAGTCTGACAAAGGTGTCAAGTTGACAATGTAGCACTAGAACTTTCTGCGGCAGCGTTTCTCAATCTTTTCAAACCTGAGAACTAGTAAATTGTCTAAAATAAAGCTGTAGACCACTAACATATATGAGTCTAATATTTTTAACTAAGTGTTCTTAACATCAGGGATATCTTGTATTGTACCATTAAAACATAATAAATCTAAAATCACATTTTGAATTCCTAGGAACACATTAAATATTAAAAGTTAATTACACACTGACAACATTTTTAATATTTAGTAATCAAATGAATAAAAATGTTGCTACAGGCTGGTTGCTTCAGAACATTATCGACCTACATGCACAAAATAAAATAAGACACTAGACCTTACACCTTTTATTTTTGCACTTCACCACTCTAAATTACCAATGCTACCATGTACCACAGTCTCTCACACCTACTACAAGACCCTCTGAAAACGATTAAACCATCATTTGAATGGCACTGTCAATGATACCAACTGGAAATGCAAAATTTTTGCCTGGCCAGTGAAATATTCATAGATTTTAAAAAGTTGTGCTTATAGTTTATACTTGCTTACAGCCTCATACAGTACGAATATGTTATCTAAATTTATAATATGCTGCCTGCAGGCCACCCAAACCATCTTCATGAACCACTATTAAGAAACACTGTTCTAAGGCATTTGACAGAGTGCACCATAAAATGGTATTAAGTAAGTTGAAAGGTATGGGGGAGGATGAAAAAGTGACTTTCTTGATATAGGAATTCTTAAAAGGCAGAAACCAAAATGTTAGCGCAGGAAATGGATTATCAAAAGAGGTGGAAGTGAATATGAGAGTGCCACAGGCTAGTGTATTGGAACCCTGCTATTCATCATTGTAATGAATGATTCTGTTAGTGGTTTACACTCAGAATTTAGGTTGTTTACAGATGACATAGTAGTATATAATAGGATCAAAACAGGAGAAGAATGTGACCAGCAGCAGAGTGACCTGACAGAATACTTAACTGGATAGGTCATCATGGAATGAAGATAAATGCCATGAGGAGTCAGCTTTTTAGGTACACAAATTAAAAAAAAAGGTTGTTTATCATTATAGGGTTGGGATAAAATTGTTTGTTGAAGGCTTGAAGTTTAATATCTTGACATAATGTTTGATAATAAACTCAACTGGGCAGGACACATTGGACAGAAAATGTTACAAAGCCCTTCATTTAGCATAGAAAGTAATGAGAGGATGTAGCAGAAAAGTTAAGGAATTGGGTTACAAAACTTTAGCCAAGCCATTGCTTGAATAGGTCTAAGTTAGTTTGGTAGCCACATTTTGGGCATCAAATACAGGAATTGGAAAGTGTGCAAAGGAGAGCAGCTAGATGTGTGTGAGGAAATTACCACAGGGCTCACTCGGTAACTTATGATAAAGTAGCTAGATCGAGAGTCACTGCAAGACTACAGGACGGTAAAGAGAGTGTTGGGAGTGTACAAGGCATATGTTGGTGATGGGACTTGGAAGGATAGTGGTCAAAGAATTAGTAGTAGTGCATGGAAGGGAAAAGAAGACTATGGGCACAAGCTGGCACTTGATTTTATGTATCAGGGAGAGGGAAAATTTTGTTTTGTTGGTAAGGATATCAGGGATTGGAGTAAGTTACCAAAGGAAGTGATGAATAATTTACCCAAAAATTCTAGAGTAATTTCAAAGTAAAATTTCTAAATTGCAAAAGTAGATGGGGAAGGAATTTTACACTGGATATGTATATAAGATAGTAATAATAATAAATATGAAGAAAAATTTGATGACTAGGGAAATTGCCATCAGAAAATTCCCTCCATTGCAATATAATTCAATTCAAAAAGTGAATTGCTGTTTAGATAAATCCTTTAAAGGTAGGAAGCAAAAATTTAGGGTAGGAAATGTAGTGTCAAACGAAGTGGAAGTGAAAAGGGGAGGTAGCTTACTGGGAGAATTGCTATTCATTATTGTAATAAATGATATAGTTGATGGTTTACTATTAGAAGTTAGGTTGTTTACAGATGACATCATCATCAGTGTTCTGCTCTCCATGCTCTTCTGTCCTTCTCTTTAAATCCATGTAATTGCCGTTTTCTCTGATGTTGTCTGTAATCTGGCACCTTCTTCTTGCTCCCACTCTCCTCCCACAAACCAATCCTTCCAAGGCGTCTTTTAGCTAGCACTCCCCACTTAAAAAGTGACGAACCCAGTTATTATTTCTTTCTTTTATGACTTGGAGTAATCTTCTCCTTTCACCAACCCTTTCCACCACTTCAACTTGACTTACTTTATCCATCCAGCTTATTCTCTCCATTCTCCCCCACATCCAAATCTCAAACACTTCTAACCATTTTTCATCTTCTCGCCTCAGTGTCCACATCTCTGCCCCATAAAGAGCTACCAAACATTTGTAGTCTTTTCCTGAGCACTTTGTCTACTTTTCCAATTAACAGTCGCCTCTTCCTATTAAACGCTTCCTTCACTATGGCAATGCGAGTTTTTACCTCTTGGTGGTATCTGTAGTCTTCAACAATTGTGCCTCCAAGATATTTGAAGGATTTTACTTGGCTGATATCTTGAAGATGACAGTGTTATATAATAGGATAAAAATGGGAGAAGACTAAACAGCTGCAGGATGATCTGGACAGGATATCTAGCTGGGTAGGTCAACATTGGATTAAGATAAAGGGAAAGAAGAGTCGGCTTATTAGGTACACAGACAAAAACTAAAGGTTGATTATGATTATAAGGTGAGGGAAGGAGTCACTTGTAGAATACTTGAAATGTAAATATCTTTACATAACATTTATAACAAACTCAACTGGGCAGAACACATTAGACAGTTAGCAGATTTCAAAATCCTTCACTTGTTGGTGAGAATGATAAGAGATGTATCATGGAAGTGAGGGTATTGGGTTACAAAACCTTGGTCATACCACTGCTTCAATATGGTGCTGTACTATAGGATCCACATTTTGGGTAACAAATATGGGAGTTGGAGGGGCTGCAAAAGGCGCTGTTGGAATTGTCTTTGAATATTACTGCAGATAACAATCAGTACCTAGTAAGATAAAGGAGCTGGTATGGGAATGATTGGAAGACAGGAAGAGTGTGAAGAGAATCTTGGCAATTTACAAGGCATATATTGATGATGAGGCATAGGAAGACATTGTTAGAAGGATTATGAGAGGTGCGTGGAAGGTTAAAGATGACCATGACCACAAGATGGCACTCTATTTCAGGCATAAGAGCATGGGAAGAGATTTTTTTTATAGGTAAGGGGGGGGGGGGTCAGTGGTGTTAATAAATTACCAAGAGAAATGATTAATAATTTACCAAAGATGCTGAAAGAATTTGAAACTGAAATTCATAGAAGGCAAAAGCAGAAAGATGCAGGAAAGGGGGGAAATGGGTGTGTAGGGAAATTGACACTGGAGCATGCACTCCATCTCTGTTAAATTCTGTAAACCAGTACCTCCACACCACGACACATACTCATTTTCCCATGAGTCTATTATACAAGGCAACACTTTTAGCATTTATCATTATGCATGTTTACCTACCAAGATAGGTTTCCGATCTAAATCCTTCACAATCCATTCTCAATTAAATCCAACAGCAACAGGTCAGCACACAACCCTACAGTACTTTGGAAAGTAGTTCTAGCGATGTTATGCTGATCAATGTGCATTCCAATCTAATCACTGCTTTGAAATAATGAGTCTGGTGATTGATAGCCACAGTGTTATGATATTACCTCACATGGCAGTATCGCGATCTCCAGAATCACGCATTTGATAGTTTTATCCTTAGCCTCATAATTCTTAAAAGATTCTTCTGCACCACGTCACCACATTCATCCCAATATAGATCACATACAAATGTACAATTCTCAATCAAATTTTATAACACAACTTTCTCAATATCTGATATATCCAATTATTATACTTGTCAACAGATGCAATACTTTGAACCCTATCCCTATAAAACTCCGTAATGTGATCTATGTAAATTAGCTTATTATCAATTGATATTCCCAAGCATTACATTTGATGCCTTTAACAAATCATCATCATGAAAAAACCTCATTATTCTATCTGCAAACATAATAAGCCAACTCATTTTGGTATGTATCCTTGATTCTACACTTACTCACATGACTTAATATCCTCTCTTATTGTAATCTTTTTATGCAGCATTATGTCATTTGCAAATAACCTGACCTCTCACTAAAAAACAATGGAATCATTCATTAAAGTAATGAACAGTAGTAATCACATACATTACCTTGTAGCACTCTTTCTGCCACTTCTACTGTCCCAGAATTTCATTTCCTATCTTGAATCATCATTACCCGTCTCTTAAGAATTCCGCCAGCCAGTATGTCACAACCTTACTTACCAAAATGGTTTTAATCTCATTCACCACCTATGACTAACTCTTTCAAATACAGGCTTAACTGGAGATTATGATCCTGCTACAACTACATTTTTCTCCATGTTGTACCTACTGGCATAGTCGATCACAAGATGAATTATTTCTAAGCTGCAGTCAGGTTATAGTACACCCTGAACTGCTAGAGTGGTGCAGGGTGGATTATAACCTAGTTTACTGGCTAAAAATAATATGTATCATGCTGCGCTAGCAGGTATTATAATCTAAGTGCAGCTTGAAAATAATGTCTTTCGACTGACTAGCACGGACATGTGGAGGAACATAGTCATAGCAAAATCATAATTTTAAGACCTTTAGCTAGCCCCTAATACCATAAAAAGATCTAGTTTGATATTATTAAATCTTATCCTCTTAAATATCCATATGAAAAGGAAAGAGAAAATACACCCACCTTTCACCAGGGTCAAAGGGAGGATGGCAGCAATGACAAAACACACACTAAAAAAAAAAAAAAAAAAACTCAGGAAAATAGAAACAAGAGACTGTGCTAATGTAGATTCCTGGTGGCACAGCCTAATTACTGGGACTTACATTAATAACTTCTCCTAAATCTATGTTGTTGGCTTTACTACATTTCCTGACTGATTTTTTCTGATGTATTTTTATACAAAACACTCCGACTTGCTCACCACTGAAGACAAACTGATGGATCCCTGGGGACAGGACAGTAAGAATGAACAACCAAAACATACTATTAGTCTGATATTTGGTACACATGTTCCATAGGCAGTACCATTTAAGAATGAGTGGAATGTAAGAAAACTGCATCTTATACACAATGTTACACAAAAGTTACAATATGCATCAACACAGACATTCATCTATATACATATCCTTGAAGCTAATTTTTCCATTTTCAGATATCTTTGATTCTGGTTCAGGCTAAACATCAGTTTAACCACAGCCTCTGGTATCAAAAATCAAACTCGGGTGGTGCCGTAATGAGAGTCACCTTACAAGGAATTGTCCTTTAGGTATGGTAATTTAAAACCATGTTCCCTAGGTGGTATTATTTAAGAATACTTGTGCATTGCCAGCAAATATATACCAACTGATTAAGTTGTTTGAAATATGGGCAATTCGGTACTTGTTATTATGCAAGAAACATGTTGCCTGTTTATGTTTATTGTAGTTGCTTCTGAGATTTCATTCTTTGAGAAAAAACTACATTCTGCACTGTATCCATATGACATGTAGGGGAGAAGTATTGTCAAACAAACATTCTGTACTGTACAACATTGAGATGTGTGTAGCAGACATTCTGCACGGACTGAGAATTAATATGATTCTAAGATTTTTTGCGTGACAGAAGCAGTTGCAAGAGTGGACACACTGAAGTAATAAGCATCAGTTGACTTTCTGATGAAGGCTGAATTTAAACCTAAACACAACCTCTGCTAATACTGACCTTACATTGCAAGAGGTTGGCTACAATGTGAAATAAGTTATAATATTGTCTCAGCCCACTAAGCATGTCTGCTATATTCCACTCAATGCTATACATTACAAAATGTTTGTGTTCCAAAACTTCTCCCATACACATAATGTGTATGTGAATGCAAATGAAGCCTGACAAACAGCTACAAAAACAGGTAATAATACATATTTTATTGACTTTACTGCCTGTAGAATGTTTAAAAATGTTATTAAAGTATCCTAAAGTGTGCACTACAAGTATAAGTCTCACGACTGAAAATAAAATTAAGACTGTATGGGATATTCTAAAAAGGAATGGGGAAAAATAATCAGATCAATAATGACATTTATATCAATCAAAATTCAGTAGAAACTAATTTTTCAATTTATGATGTATTTTATAAACATTTTTATCTGTTGCTGAAAAATTGATTGCCAATAGCTCAGTGACACATAATAAGGATTTCGTTAATACAGGTTTCCAAGAAAAATTTGACACTATGACTAAAATTCAGAAGAAATAAGGTTATCATGTTCCTCAAGAGCAAATACTCAAGTCATGTTGGGATTTCCAGCAGATAAATTACACCGTGTTCCATGTAATTAAGTAATATAGACCTATTAAGTTATATGTTTAATATATCTTTATTGGAGGGTACTTTTCCAGGAAGGCTTAAGTTTAGTCTATAAAAAGGTGGATAAGTCAGTTGTTTCCAATTATTATCCTATTTTATTACCAAATTTTTTGAGTAAGCAATGTACAACAGAGTTTACCCACATCTTAAAAATAAAAAAAATATATTAACTAAATCACTATTTGGTTTTTCAAAAGTACCATTCAAAAGAACAACCTACATTTGCATTCAGTGACGATATTTTAGAAGAAGTCATTGCTAAATTAAGATCTATAGGAATTTTATGTGAGTCGTCTAAGGCATTTGAATGTGTGACAAAAATTAAAGTATTATGGTATATATAAATAGCTTAGTTCTTGCCTTTTGAATAGAAAACAAAAAGTGCCACGGAACATTTTTAATGATGTATTATATTGCTTCCTGAGTGGGGATTTATAAGATATAGTGTATCTTATGGTACTATATTAAGCTTACTATTGTTTTTAATACATACATATCTGATAAAACTCAATATAAGCAATTCAGTAGAACATACAGCTTAACACCTGACATAGACAAAAAATTTGCAGATGTGGAGATGTGGAAATTTCTAGGTTTACATATTGATCACAATTTAAATTGGGGCGTGCATGTCACTAAAGTGATTGAGTGCAGCCAGATTTGCAATTCATACAATTTCAGCAATAGGTGATCTATGTATTTGGATTATTTTCACTCCTTAATGCCATATACAATAATATTCTGGGGCCATTCTGCTCATAGATGGTATAGTCCACATCAATTCAGGCAGGTGGAGAAAAAATCTTACTTTCATTGTCTGTGAAGTTTTTTAATTTAAAATATGTTATAATTAAGGCATAAGGAAGATAGCTGTATATTTTTGTTTTGACCAAAAAAATTCCTATTCCGAGATACAGGACATCAAAGGTGGCATCCTGGATACCACATCTCACTTGTGATTTTCGTAAAAAAATTTAAAGTCTTTTGGAACAGTGCAAGATATTTTGTTGTGATTTGTTTATGTTAAAGATAATATTTTTTTGTTTAAAATGATATGCTCAATTTTAAAATATGTATTCAACTTCTTTTGCTGCGGCCTTCTGATTTTGAAGTACATTTAACAGTGTATTGCTGGTCCAGGGTGTATTACAATCTAGCTTGAAAATAGTGGTCCAGGCTGTATTATAACTTCATATCTCTGGAATATTGCGGAAACACGTAACGCACGAACGTGTGTATTTAAATTATAAATAAATATAGTTAATAGTTAGTTTTTGTTGTAATAGTAATTCGAATCTCTTAATTCTAATACATTTTACTACTGTGAGCGTTAGTGAGTGTTTTTATTCGTGCATTAAAAATTTATTTGTAATTTAGTGCTTTGGTCTGTTCCGTGTTTATTTTCTGAATTTGTTTACAAATTTGAACGCTAGGCTTAAGTTCAGATTTTTGTTATAGAGCGTAAATATATTTAGATAAAGCTTACTTGTGAATTAATTTAGCAGTTTTTGTTTCTGTAAGCTCAAGTTCAACAAATTTTCTCGCTAGCATTGTGTACTTTGTTGTTGTGTCTTGTAATCATGAGTGAAAAGCGTGGACATTGCCGTAGATTTTTGAGGGTTGGAATTTTTTGCGAAGGGTGTGAGAAATGGTTTCATTGGAGACCGATTTATAGTGGCGTCGAAGTTGGGGAAATTGAGGAGGCTCTCCCATGGTTCTGTAAAGATTGTTTCAAAAGTAGGAAGATATTGGAGCAGGTGGTAAGGAGTAAGTGCCCTTGAGGCTGAACTGATAGATGCTAGAAAGGAGTTGGATAGGCTGCGCAAGGAGGGAAACAGAGATGGTTGGGAACTGGTGACAGGGAAAAGTGCAGTTAGAACAAGAAGGGCTTCTGATTCTTTTGTTGTTGGGGTGCAAAATAGGTTTGCCCTGTTGCCAGAGTTAGACAGGGATGAGCCTTCTGTAGTTGTAGGTGTAGGTAAAAAGCAGCAGACTTGTAGGAAAAGCTGTGTAGTTAAGTCTAGTAGGCAGGGATTAGGGAAAAAGAAAGTCTTGCTGCTAGGTAGTAGCCATGGACGAGGTGTTGGGCCATTGGTACAGGAAAAATTAGGATCAGGTTTCCAGGTCGTGAGTTTCTTCAAACCTAGTGCTAGTCTTGGTCAGGTAGTAGAAGATATAGGTTCTTTGTGTAAGGATTTCACAGATTAGGATCATGTAGTGATAGTGGGAGGAGCGGGAAAGAGTTTGGGCAGGAATGATAGGTATAGTATCAGAGATGACATTGAGAAAATAGCAGAAGCAACGTCCCACACTCGGGTCAGAGTGATGTCGGTCTTGAGACTCTATGATCGGCCACAGATGAACTCTGCTGTGAGACGAGTGAATCTGGAACTGGAACGGTATCTTATGTCTGATATTGGCTCTGGCATGGGCTTGGTACCTGTAGATGCTATTGATAGGTGAAGTTATACTAGGCATGGCCTACACCTTAATAGTAGAGGGAAGGGGGTTCTTTCAGATCGCATAGCAAAACAATTATTTGGGGCCACAAATTCACATGAAAAGGTTCCTGTTGTTAATGGTGTTAGGGCAGCTCCTTTTTTAGATTAGGATCATTTATTAGGCAGAGAGTTTTAAAAGAAATTAGTTTAAACAATAATGAGTTATCAGATACCAAAATTAAAAATTGTGTAGGGATTAATTTATTACATCAGAATATCAGAGGGTTAACAAATAAAGTGGATGAATTGCTAGTCCACATAAATGAATTAAATTATATCCATAGAGTTGAATTTTTATGCTTCTCTGAACACCATAATAACCTCAGGAATAGGTATGTCAAATGTAACTGACTTTAATTTAGCTTCTCATTGTTGTAGAATGAACTTGGAGAAAGGAAGAGCTGTCACTTATGTTAGAAATGGTTATAGTTTTGATGATATAAGTATTAGAAAGTATTGTGTTGATCAACATTTTGAAGCTTGTGCTACAAAGCTAGATTTCAATAATGAAATTTTCATAATAGTAACAGTATACAGAGCACCATCGGGAAACTTTTCTATTTTTATGAACCAGTTTGAACTCTTAACATTTTTAAGCAGAAAAGAAATCAACATAGTCGTATGTGGTGATTTTAATGTAGAGTTTCTAAGTAACTTACCCTGTAAAGTCATGTTAGAATCATTAGTCAGTCCATTCAATTTAACTCAGGTAGTTAATTTTCCAACTAGAATAATGAATAATAGTTACCAGCTATAGACAATGTTTTCCTAGATACCTCAAAATTCAGTTAAACCATCAAGCCATCCATCAATGGACTTTCGGATTACGATGCCCAGTTATTAACCATCAACACTTCAATAGGAACTAGCACTAAGAGTAACGTCTTTAAACTTCAGTGTGTAATAAATGATGAGTCAGGTTTAGAAAGTGCCTGAATACCACAAACTGGGTACAGGTTTACAGTGCTCAAGGTATGGATGAAAAATACAACATGTTTAGTAACATTGTTTTAAATTTCTTTGAAAGTTGCTTCCCCTTGAAAAAGTGTCGTGCTTCTCAAAAAGAACAAAAGCCTTGGATAACTATTGGCATTAGAACATCATGCATTAATAAAAGGAAGTTGTATATTGACTCTAGGAACAGTGAGAATGCTAATGTTAAAACACAAACAGTACTGCAAAATACTGAAAAAGGTTATTAAAGAATCTAAAAGTATGTACTACAAACATAAATTCATGATTCTGAAAATAAAATTAAAACAATATGGGACATTGTAAAAAAGGAAACATGAAAGAGTAATCAAACAAGTAATGATATTTTTGTCAAAGAAAATTCAGTAGAATCTAATTTTTCAATTGCTGATAATTTTAATAAACATTTTTTATCTGTTGCTGATTAGTTGACTGCTAATAGCTCAGTGACACATGTATGGATTTTGTCAAAAAAGGCTTGCAAGAAAAATTTAACTCTATGTCTATAAAATTAGCTAATCCAGAAGAAATAAGAAAAATTATCAAATCCCTTAAGAGCAAATACTCAAGTGGTTATGATGGGATTTCCAGCAGATTAATTAAATTTTGCTTCACAGAATTAAGTAATATACTAAGTTACTATTTAATATATCAATACTTGAGGGTACTTTTCCAAATGGCTTAAGTATGCTGTAGGTAAACCACTCTATAAAAAGGGAGATAAGGCAGCCGTATCGAATTACCAACCAATTTAATTACTAACAGCTTTCTCCAAAGTTTTTGAGAAAGCAATGTACAATAGAGTTTATGAACATCTAAAAAATAATAATATTCTAACTAATCACAATTTGGTTTTCAAAAGGGTCATTCAACAGAACAAGCTATATTTGCATTCACTGACAATATATTAGAAGGAATAAATTAATTCCTTTGGGAATTTTTTGTGACTTACCCTGTGTTTCATCTAAAAACCCAAAATTTGTCCAATTTGCAGATGACACAAACATAGGAATTAAAAACACTCCACATTTATCTATAGAATATTTTTCAAATTATGTCTTTGAACTGATTAATAAATGGTTTACAGCTAATGGCTGTTTTTGCTCCGTGTCGTATATCATTGTAGTAAAGCTTCAGAAAGAACTCGTGTCAATAATAGATGCGGGAGAAGAGTGGGGGCAAGGTTAAGGAAGGAATTCGGCGACAGCCTTTTAAATGAACCATTCCGGCATTCACCTGGAAAGATTTCGTGAAACCACGAAAACCCAAATCGGGATAGCTGGACGGGGATTTGAACCCACATCCTCCCGAATGCGAGACCAGAGCGTTACCGCTCACCCACCACGCTCGCTACAAATTTCTTATCTGAAAGACATTAGACGGAGAAATCTCAAAGCTTAGTGTGAGAACGGACGATTGCTGATATTAATTAAAAAAATAAGTGCTCCAAACAGTATCTTGTACTCCTTCCTTATCACTCACTCAAAGCAATGACTTACCTGCTTGTCAATCGAACATCGCGGCAGGTGAAGATTAAACTTCATAGTCCATTACGTAATAATTTCATCACAGAAACGAATGAAGACCAATTCTGCACAAAATACCATAATCATAGAGCCTACAACCGCCCTTAATAACAAATACAGCATTTCACATTTACGAGAAACCTACTTTCAACACAGATTGCTTAACAACCAATATTTTACTACCTTAAGAACTGGTACTTAAAATCCACTCACTATAACACTTAAAAAAAAAAAAACAAATTTACTGCATATGTGCCTACTATGAACGAGTCGCCAGCTGGCAACGTAAACTTCTCAACATAACACTTCACTTTACACTTTACACTTTACAGTATTCACTATTCAGCAGAGACAATATTCTATTCAGTATTCACACCAGAGACACTCTGTCAATAACCAAATAGGCAGAGACATCATTTAAAATTTATGTAACATAGATTTTTAAACTGCTTAAGTTGCCCTCACTGATCTCAGAACCCAGTGGTCAAAGAGGTTCTTTTTTAAGTGAATAAAAATTGTAAAAGTTAAATATCATGTTATTGCTCTGACATAAAGAAATCAAAACCAATCTGAAATTTGTCATATCATCATTTATTTTTATCTATTATTCCGATGCAACTAATATATCAATAACAGTTTCCCTACACACCCTATTTTTAAACTACATGAATTTTATTTTTAATTATTTCACCAATAATAGTAAATCGACTTTGCAAACTTAATACGTAGAGATACACGGGTTCAAGTTTACATCGCGATACACGACGTCGCTAACTTAAGATAAAATGATTGTATCAATGCGCCTGTGATTGAGGCTTTGATTTTGGAGCGCCAATACTAATGGAGATTGTGGTTAGATTGAAATTCAGCCTGGACCAGAATGAAAGCTGAACCCTCTTGTCACAGCAAGAGGTACGAGGAATTCAGTTATTTAATTAATTTATTTAAGCACTATGTCACGTTGTGACGTCATGTATCGCGACGTAAACTACTCCCAGGGCCGGATTAAGACAACGCGAGGCCCGTAGCAAATGTGAAGAAGAGGCCCTTGATTTTTGCCGTCCGGGGGAAAATTGTAGAGCTAAAAAAAAAAGGTCACCGGCTAGCCTAGGAGCGGGGCCCCCTAGAAGGCGCGAGGCCCCCTAGAAGGCTCGAGGCACCCTAAAAGGCGCGAGGCCCCCTAGAAGGCGCGAGGCCCCCTAGAAGGCGCGAGGCCCCCTAGAAGGCGCGAGGCCCGTAACATTTGCTACCTCCTGCTACGTGGTTAATCCGGTACTGACTACTCCCGATACACGAACCATAAGTGGGGTAGAGAGAAAGAAGAAATACTAGACAGTGATGGTTACAGGAGGTACTGCAGAGATACAGGAGCAATTGGTGGAGGAGTTTTCATACTACTTAGTAAAAACTGCTTACTGCAGTGAAAGAATGACAGATGAAGATGAGGCTCTTGAGGAGAAATTAAATTCATACACAGATTTCAGAGGTGAGAATAGAATGGTCATTATTGGTGGGGATTTAAACTTACCAGGTGTAAACTGGGTAGGAAATAAGATTAATAACACAAGGGAACAGAGATTGGCAAATACCATTATAAGGGAAGGAGGATTTACACAAGCCATCCTGATCTGGGTTTTCCATGGTTTTCCCAGATCACTCCACGCGAATGCGGGGATGGTTCCTCACAATAGCCCATGGGCGCCTCCTGCCATATCCCTTATAACCCTTCCAAACCATAACCCTTGTCGATAGGTGCTATGCACCCTCCGCCACACACTTTTAGTGAATCGCGGAGTAATAATAATAATAATAAAAGCGGTAGAGCAAAACACTAGGGGGCAAAATATTTTGGATATATTCCTAATAAAGCCCGATGATAACCTCGTGGGGTGTCAAGTAACGGAAGGAATAAGTGATCATGACGCAGTTCTGATGGATATTAGAGGATTCAGTGAACCAGCAGCCAAAACTGAAGGGAGAAATAGGTACAATTATAAAAAGGCACAGATTTCAAATTTGAAGAGATATTTTAGAGAATGTTCCAGTAAATGGAAGGAAGGAACAAGCACAGTAAAGTCAAGGTGGAAAGATATTGGTGTAGGTATGAAAAGTAGTGCTTGGAAGGGAAAAGATGACCATGACCACAAGCTGGCACTGGATTTCAGGCACAAGGGTGTGGGAAGAGTCTCTTTTTTTGGTAAGGGTGTCAGGGATTAGAATAAGTTTCCAAGGGAAATGATGTATAATTTACCAAAAACGTTGAAAGAACTCAAAGTTAAAATTTGTAGATGGCAAATGTAGGTGGGTGCAGGAAAAGGGAAAGTTGGGTGTTTAGGGAATTTGTCACCGGAGCGTGTACTCAATTGCAATTAAATTAAATATTTTTTTAAAAAAATCTATGCATTACCGAGAATCACAGTCTTGTGCAAATTAAATTATCTTATATCTTTAAACAGTAATTCTTGTGTGTGTGTGTGTGTGTGTGTGTGTGTGTATATATATGTATATAAATAAATAGTACCTAGGTGACCGATCTTCGCTCGGCATCTTTCGATTTCTGTTCAATATCCAAGATTTCGAGTAAAGTTTGATTAAAGTAAAAGGCTTCCTAGGTGTTTTGAGGTGAACAGTTAACCAAAGAGAAGCTTAACTAACATCAGTAGTCTTACTGGTACCTGAACCTGCTACGTAATGAGGTTAGAGCCGTTTCCGAGAAACCAAATGCAAAAATTGCTTCTTTTTTAAAAAAATCGTGTTAAAAACTTGAAAAGCAAAACGTTATCTACATACGAAATTTCATCAAAATCTCTAGATCCATTTGCGAGACCGCTTCATAAATTGCTTTCAAAGAAAAATGCTATTATTAGGGATTAATTAATGGTGCGAGATTTGTAGTAATTCAGGGGATTCTACGATAACCCTTGATGATGGATTCTTATGTAGCTCGAAGAGAAAAAATTGAAAGTAATTTTTTAAAATATATCTCGCTTAGTTCTCGAGATATCGTATCTCAAAATTTGACGTGGTTGGTTGAAATGCGACGTGGACCAGAAGAAAAATTTCGCCATAGTCAAGTTTGATGAATTCGTACGAAACTCGTCGAGACAAATCGAAAATAAAGAATTTATTTTTTTGATATCTCAAATGAAGAGATTAGGATTAGATCCGACCTAAACCAGAAAAAAATCCATCAAAACCACTATGTCTATACGGTGAAAATGTACTTTCAATGTTTTATTTTGTTCCTAATGGTTGGTGTTAGGTTGAAATACGGCCTGGACCAGAAGAAACGTCGCCAAAAGCACAAGGAACTATACCTATAACTGGTTTAAGAACGTGTATTCTTTATTTTCGATATATTTCGTCGAGTTCTATAAGAATTCATCATCATATTGTGACGTCACGGTAATGATAGAACATCATCAGTATTAAATTTATTCACTCCGATAAATCTATGCTAGTGGTAGTATATAATGACAAACTAACAACCACTTTTTACAGGCAAAAAGTAAACGATGATTACTTTATAACTGGTACCGGTACTATTATTTTCAAACAAGTTTCTGTAAAGTATCACCTCTGACAAAACCAATGATAAATTTTTAATTATCTTCCTTTTTAAATGTTTTACAATTAAACTTGCAGTGCTAATATTTCCACGGGTCAGCCAGTATACAATAAATAAATAAATAAGAACTGTTCGTTTAAGTATTCTTTGAAATCAAAGAGAAATTATTTGTAGACTTTCTGGCACCTGAATTGTCTACGAGATACCGAGTGAAAAAATTGTTGGTATTTTGTAAACTATTCAGATAATCTTAAAAGTCAAAATGTTATCTAAACACCAAATTTCATCCAATTCGTCATAGCCGTTTTCGAGATCCGAAATATATATATACAAGAATTGCTCGTTTAAAGATATAGTATATATATATTTATATATATATATGTTGGATCTTGGAAACGGCTATAACGATTTGGTTGAAATTTCATATTTAGATAACTTTTTGTTTTTTTAAGTTTACCCTGCAAAAACGCGATTTCCAAAAAAATCAGCAATTCTTGTATTTGGTACAGTCGGGGACAGAATTCGAGAGACCCCTCGCCTTTCGATTATGCTTCGTTCTAGACACGAATACCGCATGGGACAGCATAACTGGTAGGTGGTACACTAAATTCATGATAAAATAGACCTCTCATACCCAGCACTTTACCCAAGACTATAAAAATGAGCCCGCGCAGCAAGAAACTCGCAGACGCTCAGAGGGAAATTTCGGAGTTCTGCAGTAAAAATAATCACGAATATCACCATTTTAGTCATAATAATTATTTAAATAACCAAATTGATTAATTATAGAGAGATGGTTACACTTTTTTTCGTAATTTTGATAACCGTTGCGTATTTTTTTTCCCCCTCGAATAAACAGTTAACAATTCGCTAGCAAACGCAATTATATGGCGAATACAGAAAAGAATCGCTAAATTACGCACGGAAAACCAATAAGAGAGTTTGAATGGACTTAGTTACACTTTCTAACGCTGCAGCGTTATAGAACTGTGCGTGTGACAAATACACATAAAGGTTAAGGGTAAGTAGAAAGAGCATTCACGAAAGAACTCTAATGGTAAACTAAGTCACGAAATATAAGTAAACTATTCCCAGAAAATTAAATGGTGCGGAATATTAACACCTTAATTTTGTTTTCATCATACCATATTTAGAAGGTAAGCTAAACTTGAACGCAGTAGCAACAGTTTTAGTAGTAATAATAATAATAATTAAGAACAGGAAAAAAAAATCCGTCTGCAATGTGAATTAGCGGTTCCACATTTTAAATCTGGTAGATGGAAGTAGTAAAGCTATCATCTCTCTCTTTGTTTCTTACTAACACTGATACTTCTATAAAATTTTCTGTCAAGCTTTATTTCCTGCCGTCCAAGCCTGATGGGTTATAGGTAACACTGTTGCCTGGCATTCGGGAGGACGCGAATTCAAACCCCGTCGGGGATCCAGTTTCAGTATTCCATGATTTTCGTAAATCTCTCCAGCTGAACTCCAGAAAAGTTCCTTCAAAAAGCGGTGGCTGAAATTCTTACCCGATCCTAGTTTCCAATACTATCAGGATTCATATCACATTGCCGCCGAAGATATGACGAAGACAAAAAAATAAATATAAAAAAAAATTACGTGGTTGGTATGTGGTATCCGGCTTTCGGGAGGTCGTGGGTTCGAATACCCATCTAGCCATCCAGGTAAACGTTTTAGATGGTTTCCCCAAATCACTCCAGGCGAATGCCGGGATTGTTCCTTCAAAAGGCCATGGACAAATTCCTCCCCATTACTTGTCCCCAGTCCTTTCCTGCCTCTAATGACCTCGATTAGATATAAAGCTAGAAGCAAAACATAATTGCTCAAATAAAAATAATTACATCTCTGTGGTGTGTTTTAGACATTTTCCTTGTTGGATTTATCTTATTCAATGGCCGAACATGGTAGCGAAGGGACTAGAGTGATATTTCCACATGTGGAGAGTCTCTAGTACGGTGTTGTTTTAGGGCTGGTCGACGTGGAAATCATTATAGAGAGAAAAGGACTTGGGGCATGTTTCGGGAAGGAATTCAGCCTTGGCCATACCAGAGAATCATCCCAACACTCACGGAGTGATTTCGATTAATCATGCAATACCGAAATACGGATGGATACACGAAGATTTCAACCCCTGTCCTTCCGGATGGGATGGCTTGGGCGTTACAGGGACTCTCGGTCACTGGTGCGATTCCGGCCAGAGGCATGGGTGTTAAAGTAGGTATTGTGGTATGTCTTGTATCGTCTTTCAATTGTATGAGCAAAAAGCATTTGGAAATACATCAGTACACAGGATAAACACACAAAACGGTTTAGCTGGATGAATGGCTATCGGGAGGAATGCCATTAAAAATTTAAAGACAATTTTATTGAACCAAAAGGCAATTGGCTGCCTTCAAAAATATCTCACAGGTCCACCTCATCTCACAAAAAAAAATATTCCTTATTTGGTGCCAACTAGTAACATGGCTGAGTTCTAAACACGTATTAGGATAAAAAATTTGGAAAGTAGGCGTACTATAGTGAATCTGTTTAGTGCACACGGGAGGGGTATTTAATTTCAGTTGAGTGTATAGGATTTAATCTCTTTAACGTTATGCGTGGTTATTTCGTAAGAAGAAGATCTTCCTGCTGGCTCAGTTCAGACGCAAGGAGGAAGTAACCGTCCGACAAACGTTTCGAGGAAGTGTTTATTTACCAGTGGCTCTGAGGAAGTGAAGAACACTTGTTCAGTAGAATTAGCTCTAATAAAATTTGTGAATATGACCATCCGTACACGAAATATGCCCATTTTCGAATTACGAGCACCTACAAATACAGTGACAGTCATTTGCCGAAAGTAACAGAAACAACTTCAAATAACATATTAAAGTTACTTCATCATAATTAGAAGACCGATGAAAATGTTGAAAAATAACATTGAACTAATATGTATAGGTCATTAAAAATTTCTGAAAATTACTTCTCGAGGATTTTAACTTCAGCATACCCTCATTGCGTCTTGTAATGTTCTACTTGCACTATTTGATTACAAAATTAATTGATCAATATTCCGTGATAATGGAGCTATTTAAAAGAAGAAGGGGGAAAAAAACCCTCGAAGTGCACGTGTGCACGTTATTGAAAATTGACATGCCTCCATCTACTGATGTAAATATTTTATGACCTTCCGTGCCTTTGACCATTTAACCTGCTGACTATTGTGTCAGCCTTTGTTGAGGTAATGTGTAACTCTATTGTGAAGTCAACACAAGACGAACACTACACTCATTCAAAAGCAACCATATGCGCAGAAGAACTCGAATCAGTGACCTTTATTATTATTAATAAATTTCTCTCGGGCTTCCATCCGTGTTAAGATGTTACATTTGTGGGACGTTTCGAAGGCGTCCAACTCTGCGTTCATTCTCAACCAAATATCAATCATTAAAGCAGAGTTGGACGCCTTCGAAACGTCCCAAAAATGTAACATCTTAACACGGCTGGAAGCCCGAGAGAAATTTATTAATATACAACGCCGTGAAAGATTACGATCTTACTTTATTATTATTACTCCGCGATTCACTAAAAGTGTGTGGTGGAGGGTGTATTGCTCCTATCCGAAAGGGTAATGGTTTGGAAGGGATATACGGGATATGGCAGGAGGCCTTTACAATGCGATGACAGTGTTCTAGCCCCTACACTGCTAGCGCCAGCTTAAGTATCTTGGTCGGGACTCTTGCGAAGGAATTTGTGAATGTGTCTGCGGTCGTGGTTTGCCAACACGGAAGACAATTCCGTAGGCCCACAGAACAAGGAAATTATCAGACATTTCAGGCATGAGATTTCCCTCATCCTCGTTCAACTAACTTGCTTATATTGCTACCTGAGGCTCACACAGATAACAGACGAAAGAATTATACAGGTTTAGAACCGTATATCCTCGAGGAACTTTCTGTACTTTTTTAAATTGGTTTTCAGCTTGACATCTCGACTTTGAGGTCATGGGAGACGGGAATATGGACTGTTTGGTGAACTATACCGACGTTCGCTTACAGTGATTTGGAAAAACTGCAGAAAATCCAAATCTGGATGGCCAGAAGCGGATTTGAACCCGCATCCTCTCGAATGCCAGGCCAGAACATTATCGCTCGTCCACTACGCTCAGATTTTTCAACTGACCGTAACATATAGATATATAGGAACAATAATTATAGACTGACTCGGCCATGAATCATTTTAATATATCTATTTTTGCAGCCTAGTAGTAGACGAAAAAATATTAGATCAACTAAAGATGCCAGATCTTAATCACTTCGTTTATCACGAACCCGGAAACAACCATAATACACCCTTTTATAACCACATATGTAACGTTTCAATTATTTTTTCGAAGATAACATCATTTTACTTTTACAGATCCAGCGTATTCCAGTTTGAAAAGCAATCATCCTTTTCCTTCAGAATGCAGGCATAAGAATTTAAAAAAAGCTCCACTGCATATGGAATTAGCCAACGTCATTAACTGTAAGACTGACAGCAGTCTTTTTCCAAGACCATTCTTGCTTGTAGAAAATGCCATGGTGGCTCCCGAAGTGTTAAGAATTATTGCGCCGGTTCAAATTCCTGTCGGCTATCAAATTTCGATTTTTCCAGATTAATGCCAGGATGATTCCTCTGGAAGGTATTGATCAACTTGTTTCATGTTCTTTGTTCACAGTTCTCTCCTATATTTATTTACCTCGACAGTAACGAGGCGTTTAGCCCTAATTATTAAAAATGTTTAATGTATATAAAAGAAGAACTGATGTGCAGTTTTCAGACGTGAAATTTTAATTCCAAAATACTGTAAAATAGAAATTTCAAATATACACAAGTTATATATATATATATATATATATATTTCTGTATTGACAGGTATTTGACGCATATACTATCACAGCAATATCTGAAAACTTATTTCGGATATTTTTTAAAATATTATCTTTTCTTAGGCAGGATTAGGGTAGTAAATGATTCTTGTTTAATTTTTCTGCAGCGCGTCACAGCGCCTGTATTTAAAAGTTATTCACACATCGATACGAGATAATTCTTTGCAGTTATCATTTTGTAAACGAATCTAATCCAGCAGTATTCTTGTCAAACTTTTACAATTACAAAATTTTATTTTGATACTGCTTTGTCTAGGCTCTAATGAAGGAAAATGTAGTTTTATCTCGATGGCAGATAATTCCGAAGTCACAATGTAAGGAAATATGCATCGTTTCCTGCCAGAAGACTTCCTCATCGAATGTGCGAGTTATATTCAAACACTAGCCTCGTACGCGTGGATTAAAATTTTTTTGCCATAATTAAATATAGTAAGTTTTCGGTAACTAAGGATTAGTCCCAAACAATATCGAGTCGGCATAATATGACAGGAAAGCTATCACTATATCATTGTACCGTCGAACCTGCCTCTTGAAGAGAATTAATTTCCAACATATTTCTGTCAATATTCCATAAGATCTCAAAATTTCGTGACTACAACTGTTAATCATACTGGAAAAAATATCGTGTGCCCTTCATATAGATTTCCTTATAAAATTCCATCACAACGATATAGCCATTTGGTCGTCATAACGTATCAAAAAGACAGAGACTTACATCCCTAATTATAATAATATTACTGTGGTTCACACTTACACACTGACTGGGAACAAAACCTGAGGGATCATTATAACGTAAAAAAGTATACACCTACAACATTGCAAGACTACCTACCTACGATTTGCCTCGCATTGCACTCCTAACTTTCTAATATCTACGGTTTAACGTTCAATCCGAATAACCACAGGCCCAGATCTGACTCTTACGATGAAAAACAATTTTTAAAAATCTTATCCCTGACGGAGATTTGAACCGGAGACCACGACGTTCGTAAGCCAGCGCTTTAGCCACTCAGCTGCCAGGCCACTACGGGGAAGCTAGGTACGGAGTCGTCTACATCCAACGTGTCAGTCTACCGCCGTATTTTGAAATTATGAGACAAATGTGTTATTTATACAGATAATTTTACAACCAAATGTTGACAGTATTTTTCTCCTTGTTTCAAAGGATTAGTGTGCAAAGTTTCATCGAGAACGGATAAAAACTGTGGATTTGTATGAAAAACCAACAAACAAACAAACAAACCAACTTTCATCATTATATATAAAGATTAGTATGCTTCAGTGCCAATCGCTACACCAGCCACATCTAGAAATTTGAGTGATATGAGAAGGAGGGTAATAATTACTTTGCATGAAAAGCCATATTCAAATGGTTTTATAACTAGAATTATGAATATAAACAAATAATTTTTTAAATTTTTAATTTAATTTAATTGCAATGGAGCACAGGCTCTGGTGGCAATTTACCTACACACCCATCTTCCCCCTATCTGCACCCACCTACGTTTGCCCTCTACAAATTTTATCTTTAAATTCTTTCAAAGTTTTCGGTAAATTATTCATCATTTCCTTTGGTAACTCATTCCAATCCCTGACACCCTTACCTAAAAAAGAGAATCTTCCCACACCCTTGTGCCTGGAATCGAGTGCCAGCTTGTGGTCATGGTCATGTTTTCCCTTCCATGCACTACTTTTAATACCTATTGCAATATCTTTCCATGCCTCATCGCCAGTATATGCCCTGTACACTCCCATGACCCTCCTCATCCTCCTCCTGTCTTGCAATAAATCCCATTCCAGCTCCTTTATCATATCCGTCACTGATTGCATTCTGCGATAATATCTTGGCATTACTTTTGATAACAAGCTTAACTGGGCAGGACACATTGGACAGGTGGTAGGAAAAGGTTTCAAAGTTCTTCACTTGTTGGAGGGAGTGATGAGGGGATGTAAGAGAGAAGTAAAGGAATTGGGTTACAAAACTTTGGTCAGACCATTGCTCGAATATGGTAGTGTAGTATGGGACCCTCATTTTACGAATCAAATACAGGAGTAGGAGAGGGTGCAAAAAAGGGCTGCTAGATTTGTTTCTGGAAATGAAGTGAACTACACTTAATGGTTTCTTGAGGTTTATTACTCTGTACACAAACAACTGGTAAACAATAAACAATGTGGGTACAGTTATCGGATGACCGTCGAGAAATTTAGCCTGGTCCTGATCCGGGGTAGAGAGAGACGGCTTCTACTTCTCGCGAACTTCCGGTGGTCTTCTGTAGTTGACGCTGGTTCCGCGGTCAGGCCGGAACTGCCGGTGGCCCGTTGCCATTTGTTGCCCTTTTCTTTGGGCTGTTTTGTTGGAGAGTGTTGTCTTTCGACATTTTCTCCTCATGTGAATTTGGATAGTTCAATTGTCTTTACGTTTGGTGCATCTTATTTTTGGCAATTTTATTTATAGAATTAATGTGAGGGGTCTTTTGTATGTATCTATATCGGTGGTGTATTGGCCTAGTGGCCTGATGAGTGGGTTCGCTGAATTTTTCGTTGATTTATAAAATGCTACTGCCCTTTCTCGAAATCGTTGTTGTACTGTCTGTATGTTGGCTGCATTGTGTAAATCGTCAGTTGGAAACAGCGTTGGGAGGTGCAGTGCTCTTTTCAGCGCTCGGTTCTGGATAACCTGTAGTTTTTTGATGTGAGTGTTGCATGCATAACCCCAAACAGGGCATGCGTACTCTATTATGGGTCGTACCAGACTGCAGTAAATCATGACGCCAACGTCCGGCGCCAGGGAGCTGTCCCTGTTAAGTAATGGGTAGAGCTGCTGTAGTGCAGCGCTAGCTTTGCGCCTGGTTTCCTCGATGTGAGCTCGCCAGGTTAGCTTGCTGTCGAGCGTCACACCGAGGTATCGCGCAGTGTTGCTCCATGGGATGACCTTTCCTTGGAGCTGCACCTGAGGCTGGTCTTCACCTCTTCGTCTTCTCCGCTTGGTTAGTAAGATGGCCTGAGTTTTGTCCGAGTTGATGGTGATCCTCCATCTTCTCGCCCAGGCCTCGATTTTGTCCAGGGCTTCTTGTAGTCGCCTCGTAGCCAACGCTCTACGGCGGCTGATGGTGAACACTGCCGTGTCGTCAGCGTACTGGGCCATTTTGACATTGTTGGTGAGTGGTATGTCCGATGTGTACAGGGAGTACAGTATCGGTCCCAGTACGGACCCTTGTGGGACCCCGGCGTTTATTTTTCTTGACGTTGAGAGTGAAGTTCCCACGCGTACCCTGAAGGTTCTGCCTCTCAGGTAGGATTCTATAAGTTTGACGTAAGAGCCCGGAAATCCAAGTTCAAATAGTTTGAACAAAAGTCCTGTGTGCCACACAGAATCGAAAGCTTTTGAGATGTCTAGTAGCACGAGTCCGCAGTGGCTCCGATGGTTGAATGCTTTCGTGGCTTCTTCGACTACCCTCATTAACTGGTGTGTGGTACTATGGCTCTTACGGAATCCCATTTGGTGATCCGGGATTAGATCACCTTCGGTGATTAGCTGTTGTATCCTTTTTAAAAGTATTCTTTCGAATACTTTACTAATTGAAGGCAGCAAACTTATTGGTCTGTAGTTCTGTGGGAATATGGGATTCTTGCCTGATTTGTGTACGCCCGCCACGATTGCTCGTTTCCAGCAGCTCGGGTATTTTCCACTCCTCAGTATGTCATTGAAGATATTGGCTAGAAAAGCGCAGGCCGCTGGTGGCAATTGTCTCAGTAGTGTGTTGTTTATTTCATCCACCCCTGGAGCCTTTTTGTGGGGTAGATTCTTCAGGCTGTTCTTGACTTCCTTGATGTCGATATCTGGAATTTGTTGTTCTAAATCTGCAGCGGCTGCTTGCTGGTAGGTTCGTAGGCGCCTGCGTATATTGACTACGTCTTCATCGTCTGCTTCTGCTGCGACAAAATGCTTCTCAAAGCAGTCTGCTAAGGCGTTAGCTTTCTCATGCGGCAGGTATACTATGCCTCTCTCGCCGTGCAGTGGTGGTAACCTTTTCTTTTTCTTGGTGAACCATCTTGTGTGGGTCCATGGGGAGTTGTCATTTAGTCTGATCATGGCAACACGGGCCCTCCATTCTCTGTTTCGATGTTCATTAAGTGCTACTTTCAATTCTTTCTGCAGCCTATTTAGCAATGTTTTAGTGCCGCGATTCCTGGTCAGTTTCCACTCCTTCATGATCCGATTTTTATGTCGGATCATAGCCAGGAGTTGTGGTGGGAGTTGGCTTGATTTTTGGGTGTTGGGTCGACGTATTGGGATTGCTGCTGCCGCTGCTTCCTTCACTGTCGATGTGAAGAATTTAAGACCATCTTCCGCACTGACCGGGAGGTGATTGGAGAAAGCGTCTGAAGTGAGCTGACGATAGACATTCCAGTTTGCTCGCCTGTAATCTGGGGTTTCTTGTGTCTCCTGTTTCCAGGGCCCGGTTGAAACCTCGACCAGCACGGGGCAGTGGTCTGATGACAATCTGTTGACTGTACTGGCTGCCATGTATCCGGTTATGCCCCTGGAGATGCATATATCCAGGATGTCTGGTCGGGTTCCGTTTGCGGGGTAGTGGGTAGGTTCTTCCGGTGCCGTCACATTCATGTTGTACAGTCTCGATGAGGTTCCTCAGCTGTCTCCCGGCGTTGTTGCACACGCGACTGTTCCAGTCTGTGTGCTTGCAGTTGAGGTCTCCGCCGATCAGTAGTCTTCCTCTTATGCCGGCTAGTTTCTTGATGTCTTCTTCAAGTAATTGGCGTCGTGGTGGTCGGTAGACTGCGACGACAGTGAGTTTGCCAGCTGAGGTGGCCATTTCGACCCCAATGGCTTCAATCTGTGTCGTTGTGGGGAGTAGCACCTGGTTGTGGGGGATGCCTCGTCTAATGTAAATGGCGACTCCTCCTCCAGCGGTAGGGCGATCGTATCTGTAGCAGTGGTAGTTGGGTACTGCTACTCTTATACCGGGCTTAAGATGGGTTTCAGATACCATGCAGATGTCAACGCCTTGCTCCTTGATGAACTGCCTGAATTCTATTTCCTGGTTATGTATTCCATTTGCGTTCCAAATGCAGAACGAGATTGTATAAATATGTGGTGCTCTATCCATTTTGTTGTTGGTTGGAGCTGTAGAATGTAGCCATTGCTGTCGTTACTGCTGCTTGGATGGTGGTTGGCAGCTGGTTTAAGGTCGCCACGAGGCTTGTGATCAGCGTCATCATCGTCTCCATCATACTCGTTAATTTTGCAAGGATCTGGGATGTGGGATTTTCCGCTGCACCTTGTGGGCTTGGCTTGTTGGCGGGTGCTGCTGCGTCCGATCCCAATGTGGAGGAGTTGGGTTGTTCTTCCACCATTGCAGTCTGACTTGGGTCCGATGCCTTACTGTAAGAGGCTTGAGCAAATGTGCGTCCATCTGTCCTCTTGGGTGAGCGTCTGTTCTTCTTCTGGTTTTCAGGGATCTGCTTTTCTATTATCTGTTGAGAGGCGTCCTTTCCTTCTGGGTTTCGGTGTTCCTTTTCCTGGCTGGGATTGTTCTGGTGGCTGGTCCCCTGGTTTTCTTTGCGGCGTTGGTTACCGTCACCTGTGGTGAGACCCCTCTGTCGGTCACGTGCTCTTTTGTACGCTGGGCAGCCTTTGTAGCTTGCTACGTGGCCGCCGCCGCAATTGTAGCATTTTGCTGTGTCCTTTCCTTTCTGTGCCGTGCACTGGTTGGAATCGTGGTATCCTGCACATTTCACACAGACGGGTGGCATCTTGCAGTTCTTTGCTACGTGCCCAAACGTTTGGCAGTTGTAACACTGTGCTGGTCCGGGCGACGAGCGTAGTTTCTCTACTGTGACCTTGAGATGGCTGATAGAGTCTACTTCAAAAATGGATTTGTTTTCCGGGCAATCCGGCAGTACCACTAGGAATAGTGGCATTGCTACGTTAGTTCCCGGTCTGCGGAGCTGATGGACACTTTGGATGTTGAATCCCTTCTCCATCAGTTCCTCCTTGAGTTCGGCCGTTGGGAATGTCCGAGGAATTCCTCTGAATACAGCCTTCAGGAGTGGTGCTGCACCTGTTGGGAAGGTATAATATGGTATATTGGCATCCGTCAGCATTTCAGTTACTCTTACATAGTCAGCTTCTGTAGTAAAGGTGAATTTAATTTTGTCGCCTCCTGCAGTTTTGGCGGTGAATGGGTCCGTGGTGTTGGCGTCTACTCTGTCGTGCAGTGACTTGTAGTTATCTTCAAACTGTACCACTATCGGTGGAATGTGTGATGATCTTTTCGCTGCTGGCTGCGCCGAGTCGTCCAGAGGTTGGAAGCGATTGCTGGTGTCCATCACCAGCTGTGGGTCCAACGCTGGGGGCGGCTTAGCTGTACGTCGTGGGGTGATGAAGCCCTCTTCATTTGACTGGTTGACTTGCTTCTTCTTGCGTCTTTCTTCCACGCTGGCTGCAGTATTCGATTGTTTTGTGAGAGTTACTTTTTTGAAGTCTGACGACGTTGGTGTAGTCGGTGGTTGAAAAGGATAGTTTGCAGCCGAGTGGGCAGTCATCTCCTTCTTCTTTTTCTTTGCCTTCTTCACCTTGCCAGCTGTAGCATTTGACAGTTGCTGAACAGGCACGCTGAGTTTTGTACCACTAGTGCACTGTTCGTTCCTCGGTAACTTTGCTTTCCCCGTTACGGGCGGAGAAGTACGTCTCTTGGAATGACGAGCATCTGCTGGTCCGTAGGCAGGCCTGGTCGTCATCAGTTTAATCCTTACAGATCCGTCGGCGGCCGTTCTCTTCTTGAATGGGAGTTGCGTGGTCGTCTCCAGTATAGATCCGTCCATGTCCATGGCCAAGTCCGGTGCGCGTTGCCAGGTCGTCGAAGTGGTGGCTGCCGTACAGTTTGTCGCCGTGTCTAAGTCCGTTTCCGTTAGCCGGGTCGTCGATGGGGCCGCAGCTGCCGCCGGCAAAGCCGAGTGCACTGAGGCACTCGACCCGCCTGGCGCGGCAGCGCGGCGAGCGCTTTCCTCTTCGTCCATCCGAACTGGAACTGAACTGGAACTCCAAGGAACTGGAACTGACTGAACTGCCGGTGGAGCTGTCGGCTACGCTTATATAGGCGGCCTGGCGCAGGAATACCGTTGTGTGGTAGTACGGCGACCTCTGTAAGAAAAGGTCCCACTTAGCCTCTAGATGATTCTATTTATTTTCCGGTTTGTTTTGATGCCTCTGCGCCTGTTTGGAGTCGTATATGTATCCCGGCGTGCAGGCGCGTTGTGTGTGAGGTCTGCCTGGCAGGGGCCTTTACTGGCAGACTGAACAGGAAATATAAACAAATAAACCGTGGTATGCCGTATATTTGGTTATCGAAAGGAATGTCATTTAATTAAGCAGTCCTACACAAATACTCCATGCAAAACGACTTCTGGCCAGGATAGGCCTGGTAGCACCTTCCTTTTTTTTTTATAGATCATTATAGTTTAAAGATACATTAAGGATTGATGTTTGCAACAGAATATTTGTCTACGAGGCGTCAAAAATAATTCAGCGATGAGGTGAATTATTGTCATTTGTAAAGGTTGGGATTGCAGGATAGTCATCTGTGACCGACGTATTTTTGAAAATTGGGTCTCTGTTCCCTTTAACACGATGTTAACTTCTATAAGGGTGTGAATTACGTCTCCCATATGATGTCGCAGCAGGACAAATATTTCGTCCACCTGATGGTTTCTCGAGGAGCCAAGGACGCAGGAAACTAATCATCCAACCATAAACGTTGACATGAACCCAGTAGAAAGTGCATAGCCTGAAATGGTATACATTCTAAGAAAGACGGAATATATGTTGACGACTTTCTAAAACCAATCATTTACGCGTAATTTGCCCTATGAGTAATTGGAACTTTTAACACTGTATGTTCTTTTGCTTCTTCCCAAAAGTGAGCCACACAGATGTTGCACTATTCTGCCATCTCATTCCTGTATTTATCTTCTTATCCATTTCCAGTTTTACTTTACCTCCCCTCCCCCTCACAAAGCTTACTGGTCGGATTATAAATATTATTCCAAAAAAGAATATTTAACAATCAGTAGACGGATCACTCAAATTGCTAGATGTGGCGATGTAGCGATTGGCACTGAAGCATACTAATGTTTGAATATAACTCGCACATTCGATGAGGAAGTCTTCTGGCAGGAAACGAAGCATATTTCCTTGCATTGTGACTTCGGAATCATCTCCCATCGAGATAAAACTACATTTTCCTTCATTAGAGCCTAGACAAAGCAGTATCAAAATAAAATTTTGTAATTGTAAAAGTTTGACAAGAATACTGCTGGATTAGATTCGTTTACAAAATACTGCAAAGAATTATCTCGTATCGATGTGTGAATAACTTTTAAATACTAGGCGCTGTGACGCGCTGCAGAAAAATTAAACAAGAATCATTTACTACCCTAATCCTGCCTAAGAAAAATTAATATTTTAAAAAATATCCGAAATAAGTTTTCAGATATTGCTGTGATAATATATGCGTCAAATACCTGTCAATACAGAAATATATATATATATATATATATATATATATATATATATATATATAACTTGTGTATATTTGAAATTTCTATTTTACAGTATTTTGGAATTAAAATTTCACGTCTGAAAACTGCACATCAGTTCTTCTTTTATATACATTAAACATTTTTAATAATTAGGGCTAAACGCCTCGTTACTGTCGAGGTAAATAAATATAGGAGAGAACTGTGAACAAAGAACATGAAACAAGTTGATCAATACCTTCCAGAGGAATCATCCTGGCATTAATCTGGAAAAAACGAAATTTGATAGCCGACAGGAATTTGAACCGGCGCAATAATTCTTAACACTTCGGGAGCCACCATGGCATTTTCTACAAGCAAGAATGGTCTTGGAAAAAGACTGCTGTCAGTCTTACAGTTAATGACGTTGGCTAATTCCATATGCAGTGGAGCTTTTAAAATTCTTATGCCTGCATTCTGAAGGAAAAGGATGATTGCTTTTCAAACTGGAATACGCTTGAGATGTCCCATTCTGTAGATCTCATTATTTATCAGTAACAAGAAATGTTGTTGTTAGATTCAGTAGTGTTATTACCATAATGTATTTAATTTACATAAGTTCATATCATTTGATTTGAGTGCGGTTCTCGACCGACAAGGTTATCATAAGGAATGTTTAATATTATTACTTGTCATAGAAAGGATAATGGTTGTAACCTAGTGGACAGGCTAGTGAGTAATAAAGAATGTACTTTATTGAGGTCTGGTTGACGTTCAAAATAACAGACTTCCCTTGTGTTACCGAGTGTTTTGGGGCATTAATTTACTGAAGTGATGGAGAGCTTCTCAGATATAGTAGAGGTTTGTTTAAAACAATGGACACAGTGTTACATTGTGAGCTCCCCTGTGTGGATGTTCGACGAATGAAAGGTTTCTTTGAGAGCCCCAATCATAAAATGTTCCAGCGGAGCTGTCAGACATTTCGCAGACGTCGCTGGCGAAGAAACATTCTTTAACAATAAACTGTTTGTTCTTAAGAAGTGCAGCCCACAGAGACTATGGTTATATGGAGGGGGGTGACCTACCAAGAAAATGACGCTGGTGGTGGGGTTATCCCAGCCAATGGAATTCATTCTCGCTGGTTGCTGATATTTTTGTTTTTTTTATTATATATTCGACCAATCGGGAGAGAGAAGAGGAACGAACTCCGCCCAAGGCGAGTCTACGAGGAAGGCAGAATGGACGGAGGATGACATTCGATGTCGGACCGGCGGAGACTGGACGAGAGGGACTCTGGTTTCGGCGACGAGACAGCAGCGGGCGATCTGCGCTACTGAGGACACATTGCTGAGGTCCCCAGGGTCGAGGACGAGCTGCCGGCTGTCGAGAAGGAGAGACAACAGACGCCACTCCACCCTCGCTCAGCTGATGCGACTACCTGGCCTGCCGAAACACGACACAGCTCTGCCCGCCGCCGCCGCGGTCGTCGACACAGTCCTCGTCGCGGGTCACCGACACGACTCTTCTCATTGCGCTGCTCGACATGACGGTAACGCAATCGTCTACAGAGACCACAACGAGCTCCAACAAAATTAAAGAACTGTAAATTCCCGTACCAAAGAGGGAACAACCATTTACCCATTGAAGTAATTGTTTCTCCGAAATAACTTTGCTTTCTATGTATAAAATCAATAAAATCAGTATGTTTCTCATTAATAATTCATGTTTCACTTGTATTAATGTGAAGGACCACCTCGGAAGAGAACCCCACCAACAATCATTTATTTTGTATTAATCAGTAAACTGTTTATAAAGTAGTTAATCCCAAGACATACAGAGCGGGACACTACATAATTGGCGCCCAACTCGTGGCTTCAGATGGTCAAAATTTACATTTTAACCCTCAAGTTGAATTCAAAATTTTTATTGGAGCTTGTTTTGTTCAGTTTAATTTTTCTCACTTCATGAGATATTTAATTAATGATTGAATATGCATGTCAGCTAATTTCAGATGGTGAAGCAGGTGAACTTCTGTCTTGGCGGATGAATGATTTGTGTTTCTTGTATTTGCTGTTTGTTTTCCTTTTGTAGAGCTTGTAGAATATACAGTGTGTATTTTCTTTCCAGCTTCAGCTTAATGCAGTCCGGTGTTCAGATGTTGTCTACTGTTTCGTTTGTTTTATCACATTTTGTTGTGTCTTAATGTATTTAGTTTTCTGATGGTATATTGGTTTCATTGAAATTTGTTGTGTTATGTTCGTTGCAATGCGGCGTTGTTTCATTTGTTTGTCTTGCTTTATTGTGATTTGACGTGGGGTTATATTGTCATTTCTTATGGTATGCCGGATTGATTACAATTGTTTCGTATATGAGCCGTGTTTTCTGTTGCTGTGTTAAATTTCATTGCTTGTTGTGATAAATTCTGTATTATTTTGAAGTCCATTTTTACATTAATGCGATTAAGGAATAGGATCATCAATATGAATGCCGAGGAAAATTCTGTGTTACCGGGGACAAGTTGTTGGAGTCGAACCGGTTGATCAATCCGAAATACACGAAGTTGTAGATTCGTTATTACCAACCGATAACTTAAATTCACGGGAAGAAACTGTTGCTGAATTGCAACCGATAAATTTGGGATCAATAATGGATTTTTTGAGAGGCATGCAGTCCGAAATAAAATCACAAGTCCATGATTTTCGAACTGAAATAAAATCACAAGTGGATGATTTTCGAACTGAAGTGAAGTCACAAATGGAAAGAGTAGATTCGCGTTTGGAAAGGGTAGATTCGCGGTGTGACGCAATGGATCGGAAATTAACTAAAATGACTTCGCAAATGGATGATATTAGGGGAGAACTTGCTGAGTTGAAAGCAGATTTGAAGTCGGAAGTTCGCTCAATAGTGAGGGAAGAATTTTCAAGTTTCACTAAGGAAATAAACAATTTTGAGAATACAGACTCAATTTGTGCAGGCATCGGAGAAGAAAGCTTTCGGGAAGCGGAGAATTACGACGTTCAGTCACTAGAAACAGGCATTGAATGTGAATGTCAGCAGACAGACACTCTCATTCTTGTCACGAGCGAATCGTTTGCCAAAGTCAGTGCAGTTATCCCAACTGTGTATAGCAGTCCGAAGATTGTGATGAAATCGAGAAAAATGGTTAATCAGGATTACATTAGTGTTGCATTCGTATCAAAGAAAGGGTTTCCTCTAGCAAGTAAAGTATTGGTTTTTGGCAGAGAAAGAAAAGACTCGCAGTATGTAAATTTAGTGGAAAATGCGATGACACCTGCTGTATCCATGATTTCGTTTGCGAGCCGAACAGGCAAACAAAATTCTTTGAATCATAAGGAATCACCTTGTGTAAGCGTGGATGGAAAAATCTCTGAATGCGAGTTTTTCCGTGTTCATGTTGTCCAACAAACCGAACAGTCAGAATTTTTACACGCATTCGCTTATTGCAAGGTTATTTCAATGCTATTGAAATTGCAAAAATGTAGGAAAATCAGTAAGAGGTCCGAAAATTTTTCTGTTTGGCACAGTGTGTCCGGATGTGGAAATACTTCTGGCGGAAGAGTCTCAGAATGTGAGAAATGGTTTCAGGTAGTTCATGGTAGATTAAAGAGGTTATAGAATCAAGATTCCTTGGTTTTGTGCACCTGGAAAATATGATCTGGTGATTCATGATGTTTTGAGCTCGTACATGTGACCTTGATACATAAATTTATATGATTAAGCAATAAGGATTTTTAAGTTTAGTCAGTTCATTCTAGATAGTTGCTAGGAATATACTCGAAAGTGAGTGATATTAATATTCTTTGTAGATGCAGAGAATCTAAAAATTATATAATTTTCTTTTGGAGGAAAGAGTAAATTTGTTGCATTTATGAATTAGCTGCAGATTTTATGATTTGCTGTGTTACGTATCTCCAGTAGATTAAAAGAAACGCTGTACCCGAAAATAAAAGGGAATCATTTGCTCTTTTATGAGGCAACAGTAGAAATCGATGTTTCATTCCGGTAATAAAATTCAGTAAGCAGAGATAGTGGGATGATCTATAAAGAAGGTTTTCTGTTCAAAGAAACAACTTCGTCTAACGTTAATCATGTGTTCAAAGGACAGTAATGCACAGTAGCATAACAGTTTTGTGAATTAATATTGTTCATGAATTAGGGATTTGAATCGTGTAATTCCAGAAATAAGTTGCAGTATTGTAAAAAAGGCGAGTGGTTAACAAGGTCAATCAGTCATTTAAATTTGCAAGACATGCAGGGAAAGGAAGTAGATTAATAAATAATTTATATGACAACACCAAAGCTAGTAGCAGTGAATAACAATCGAGAGTATTATGACGAGCGAAGTAAAATGCGGTATAAAACGGAGAGTAGGATTTAGAACTGAGCAAAGCGTACATGTTTCCTGTGTCTGATTTACTTGCCCATGGTAATAAAAAAATGGTGCAATGTAATTGAGATAAGCTACGGACGTTTAGTCTAGTGCCTTCAGCATGTTCTACATGGCAAATAAGGTAAGACCATGATTAGAGAGCGTTGTGCATTTCTAGCGTTCTGTGTTGCTTGAATGAACGAAGGTTGATACCTTTCGTTTCACTTTGTAATGACGATAAATGTCATGAATTCTCTGAGTGAGAGAGAATTAATTTGCGAATGGAAAGTCGCATCATGTTGGTAGCTGAGATACAGTAAGTGTTATAGTCAGACAGGAATACGCAAATACGCAGTTCTACGTCTAGCGCTTCGCAAAGTACGTCTAATTAATGTACCGTGGACGTAAGAAAATATGATGCTTAACTAGTGGAGTAATTGCATGCTAGCTAACTAATTCCCCTTTTCGTGTGAGATCAAGTTTCACATCTAACAATATATTGCAAAGACAGAAAACGATTTTTAAAGATATTTATCGCTAAAGTTGAGTTTTTAGAAATGGTAGTCATTTCATCTTATCTGCATTCGCGTTAATGGTTACTGAAATAGCGTTGAACTGTTTTGGCAGCGTTGTTAAAAGGAATAAGCAAAATCATCTAATTTTGTAGAATAAGTGCACGTGCATAGAATAGGTAAGAACTTAACTATGTGTTTTATTTAAGTAGATTTAGATCTATAGCAATATTGTGGTATGAATGTGTGATAAACCTGAGCTAATGACAGACGATTCACCCCGCTAGATGAATAAACACTAGCATCATGTTCGGGAATGTTTAGATTCGCATTGTAGTATTTTTTTAAGAGGAATATTTTAATAAAGAATCAAGAACTTTCAAAAATTGATAAAGCAATTTTTGAAAAACCGGGAACGTGGGTAAATGAGATGTCCCATTCTGTAGATCTCATTATTTATCAGTAACAAGAAATGTTGTTGTTAGATTCAGTAGTGTTATTACCATAATGTATTTAATTTACATAAGTTCATATCATTTGATTTGAGTGCGGTTCTCGACCGACAAGGTTATCATGAGGAATGTTTAATATTATTACTTGTCATAGAAAGGATAATGGTTGTAACCTAGTGGACAGGCTAGTGAGTAATAAAGAATGTACTTTATTGAGGTCTGGTTGACGTTCAAAATAACAGACTTCCCTTGTGTTACCGAGTGTTTTGGGGCATTAATTTACTGAAGTGATGGAGAGCTTCTCGGATATAGTAGAGGTTTGTTTAAAACAATGGACACAGTGTTACATTGTGAGCTCCCCTGTGTGGATGTTCGACGAATGAAAGGTTTCTTTGAGAGCCCCAATCATAAAATGTTCCAGCGAGCTGTCAGACATTTCGCAGACGTCGCTGGCGAAGAAACATTCTTTAACAATAAACTGTTTGTTCTTAAGAAGTGCAGCCCACAGAGACTACCAAGAAAATGACGCTGGTGGTGGGGTTATCCCAGCCAATGGAATTCATTCTCGCTGGTTGCTGATATTTTTTTTTTTTATTATATATTCGACCAATCGGGAGAGAGAAGAGGAACGAACTCCGCCCAAGGCGAGTCTACGAGGAAGGCAGAATGGACGGAGGAGGACATTCGATGTCGGACCGGCGGAGACTGGACGAGAGGGACTCTGGTTTCGGCGACGAGAGACAGCAGCGGGCGATCTGCGCTACTGAGGACACATTGCTGAGGTCCCCAGGGTCGAGGACGAGCTGCCGGCTGTCGAGAGGAGAGACAGACGCCACTCCACCCTTCGCTCAGCTGTCGACTACCTGGCCTGCCGAAACACGACACAGCTCTGCCCGTCGCCGCGCGGTCGTCGACACAGCCCTCGTCGCGGGTCACCGACACGACTCTTCTCATTGCGCTGCTCAACATTACGGTAACGCAATCGTCTACAGAGACCACAACGAGCTCCAACAAAATTAAAGAACTGTAAATTCCAGTACCAAAGAGGGAACAACCATTTACCCATTCAAGTAATTGTTTCTCCGAAATAACTTTGCTTTCTATGTATAAAATCAATAAAATCAGTATGTTTCTCATTAATAATTCATGTTTCACTTGTATTAATGTGAAGGACCACCTCGGAAGAGAACCCCACCAACAATCATTTATTTTGTATTAATCAGTAAACTGTTTATAAAGTAGTTAATCCCAAGACATACAGAGCGGGACACTACACGCTGGATATGTAAAAGTAAAATGATGTTATCTTCGAAAAAATAATTGAAACGTTACATATGTGGTTATAAAAGGGTGTATTATGGTTGTTTCCGGGTTCGTGATAAACGAAGTGATTAAGATCTGGCATCTTTAGTTGATCTAATATTTTTTCGTCTACTACTAGGCTGCAAAAATAGATATATTAAAATGATTCATGGCCGAGTCAGTCTATAATTATTGTTTCTATATATCTATATGTTACGGTCAGTTGAAAAATCTGAGCGTAGTGGACGAGCGATAATGTTCTGGCCTGGCATTCGAGAGGATGCGGGTTCAAATCCGCTTCTGGCCATCCAGATTTGGATTTTCTGCAGTTTTTCCAAATCACTGTAAGCGAACGTCGGTATAGTTCACCAAACAGTCCATATTCCCGTCTCCCATGACCTCAAAGTCGAGATGTCAAGCTGGAAACAAATTTAAAAAAGTACAGAAAGTTCCTCGAGGATATACGGTTCTAAACCTGTATAATTCTTTCGTCTGTTATCTGTGTGAGCCTCAGGTAGCAATATAAGCAAGTTAGTTGAACGAGGATGAGGGAAATCTCATGCCTGAAATGTCTGATAATTTCCTTGTTCTGTGGGCCTACGGAATTGTCTTCCGTGTGGCAAACCACGACCGCAGACACATTCACAAATTCCTTCGCAAGAGTCCCGACCAAGATACTTAAGCTGGCGCTAGCAGTGTAGGGGCTAGAACACTGTCATCGCATTGTAAAGGCCTCCTGCCATATCCCGTATATCCCTTCCAAACCATTACCCTTTCGGATAGGAGCAATACACCCTCCACCACAACTTTTAGTGAATCGCGGAGTAATAATAATAAAGTAAGATCGTAATCTTTCACGGCGTTGTATATTAATAAATTTCTCTCGGGCTTCCAGCGTGTAAGAGTTACATTTTTGGGACGTTTCGAAGGCGTCCAACTCTGCCTTAATGATTGATATTTGGTTGAGAATGAAGGCAGAGTTGGACGCCTTCGAAACGTCCCACAAATGTAACATCTTAACACGGCTGGAAGCCCGAGAGAAATTTATTAATAATAATAAAGGTCACTGATTCGAGTTCTTCTGCGCATATGGTTGCTTTTGAATGAGTGTAGTGTTCGTCTTGTGTTGACTTCACAATAGAGTTCCACATTACCTCAACAAAGGCTGACACAATAGTCAGCAGGTTAAATGGTCAAAGGCACGGAAGGTCATAAAATATTTACATCAGTAGATGGAGGCATGTCAATTTTCAATAACGTGCACACGTGCACTTCCAGTTTTTTTTTCCTTCTTCTTTTAAATAGCTCCATTATCACGGAATATTGATCAATTAATTTTGTAATCAAATAGTGCAAGTAGAACATTACAAGACGCAATGAGGGTATGCTGAAGTTAAAATCCTCGAGAAGTAATTTTCAGAAATTTTTAATGACCTATACATATTAGTTCAATGTTATTTTTCAACATTTTCATCGGTCTTCTAATTATGATGAAGTAACTTTAATATGTTATTTGAAGTTGTTTCTGTTACTTTCGGCAAATGACTGTCACTGTATTTGTAGGTGCTCGTAATTCGAAAATGGGCATATTTCGTGTACGGATGGTCATATTCACAAATTTTATTAGAGCTAATTCTACTGAACAAGTGTTCTTCACTTCCTCAGAGCCACTGGTAAATAAACACTTCCTCGAAACGTTTGTCGGACGGTTACTTCCTCCTTGCGTCTGAACTGAGCCAGCAGGAAGATCTTCTTCTTACGAAATAACCACGCATAATGTTAAAGAGATTAAATCCTATACACTCAACTGAAATTAAATACCCCTCCCGTGTGCACTAAACAGATTCACTATAGTACGCCTACTTTCCAAATTTTTTATCCTAATACGTGTTTAGAACTCAGCCATGTTACTAGTTGGCACCAAATAAGGAAATTTTATTTTTGTGAGATGAGGTGGACCTGTGAGATATTTTTGAAGGCAGCCAATTGCCTTTTGGTTCAATAAAATTGTCTTTAAATTTTTAATGGCATTCCTCCCGATAGCCATTCATCCAGCTAAACCGTTTTGTGTGTTTATCCTGTGTACTGATGTATTTCCAAATGCTTTTTGCTCATACAATTGAAAGACGATACAAGACATACCACAATACCTACTTTAACACCCATGCCTCTGGCCGGAATCGCACCAGTGACCGAGAGTCCCTGTAACGCCCAAGCCATCCCATCCGGAAGGACAGGGGTTGAAATCTTCGTGTATCCATCCGTATTTCGGTATTGCATGATTAATCGAAATCACTCCGTGAGTGTTGGGATGATTCTCTGGTATGGCCAAGGCTGAATTCCTTCCCGAAACATGCCCCAAGTCCTTTTCTCTCTATAATGATTTCCACGTCGACCAGCCCTAAAACAACACCGAACTAGAGACTCTCCACATGTGGAAATAGCACTCTAGTCCCTTCGCTACCATGTTCGGCCGTTGAATAAGATAAATCCAACAAGGAAAAGGTCTAAAACACACCACAGAGATGTAATTATTTTTATTTGAGCAATTATGTTTTGCTTCTAGCTTTACATCTAATCGAGGTCATTAGAGGCAGGAAAGGACTGGGGACAAGTAATGGGGAGGAATTCGTCCATGGCCTTTTGAAGGAACAATCCCGGCATTCGCCTGGAGTGATTTGGGGAAACCATCTAAAACGTTTACCTGGATGGCTAGATGGGTATTCGAACCCACGACCTCCCGAAAGCCGGATACCACATACCCACCACGTAATTTTTTTTTTTTTTTTTTGTCTTCGTCATATCTTCGGCGGCAATGTGATATGAATCCTGATAGTATTGGAAACTAGGATCGGGTAAGAATTTCAGCCACCGCTTTTTGAAGGAACTTTTCTGGAGTTCAGCTGGAGAGATTTACGAAAATCATGGAATACTGAAACTGGATCCCCGACGGGGTTTGAATTCGCGTCCTCCCGATGCCAGGCAACAGTGTTACCTATAACCATCAGGCTTGGACGGCAGGAAATAAAGCTTGACAGAAAATTTTATAGAAGTATCAGTGTTAGTAAGAAACAAAGAGAGAGATGATAGCTTTACTACTTCCATCTACCAGATTTAAAATGTGGAACCGCTAATTCACATTGCAGACGGATTTTTTTTCTGTTCTTAATTATTATTATTACTACTAAAACTGTTGCTACTGCGTTCAAGTTTAGCTTACCTTCTAAATATGGTATGATGAAAACAAAATTAAGGTTGTTAATATTCCGCACCATTTAATTTTCTGGGAATAGTTTTACTTATATTTCGTGACTTAGTTTACCATTAGAGTTCTTTCGTGAATGCTCTTTCTACTTACCCTTAACCTTTATGTGTATTTGTCACACGCACAGTTCTATAACGCTGCAGCGTTAGAAAGTGTAACTAAGTCCATTCAAACTCTCTTATTGGTTTTCCGTGCGTAATTTAGCGATTCTTTTCTGTATTCGCCATATAATTGCGTTTGCTAGCGAATTGTTAACTGTTTATTCGAGGGGGAAAAAAAATACGCACGGTTATCAAAATTACGACAAAAGTGTAACCATCTCTCTATAATTAATCAATTTGGTTATTTAAATAATTATTATGACTAAAATGGTGATATTCGTGATTATTTTTACTGCAGAACTCCGAAATTTCCCTCTGAGCGTCTGCGAGTTTCTTGCTGCGCGGGCTCATTTTTATAGTCTTGGGTAAAGTGCTGGGTATGAGAGGTCTATTTTATCATGAATTTAGTGTACCACCTACCAGTTATGCTGTCCCATGCGGTATTCGTGTCTAGAACGAAGCATAATCGAAAGGCGAGGGGTCTCTCGAATTCTGTCCCCGACTGTACATCGTAAACAGTTTTAACGCCATCTTGCAGACATTTCAGGTACCAGTAAGCCAACTAATGTTAGTTAAGTTCTCTATAGTACGAAATGTGTAATTTAAAATGAGCCGAATATATTATATGATGTTATTGGCTGTATTAGTCTTGGCTAAATGCGTCAAGAAAAAATAAAATTAAAAAATTGTAAATAATTTCTCTTTGGTTACGCAAGGAACTTTTATATCTTTAAACGAACAAATTTTCGTGGTTAGTCACCGAACAGTAATTTAATATTGTGTAAATAAATAAATGCAAGTATATTTATGAATGAAAGGTATTATATTTTGAAGAGTAGTAATAAATATCACATTTAATGTAAAAAGTCGATACCATTAAATACTACATGTATAACTGTAAAATATTTAAAAAGTAGATATTTAAAAAGATATTGGTTTTATCTGATGTGATTTTTTTACCTTACAATACTTCTTTGAAGACAATATTAAGAGTTAAAATGTGATTATCGTTTACTTTTTGAATGTATGTGTCTTTAACATAAACATAAATATTTCTAAATATACGAACTCGTGAAAAAGCCCATACGAAAAAACAGACAATCTACGCATTAGAGTAACGACTGCAGGGCCGGCGCTAGGATTTCGGGCCCCAGGTAAGCGTTCTCGGGCCCCCGCGTCTATTTTTTTTTTTTTTTTTTACACTTTGATTTTTTGGATTAAGTCAGAAAATTTTAATTAAAAAAAATCAAAAAACACCCTTTTCAAATTTTTTTTTTTTTGGTTTAATTTCTACTTAGGTAGAAAGCAGAGATGGTTGGGAAATAGCTATGGGAAAATGGACAGCCAGAACAAGGCGGGATCTGATTCTTTTGTTGCTGGAGTGGAAAAGTGGTTTATCCTGTTGCCAGAGGTAGACAGGAATGAAACTTCTGTAGATGTAGAGAAAAAGCAACAGACCTCTAGGAAAAGTTGTGTAGTCTAGAAAAACAAGTATCAGGAGAAATGAAATTTTTGCTGCTAGGTAATAGTCCATGGTAGAGGTGGGGGCCCATTGGTGTAGGAAAAATTAGGATCAGATATCTAGGTCATGAGTTTCTTCAAACCTAGTGCTAGCCAAAGGGGTAGATAGGGTGAGAGCGGTTCAGTTTTTTCAAATCAAATGTTGACAACATTTTTCTCTTTATTTTTGGCTATACATCTATAAAGTTCCATTGAAATCGGATAAAAAATGTGGGTTTGTATAAAAATTAAAGGGTGTAATGGGAGAGAGGGGTGTTTTTTATTTTTTTGGGTCAGAAACCTTTTCCATGAAAAATTACATGTATATGCCAACTTTAATGGATATCAGTTAAATGGTGTCGACTTTAGCTTTGTATAAAGATCATTGGCAAAAATTAAGGGGTGGATAGGGGGAGAGGGGTTCAGTTTTTTCAAATCAAAATTTGACAGTATTTTTCTGTTTATTTTTTACTATACATTTCCAATCTTCCATCAAAATCGGATAAAAAGCGTGAGTTTGTATACATTTAAGGGCTGTAAAGGGGTAGAAGGGGTGGTTTCTCAATGAAATTTATATGGGACCACTTTGGAGATATACTCTATCCACTATAAAAATTTCATTTAGATCGGTTCAAAATTGGCGAAGATATCGCTGAACATACATCAAAAAAAAAAAAAAAAAAAAAAAAAAAAAAAAAAAAAAAAAAAAAAAAAAAAAAAAAATCAGACGAATTGAGATCCTCCTCCTTTTTTGAAGTCGGTTAAAAACACACACAGAGAGACTTAATTTACTTAAAATCAGGACGTAGGTGCTCCTCGGAATGATACCAACAGTTTTGACTACTTGATTTATGTGTGAGTGGATACTTTCGCGGCGTAGTGATGAAATATAATCTTCACGGGTGTTCAGCCGGATGGTGTCAAAGTAACACGACGTTTCGACAGCAAGCTCGGCTGTCTTCATCAGGATTGACTTATTTATTGATTTATAATAGAAAAATTGTTGCAGGTAATCTTACATTGGCAGATACATGAATCGGAGTTTTTCCGATAACAGAAACAATGAATTATAGGATCCAAGTAATGGCAGATGCTTCTGAGCTAGCGGAGGGAGGAATGATAGAAAAATGCCCAAAATTGCTAATTTGGGTGGTAATAGGTGTGGCCTATGGAAATTCACATCGCTAGCGCCAAGAAGCGTCCCCTGCTCTAAAAGTGGGGAATCCGCTCCTCCCATTGGCTGAATATCTTGCCTTCTGGATGTGCATTTCACGTGACAACTAGCAGCTGGGTCCCCTCGTGAATAGGAGGTGGCTGTCGAGTTTTTTTTTTTTTTTTACTTATTGCTTTACACGTCGTTGACGGCTAAGGTCACTAGAGGCGGGATGGGACTAGGGACAAGGAACGGGAAGGAATTCGGCCATGGCATTTTTGAAGGAAGCATTCCGGCATTCACCTGGAGTGTTTTGAGGAAACTATGGAAAACCCAAATCTGGATGCCCGGACGGGGATTCGAACCCGCGTACTCCCGAATGCGAGGCCAGAACGTTAACCGTTCACCCGCCACGCTTGGTGTCGAGTTCTCACAGTAAAGACTGCAAGCATTGGGCGCTGGAGTCAGGTACAGAGGCGTGCGGTTTTACGCCGCTACGCCAGCTTGGAAACAACTGCCTTTCATACCGCTAAAATCTAAACTACAAAATAGCGCCCGCGACAAGACTGGTTCGCACAGTCACCGCAACGACTAAAGTTAGTTCGAACACCACTTGTTGTCCGACACTTGGCCGACACCCCGCCGTCATTAATTTTACTTTTCGACGGTGAGGTCCCGTGTCGGGCTGGTGGATATGGAGAAGCATTAGAAAGCAGTTCAGAAATTTTTGGTCCTTTATGGCTAAATGTAGTTATCGAATACCTTAAAAAAGTTTCTTTTCTTCAAACCTCACTTCCATGTTGATCAGTTTGTTGTAAAATATAGATTCTAAAGCAGGGTTTCTCAAACTCTTGGCTCCACATAACCCTATAAATTTTCCTAAACAATGGCGAACCCTTTAAAAACTGGATTTTTTTAAAAAATAAGTACTTTCTGCCTAAAAAGTAATACAGTCACAAAGAGGAATTAAAACCACAGAATCGTTCTGGCTTATTTCATATTACACAGCAAGCTGTAGGTTCCCTATATGCGGTACTTAACTAGTACTTGGTCAGGTTAGATAGCCACAAGAAGCGCACTGCGCGGCCTATCCATAACACTGTAACTTGGCGGCCGAACAATCCTTCGGGATCTCCCGGCCAACAATGCTATATGATTATTGAATGGACCATCAGTAATCAAAGTATAGTACATATATATACTATGTCATACAGAAATACATATATATCGGTTATATATACAGGGGTTTCAGGTCATTTTGAGCTGCAAAGTAGGTAAAAACCCAACTTTTAGGAAAAAGTGTGAAATATGGCTGATTTTGAAAGAACTGTAGCTCGTTTAATTTTGAGTTTAGAAAAAAGTTTGTAATACGAAAGTTGTAGGAAATTTTGTCCTCTTTCAAATTGAAAATAGAATATTTCTTGATAGGACTTATCAGGAAGGAGTTATAGACGAAAAACAAAAAGTACCCAAATTTTGATGTTTTTTGGCCACAGAAAATTGTGCCGAGGGTGTTGGAGGTCGAAAACTTCGTTTCTGCATACTCTCACCAATATATATAAGATAAGAAAAAAAAATCTTCTACGTGATGTGATGCAAGTGAAAACTACCCCGTTACTGGACTATTAATACTATTTCTTGCCAGAACGTTTCCAACCCTCGATGTTGTGGCGCCAGAGTACGGCAAGAAGGCTACGTGATGGTGTGGAATTGCGTTTTACTTCCCGGAATACCAATTGTATCTGTTATTCACTGTACTCATTCTGACATAAATGTTTTAAATCACCAAGTAGGCTGTACTCATCACACATTGCTCGCGCCCTGCTGACAATATTAGTGAGCACTGTCTTGCGCCATGCCATATGGTGATATCTTCGCGCGTTTAGATACAGGACCGTGTGTGTTGGCTTTTGTACACAGGGTTTCCTAAAGTTCCATCGAATTTCTTTTCAGTAAGAATGTTCAAAAAGAGAAGGCGGGCTTCCTTTTCCACCTCCATCGTGTACTGGATGTTTGGGTTGATATTGTTCAGATGAAGGAGGAACCTATCAAGATTGTCTCTACCATGGGGCCAAACGACAAATGGATAATCCTCGTACCGATAAAATGCACTGGGCTTCATGGGAGCACTTTTCGACCTTTTCTACTCAAGACCTTCCATGAAGAAATTAGTTGTAACAGGTGACAAAGGTCTACACATTGCTACTCCACCAATCTGTTCATAGTAGTGCTAATCATACAAGAAGTACGACGATTGCAATGTGTTGCGACATAACTCAACTAACCTGCGCTCGAAGTGCTATTTTAGTATAGATGGTGTATCAGACAGAGGAGACCTGGTGAAGACGGAAACCACATCAAAGCTCACCATCAAATCCTGTAGACGCAGGTGAAGTTCTATAACGATTTCAATAAATTCCGCCGAGTTTTTCACATGGTGAGCACATCTTCCCACAATCGGTTACAACAGTCCGGTCAGGTATCGAGCCAGATAATAAGTAGCCGATCCTATAGTATACACTATTGGCCGTAATGGTGTTCCTTGTTTATGGATTTTATGCAATCCGTAAAGTCTGGGTGAACCAGCTGCGCGAGGTTGTGACTCTTTAATAGAATCTTCCGGTAGACCCGAACATTTCAGAAGAGCTGTCGTTTTCTTTGCTACCGCATTTGTTGGATCCTTCGACACCTTGCCGTAAGACGTGTCCACCAACAGTTCTTCCACTTTCTGCTGAAAATCTGCCATATTAAGACCTACTGAAGCGTTCCCCTTGTCTACTGGTAGGACGATAATATCTTGGTTGTGGCGCAATGACCAAAGTGCTTTGTGCTTGGCGGCTGTGGTGTTGGGCCGAGGCGTTTTGGCCTTGCATGAAATTCGGCTGGTTTCTCGCCTTATCTCTTCAGCAGCCCCCACAGGCAAAACCACGAACGGTCAGCGCAACGCCAGTGAGAATTTCTCTGTATGGAATGGTCTTGGGTACCGGCGCAAAATTCATCCCCTTAGACAGTGCCGAAATGGTAGCAGTATCTAGTTCACCACAGCTGAGATTAATTACTGTCATTTATTAGGTTCAGAAGAGGCGTTAAAGTTGCGAGTAAGTCTGGCGAATTTCCCGCATTGGCGTGCCGTCGCACAGCGTTGAACTCTGTGGCTTTCAACTACCGTACAGCTGTCTACCCACTCCCAGTCGTCACGTTGCAGATAGTTAGACAAAAATATGTGGCAAGCAAGAAGAGATAGAGAAGCAGAGAATAATTCATGTTTGGTGTACTGAATCCTCTCGCTCACAAGAGACAAACTCGCTTTCCATAGAATTTTCTTCGCAGCAAAAGACTTAATTGGATGAAAAATCTCGGCAAAGCGAGTTACAATGTTCTGGTCCTGGAGAAAGGCGAGATCACTAAGTAAGAATTCTGAACCTCTTCTTGCGTAGCTTCTCCAGTCGCTTAACACAACGATAAATATCCTCCCCGTAGATGTTAGTTATAAATGAACGCAGTTTAAACGCATTTTTTATTTATGAATGTTTCTCGGGGAATAAAAAGAGTAATAATATTATTTATACACAATATTTCGGTGACATAAACCTCCGTGGCCATCTTCAGTTGTAGTCGTAAGATATGAAGTTTACCTAGAGAATTCGTTTTCGTCTAGAAGCTTCAGAATGATAGAGCATATGCCGTGTTCGGAACTCGAAAACGTGTTTATGTTTTTCCAATGATTTGTCTGTGAATGAATTTTTAAATTAGGTATTACTCAAATACGGTAGCCATGTCGCGGCTGTAGTTAACTTCGCGTCTATCGTGTATTATTACAGGCATATTGTTGTCGCTACTCACGAGAAACCTCAACAGCTATTCAAAATTCTAGTATTCAATATATATGAGGGTTTTTTCGGGCTTTGTGCCCCTAGGAAATTATCCAGCATTCTGACCAGCGTTAAAGACAAGAGAGAACATTTGCAAACACCAGGAGTATATGAAATTCCTTGTAGCTGCGGTAAGGTGTACTTCGGGGAAACCGGACGCACTGTTAAGGAGAGGCGCAATGAACACATTAGGCATTTGAAAAATAATGACGCAAGTCCGCTGTAGTTCTACATTCAGCCGATAGTGATCATTCAATTTTATTCCATAAGACCAGCGTTATAGCCATTGAAAGCAAATGGTGATCTAGGCGTATAAGAGAAGCGTTAGAAAAACAAAAATGTCTGAACAACATTAATGCCGTCAATGGTTTCCAACTTGACCATATTTGGTCAGTGGCGGATCTAGGATTTTTCAAAACCTTCACGCTGGCGCCCCCCCCCCCACCTACCACCCCCTAAAGAAAACACCACACACAATCAGAATACATAACGCACGAGCCACACTGTACTAACAATTGCAGTCCTTAGGCCCAAGCAAAATTTACACTAAATGTTCCTACAACTTCACTAGTCGAGCATTCATTTCCGCGAAAGAGTCTATACCTTCATCAAAATTCGTCTCATAAGCTTTTCTATTTTCGATTGATAAGATCGCGAGGCTAGAAAAAACGTTGCTGGCTCATTGTTGATCGCAGGTAGGTTTTTATGATTTTTAGTTTACTACAACTCCGTTCGCAGCTAGCGGACGTCGTTGGTAACGTGCAGTATATTCTCAGAGCTATACAAATATTAGAAAAGGCTTCCTGCAAGTCATTTTTACACATGTGTTGCAACAATTGGAATGGACTAGTTGTCTCATCGATTCCAATTAAAAATGTAGTTTGTTGTGTAAACACGGCAAGTTCTTCGCAGAAATCAATTGCGTTCAAGTCCTTGGAGTATCTGCTTGCTAGAAGGACTCCATTTTTTGGAGAACTTCTGTGGACATATTTACCAACGTGTGGCCACCAAGGAAGCCAAAGTTTTCATTTAGTTTTATTGCACTTTCTACCCTTATTCCTATTTCTGTTAAAATTCTGTCAAATACAACTTTTATATCTTTGGAAAACAGCTGTGGGGCCTAATGCTTTTGATTCGTCCTCGCAGATTTCGTCGTGTTGCCTCTTTCGTTTGGTAATTCGTTTACTTTTGAGTATCGAAACGATTCCCAATTTTTGTGCTACAGGTGTAGCTTCTTTGATACAATATTCTATCGGCTTTAGTCTGATTTCTTGCAATATATTAATAAGCCCTTTCATTAGTGACACAGAACGCGAAAGAATTATATCCTCCTTTTGTATTTCCACGTTTACTCCATTAATTTCTAGAAGAAGGTTAGCCCAAATTGTTAATTTCAGGATAAATTTAAAATCCAATACATCATGTAAGAGATGAGCGGATTCATGCTTAGATTCTGCAGCCAGAGAAGATTCTTCAATTTCCTCCAGTGTTTTGACAACTTCAGGTAAATTATTCAATAGGGCTGTAACAGCAAGGTGTTTCGCCGACCATCTTGTCTGGCTACTACCTTTTAAGTTGGTTTTTGTACATTTTTTTTTATTATTTCCCACCGCATAGTGGATCTAACGAAGATGCAATAAAGTTTTTGTACAAGTCCAAATAGACTAAAAATTTTTTTTATATTGTCTCGTCCTGCATAAGACTGTAAGCGAAAATACGCTAGTAATCCAAATTTTTCTAAAAACAATTTATATTTCAACTGCCATAAAAAACTGGTATTTTCAGGAACGTTCTGGACTCGCATTCGGGAGGACGCGGGTTCGAATCCCCGTCCGGGCATCCAGATTTGGGTTTTCCATGGTTTCCTCAAATCACTCCAGGCGAATGCCGGGATGCTTCCTTCAAAAGGCCATGGCCGAATTCCTTCCAGTTCCTTGCCCCAGTCCTATCCCGCCTCTAATGACCTCTCTGTCGACGAGGCGTAAAGCCCAAGCAAAAAAAAAAAAAAAAAAAAATCAGGATATGGTTGCTTAACAGCCTATTCCCTAAATACGTTTTCGGAGAGCGACGTTTTATGAGTGCTTTATTGTAGGTATATGCCTTGAGAAACGGCGGTATATGCTAATAACAATTGATATGTTTGGTTCATAATATATACAGATGTAAGAAATAAGGCCCATATAAGTTAATGATCAGAAATTTTTCCTCGGATTGACAAAGGATGAGAAACGCTGAGATATTTGATAATGATAGATTCTTCCTTACATGTTAAAGGTTCGTTTCCAGTATTAAATATTTAAACTCGTTCAGCACAAAAGTAGATATTAAAAAAAACTGGGCTAATCACTCGAACGCAGCTGCAAGAATGCGAACATCAGATGGCATAATTTATAAATCCAAGAATATCGGGAGTTCCCGCTAAAAATGACGGAATGAATTCAATTCCATGAATAGAGCTTTGTTTTAAGGCCGCTCTGTCACAGAACAATGAATTTTCCGTCGTTTCAAGTTGCCGCCGCGGTCAGTGTACCACGGCGCTTGACCTAAAAAAAGGGTTGGCAGCACATGAATATTTCGCCCCCCTGAAGTTGTCGCCCGGGGCAAGAGCTCCGGTTTGACCCCCCCTAGATCCGGCACTGTATTTGGTCATACCCAAGACGAACGGCCCCATCCGACCACCTACACTGGGCGCGGTGAAGTCACCGCGGTGGTTTAGCGCTTGCTTCCTGCTACTATACAAGGCGATAGCGGCAACTCACAAGCAGTCTTCTGGTGAAAGCCACAGTAAGATGGCAGAAACGTTAGGTTTTAATAAATCGACACGGCTCCACCCAGAGAACCAAGATAATATATACAATGACCGCGGAAGCCTTCGTAATCAATAATTTTCAGATGTTCGCCGCCTACTTGATCTGACCTGATCTGACCGTTGTTCCGTTCACACTAGCGATCAGCTCAGGTCGTGGCCGTTGTTGATCGGTAGCGCCGCGATCTTCAGTTTGACCTGCCTTGCCCTGACTTGAGCGGGCCGCGTAGTGTGAATGCTCCTGTTGGATTACGTGTATAGCGATTTTTGACCTGAGCTGAGCTGACCGCTAGTGTGAATGCCTTAATTGTTTTTAAATCGAAAGATGAAACATTTCTTTATTTTTAAAATCTTTCTAATACAAACAGTATTTATAGAAAACGCAATATGAAAGTTATAAAAATAAAAACACAAGTGATAGGGCTACGGAGTACATGTTTAAGGAATTGAATCTCCCAATAGAAGACAACTAGAAAATTAAAAAAATCCGAACCAGGTGTTCTAGCGAATTAACTAAAGTTGAAAACTAGAAAAATGTGGTGTAAATTATGGTTCTATGTGAATGTGTTTCAAAGCAGTTACGAGTTGCAAGAAACCTTAAAGTAGTTTTTAACTCCATTTTAACCGGAAGACATTTTCTCATTAGTGTTCTGTCTTGTAAATAGCGGTGAGCTTCTTGATAGCAAATAATTGAGATTCACACATTCGAAGATGATTTTTAAATGTCATTTTGTCTTCCAATATCCATTCCACCACGCCGCAAGCTCCAATAGGCTATTTGACAGTATTAAAAAAATATTATAAATTGAAATCATTCTCGTAGATTAATGCTTCAGGAAGCTAATTTTGAAAAGAAAAATTTATTATTTTTAATAAAAAAGCGAAATAAAAATTATACTTTTCTTACCTCTGGTTACGCGACATAAAACGCTCTAGGATTGGTGGTCGCTTGAGTGACGTCACACGTCTGTAAACGCTGTGGCTGGGAAAGGAACGTTTCCTATTATCCAAGTTTTCAACTATTTTTATTTTTTGTTGCTGGTCATTTCTTGTTAATAATGAAATTTCATTTTGAATACAAAATCGAGAACAATTTGTAAAAGCCTACAGCGGAAAAATATCGAAAATAGACGCCTTATTTGTGGCGCTGGCTATAGAGAAAACCCATGACTTTTATTCTGCTGAGCTTAAAATTGTAACAGCTTCAATTTGAGACTCATTTATATTTAAATTGAAAGTTAGAGATTGATTGTTTTGCGTTAGCAAACCATACGTCGAAAAATTCTGTATGCGAAATTTGTGCAGTGAAAATAAAGAAAAGTTGTATGAGTGTCGTAAATATGCACAAACAAATGAAGGTATTTCTTGTAGCTAATAAGCAGCTCTTTCAAATAGATATAGCAAGAGACCGATATAATGTGGTATAATGAACTAAAATTCAACATGAAATTGACTCAGTAGTTTTTTTTTTAAATTAAAAACAATCTGCTCTGTTTTAATGATGCTAATGTATCACGGAAAAAGCATGCGTAAACTTGCCTTGAGGATCGCCAAAAGCAACAGAAACACAGAAGTCACTACTAACACGCAGAAACACAGCGTAATCATTGACCAAGCTCAGTCAAATGACGCGGCCGACTGGAGCGCTTGATCGGTGAATCACAGGAAGCCCATTGTTCAAACTATTTTTTCTATTGTTAGGAGTGAATTCGTGTAAAATAAACCTTTGTTCCGAGTAATATGGTTTATCTACTTTGAATATAAATAACTATTTTGCCTGCATAGACTATTATCAAAATTGACTTTTGTCGCTCTAGATTTAGAAAATATCATACTGTGCGGCGTCCTCCCGGATGCGAGGCCAGAGAGTTAACCGCTCACTCACCACGTTCGGAACAATTGGATATTGTGGGCCATTTTTCTTAATTGCAGATTAAGGCTTATAGATAAATTATATTTTTTGTCAATAAAACTGAATTTGTTTGTTTATTCATTTACCTACGTCGTTTCACTTCATCTAACACGAAGAAACTGTGAAGTGTTTGCTATTAACATAAAGAGAAGCAATTAAGAAGTAGTGTCCTGATAGCTCTGTGATTGAAGAGTGGTAATGGAATTCAGAACGTCCTACGTTTAAACCTTGGTTGGGATAATATTTTTTGCGTGCATTTTTTCCGTTTTTGTTTGCTGTTTTTTGCATTACTATGCTTTTATTCGAAGAATTCATGATAGTTGCTAAGCGTCAAACAAGCGTTTGAAACAAATTGCTACCATACATGAAAACTTTTAATTTTTAAACTTACCAGAGAGAGAATATCATTCAAAAAATACAGGTGCACGGCGGCGAATAATGGAATTTATTTTAGAAGTGACATCACTTACAGAAATTTCATGCTAATCTTGCAACAGTTCCGGAACGCGTTGTCCTTTTCGTTGGAATTTTTACCTGACGATACAACTGCAGGTTACCTTCCTGACAAAACTGCGTCTATTAGGCGGTATTTACTTTTAATGGGCAAGTAATATTAAAAAAAAACTGTTTATAGTGTGCAAGTAACGTCCAATTTCCTTTTTGAAATCTTCTTTGGTTGTTTCAAACGTGTAATTCACTTGTTAGCCAAAAAGTTCTGAAGCCTTCAGAAAAAAAAGAAAAATTAAAATGATGTTTTGGTGGATTTTCGGGAAGAAATGATTATGCGATGCAACCAACAGCAAGTAGTATCCAAAGAAAATGACAAAAGAAAACAAATTGAACATATTCCGAAGGTAGGATCAAAACTTAGAACCCTAACCCTAATAATTCTCGCCTTAAACAACGTATTGCATTTAACTCTACGAAATCGCGGTGTAAATGAGCTTCAAAGAAAAACGTAAGTGACTTTGTCGCAATATCAAATTGAAGTTGTTACATTTTTAAGCTCCACAGAATAAAACTCAGTGGTTGTTTCTATAGCTAGCCCCACAAACAAGGCGTCTACTTTCAATATTTTTCCGCTGTAGGCTTTTACAAATTGTTTTCGATTTTATATTCAAAACGAACTTTCATTAATAACAAGAAGTAGCCAGCAACAAACAATAAAAATAGCTGAAAACGTGGGTAATAGGAAACGCTCTATTCGCAGCGGCAGCGTTTACAGACGTGTGGCGTCACGACTGTCGTTGCACGCGCCAGGCAGCGAAGCAGCGTTTTGGCGGGCTTTTAAATTCTTTAAATTTTAACTTTGAATTTTACGCAAAATAATGCACTGCCGTCAAAAAATCTCTTCGCTCGGTGAATAAGGTGTACCAATAAACAATTTAAAACCATTTTCAAGAAGTAGTCAAATACCCAATTCCTCGGCTCCCAACTTCTATTTTTGCAATTAACTTTCTCCACGATGTAACTTTTAATTCCTTAGGCAAGGTTTCTGAAAATTAAAACCACTTCAACACGCACAAGTTTAATTGTTGCCATCTTGAAGCGAATATAATGGTTTATTTGTGATGATTCATGTACCTGCCATGGATTTCACCTGAATGTTCGGGGCAAGCAGAGGCTAACGCAAATGATTGCCAGTAGCATCAGGAGAGGCAGGTTGGATGTGAACCCCATCCCAGTGGTAATTGGTGGTAGGACTCAGTCTTTTTTAGGCCAAATATCAAGAGTAGGAAGAGTTATTTAAGAAATGTACATAATGATATTACAGTCAAAAATAAAGAATGTCAGTCTAAAATAGCTTTGTTCCATCAGAACATTAGGGGTATCTCAAGCAAACTTGATGAGTTGATAATATCTATAGAAGAAACCCAAAAATCATTGAATATTAACATAAATATTGTATGTCTGACAGAACATCATCTGAAGAATTCTGAAATATGTCTCCTCCCATTTGTTGGATATAGATTAGCTTCATGTTATTGCAGGTCAGAGATGAGAATGAGTGGTGCAGCAATATATGTAACAGAAAATACTGAAACAAAATCATTAGATGTAAGTAAATACTGTATAGAACAAGTTTTGAATGTTGTGCAACACAGTTAGAATTAGAAAACAAATATCTTATAGTGCTGACAGTTTATAGGGCTCCCACAGGAGACTTCAGTAAATTTTGTAAAAAACTTGAAGTGGTTCTACTAAATTTATCACGAACTAAAAGGGAAATTATCCTCTGTGGAGACTTCAACATAAATTTTGCTATAGAATGTAACCAGACAGATTATCTTCTAGGAATGCTTAGATCATTCAATCTCTATCAAACTGTAAATTTCCCAACTAGAACACCATTATTGATAACATTTTTGTAGATCACAATAAATTAGAAATACATGGAACAATTCCAATGGAAAATGGTTTGTCAGACCATAATGCTCAAATAATTATTTTGGATGTTGTAAGAAATGAAAATAACAAAAAGAAAGGATTTGTCAGAGTTAGGCCATTAAAGAACAATTCAATAAAAACATTAAATGATGAACTTCTCAATGAGGACTGGAGCACTGTTTATAAATTCAAAGGGGTAAACAATAAATTCAATTACTTTCACCAAAGGTTTTTGGAAATTTATGAAAGGTGTCTCCCTACAAAACTAGCTCCAATTGGTCAAAAACGAGTAAACAAAAATTGGGTTACATTTGGTATTAAAACATCTTGCAGACATAAAAGGGAATTATATGTAAAAGTTAGGAATACTGATAAAATGCTTCTCAAACAACATTACAAAACTTACTGTAAAATTGTAACCAAAGTAATAAAAGAATCTAAACGTTTGGCTATAAACGATGAGATTAGTAGTTCAGATAATAAGATAAAAAGTTTGGAACATTATTAAAAGGGAAACAACTGTATCATCCCCTGAACATAAACCAATATCTATAAGCGTTAATGATAAACTTGTAAATGACCCCTCTTATGTAGGAAGTGCTTTCAATAAATACTTCTTAACCGTTGCTGAAAAAATAAAAGGAAAATGTATTGGGAATATGGATGCTATAGCAATACTTAAATCCTTGTCACCAAAAGCAGCACCTATGTCTCTATTTCCCACCAGTAAAAATGAAATTGAAAAAATTATTAAATCCCTTAAAAATAAAAATTCATTTGGTTATGATGAGGTTTCAACCCATGTAATGAAACAATGTAACACCAGCATTAGTAGAGTTATTAGTCATATTTGTAATAGTTCTTTTGAAGAAGGTATCTTCCCTGACTCACTCAAGAAGTCAATAATCAAACCGCTTTATAAAAAGTGTGATACTTCAAAAATTGTGAATTACTGACCCATTTCCTTTCTACCAGCATTTTCAAAAATCTTTGAAAAAGCAATGTACAGAAGGGTGTATGCACATCTACAAAAGAATGACCTACTCAGTAAAGTACAGTTTGGTTTTAGACAAGGCGTTTCAACAGATTCAGCAATTTTTGCTTTTGTAAACAACATACTGGAATCAATGCATAAAAAATTAAATTCCCTAGGTATATTCTGTGATCTTGCTAAGGCTTTTGACTGTGTTGATCATGATATTCTACTAGGTAAATTAGACCACTATGGAGTTAGTGGTAAGCCAGCACTTTGGTTTAAATCTTACCTGGAAAATAGAAAGCAATGTGTATCACTGAAAGATGCTAATACAGCAAATGTTATAAACTCAGAATGGGGTATAGTTAAATGTGGTGTGCCTCAGGGCTCAATTCTTGGCCCTCTGCTGTTCTTAATCTATATCAATGATCTACCACATATACTAGGTGATAATGAACACATGGTGCTCTTTGCAGATGATACCAGCATATCGTTGAAAGACCCATCTGCACAAAACCTCGAAAACATAGCAAATGATGCTATAAAGAAAATTAACAAGTGGTTTAATGCCAACAAACTAATACTTAATGTATAAAAGACACAGTTACTTCAGTTTGTTACAAAAAATGAAACAAAGAACAGCTATAATGTGATATCAGAAGGAAAAGCAATCAATGAAGTAATTTCACAAAGTTCCTGGGTGTATGTATAGATAACAAATTGAACTGGAATCAGCATATTCAACAACTTCTTAAAAAACTGAATTCTGCAACATTTTCACTTAGGGTAATATCTAGAATAGCTAATATAGAAACCAGAAAGTTAGTATATTTAGCATATTTTCATTCCCTGCTCACGTATGGCATATCATTCTAGGGAAGCTCGTCACAAGCACAGAGGGTATTTAAATTGCAAAAACGTGCTATAAGAACTATTTGTGGAGCAAGCCCACAGACGTCGTGCAGAAATCTATTTAAAAACCTGGGTGTACTAACAATGCCAGCACAATATGTATACTCCGTACTATCATTTGTAGTGGAAAATCCTGAACACTTCAATCTTAATGCTGACTACATAGCCATAATACTAGGAATAAATATAATATTCACAAGGATTACAAATCACTGTCAATTGTACAGAAAGGGTTAACATTTACTGGAGCTTCCTTATTCAATGTCTTACCAACAGAAATTAAATGTTATCTACAAAAACCCAACTACATTAAGTCCAAACTGAAAGAGTTTCTGCTTCAGAATCTATTTGACTTTGTGAAAGAATTTTCTTCTTGGAATTTGGTAACTAAGAATGACTGATAAAATAGTATATATGGTGTATGGAAGGGGAAGGTGACAAAGTTGTCCACAATTACTAAAATGATATATGGTTTTTCTTTCTGTTGAAACTTTTGACAAATGAAGTAATTACACTGTTTACAAAATTTCACTCATATATAGTAACTAACATGGGATAGCATGCACTCAAAAACTGCTGTAAAAAATTATGATACTAACAGGTTTTTAAGTAATTGACTGCTTATGAGTTGTGGTAACTGATTGGTAAGAAAATAACTGGTTTTTAGATGCTGGTAACAAGTTTATACACTGTTCCACATAATAAGTATTAACTAACTCGGGATTGTATTTGTAGATTACAGGAAATATTGGTTATACTAATGGGTCGTAACTAACTTCTTGTCAATATATAATAGTATCAATTATATAGTAATATTGACATTACTAATAAGTGTATTTACTGTTCCACATCCCCGAGATTATTCTCACATGGGATCGAAGTGAACATATCTATCTATCTATCTATCTATCTAAAGGAAAAGTGAATTCACCTTCACTTTCACTGCGAGTGATTCGTCCAGAGTGATTGCGAAAAGTGAACCGTGTAAAACCTCCTTAAGGAAATAAGAAGAATAAACGGATTAATTCTAGATGGGGATACCGCTGCCTTGCGACTGTTAACGTGACGTCTTCGTGACGTCACGTTCACGTACAGTCATCCGCGTAAAAACAAATTGTGACCGAGCGTAGCGAGGTCACAATAATTTAAAGCTGTACAATATCAACATAAACTGATATCCCGAAGGTGGATCAGATGCAGGCGGCCGCTGGTAAGCGGCCGCAGATGTCCGATAACACAACCAGATGTTCAATGTTTCAGGTGAAGCTCGCATTTCATCATCATCCGGCAGTGAACCTACGAATATTAGCAATATTTTCTGATATTTCTCTGATGAAATGCGAGCTTCACCTCAAACATTGAACATGTGGTTGTGTTATCGGACATCTGCGGCCGCTTACCAGCGGTCGCCTGCATCTGATCCACCTTCGGGATATCAGTTTATGTTGATATTGTACGGCTTTAAATTATTGTGACCTCGCTACGCTCGGTCACAATACAGTATATTTTTCTACGCGGATGACTGTACGTGACGTCACGATGACGTCACGTTAACAGTCGCGAGGCAGCGGTATCCCCATCTAGAATTAAACCGAAAAAACTTTTCAAAGAATTGTTTAATTTACACTAAATTTCCCACATTATTAATCTTCGCAGTACTTTTCTAACTGTGGCACTGGAATTTGATGGTGGATTCTTGTATAATGCAAAGAGAAAAAGTGAAGAATATTATTTTATATATATATATATAGAAGAAAACTAGAAAATTAAAACCACCCGAACCAGGTGTTCTAGCGAATATATATATATCCCGCTTAGTTCTCGAGATATAAACTGTCAAAACTTAGTTATAGATGTAATTCCTTGTGCCTTCGGCAAAGTTTTTCCTTTTGATACAGCCTGTATTTCAACCTAACCACAACCGGTACTAACTACAAGGAAACAATACACTCGTTGTCCGCTTTAACATATAGTTCCTTTTGGTTTTGATGTATTTTTTTGGTCCTGGCAGCGTTTCAATCTAACCACCTCATTTTTTATATACGGTATCTCGAGACCTATATGAGATAGCGAAAACAAATTATTTCTCTTATAAATTGTCTCTTCAAGGTTATATAAGAATCCATCATCAAATCGCGGCGCCACGATCATCGTAGAATCCTCTTAATATTGTATTGTTTATTGCAATAACACTGTAATATATAATGACGAAGTCTATTTCAGTTCTCTATTGGCTAATGGCGAATAATATGATTCGGTTGGAATACATTATAATATCACCTGTACTATACATTGACTAAATGGATCAATAAAAAAATCAAATCAAATCAAATCAAATCAAATCACCAAGATAATGCTGTTTCAATGTTAAATGTCTACAAAAAGTCAAGATTGCCAACTCAAATTTTTTTTATCCCAAACCTTATGTCAAAACCCCTAAAATAAACAAAATTAATTGGAAAAACCCCTAATAAAATGAATACTATATTTTGATTAGTAATATTTTTTTATTTAAAATTATTCAATATTTCTAACACCATTTCGTTTTGTTCTGATTGTACAGTCTTTTTGAGATCATTATGTTTAGTACAAAGCTTCCTAAGTTTCCTATCATTTGATGCCCCTGTCATGCCCAATTTATCAAAATAAACGCAATTTATGTATATAAAAAACAATTTTTATTACTGTCCCGATCTGTAACCCTGATCCCCGATTTTTTTTTCTTATTTTTTTTTTTTTACCTTCTATCCCGAATTTTAACAAACCTGACCTAGAAACACTATTTGTAGGGTAGGTATTGAAAATAAAATACTTTTTATGAATTTCATCGAAGAACAGTTACAGTTGTAATTCAATGGCGCCGATCATCATGAGGAAAAAGACGACAAATAGTAAATATAATATTGTATAATTTTACCTGCTTCATAATGAAAACAAATTATAAAAACCTAACGAAACTACTTTACCTTTTAAATCTGGATCTGTTTCCCAGGTCTTTGACTTTTAACTTCATTTCTTTAATTTCTTATAGATGATTAACAAACTGTTTGTCGACATACTACAGGATTCACACAACAGCACAGTAAATTCGACCAGAAATAACTAAACAATAACTGCTACATTGTTGCCGCAACAACCAAAGTCTTTCCACAGGGAACTGAAACAATTATCTGAATCTATGTTTTTTTTTTTTCAAAACAAATATATATCAGAAACAAAAATTTTATTCTGTAATCAGAAAAATATATTCAGTCATAGAGAAGTCCGAATTCTTAGTAACGAGGATCTGTACGAGGATTTGATGTCGCTAGTTAAATATTAAACAAATAAATACAATAAATCATAAAGTTTCTAAAAAAAAGTCCCTAAAAATTCCACTAAAATTATAAAGCCCCTAAAATATCCCATCACGCGTGTATACCATGGAGGAAGGAAATATATGGAGGAGAAGTGACGTTAAATCGGTGAAGCAGGCTCTAAACTCTCCCGCATGGCGGCAGCAGCGGTATTGCACTTCCAAACATTGCGATGTTCCCAGTATATCCCGAAAACTAAGCAAGATATCGAAAAATTTTATTCTTTATTTTCGATTTGTCTCGTCGTGTTACATAAGAATCGATCATTAAATTTGACTTTTGCGAAATTTTTCTTCTCCATTTCAACTCAAGAAACCTCAGTTTTGATACAGTATATCTCTAGAACTAGGTGAGATATCGAAAATTTTTATTCTTTACTAGCTGGTACCCACGACTTCGTTCGTGATTGTAAAGAATTCATATTGACAGCTATAGACATCTAACCACCACAGTGCACGATGGGAGACTCGATACTATTACCACACACAAGTACCAGTCTTCTGCGCTATGTAGTTCCGGCAGCAAGGTAAAATTTACGGATACACTCAAGTCTTTGGATGAAACACGAAAATATTCATGATCGACCAATTTCAAACACCATATCTCACACACTCCCACAGTTACCGAATTTCGGCCAACGTTGTGATCGATGGGAGACTCTGTGTTACTACCACACACAAACGCCAGTGATCTGCGATTTATAGTTTTCACTTAAAAGTGATACACCGTGATACATGCGTCTTTGGCAGAAATATGAAATTGCCGCAGGTCGACCATTTTCATCCCCCATATTTCCCACACCCCCATAGCTACAGACATCTAACAACCATAGTGCACGACAACAGGACACGATTCTACTAACACACATAAACACCAATGCTCCATGCTATGTAGTCGTGGTAGAAAGTGAAATCTGCGGAGACACATGCCTTTCGTCGAAATACGAAAATATCCTTGGTCGGCCACTTACAACCACCATATTTACCACAGTACCACAGTTCTGAAATTCGGCCGCTGTTGTGATCGAAAGGTGACTCTCTGCTACTACTACACACAAACGCCAGATATCTGTGATCTATAGTTTTCGCAGAAAAGTGATACACCATGACACTTTTGTCTTTGGCAGAAGTATGAAACTGCCACAGGTCGACCACTTTCAACCCTCACTTCTCCCACACCCCCATAGCTACCGACATCTAACAACCATAGTGCACTACATGAGATACGATTCTACTACCAAACACAAACACCAATGCTCTATGCTATGTAGTTGTGGCAGAAAAGTGACATATGCGGAGACAGTCGAAATGCGAAAATATCCTTGGTCGGCCACTTACAACCACCATATCTACCACAGTACCACAGTTTCTGAAATTCGGCCGCTGTTGTGATCGAAAGGTGACTTTGTGCTACTACTACACACAAACGCCAGTTATCTGTGATCTGTAGTTTTCGCTGAAAAGTGATACACCATGACACTTTTGTCTTTGGCAGAAGTATGAAACTGCCACAGGTCAACCACTTTCAACCCCCATTTCTCCCACACCCCCATAGCTACCGACATCTAACAACCATAGTGCACTACATGAGATACGATTCTACTACCAAACACAAACACCAATGCTCTATGCTATGTAGTTGTGGCAGAAAAGTGACATATGCGGAGACAGTCGAAATACGAAAATATCCTTGGTCGGCCACTAACAACCACCATATCTACCACAGTACCACATTTTCTGAAATTCGGCCGCTGTTGTGATCGAAAGGTGACTTTGTGCTACTACTACACACAAACGCCAGTTATCTGTGATCTGTAGTTTTCGCTGAAAAGTGATACACCATGACACTTTTGTCTTTGGCAGAAGTATGAAACTGCCACAGGTCAACCACTTTCAACCCCCATTTCTCCCACACCCCCATAGCTACCGACATCTAACAACCATAGTGCACTACATGAGATACGATTCTACTACCAAACACAAACACCAATGCTCTATGCTATGTAGTTGTGGCAGAAAAGTGACATATGCGGAGACAGTCGAAATACGAAAATATCCTTGGTCGGCCACTTACAACCACCATATCTACCACAGTACCACAGTTTCTGAAATTCGGCCGCTGTTGTGATCGAAAGGTGACTCTGTGCTACTACTACACACAAACGCCAGTTATCTGTGATCTATAGTTTTCGCTGAAAAGTGATACACCATGACACTTTTGTCTTTGGCAGAAGTCGAAATTGCCACAGGTCGACCACTTTCAACCCCCATATCTCCCACATCCCCATAGCTACCGACATCTAACAACCATAGTGCACGACAGGAGAGACGATTCTACTACCACACACAAACACCAAAAGTCTATGTTATGTAGTTGTGGCAGGAAAGAGAAGTATACGGAGATACGAAGTTTTGGTCGAAATATGAAAACGCCCTGCACTGACCAACTTTAATCATTATATCTCCCACATCCCCACAGCTATCGGCATTCGGCCAACGTTGTGCACGACAGGAAACTCCATGCTACTTCCACCCACAAACATCAGTGATCTGTGCTAGGTAGTGGTGGCTGAATAGTGAAATATAGGAAAAAACACGTCTATTTTTATATATATATATAAGATTCTTCATTTGTCTCGTCTTTTTAAATAAGAATCCATCATCAAATTTGACTTTAACCAATTTTTTCTTCTGAATTTCAACCAAAACCATTTCACATTTGGGACAGAATATCTCGAAAACTAAGCAGAATATCAAAAAATTTCATTCTTCATTTTTTATTTGTCATATCGAGTTACATAATAATCCATCACCAGATTGCGGCGTCACCTTTATCCTAGAGTCCCCTTGAGGATTTTGTACATATTCCCCGTGTCTGTATGGAAGCGGCCATGCCCCCTCCATTCCGGCCATGCCCCCCACTCCTCCTCCGCCCTGCTTCACTTCAATGCGTGGTAAAGGTCTCTTGCGTCGTCTCCATATACCCCCCTAAATTTATGGGGAAAACCTCTAAGTTGGCACCCATGCAAAAATTTGAACTTCCGTTGTCAATGGTAACAATAACAACAGAAAGAAATAATGTGTCTTTGTTTAGGACCAGTGGGTGCTGGAAAAACACTGTTGTTAAATAAGCTGCTGAACAAAGAAGAAATAGATGTGACATCGAGTACTGTTCCAACGATTGGATTAAATATTATCCACATCAAACTAGAAAACCAAAAGGAGTTAACCGTGAAAGAAATTGGAGGTGCGATGGCACCTATGTGGAAGAATTATTTTCATGATGTAAAGAGAATAATTTATGTCGTTGATGCAAGTAACCTTTGCCAAATTGCAGCTGCAGGAGTATTGTTATATTCTGTACTTGCTGAACCTGCTCTGCAAAATACAAAGGTACTGTTGGGTACTATTGTGCGGGAGTGGAATTAATAATTCTGAGTAACTGTAACGCTTAACTATGTTTTTTAAAGGTTCTTTTAGCTCTATCGAAGATGGATGCCTCATACAGGCAGATGAGAAATGAAGCTCTTCTTATGTTGCAGTTAAATCGCCTGAAAAAGGAAATTTCGCAAGAAGTAACAGTCATAGAGACCAGTGCAATAACTGGTGATGGAATATCAGCCGTTTTGGAGTGGTTGCAAGGAAAGAAGACGGTCAAAAAATTGAAGTAACTTTAAAGGAGATATGGAAAGACAGGGGGGGATATTATACGATTTTTACTGATAGATTTTGATACCAATAACGTTTACTGGAGATTCCTGTTATTAATGGCGTTAGGGCAGCTCCTTTTTTTAGATTAGGATTATGTATTAGGCAGAGACTTTTAATATAAATTAGTTGAAACAATAATGAGTTTTCAGATACCAAAATTAAAAATTGTGTAGGGATTAATTTATTACATCAGAATATCAGAGGGTTAACAAACAAAGTGGATGAATTGCTAGTCCACATAAAATGAATTAAATGATATCAATAGAATTGATGTTTTATGCTTGTCTGAACACCACATAACTTCAGGAATAGGAATGTCAAATGTAACTAACTTTAATTTAGCTTCTAATTATTGTAGAATGAACTTGAAGAAAGGAGGAGTTATGAGATATAGGTAAGTATGAGAAGAATTTATATCAAAGGAGGAGTTGTCACTTATGTTAAAAATGGTTATAGTTTTGAGGCTATAAGTATTAGCAAGTATTGTGTTGATCAATATTTTGTAGCTTGTGCTACACGGCTAAGTTTCAATAATGAAATTTTCATAATAGTAACAGTATACTGAGCACCATCCGGAAACTTTTTGATTTTTATGAACCAGTTTGAACTCTTATTAACATTTTTAAGCAGAAAAGAAGTCAACACAGTCGTATGTGGTGATTTTAATGTAGATTTTCTAAATAACTTACCCTGTAAAGTCATGCTAGAATCATTAGTCAGTTAATTCAATTTAACTCAGGTGGTTAATTTTCCAACTAGAATAATGAATAATAGTCACTCAGCTACAGACAATGTTTTCCTAGATACCTCAAAATTCAGTTATGCCATCAAGCCATCCATCAATGGACTTTCGGATCACGATGCCCAGTTATTAACCATCAACACTTCAACAGGAACTAGGGTTTAATTCTAGATGGGGATACCACTGCCTCGTGACTGTTAACGTGACGTCACGTTTATGTACAGTCATCATTTATTATTGTATTGTGCCCTCGCTACGCTCGGTCACAATAATTTAAAGATAGATATAGATAGATAGATAGATATGTTCACTTTGATCCCATGTGAGAATAATCTCGGGGATGTGGAACAGTACATACACTTATTTGTAATGTCAATATTACTATATAATTGATAATGTTATTATATATTGACAACAAGTTAGCTACAACCCATTAGTATAACCAATATCTCCTGTTATCTACAAATACAATCCCGAGTTAATTAATACTTATTATGTGGAACAGTGTATACACTTGTTACCAGCATCTAATAATCAGTTATATTCTTACAACCAGTAACCATGATAAGTTTCACTGTAATTTGCGACTACATATTATATCATGTTAGTTGCTATTTATGTGGAACAGTACACACACTTATTAACAATATCAATTATATTAGGGACCATGCACAAACTATGTGGCTTGGTCCAGGGAGGGGGAGGGGTTAGCTGGAAGGCTACATTGGGCTACGTGGGGGGAAGGGGGGGGGGTTCCGAGCCAGGCCACGTAGCTTACCTTTCATAACATTTTTCATAGTTAAAATGACGAACTGAACTCGCAACAACATGTTAATATTTATTTCCTTCAGTTAATTATCTCCCTATGTAATGTACAATGGTCTGACAAGAGAAAACAGTACAAAATGTCTTCTGGAATCAAAAGGAAAAAAACGCTACCTGGGGGGGGGGGGGGGGTATAGGCAAAAGCCACGTAGGGCTACGTGGAGGGGAGGGGGGGTTCACAGGAGGCCAAAATGGAGCTACGTGGTTTATGCACAATCCCATACCAACAACTCATAAGCAGTCAATTACTGAACAACCTGTTAGTATGATAATTTTTCACAGCAGTTTTTGAATGCATGCTATCCCATGTTAGTTACTATATACGAGTGGAATTTTGTAAACACAATAATTACTTAAATTGTCAAAAGTTTCAACAGAAAGAAAAACCATATATCATTTTAGTAATTGTGGACAACTTTGTCACCTTCCCCTTCCATACACCATATATTCTATTTTATCAGTCATTCTTAGTTACCAAATTCCAAGAAGAAAATTCTTTCACAGAGTAAAATGGGTTCTGAAGCAGAAACTCTTTCAGTTTGGACTTAAAGTAGTTGGATTTTTGTAGGTAACATTTAATTTCTGTTGGTAAGACATTGAATAAGGAAGCTCCAGTAAATGTTAACCCTCTCTGTACAATTGACAGTGATTTGTAATCCTTGTGAATATTATATTTATTCCTAGTATTATGGCTATGTATGTCAGCAAAGTCAAGATTGAAGTGTTCAGGATTTTCCACTACAAATGATAATACAGAGTATACATACTGTGCTGGCATGGTTAGAACACCCAGGTTTTTAAACAGATTTCTGCACGACGTCCATGGGTTTGCTCCACAAATAGTTCTTATAGCACGCTTTTGTAATTTAAATACCCTTTTGTGCTTGTAACAAGTTTTCCCAAAATGAGATGCCATAAGTGAGCAGGGAATGATAATATGCAAAATATACTAACTTTCTGGTTTCTATATTAGCTATTCTAGATATTACCCTCAGTGAGAATGTTGCAGAATTCAGTTTTTTAAGAAGTTGTTGAATATGTTGTTTCCAGTTCAATTTGTTATCTATATATACACCCAGGAATTTTGTGAAACTGCTTTCATTGATTGTTTTCCCTTCTAATATCACATTATAGCTGTCCTTTGTTTTATTTTTTGTAACAAACTGAAGTAACTGTGTCTTTTCTACATTAAGTATTAGTTTGTTGGCATTAAACCACCTGTTAATTTTCTTTATAGCATCATTTGCTATGTTTTCGAGGTTTTGTGCTGATGGATCTTTCAACGATATGCTAGTATCATCTGCAAAGAGAACTGTGTGTTCATTATCACCTAGTATATGTGGAAGATCATTTATATAGATTAAGAACAGCAGAGGGCCAAGAATTGAACCCTGAAGCACACCACATTTAACTATACCCCATTCTGAGTTTATAACATCTCCTGTATTAGCATCTTTCAGTGATACACATTGCTTTCTATTTTCCAGGTATGATTTAAACCAAAGTGCTGGCTTACCACTAACTCCATAGTGGTCTAATTTACCTAGTAGAATATCATGATCAACACAGTCAAAAGCCTTAGCAAGATCACAGAATATACCTAGGGAATTTAATTTTTTATGCATTGATTCCAGTATGTTGTTTACAAAAGCAAAAATTGCTGAATCTGTTGAAACGCCTTGTCTAAAACCAAACTGTACTTTACTGAGTAGGTCATTCTTTTGTAGATGTGCATACACCCTTCTGTACATTGCTTTTTCAAAGATTTTTGAAAATGCTGGTAGAAAGGAAATGGGTCATTAATTCACAATTTTTGAAGTATCACACTTTTTATAAAGCGGTTTGATTATTGACTTCTTGAGTGAGTCAGGGAAGATACCTTCTTCAAAAGAACTATTACAAATATGACTAATAACTCTACTAATGCTGGTGTTACATTGTTTCATTACATGGGTTGAAACCTCATCATAACCAAATGAATTTTTATTTTTAAGGGATTTAATAATTTTTTCAATTTCATTTTTACTGGTGGGAAATAGAGACATAGGTGCTGCTTTTGGTGACAAGGATTTAAGTATTGCTATAGCATCCATATTCCCAATACATTTTCCTTTTATTTTTTCAGCAACGGTTAAGAAGTATTTATTGAAAGCACTTCCTACATACGATGGGTCATTTACAAGTTTATCATTAATGCTTATAGATATAGGTTATGTTCAAGGGATGATACAGTTGTTTCTCTTTTAATAATGTTCCAAACACTTTTTATCTTATTATCTGAACTACTAATCTCATCGTTTATGGCTAAACGTTTAGCTTCTTTTACTACTTTGGTTAAAACTCTACAGTAAGTTTTGTAATGTTGTCTGAGAAGCATATTATCAGTATTCCTAACTTTTACATACAATTCCCTTTTATGTCTGCAAGATGTTTTGATACCAACCGTAACCCAATTTTTGTTTACTCGTTTTTGACCAATTGGAGCTAGTTTTGTAGGGAGACACCTTTCGTAAATTTCCAAAAACCTTTGGTGAAAGTAATTGAATTTATTATTTACCCCTTTTAATTTATAAACAGTGCTCCAGTCCTCATTGAGAAGTTCATCATTTAATGTTTTTATTGAATTGTTCTTTAATGGCCTAACTCTGACAAATCCTTTCTTTTTGTTATTTTCATTTCCCACAATATCAAAAGTAATTATTTGAGCATTATGGTCTGACAAACCATTTTCAATTGGAATTGTTCCATTTATTTCTAATTTATTGTGTTCTACAAAATGTTATCAATAATGGTACTACTATCTTTTTGTATTCTAGTTGGGAAATTTACAGTTTGATAGAGATTGAATGATCTAAGCCTTCCTAGAAGATAATCTGTCTGGTTACATTCTATAGCAAAATTTATGTTGAAGTCTCCACAGAGGATAATTTCCCTTTTAGTTCGTGATAAATTTAGTAGAACCACTTCAAGTTTATTACAAAATTTACTGAAGTCTCCTGTGGGAGCCCTATAAACTGTCAGCACTATAAGATGTTTGTTTTCTAATTCTAACTGTGTTGCACAACATTCAAAATCTTGTTCTATACAGTATTTACTTACATCTAATGATTTTGTTTCAGTATTTTCTGTTACATATATTGTTGCACCACCCATTCTCATCTCTGACCTGCAATAACATGAAGCTAATCTATATCCAACAAATGGGAGGAGACATATTTCAGAATTCTTCAGATGATGTTCTGTCAGACATACAATATTTATGTTAATATTCAATGATTTTTGGGTTTCTTCTATAGATATTATCAACTCATCAAGTTTGCTTGAGATACCCCTAATGTTCTGATGGAACAAAGCTATTTTAGACTGACATTCTTTATTTTTTACTGTAATATCATTATGTACATTTCTTAAATAACTCTTCCTACTCTTGATATTTGGCCTAAAAAAGACTGAGTCCTACCACCAATTACCACTGGGATGGGGTTCACATCCAACCTGCCTCTCCTGATGCTACTGGCAATCATTTGCGTTAGCTTCTGCTTGCCCCGAACATTCAGGTGGAGTCCATGGGAGGTATGGTCACTCCGTGTTATGCAAGAAACATCTATCAGACCAATGTGTGTTCGGTCAGCCTGACACAATGCACGCTTCAGATCTGCCTGTGTACGCTGTACATGACCACGCATCCAGGGTTGATCATAACGTTTGAAGAGGTCAACAAAACCAACATTGGTGTGAGTGGTGTTTTTAGCAATGTTGTCAATGTCTGTTTCAACACAATAATTGAGATTTCTGGACAGACTATTTCCAGGACCCCACTATACAATATCAACATAAACTGATAAACTGGTCGATCAGAGGCAGGCGGCCGCTGGTAAGCGGCCGCAGATGTCCGATAACACAACCAGATGTTCAGTGTTTCAGGTGAAGCTCGCATTTCAATAATAAATTATCTGCTGTTAACTTCGACAAGTAATAACACGTATTTTACGCAGATGACTGTACGTGAATGTGACGTCACGTTAACAGTCGCGAGGCAGCGGTATCCCCATCTAGAATTAAACCGGAACTAGCATTAAGAGTAATGTTTTTAAACTTCAGCGTGTAATAAATGATGAGTCAGTTACTTGTGTTTTATAAAGTGCCTCAATACCACAAACTGGGAACAGGTTTACAGTGCTCAAGGTATGGATGACAAATACAACATGTTTAGTAGCATTGTATTAAATTACTTTGAATGTTGCTTCCCCTTGAAAAAGTGTCATGCTTTTCGAAAAGAACAAAAACCTTGGATAACTATTGGCATTAGAACATCATGCATTAATAAAAGGAAGTTGTATATTGCCTCTAGGAACAGTGAGAATGCTAATGTGTTTTAACACATTACAAACAGTACTGCAAAATACTGAAGAAGGTTATTAAAGAATCTAAAAGTATGTAGTACAAACATAAAATTCATGATTCTGAAAATAAAATTAAGACAATATGGGACATTGTAAAAAGGAAATAGGAAAAAAATAATCAAACAAGTAATGATATTTTTGTCAAAAAAATCATTATAATCTAATTTTTCAATTGCTGATATATTTAATAAACATTTTTTACCTGTTGCTGATAAATGGACTGCTAATAGCTCAGTAACACACAGTATGGATTTTGTCAAAACAGGCTTCCAAGAAAAATTTAACTCTATGTCTGTAAAATTAGCTACTCCAGAAGAAATAAGAAAAATTATCAGATCCGTTAAGAGGAAATACTCAGTGGTTATGATGGGATTTCCAGCAGAATAATTAAATTGTGCTCCACAGAATTAAGTACAGTTATACCCCGCTTTACGCGACCCTGTTATGCGCGGTTTCGCTTTAGCGCGAATTTCAAATTTCGCGTTAAAGTGCCTCGTATTACGCGAATTGCTTGCTTAAGAATATGTATATACATAATACAGTCATTGGCTTCGCTTTGGTAGCGGGAATCTCCGCTTTCTCTGACCATTCTGATCGAAGAATTGGGGACTTTGTTCTGTGGGGATTCCCTCGTTTGTTTCTTTTTTTTCCCATATGTTTATCTCGGCTGGCAGTCGTGTTTTAATGTTTGGTGGAGATACATAATTAACGCTACCTTAAAAATGCCGCCTATGAAGAAAAAAGAGCGTGAAAGCGTAACTTTGAAATTGAAGATGAAGGTGATAAGAAGAATGGAAAATGGAGGTAAAAGCAACAATTGTTGGCAAAGATTTTGGTCTGTCAGAATCGACTTTGAGAACGATTTTTAAAAATATTAAACTTTCCAGCGAATAATCAACAACTATAAATGCAACAAAACTTTCTCGTTCGATATCTTCTATCCTAGAAAGAATGGAGAAGTTGCTAGCAGTCTGTATCGAAGATTTAAATAAGAACAACACACCACTGAGTCAAGATCTCATATGCACAAAAGCAAAATCTTTGTATGAGATGTTAAAGACAGAAGAAGGTGAAGGGAGTTCCACTCCGACTTTTTCTGCCAGCAGAGGCTGGTTTCATCGGTTCAAGCAACATTCCAATCTTCACAATATCCAGATAACAGGTGAGGCCGCCAGCGTGGACACTGAAGCTGCAGCTGAGTTTCAAGATTTCGTAGGACGAGAAAAAGTTTCTGCTTGTGTCATCTTCAATGTTGATGAGATCGGGCTTTACAGGAAAAAAATGCCATCTCGAACATTAATTTCTAAAGAAGAACGTCAAGCCAGCGGTTTCAAAGCTGCGAAAGATCAACTAACACTTCTGCTGAGTGGTAATGGCAATGGTGATTTCAAACTGAAACCTTTACTGGTTTACAATTCTGAAACACCCTGTGCAATGCGAGGTACAGACAAGACAAGCCTACCAGTCGTGTGGCGGTCCAACAGAAAGGCGTGGGATACAAGGGAAGGTATTCAAGATTGGTGTTCTAATAGTTTTTGCCCGTCGGTCAAATCCTACTGTGACAGAAATGGGCTTGAACGTAAAGTTATATTACTCTTGGACAATGCCCCAGGACATCCAAACTCACTTGATACGCCGAGAGACTTAAAAGTGTACGTGAGGTTCCTTCCACCAAACACTACGTCAATATTACAACCTACCGACCAGGGAGCAATAGCAAACTTCAAAGCTTATTACTATCGTCGCACTTTTAGCCAACTAATTCATGAAACTGACGGGGAAGGAAGACAGTCTATGGGAGAGTGGTGGAAGTCATACAACATCATGAAGGCTATTCACAACATAGACGTGTCTTGTAAATAAGTTTAAAAGAGTTGTATGAATGGGGTGACGTAATCATTGGCCGGATGTAGTGGAAGCACCTAGAAGAATTGTCCAAATGGACAGACAAGTGCTTGAAGACATTGCTGCAATGATTGAGGGGTCTGAGCTTGACGATGTCGTGGTAGAAGATCTTGAAGAACTTGTAGGAACTCACGACGAACCTCTCGGCAATGGAGATCTGATCGAGTTACAGAATAATGCTATAAACGATGAGGAAGAACAAGTAGAAGAGAGAGTTTTATCTTCAAGCGAAATACAAAATTCTCTTTCAAAAATTTATTCAGGTTGGGACATATTGTAGAACATAGATAGTGATGATGATCGTGTTTAGACTGTGTGTCAAACAATTAAAAACAGCGTTGGGTGTTATGAACATATTTTACAAGAACGTAAAAGAAATGCTACCCAAAAGACAATAGATGTATTTTCCATAAAAAAAAAACATGTAATAATGCATAAAGTGTTCTCAGAATTAAAGTGATTGATTCAAATGATTTTTATTTTTTTGGATTAACTTTTGAATATGTTTAATCCTAAACCCCGATATACGCGAATTTCACTTAACGCGATTTTTTGCGGAACGTATCCCTCGCGTAAAGCGGGGTATTACTGTAATATACTGAGTTATCTGTTTAATATATCTTTACTGGAAGGTACTTTTCCAGAAAGGCTTAAGTATGCTGTAGTACTCTATAAAAAGGGAGATAAGGCAGCTGTATCGAATTACCGACCAACTTCATTACTAACAGCCTTCTCCAAAGTTTTTGAGAAAGTAATGTACAATAGAATTTATGAACATCATGAAAATAATAATATTCTAACTAAATCACAATTTGGTTTTCAAAAGTGTCATTCAACAGAACAAGCTATATTTGCATTCACTAACAATATTTTAGAAGGAGTAAATGATAAATTAATTCCTGTGGGAATTTTTTGTGACTTGTCTAAAGCATTTGACTGTGTAGATAATAAAATTCTGATACAGGAACTAAGGTATTATGGTATAGATGGCATTGTTAATAAATGGCTTAGGTATTATGGTATAGATGGCATTGTTAATAAATGGCTTAGTTCTTACCTTCTAAATAGAAAACAGAAAGTGTCAATGTTTTCTGAGTGGAAATTAATCAGATGTGGAATACCTCAGGGTTTTATATTGGGGCCACTACTGTTTTGATATATATAAATGATCTACCCTATGTTTCATCTAAAAACTCAAAATTTGTCAAATTTGCAGATGACACAAACATAGGAATTAAAAACACTCCAGATTTATCTACTGAATATATTTGAAATTATGTCTTTGAACTGATTAATAAATGGTTTTCAGCTAATGGCTTGTCTTTAAACTTTGTTAAAACTCAGTATATGCAATTCAGTACATCACACAGATTAACACCAGATATAAACATAAAATTTGCAGGCCAGTCCATTCAACGGGTAGAGAGTTTTAAATTTCTAGGTTTGTATATTGATCATAATTTAAATTGGAAAGTACGTTTCTGACTTACTAAAGCGATTGGGTGCAGCCACATTTGTAATTCGTACTATTTCAGCAATAGGTGATCTCCATATGAGGCAGCTTGTTTATTTTCACTCCTTATTGTCATATGGAATAATATTCTGGGGTAATTATACCCATAGAGACAAAGTGTTCAGAGCCCAAATGCGTTTAATAAGAATTATGCGTGGGGTTAGCAATAGAACTTCATGTAGAGAGCTGTTCAAGAAGTTAGGGATTTTAACATTAGTGTCTGAGTATATATACACATTAATGTCCTTTGTAGTCACAAATTATACTTTGTTTGAAACAAATAGTAAAATACACAATTATCGCACTAGTCATTGTCATTTGTTCAAAAAGGGGTCCGATATTCAGGGATACATATCTTCAATATGGTTCCAACACATATTAAATGTCTAGCAGATGATAAGAATAAATTCAGGAAAAAATTGAAAGAATTTTTAATTGACAACTCCTTCTACTCTGTCGAAGAATTTATTTCTAAGGGATCTAAAAAAAACTGCCGCCAGCTTGTGTAAATGTAGTTTACATAATTAATTTACCATGTATGCTATGACTGTACATCTTGTCGTGTATGTATTATTTTGCTATGGAATTGTTTAATGTACCATGTATGTGTACTTATTATTTTATTATGCGACTGTTTATCTGTAAATCGACAACTTCCCACATCCCACAGAGCCAGCCTCTTATATTGGGATCAATGGAAAATGAAAGTATTGTATTGTATTGTAGCAATAGAACTTCATGTAGAGAGCTGTTCAAGAAGTGAGGGATTTTAATATCAGCGGCTGAGTGTATATACACAATAATGTCCTTTGTAGTCACAAATCATACTTTGTCTGAAACAAATAGTAAACTACACAATTATGGCACTAGAAGTAAAAATGATCTTCACAAGGATTACAAGTCATTGTCATTTGTTCAAACAGGGGTCCGATATTCAGGGATACATATCTTCAATAAGCTCCCAACAAATATTAAATGTCTAGCAGATGATAAGAATAAATTCAGGAAAAAATTGAAAGAATTTGTAATTAACGGCTCCTTCTATTGTGTTGAAGAATTTATATCTAAGGTATTTACAAAATAACTGCCAGTAACTTGTGTAAATGTAGTTTAGATAATTAATTTACCATGTATGCTATGACTGTACATCTTCTGGTGTATGTATTATTTTGTTATGGAATTGTTTAATGTACCATGTACGCTATGACTGTACATCTACTTATGTACGTATTATTTTGTTATGCAACTGTTTATCTCAATAAAAGTTTCTCGGGAGTCCAGCCGGATGGACTCCCGAGAAACTTTTATTGAATCAATACGCCGGGAAAGTCTCCATTTACATAACTGTTTATCTGTAAATTGACAACTTTCCACATCCCACAGGGCAGTCTCTCATATTGGGATCAATGGAAAATAATTGAATTGTATACAGCTAGAAGTTCTTTCCACCTCGTGAGGTGATGGATTCTTAATACTGTGAAAGATTAGGCTGAAGATGGATTCATAATAGTGTGTGAAGATTAGGCTGAAATGCCCATCGAACTTTCCTAAGTAGTTCTAGCTGTAACATGCTGTCCAAAGGTTTATCTCGAAGTAATTGCTGCATGAAAATAATAGGTCTTGTTACTAACTTACTCAGTATTAAAGAGACATTTCGTCGCGCGACAATTATCAGTTATAGCAGCATCGCGATCTACAGTAAATTTGGTAACATCAGTGTTTGAAATTTTGATTTAACTTATTTGTAATTATAACTTTGTGAAGAATTTAAAAGTTTGAGCACAACACATATAAATTACTAAATATAGTAGCCTTATAAACAGTAGTTCCGCTTCTTTGTTTGAGTGGTGGGAGAGGAGTATGGGTTTAATGAAGGGAAGTGACATCAACATCATGATTATTAGGGTCAAAGTGGAAAGTGATAAAGCTAAAATGTGCAACTTCACTAACCCTAGTTACACACTTATCAGTTGTAAATCAATTTTATTCAAACTTGACTATACAGTGCTTCTATTAAAAACTGGAATAAAACTACAGAGATTATATGAGAATGGTGGCTCCACAATTTGATTGTGGATTGTAATGTAACTCCACCAGAGAAAACGAAAGTGAGGAATAAATTTTGTCGCTATATACTTCTCAAAATATGGTGTGGACCAGAAAAAAAAATCTCAAAGCTACCACTAACTACATGCTGCACATGCATAATGGGTGTTTAGTTTTCTTCTAAGTGGTTGTGGTGAGGTTGAAATGAAGCCTCAACTGGAAGAAAAATGTCATAAAGCACAATAAACTACATCCATAACTATCTTTTGACAGTCAATATCTCAAGAACTAGGGAAGATATAAAAAAAAAAATATTCTCTTTCGATTTCTCACATCAAGTTAAATAAGAATCCATCATCATATTATAGTGAAACTGTGATGACAGAGCTGCCACATAAATTTATTCTGCAATTAGTAAATTTTATGCTGTACTGCTAGAAATTAATTCCTACTTTGTTCCAGGTAGTATAGATCATGATACACGTGGAACAATTTTCATTCACAAAATGTAATAACATCAGGAACATTTCCTACTGAGAATACAAAATCCTTTTTGCATTATCACCTTTTGAGGAATATCAGTTGGAATTTTGGTCCAGGTTCCATTTATCCATTATTACATGTACAAGAATTCATTCAGTTAATTGCAGCATGGTGTAGAACCACAAAATGTAATGACTTCAAGAACATTTCCTACTGAGAATACAAAATCCTTTTTGCATTATCACCTTTTGAGCAATATCAGTTGGAATTTTGGTCCAGGTTGCATTTCCCCATTATTCATTCAGTTTATTGCAGTGTGGTGTAGAACCAAGATGTTAAGTCATGGAAATATGTATTTGTCAACTATTTCTGGAATAACTACAAGAACTAATTCGGAATATAAATAGGATGAGTGACATAGAAATATTACTTGTAATTTGAATGGGAAGTTCTTCATTCACAGTAGTAATGTTAGTTACGCATTTGATGATTAGCAAGGTTAAATTTGGAGCACAGTGTGTAGGATGACAGAAGTAACAAATATAATTCTGCACTTTTAATAAATGGTGATAGCATGTCTTGATTAAATATTCTGGTTAGGCTGCATTTTGAGGACCTTGTGAGGTATGTGACTAATGTAGCAAGTGCCAAATAAGAGCTTGGGAAGGGTGTCTCTAAATGATAAAGAATTTGACTGTGAAATCTGGATGGGGATTGATTGTAGACAACAGATGAGATCTAGTGAGTCGAAGGGAATAAGTCACTGTAACAATAAAATGGGACTGAATTTTCAAGGATGATATGTTTGAATGATTTTCCTTGCATAGTAATAAATCTGATGTAAAAAAAGTACTTCATTAAAGGAAATAAATATTGTCCCAGAAATACTGTACAAAAAATATTGTATCAAACAAATATTATGGTGTAAATAAAAAAACAATTATTTTGTTCCAGTTGTGTTCCTGCATTTCTACCATATCAATTCACCTGCTAATATTGCTCTGCAGTTCATGCATTATATTAATACTATAAAAATCTTTTTCTGCTACATTTTGTATATCTCATTCCTTTGGAGTAGGTTTAACGAAAATAACAATTCAGTTTTTTTTTCTCTTTTGAACCTAAGTTTTCAGTCATACTAGGAAATACAAAGGAAGTATTTGACTTTTTGTATAACAGGCAAACAAATGTACATTGTAGTACGTTGCACAGAAACATAAATCTTTAAATTTGATTTGGTATCACATGTATCCTAGTGAAGCTGAATTTTTAATTCGTATATGGTGTTGGTGAAACATGATGTGATGTGTTTGCAATAAGGATAAAACTCTTCAGTAAGTACTGAATTTAAAGACAAATAGGGAAAAAGTAAGAAATAGGAAAAAAAAAAAAAAAATGCCAACTACACCATGGATGACAAGTTTTATCAGTTATTTTGTCAAGGAGCTATAGAAAGGTCAGTGCTGCATATCACTATGTAATACAATCAAAGGGCAATTGATATCAACAAAGGTTAATTAGCCATGGACTCCACATCTGAATTTAAGAGGCAAAAGGAAATTTTCACTTATTGCTGATGAGATCATGGATGTCAGGTGAGTGAAAGAGGTATTCCGTATTCCTGTTATAATTGGTATTAAGTTGCGGCCCTTTGTTGGGTAAATAAAATAAATATATCAAGATATATAAAGGAAATTAAACTCTGCTAATTCATGCAAATTAAAAATTCTAACTGACATGATAATGTATACCGAAAAACAAATCCATCTTAAATCATTGACTCAAAATCTTAGATCACGATTTTCCATCAAAATATGAGAGGAATGTTTAGTAAAATTGATGCCTAAAAGAAATTCAAATTTCCAGAAATTACGATGTAGGTGTTTTGTATACCTCTGAACATCATTTGTCTGACACAGGAATAACTCAACTGTCTGCTCCAAAGTGTAAATTAAGATCTCATTCTAGATATGAAATTTTTACTAGAAATAATGTTCAATGTAGCAGTGTAGTTGCAAGTATTGTGTAGAACAACGCTTTGAATACTGTGTTACAAAACTGGAGTTTGGTAAAGAACAGCTTATAGTAACAGCTATCTCTGCTGTCTGTTTTATCTTAGTTAGAATCATTGCTGCTATGTTTCACCAATAATAAACAATAATGTTATGTGGACTTTCTCAGCTATAACAATGAGAGATTACATGTGATGGTGTAGTTTGGGACCCACATTTCGGGTATCAGATACAGGAGTTGGAGAGCATGCAAAGAGGAGCAGCTAGATTTGTTTGTGCAAATTATCAGTAACTAATATGATAAAGGAACTGGATTGGGAGTCATTGGTCAACAGGAGGAGGGTGAAGAGAGTGCTGGGAATGTACAAGGTATATGTTTGTGACAGGGCTTGGAGGGATATTGGTTGAAAAATTAGGAATAATATATCGAAGGGGACAGATGACCATGACCACAAACTGGCACTCGATTTCATGCATGAGGGAGTGGAAAAATTTTGTTATGTGGGCAAGGGCGTCAGAGGTTGGAAAAAATTACCAAGTGACATGATGAATAATTTACCAAAAACGCTTAAAGAATTTAAAATTAAAATTTTTAAATCGTAAAAGCTGATAGAGGAGGAATTTAACACTCAACTTATATAAGAAAATTAAAAAAATAAATAGGGAGCAATTAAATGACAGGGAATAGCCACCAGGGTGTGTGCTCCATCAAAATTAAAGTGATAATAATAATAATGTCCTTTAATTTAACAACCATTGTGTATTTCCCTACAAAAATACAAAATAGTAGCAGAACTGCATTAGATAAATTTTTTATGGATGTCTCCCAGTACAGTAATTACAGCATACTTTCAGTAATAAATGGTATCTGTAATCATGATGCCCAACTATTTTGTTTCAAGTCCAGAAGCACTGTAATACACAGAAGAAATATTAATGAAAACAGTATAAAATAATTTATAGATACCATAAATAACACTGGTCAGAAGTGTACACTTAACAGGGTGTTAATACAAAATTTGATTCCTTTCTAAATATATTCCTAAGAATTTTTGAAGGGAGTTTTTTTATTGTTACTATTATTATTATTTTTTTTTAAGTTGTCAACCTGCCAAATAGTGAACTGGGTATGGGGTGGATTACAAAGGGCTTTTGAGTATCTAGTAAAATGAAAAGGAACCTTTATATAAAAGTAAGAGCCACGAACCTACTACGCTGTCTTAGCAGGGGGAGAGGTGACATTCTCATGTGGTGCGTCCCAGGTGGCGGATAGGGAGGTCTTCACCGGTTTACTGGCGGACTTGAGCGAAATAAAATAGCTCTCGCGGACCAAACACACCACGGTCAACTGCCTCAATGGCGGAAGAGGAATAGGATTGTTCCCAACGACAGAGAGGGCGGAAGAATCACATGTTCTGGAACTAACCCCTCCAATCCTAAAAAAAACTGGGCTTCAGTCCAAACAATTTGATTCTCAAGTACCATGAAGCGTGGCAGAAATCAACATATTACCCCAGATGGTAGCCAATCCACTGCTGTCAGGGACAGTACAACCAGACTATCGGATTCTTGGGTGTCTGGTATGACACGCGAACAGAGGGTATCGGAGACCTCTGGCCAACTTCGCCCTAAAACCAAAACTTTTTTGGAACACTGAACATAAACACACTCTTGCGAGCAAGAAAATTACATAAACTACAGTAAACCCTAGACAAACAAAAAAATTTGATACTAGCACTTCAAGAAATGAGACTAACAGATGAAAATGCAATGGACTTTGGCAATTACAGACTCTTCAAAAGTAAGACTAACAAACGGATCCTGAAAAATACTCCACATTTAGGAGTCGCTTTTGCAATTAACAAAAACATACTGAACTCCATAAATAACAGACTAATGACTATCTCCTTCAAATGTGCAAACAAAACATACACACTAATCAATGCGCACAGGCCAATCAACAAGGATAATAAAACAGATCGTGGAAAGGTAGATCAATGCTGGGAAACACTAGAATAAACGATATACAACATCTCACAAAGCCACATCAAAATCTTAGTAGGGGACTTTAACGCACAACTAGGAAGAGAAAGAAGATACAGAAAAACAATTGGAAAATACCCAGCTCACAAATGGACCAACCAAAATGGACAGAGATTAGTTGAACTCTGCACTAGATTCAATCTAAAAATCATGTCAACAAATTTTAAAAAGAAACCATGAAAACAGATGACATGGTGAGCACCAAACTCACTCTTAGGCGAGTTCCAAATCGATCATGTATTTATTTATTTATCAATCTTGTTCCATGGATCCCTGCTGAGGAAATACCTCTGGGATGTGAAACATGTCATTGTTGATACATATACACATAATATGAGTCATATCATAGTAAATATATACATATTTTACAAATACAAGAAATAATAATAAACACATTTTTGCAACTGAGTTTTGCAAACGTCATAATGAGTACAATTAATTATTTTCTTCAAATTCTTGAATGGAGTAGAAGGAGTTGCCAATAAGATAATCTCTAAGTTTTTGTTTGAATACATCTTTATTATCTGAAAGCTGTTTTATACGATTAGGTAGTTTATTAAACAGATGTATCCCAGAATAATTAACTCCTCTTTGTACTAATGACAGAGATGTTTGTGTTTTATGCAAGTTATTTCTGTTTCTTGTATTGAAACTGTGTACCTGTGAATTAGGTGTAAACAGGTTAAAATTTTCTATGACAAAGCTCATGAGAGAATATATATACTGAGAATACATTGTAAGAATATTCAGTTTCTTAAAGAGTTGTCTGCAAGAAGTTCTTGGTTTTACCCTACACAGAAACCTAATAGCTCTTTTCTGTGCTATGAAAACTTTTTTACTTTGTGAAGAGTTTCCCCAAAAAATTATGCCATATGACATTACTGAATGAAAATATGAGTAGTACACCTGTTTCATTAAGTCTAGATCTGCTGTTAGAGAAAGTGTTCGTATTGCAAAGGTGGCACTACTTAACTTTGCCAGTAGTGTAGTGATATGATCATGCCAACAGAGTTTCTGATCTATTTTAATACCAAGAAATTTTATACTCTCTGTTTCTAAGATTGTGTTGTTTTTATAGTTTATACATATATCTGGCTGTGCATAGTTTTTTGTTTTAAACCTAATATAATGTGTTTTTTCAAAATTTGATTTTAATGAATTTGCCTTAAACCAATTTGCTACTACTCTAAGTACTTCATTTACATTAAATTCTATAGTACTGTTTGGTGTTTTACGTACAGTAAGGTTAGTGTCATCTGCAAATAAAACACTCTTAACTTCGTCGGATAAATTTCCAGGAAGGTCATTGATGTATAACAGAAAGAGGAGGGGACCTAAGACAGAGCCTTGAGGAATTCCATGTTTTAGCCATCTCATATCCAAACCACAGAGAAATTTTGAAAATACTAAAGTTTTGGCTCAAATATCATACTTCTGGGATTCGGTAATCAGAGAATCTCTGGAGATTAGAATAAGTAACAACAACATTAACAGAGATTCCGGCCTTTTCCTGAGCGAAGCATGGGAGCCAATTGTCCAAGATTTAAAATTACAACGTGTTGGACACAACCGTCCGGGAGTACGCCGTCTTGAAGTGTCGACCAATGGGAAGGCTGATCCGCCGCTTCCGAGCCAATCAGAAGATCGTGTGCTGTGATTGGCCAGTTTGGTTAATGCCGCTCGTGGGGAAGCTTTGAGCGTGATACTACTGCTGGTTAAGCAACGTTTAGTCTGGTCAGCACTTGGATGGGTGACTGTCGCTGTGGAGTCTTGATATGCATTTTTACCAATTGCCTCCTGTTAAGCAATGGCGTAGAGAACGACTATGACTTCCATGGAGCCACGTAATGCATCATCGTAAGTAACAACGACACTAACAGAGACTCCGGCCTTTTCCTAAGCGGAGCATAGGAGCCAATTGTACAAAATTTGAAATTACATCGTGTTAGATACGTTACTGACGTGTCGACCAATGGGAAGTTTGATCCGCCGCTTCCGAGCCAATCAGGAGTTCGGGCGCTGTGATTGGCCAGCTTGGTTAATGCCGCTCGTGGAGAAGCTTTGAGCGTGATGCTACTGCTGGTTAAGCAACGTTTAGTCGGGTCAGCACTTGGATGGGTGACCGTCGCTGTGGAGTCTTGATATACATTTTTACTAATTGCTTCCTGTTAAGCAATGGTGTAGAGTACGACTGTGACTTCTGTGGAGCCACGTGATGCACCATCATCATCATCATTGGTGTCATTTGCCAGTCAGCCGCGGCCATCCGGTTCCACCCCGTCTGGGGTCGATTGAAGCGGCGACCAATGGCGGAGCAGCGGAAAATTTCTCCCCGGTAGCAGGCTACTTAAGGAGGTTCCGGGTCGTCCGTGAGGCAGTTATTGTCTGAGCTTCGATATGACGCAGTAACTGATGAAGGCAGCGGAGGTTGCTGCCGAAACGTTGTACGATGATTTAAATAAAAATATTATCCGGCAGAAAACCCGAGAAAAGTTTATTTCATTAATACGCCGGGAAAAACTTAATTCCCACAATAGATTCTGACCATTACTTGATAAGAATTAAATTGAAGTTGAGACCACAAAGGATCATCAAAAAGAAACCACCAATTCCAAAATTCGATGCAGGCAAAATTCAACCTTCATTTACAGAAGAACTGGACAGAAAGAAATCAGAAAATTGGCAACAACTCAAAACCAAACTGATTGAAACAGCACAAAAACTAATCCCACAGCAAAAACGCAGAAAACACCCTTGGTGGAACGAGTAATGTGACCAAGCAATCAAAGGACGACATCAAATGGAACAACAAATAAAAACTACAAAGAATTCCTGAAAAGTAGGAAGGAAACAGCAAAATTAATCAGACAAACCAAAAGGAAATATGAAAATGGGCAACTGCTCGAAATTGAGAAAGACTTCCAGAAAAACAATACACACAATTTCTACAGAACTATCAAAACAAATCTCACAGGATACCAACCACAAAACCTCTGCTTTAAAAAAGAGGACAGGCAACTGGTATTAAACAATACTCACAGAGTATTTTGAAAAACTCTTAAATTGCCCCGAACCAACACGACGATTTGCACCACAAGAACCTAAGAACAAAATTCATCACCACCTGATGAAAATGAAATTGTTAGCAGGGCCGGATTAAGACAGCGCGAGACCCGTAGCAAATGTGAAGAATTGGCCCTTGATTTTTGCCGTCCGGGGGAAAATTGTAGAGCTAAAAAAAAAAAAGGTCACCGGCTAGCCTAGGTGTGGGGCCCCCCCTAGGAGGCGCGAGGCCCGTAGCATTTGCTATCTCCTGCTACGTGGTTAATCCGGTACTGATTGTTAGGCAAATCAAGAGACTCAAAAACAACAAAGCAGCTGGTGAAGATGGAATCACTGCAGAGCTTCTAAAATCAGCAGGATCAAAAACTATAAAAGAGATCACAAAAATGATCCAAGACATTTGGCAAACAGAAAATATGCCAGAAGATTGGAAAAATGCGTTAATTCACCCTTTACACAAAAAGGGAGACAGAGCAAGTGTTAATAATTACAGGGGAATCTCACTGCAGTCAGTACCATACCAAATTTTCTCCCAGTGTCTCCTCGATAGGGCACAACAACAACTAGAGCCAAGGATCGGCAGGGCCGGCGTTAGGGGGGTTAAGCGGGGCAAAAGTACCCGGGGCCCAGGCCATCAAAGGAGGGCCCGCCGGCCTGGGTGCCTAAATAAATTAAATAAATAGAAATCAAACACAAATTTTAAAATCTGCACCAATAATTTTGAACATCTTTGCATTATGATTTTCTGAATTTATCAAAAAAAAAGTAAAAATATTTTCGGGAGGGGGTCTAATATTGCTTACCCGGGGCCCGATAATCCTAGCGCCGGCCCTGAGGATCGGAGAATATCAAGCAGGATTTAGACCAGGTAGATCTTGCACAGAACAAATACTCAACCTAAAACTTATCCTCAGACATCAAAGAATTTGTAGCAACTGTTAAGTCTGCACATTTGTCGATTTTAAAAAAGCATATGACTCAGTTGATCGAGAGTCATTATTCCAAATATTGAAAGAACAAGGCTTAGACCCCAAGACTCTTGCTTTAATACAACAAACACTAACAGATACAAAGTCCAAAATATTTTGTTTAGGGGAAATATCAGAACCATTCATTATTAAAACAGGAGTAAGACAAGGAGACGGACTTTCTCCGTTACTGTTCAACTGCGTCCTTGAAAAAGTGTTACAGGAATGGCGAAAACAAAAATAAATCCTTGGAATTGACCAGCCAATTATATTAGGCAGAGGAAAATTAAAGATAGATTGCCTAGCATTTGCAGACGACTTACGAGCTACTGCTGGCGTGTATTCTTGAGGTCAGCCCACATTCACCCCTTTTTACACATGTAAGCCATCAGCTCGGAATTTGTAGTAATTTTATACTATGTAAATAAAATTAATGTTCTGCTGGATATAATGTTGATTTATTTTTTTTAACACCACTATTACATTAACATACAAGCTGCTTCGGCTTGTGTACAGCGAGACTGCCTGCTCTGGCAGGTCACAGCGGTCTGCTATCCACACCACACAGACACACACTCCCTGTCCGTCCCAACCCCTGAGCCTTTATTAAAAAAAAAAAAAAAAACAGCAGACCAAATGAACAACTGCTGCCTAACAGATGGCTCGTCAGGGTCACGGATTTATACTAATATAAAAGCACTAAGCTACCCATGATTTCTACACAAACTACAAACTGTGGAAACCCTACGTTAAATACAAATTAAGTAACTAACTTTTAATACAGAACTTAAGCCTAATAACACACTCATAAAAATATTCATAAAAAAAAAAATGGCTTGGGGAGTTAATGATAATGTCACATCTGCCCCCACATTGCGACATAATTAATGGAATGCAAACATCTATTCATTTGTCGGAATGTTTATACACTTTGTCTGACACACCAATCTCCTTATTTTTTTCATATGTCATAATATTTAAAACGACATTAACAAGGTCAAATACACTTATTGTATACCTTTACTTCAACATTAGATGAAACACTGAATATTCACCGTCTACATCAGTTCTCAAAATATGATCTTATTGTCCAACTGTAATTGGTAAATACACTATATCAGTGTCCCTCTCACATGCTTAATATATAACCGAACACAAGTAACAATCTAATAATTATCACTGTCCATTTCAGTACAATTGGCTTTAAATCGATTCAACATGTACAGAATATATAATGTCTTACAATCTTTGTTTTATATATATATATATATATACTTAACTCTAAGTCAACCATGAGTGAGGGAGTCTTGAATTTTGTTTTCTTGTTGTATTTTATTCAAGAATCCAAGACTCTATTGAATTTGACCGAGGCTCGTCAGCTGACGCTAACTGTAGCCAGAACTCACCAGATGTTACAAAAGGGACGGGGTTTTGTTTTTTTGTTAGGTCGGTCGGTGCCCTTCGCGATAAGCTACAGGGGTTGAGCGGTTGCTGCTCCGACCTTCTGTCGGGCAACGTGAAAAAGTAACTGAAAAGCTAGTTGTTTAACAAATTCCAGACAAGGACAAGAATGAACTAAAAGTCCCTAGTATATATTAAAAGCTTTCCTGTATTCGGAAATGAAATAATAAATGTTAAATGTCACCAGAATTAAATCATACAAAATCATCTCGCACGGAGTTGACCCCCTTTTATTTTTGTCATGGTTTCTTATTGTTTCTACTGCATTCTTCTTCATATCGTGCCTCCTCTTCTCAATAATTTCTTCAATATTTTAGTTGTAATCCTCGCGTCTGGTTCATTGTTAATATAATAATGCAGTTTTGCCGTAGTTGGCACAATCGATTCTTTACAGTCGACTCCATTTCTTCCTGGCAAATTAAAAAACCATCTTTATATACTTCACTTCCATTAGTCATTATTTTCTCGTTTCAAAATTCATTGGCTTAAGATCAAGATTCTACGTACTTTGCATCTGATCGTGTTTCATTTTAGTTAATACTGATGTGCCCCCCATGGCTTCGAACTATCTTCTTCCGTTGTTTATTCAATATTTTCCATTCGAAAATATCCACTTTTTCACATTTCTCATTGCTCCATTTCGCAGCTTATTCCACCTTTATTTCTTCATTTTTTCCTCACCGTTATTCATACAATTTCTCTTTTTTTTCTGATACATTGCTTTTTTTTTTTTTTTAACAATTATTAGATGCTGATCCTTCTCGGTATCAACCACTATTTATTCACTATATCTTACGACGATCTACTGTATATTTTTCAAGATTAACTTATTTGAAACACTGTCTTTTGCATGCACACTTCCTCCGTTACTTTCACCTACTGCATTTTCACGAAAAAAACTTCCACTTCTTGAAGTTCCGTTTTTTATTTCATAACATTTTATCCTTGCCAAGTCAAAAATCTCGTAATTACATTCAAAAATCTTTCCGTTCCACTGCCGACACGTATTAAAGCTTTCACAATGTTCCGCCTCATCATTTGTCAGTCTTAAAATTCCGTCAATGTTGGTTAATACTTTATGAAATACTTCCTTTACATTTGCTGAGAGTTTAAATTTCCACTTGACCTTAACGACATTCCTCATTTCATTGAATAAATTCTTTCTTCGCTTCCTTCGTTTTTCTTCCGATAGCACTTTTTTCTTGCCGAAAATTTGTGCTCCCCCGTATGTCCTTGCTACTTTCTTCCTTTTTCTCTTCTTCTGCTTCTTTTTACTGCCTTCTTCATCCGACTTGCTTTTGCTTCCATAGTACCTCATGGAGATCGCTTTTCTGCCCCCGCATTTTTCAAACTCATATTCTTCCTGTATATTCTCTTCCTCTTCTTCTTTATCAAAATTGCCACTTGTTACAGGTTCTTTGTATTTAAACTGACTTTGGTTTGCCAAGGCATTCAAATGGTTGCGTACGGAAATATTAGTCAGTTCCCGGTACGTTGGTAACACGGGCGGCCAGTCAGCTGTGCTACGACTGTTGACGGCTCGGGGCTCAAGGACACTTGCTATGCTACTAGCTAACACCTGTTTTGCATTTTTAGGCTCGAAGTTGCATTTGTTGCTATCTTCTTCCGACTTTTGTTTAATATTTTCATCAGTTTTTTCATCATCTCCACACATTTCCACTTCTTCTTTCAGTAATACCTTAATTTCTTCTCTACTATACTCCTGTAAATTTTCTTTAGTTTTCAACTTGTAACTTTCAGTTTCTCTGACAACATATAACACAGCGTTCTCTGCTTCTTGATCTGGCTTCTCTACAATTTCAAAGTCTGCCCCCAGAGGTAAAGTTAATTCACCACAGTTACTTTCATCACTTTCAATTATCACAAAGTACCTCTCTTCATCTTCCCTATCTTCATCAGCTGTCTCTCCCTTGTCTTCAACTCGAAAATTATTTAAATCTGTTTGGGCTTCTTGCTTCCAACTTTTCGGTATTCTACTTATCTCCTCTTTTAATTCTTTCATCATTTCTTGATTTGATTTTTCTTGATTTGATAAAATTCTCTTTTCCACTTCTCCTATATTTTGTTTTATTTCTTGATTTGCTTTTTCCTGTCTTTGACTTGCTTCTTCCTGTCTTTGTATTAAGAAGGTAATCATTTGTTGGAGATCGATGTTCCTATCTCGAGTATAATCTGATCGATCCAAGTATATTTCCTTTTCGCGAGAGTCATCTGTTTGACCTAGTCCTGGTGAGGACCTATTTTCTATCAAACCTTGTCTTTCCTTATTAACATTACTTTCGTTACCTAATACATTATCCTCGTCATTATCAAGGTTACTTAATTCAGCTTGAACCTGGCAATCATCATCAGTACCTCCCACCCGGCTAACATCTTTGACCTGGGAATTGACAACCTCCAAGCTATCGGTTTCCCAACCGGAATTATTAATATCATCTTCACCCAAACTACTTCCAGCATTCATTCTTAATAATTCCCTGCAATTACCTTCCATAATGGTTAACACAAGTATTTACCTACGCAGCCAACACAATAAATGCTCAACGCCGGTCGACAACGCAGTTACAAAACATTCAATAGAGTGCAAACAAACCAAGACAGTAAACCAAATTCACTTACAACCAAACATTCAACGTTGTAATGCAAAGCAGAAATCCACTCGAAGTACACCTGGAATTTAAACAAACCATGCACATTTATACATGAAATTTCTAAACCATAAACTTAACTAGTAGTACATTATTTCCACCGAGCGTGGTGGTGTAACGGATAGCGTTATGGCCTCGCATTCGGGAGGACGGCGGTTCGAATCCCCGTCCGGGCATCCAGATTTGGGTTTTCCATGGTTTCCCCAAATCACTCCTTCAAAAGGCCATGGCCGAATTCCTTCCCATTCCTTGCCCCCATCCTTTCCCGTCTCTAAAGACCACGTTTTAGACCGTGGAAATAACGTAAATAAATTTTTAAATACTTCGATAAACACACTTTCACTTCCATTTTTTTATCACATGTTTCCAGTAATTTCTCGATATAAAAAGTAGATTTTCTAAAAGAGCCAAAAATCTAGTATAACATATTTAAATTTCCGAACATTCCATGCAGTAGAACAGATTTTATATAAATTTTAAAAATTATTTCCTCATTAAACACACGTGGTTTCATTTGAGATTTATTTGCAATTAAACCAAGCCACTTCCATAAATAAAATAACTTTCAAAACATGTAACTAAATTCAAAGAAAATTCCAATAGCTTTACCTTTTCGATATAAGTAGCAGAAAAATAATTATAAACCGAGTTGACTTGTGATACATTCCAAACCCGATCGTGTTAGATTCATAGCTTTGCCATTTCACCACCGATTGAAATGAAATTTACATCACTGGAATCAGGAATTAATGTAGAACATTTTGGCACTAATTTTATTTAGATTATTTGAAATTCAGCAGGATTGCCTAAAAAATTGAATAAATCCAGACAGAGATAGGGTAACCCCCATTTACTGTTGGAGACTCTTATCACTACGCCATTTAAACTAAATTCGTTTACAAGCAAACTAATCATTCGATAATTCTAACTTAACACTTTTTATGAACCCTGAGGACAAGAATATATACTGTTAAAGTTTGAACACTTTCTATAATCCCAATCACTTTATACCTTTTGGATAAGCGTCCGTGTACAGGTGGTGGGCGGATGGAGAGTATATAAGCGGTAGCCCCGAAGAGGGGGAGGACTCTATTGTTTCATCTTCGGTCTGTAGTCCGGGAACGTTATTTAAGGTGAATCTGCGTTAGCCATGGTGTGTGTTGGTCGGTATCCGGAATTGGCTGAGCCAGGTTAGGAACATGTGTTGGCCATGGTGATTTTCATTGCAACTACCATGAACTTGTAAATTTTCAAAAAAGGGGGTTTCGATTGATATTCTTTCTCTCCACAATCTGCAATATTCTGGAAATGTTTGTTCGAACACCTACTCAATTGTAGAATGCAATTTTTGAAAATGTGACTTTTGAAAATAAACTGCAAAATTTTATTCACATGAACTTTTTGCGATTTCGTGGTATACTGAAATCTTTTCTAAGTTTTTGGTTTAAAAAAATTTAGTGGCGACCTTTAAGCATCTCAGTTGAGAATTCCAGGTAGGCAACATGGCCAATTCGAAATTATTCAGTCAAAATTCAACAGAACTTTCATTTCAAGTGAACTTTCAGTTAAGGTACTAAGCCTATACCTAACCCCGGTATCAGGCTTGGGTCCTTACACCTTGTATGTATCATAGAATTCCAGCAATAAAACGAAGACTATGCAGAATATAATGAAAACTAAAAAAGGAAACTCTGTAAATCACTCAGACATAAAAATAGAAATGGATCTGTGCATAATGAAGTAGGGGAAGCTTGTAAAATTGTTTAACAGACATTTTACTTTAATTGTAGAGAAATTAGCCAAAGAAAAAGAATCCCCAAATAGTGCCCTAGGCCGTCTTCAGATTGATTTCCAAAATAGATTTGTGGAGATGCAATTGCCACCAGTAATTGTCTTAGAAATAAATAAACCAGTGAAGCAAATAAAATCTAAAAATTCTTTTAGGTAAGGCATTTGAAGTAAATTACTGAAATGATCTTCAGGTTGAATCAGTTAGGTTTTTACTCACATCTGAAATGAATCCTTAATGTAAGGTGCATTTACAAATAGACTAAATTATGCAGTCATAAAACCTTTATTTAAAAGAGGAGAAGTGACATGTATAGATACCTTCCGTTCAATTTCTTTACTTCAAGAATTCTCCAAGATTTCTGAAAATTCATGCATTGTATAAAACATAATATACTCTAGAATATTCTAACTGTTCACAGTTTGGATTCAAAAAAGGGTCTCCCACAGAATTGGCTATAATATGCCTTGTAAGAATTTTTGGTGATCTTGAAATTTCTTGTGATTTGACTGTGTAAATTAGGAATATATATATATATATATATATATGAAGTAATTAGTGAAGTAGCGTACCGGTTTAAGGCAAACTTCATAAAACACATTATATTAGGTTTAAAACAAAAATTATGCACAGAAAGGTGTATATATGAACTATAAAAATAGCGCAATCGTGGAAAAAAAAAGAGTATAAACTTTCTCATCGTTCAATTAGATGATAAACTAAGTTAGCAAGAGCATATCACATTACTACTGAAGAAGCAAAGAAGTGCCACTTTTGCAATAAGAGCATTTGCTCTAACAGCAGATGTAGAATTAACTAAACATGTGTACTTCTTTTATTTTCATTCAGTCATGTTGTATGGCACAATTTTTTGGAGAAACTCTTCACAAAGTAAAATAAGTTTTCATAGCATAGAAAAGTGCTATTAGGTTGCTTTGTGGGTAAAACTGAGCACTTCTTAAAGATTTTAAAAAGTCCAATATTCTTACAAGGACTTCTTTTTCAACATACCCCCAAATGATCTTACAATCAAACAGCCAATATTTGGTTGTCCCCCCATCCCTCCCGATCTCACTCTGCCCTACATGTCTTTCGCTACCAACAGTCTTTGGCCCATACTCATCTTGTTCTGCAGCAATACACCATTCTGGCAAACCAACATTCCGGACGCCTCACATCCCTTCACAAAATACTCATGTTATCATCCCTACAAGTAATTCCACTTTTACAGCAATCAGCTAATTCCAGCAGTATGCATGCCCAAAAGCATTCACAGAAGTTGTCCAAATTGCTGAAGTCCCATCTTGCATTGGGGCAGTTTCTTCCCCACCAGCCAATGGTCTACCAATTGAAACTACAGCCTCCTCTGATTTCCTCAAAACCGTCAGTTGCCCAGCTCCTCAACATACCTCAACTTCTCCCTTTAAAACCTACACCTTGCTCTCTGCATTCTAGCCCTACTCCCAAGCCTAAACTGTCAGTTATAAAACTATCATCTTCACCATTATCTGAATCTCAACTCTATGTACTCTCAAAAGGACTCACCTTCTCACCTACCCCCATATTTGACCATACCGAACTAGTCTGCGACTATCATTCTGCTGGCGGATTTTGCCACTCTTGGCTGTGAATAGGGGTATCAGGACCACCTGGAACCAAGTCTGCATAAATTCAAATCATACTCCACACCTGAGCCTCCACCATTTCTCCAGAACCATCCCCTACAAATTTTCGAGGAACACTAGTTTGGCTTCTCCCACTTTCCTGAAATCCTTAGCAAACACCGTTAATCTTAACCCAGCTGAAACCCGCGCCAAGCAACAACTCTACAGCAATCCAGATCTAATTTTCCTTCCAGCTGACAAGGGCTCAACCACTGTAGTCATGAACCAGAGTGACTATGTGGCTGAAGCTCTTCGTCGGTCATCAGACACCAGCACTTACTGCTGCCTATCGGAAGATCCGACTCATGATGTTAACAAGAAAATACAGCAATATGTTCAGTTTAGTGGGCCCCTTCAAGGTCTTACCCCACAATCCATTTTGCTTCTTATTCTCCAAAATCTATGTATGCACACCCTTTATCTCCTTCACAAAATCTATAAACCTGGCAATCCAGGATGCCCTATTGTTGCAGCTTATGGATCGTCAACTGAACGCGTCTCTGCCTTGGTTAACCAGTACCTAAAATCTATAGTCAGTCAGCTTACTTCCCATATAAAGGACACCCAACACTTCTTCCTCCGGTTTTCCACTATACCCACCCCTCTTCTTTCCAACTCCATACTGGTAACCATTGATGTCACAACCTTGTACACAAACATTCCACACTGGCATGGCCTCAGTGCCATGGAACTTTTTCTGTTCTGGACCAGCGCCTTCCCAACAGCCTCCCTCTTACATCCTTCCTCATCAAAATGGCCTACCTGATTCTCAGTAACATCTATTTCTCCTTCAAAGACAACATCTATAACCAAACCTGTGGCACTGCCATGAGTACACGCATGGCACACTGTTATGCTAATCTGTTCATGGTCTATCTGGAACAGACATTTCTGGAGGAAGTCCCTCTGAAACCCCACATTTGGCTTCGATTCATAGATGATATCTTTATGATTTGGACGCATGGAGAAAACGAACTGCTAAATTTCCTGAACCATCTCAACATCTTTAGTATGCTGAAATTCACTTGGACCTATTCTCACAACCAGGCCACATTCTTGGGTGGCTACCTCAACTCTTCAGCTCACATCAACCTTCAACAGTATCTCCATTTATTATTATTAATTTTAATTGCAATGGAGCTAACACTCCGGTGGCAATTCCCCCAGTCATCCATTTGTAGGAACATATTTTTTAAATTTCCTTTTACAATTGGAATGTTGAATTCCTCCCCCATTAACTATTCTGATTTACAAATTTTTATTTTAAATTCCTTAAGTGTTTTTGGAAAATTATTCATCACTACACTTGGTAATTTGTTCCAGTCCCAGACACACTTACCGCAAAAAAAATTTTTTTCACTCCCTTAAGCATGATATTGAGGACGAGCTTGTGGTTATGGAAGCCTTTCCCCTTCCATGCACTATTCTCAAAGCTTTGACCAATATTCCTCCAAGCTCCATCACCAACATATTCCCTGTACATTCCCAGCACTCTCTTCACCCTCCTCCTTTCCTCCAATGACTCCCAATCCAGCTCCTTTATCACATCAGTTACTGACTGGATCATGCAATAATTTCCACAAACAAATCTAGCTGCTCTTCTTTGCACACCTTCCAACTCCTGTATTTGATAACCAAAATGTGGGTCCCAAACTACACCGCCATATTCAACCAATGGTCTGACCAAAGTTTTGTAACCCAACTCCCTAACTTCTCTGGTACATCCTCTCATCACCCTCTCCAGTAAATGAAGGATTTTGTAACCTTTTCCTACCACCTGCCCAATGTGCTATGCACAATTGAGTTTGTTATCAAACGTTATGCCATGATATTTCAACAAGCAATTCTGACTCCACCCTATGATCGTAATTAATCTTTTGTTTTTTATCTGTGTACCTAATAAGCTGACTTTTCTTTGCATTTATCTTCATTCCATGCTGACGTACCAATTTAGATATTCTTTCCAAGTCACCCAGGAGCTGTTCACAGTCTTCACCTATTTTGATCCTATTGCATACTATTCTAAGATCTGCAAAATACCTACCTAGACTCTGACCATAATCCATCAATACAGTCATTCATTAGAATTATGAACAGCAACGTCCCCGGTACACTATCCTGTGGCACTCCCATATTTACTTCCACCTCTTTTGATAATGTATTTCCTACTCTAACTCATTGCTTTCTGGCTTTTAAGAATTCCTCTGTCCAACAAGTAACTTTTTCAATCAATCCAATAGATTTCAGTTTATATAAAACAATTTTATGGCTCACTCTGTCAAATGCCTTAGAAAGATCTAGTGTCATGCTATCAACTTGGCCTCCCTTGTCCAGTTCATCTGAAATATCTTACATATAGCCCACCATCTGAGATTCACATGAATATCCTTGTCTAAAGCCATGTTGTCGACCTGAAAACCAGTTTCTTTACTCACAGACATTTCTGATATAGTTTCGTATCAATCTCTCCATCATTTTGCCTATACTGATGTCAAACAAATTGGCTTGTAATTTTGAACCATAATTGTAACCCCTCCTTTATGAACTGGTACTACTATCGCTCTTTTCCTATCAGCTGGTAAGGGAGCGTCCATAAACTACGTGGCTCGGTCTAGCGGAAAGGGGTTGGCTGGAAGGCTACGCTGGGCTACATAGGAAAGGGGGATTCTGAGCCAGGCCAAGTAGCTTTCCTTCTTCTTCTTCGATATAGGCCATCTAACGACAATGAAAAGTAATTCCCTGTATTAATTTTGATCTTTCTTTTCTGGACTTCCAATAGTTCTCATCTTTCCACTTTGCTGTTTCCTCCTTTCTTCCATCCATATGTTACTACATTTCCTCTTCTCCTTCTTCTGGAAACCCTTGAAATTTTATATCAATCTCCTTAAAGTCGCTCTATCTGGTATTAAATCTTCTGTTATTCCGATCTCAATCTTTCTTTACTCCTTGGATCCACTGGTTGCCCTTCTTACTTTTGTAAACATGGTTGAAAATTCTTTTTGTAAGTCCGTTTATATCAATTCTCATTATGTGACCAAAAAAACTGATTCTCCTCTTTCTGTTCGTATCTGACATTCTTTCTATTTCTTCTTCTTTGTATAGATCTTTATTCCTCCGGTTTCTAAATTCACCATTTTCAATTTTTAGTAGTCCCAAATTTTTCTTAAGTAGCTATCCATTCATATCATTTTTCACAGTTAAAATGAGGTACAGAACACACAACAGCATGTGAATATTTATTTCGTGGTTTATGCACGCTCTCTAAGCAGCAAGACTCCAAAGGTACAATATCATATCCCTCAATCTGTAGTAATATTATCTACACCAGCCCCTTTACATTTTTTTTAGCTTTCTGAGTTCCTTCATAATTTCCTGAGAATTTATTTCAAATTTTGTGGTTCCTCACTTATACTTTTAGGGAGACCACTCCCACCCATCGCGGGATCATTGTACCTAAACCAGTAATTCAATATCTCTGCAATTTTAAAATCCTCAGTGACTTCAACTCCATTCTTATCTAGAATAGTCTGTATATCTTCCCTTCCCCTCAGTTTTCTAATTTAGCCATACAAGTTTCTAAATTCGTCATTGAGTGGTCTTCCTGCACCAATAATATTCTGCATAAACCCATCCTTTGTTTCCCTCTTTGCACTTAAGTGCTTGTTTAGTCATTTTAAGTATTCCCTGCTGCCATCCTGTCTCTTAACTCTGCTGTGTTCCCGTCTCACTAGCCTTCTTCACCTTCTCACCTCCCTATTGTGGTATGTAGGTTCTGCTTTAGAATAAGCATTTCCTCACCCTTTTTTAGTAACTCCTTGAACTCTCCTCATTTTGCCTCCACTGAACTTGTGCAATTCTTCCATTTGCTGAAACTTTCCCTAAAATTTCTCTTCAATTCTAAAGTCTGTGCCTTTTTAACAGACTTCAAAAAAAGGAGTTGGTTCTCAATTCATCTGTATTTTTTTTTTTTTTTGTATGTATGACCAGCGATATCTTCACCAATTTTGAACTGATTTAAATTAATTTTTTTTAGTGCATAGGGTATACCTCCAAAGTGGTCCCATATGAATTTCATTGAGAAACCACCCCTTCTATTCCCCTCCGCCCCCTAATTATTATAAAAATCCACATTTTTTATTCGATCTCAATGAAACTTATGAACATATATAGCCAAAAATAAAGAGAAAAATACTGTCAACTTCTGGTTTAAAAAAACTGAACCCCTCTCCCCCTATCCACCCCCTTAATTTTTGCCAATTTTCTTTATTCAAAGCTACAGTCGACACCATTTAACTGATCATCATTAAAGTTGGCAATTACATGTAGTTATGCATGGAGAAGGATTCTGACCCAAAAAATCAAAATAAAAAACCACCCCTCTCCCATTTACACACCTTAATTTTATAGAAACCTACATTTCTTATCTGATTTTTACTGAAATTTGCCCATATTTACTTTAAAACAAAGAGAAAAATCCTAGCAATATTTGGTCTTCCAAAGTTCAACCCCCCCCCCCCTCCTACCACCCCTTTAATTACTGTCAATGTTTTTCATAAAAAGATACACTCGACACCGTTTGACCGATTATCATCAAAGTTGGCATATACATGTAATTTTTCATGGAGAATCTGACCACAAAATAAATAAATAATACACCACCCCTCTCCCCTTTACACCCCTTAATTTTTATACAAACCCATATTTTTATCCGATTTCAATGAAACTTTGGACATGTATAGTAAAAAATAAAGAGAAAAATACTGTCAAGTTTTGGTTTGAAAAAACTGAAGCCCTCTCCCCCTATCCACCCCCTAAATTTTTGCAAATGTTTTTTATACAAAGCTACAGTCGACACCATTTAACTGGTCTCCATTAAAGTTGGCATATACATGTAATTTTTCATGGAGAAGGTAATTTTATAGAAATCTACATTTCTTATCTGATTTTTATTGAACTTTGCCCATGTATACTTTAAAACAAAGAGAAAAATCATGTCAATATTTGGTTTGCCAATGCTCAACCCCTTTCCTCCTTCAACCCCATTAACTCTTGTCAATGTTCTTTATAAAAAGCCCCAGTCGCAATCGTTTGACCGATTACCGTGAAAGTTGGTGCTTATATGTATTTTTTTCACGAAGAAGGTGTCTGACCAAAAGATCTAAAAACCACCCCCTCTCCCCATTAAACTGCTTAATTTTTATACACAACCTTAGTTTTTATCCGGTTTAGACAGAACTTAGAAATTTTTTACTATAAAACAAAGAGAAAAATGATGCCAACTCTTGGTTGGCAAAAAATGAACCCTACTCCCCTTTTCCACCCCCTTGAGTTTTGTCAATTTCTTTTTAGACAGCTACATTCGACACCATTTGACTGATATTTATTATAGTTGGCACATATATATGTAATTTTTTATGGATAAGATCTCTGACCAAAAAATAAAAATAACTACCCTAGCTCCCCTTCCCTAAATATTTGTACAAAACTCACATTTTGATTCGATTCAGTGGAACTTCGCATGCGTATACTTTAAAACAAATAGGAAAAGAAAAATACTGTCCACATAACTTTCACAAAAATGCAAACCCTATCCCCCTTTCTACCCCATTAATTATTGTCAATGTTCTTTATACAAAGCTACCATTTCTTTCTGATTTTGAAGGAAGTATGCAAATGTATACTGCAGGACAAACAGAAATATACTGTCTATATTTGGTTTCGAGAGTCCAAACACCGCTCCCTTCCTTTCCATCCTTTAATCTACAGTTTCTATCCGAATCTGAAGGAAATTTGCACACATATACTTTAAAACATACAGAACAATTTTGTTTAAATTAGGTTGCTGGAGCCCAACCCCTCTTCCCTTCTACCTCCAACCCTCCTAATTTCCAATGTTCTTTATAGATACCCAAAGTTTTATCAGATTTCCATTGACCACTGCACATGTATAGTCTACTTAAAAAAAAAAAAAAAAAAAAAAAAAAAAAAAAAAAAAAAAAAAAAACCAGAAAAATAGTGTCTACATTCTGTTTACAAAACCCTACCACTCACTCCCTTACCCCATTTAATTTTGGCAAATGCTCTTTACACAAAGCTACAGTTTTTATCTGGTTTCGATGGAAATTTGCATGTGTATACTTTAAAACAAAGAGAAAAATACTGCCCACACTAGCTTTACAAAAACCAAACTACTCTTCGTCTCCACACCCCTTAATTGTTTTTTTATACATTCCTACAGTTTTATCTGATATCAATAGAAATTTACACATGTATACTTTAAATCAATCATAAAAGGCAGTCTACATTTGGTATACAAAAGCTGAATCCCTCTTCCCCTTTACCCTCACCCCTTTTAATTTCCAATGTTCTTTACAAAAATCCACAGTTTTAAATCCCGTCAAAATCAATTAAGCTATTTTTAAGTCATGGCATAATATTTATAAAATAAATGTGTCGTAATGTCTCAACATGTACTTCAGATTTCAACTCTGATCCAAAGCTTTCACGTTGTGAAAACAATTAAAAATCCATATTTTTTGTGTGATGCCAGAGCAAACAGATATATTCCGAGAGATTTTTTGTATGTGGTATGTATTAATGCCCAGATGTTACACGTTTCCATTATCGAGCAGCAGCTTTAGCAGATGTTGTGATAAGATCGAAACATAGCCTGACATTCCTTAACACAACGCCCAATTCACCCCGTTCTGGAAGTGGTTGTGGTATATAAAGACAGAGTTCTTCTTTGAAAGCAAGCGCTTTAATCTCTGAGCCACCAGGAAGTTCGCAAAATGGGAACTGCTGCGGCATATTTAAAATACCAAACGAACTATAATACCCCTAAAAATTTAAAAATAAAATAATTGTTTAAAAAAACATAAAAACCGCCTTCAAAAATTGCACTAAAAATTTTAAAACAACTTTATACCTTGCTTAGGAAAAAGTAAATCTAAATAGACAACATTTTACATTAATTTCATTGAAATTTTGACATTAATTAGTTATTTTTGGAGTCGGTGCCAGCGAAAGCAAGAAAAACAAATAGATAAAAACAATAATACATAAAAAATCATGTTACTGCTTACCTACAATTAATGCTAGAAACATGTTTCAACAAAACTGAAACATACAGATGATAAACCGATATTATACTCTGTAAATCGTTTACTGCATGATGCAACCTACCAACTGACACTGTAGCACCAGAGATATGCCTGGATGACCAATAAGGCCAAGCCACATATTAAAATACTGTTAATTTGTTTCCCTAAGCTGTCTCCCACAATAACTGTATCTGCCTAATGACATGCTGTAAAATATTGGGAATTTTTGTTCGTACTCCCCGTTTCGCCTCCAACACCAAAAGAAGTTCAGTAATTCGATCTTCGTGATGTGATAGCTGGCACCGACTCCAAAAATAACTAATTAATGTCAAAATTTCAATGAAAGTAATGTAAAATGTTGTCTATTTAGATTTACTTTTTCCTAAGCAAGGTATAAAGTTATTTTAAAATTTTTAGTGCTTTTTTTTGAAGGCGGTTTTTATGTTTTTTTTTAAACAATTATTTTTTGTAATTATACCTTTTCCTCCCTTCTATTTTGGCCACTGGTTTACTGAATCCCCTAATATCCATCAGTACCACGCAGTCATCACTTGTACCTTCAGTTACTTGACAACATACAAGATTTTCATCAGGTTTTATTAGAAAGATATCCAACATGTTTGGTCCCCTCGTATTTTGCACTGCCACCTCCTTCCCTTATTAAGGTATTTGCAAATTTCTGTTGCCTTGTGTTATTTATCTTATTTCCCATCTATATGTCACCTTGAATGTCACTAGCAGAGTGTTGCTAGGAACTAAAGAATGGTGACACTTTTTTATTTCTGTTGTAAATTTTGCAACTACCTGCTAAAATAAAATTGTGAGATTTTCCAACCATAGTAGGGTGAATGATCTTGAAATGTCGCTTTAGCTCACTTGTGAGCATACTCTCTGGAACAAGAATTTTCAAATAGACAACAGACTGCAGTCTTTCTTCGTTGTTTACTTCTATCGACGTACAGCCAGAATTCAAATAAGTATAAGTGTATTTACATTTTTTTTTTTTTGCTCTCCCACCACTTGTCATTGCTTGATGACTCTAGCTTGAACTGTTTGTCTGCTTATTTAATAAATATTTTTCCATTTTGCAATGGAAGTTTTACATAAACATAGAGTGACAGACTTAAAGCAAACAACCTCCTTTCATGTGCGTATATTTCGTACTGATTGAATTATGGACCGAATATCATGGACAGATCAACAATGGGTGCTGCAGGGGAGGAGAATGGTGTCAGTGAACGAGTGTAAGTACCTACTAACAAAAGCAGAGAGAGCCAGACTTGCAGTGCGTGCAATTTAAATTTTTTGAAGCACCCATGCTTACTCTTCACGACACCCTGTGATGCTATGGTGCACACTTTGGGAACCCCTGGTCTATATATTCCAACATCCTATGACACCATAATCACAAGTGTGTAAAATTAAAATAATAGCTATATCCAATAACTTTCACTGTTTTGCGTTTGTCCCTCCCATTTGATTCACTTTCTTGTGGCTTGAAACATGTCTATTAGAGTAAAAATTACACTCACTTCCACTAAAATTGTAAAAGTCTCGAAGTATTGAATTAACCATGTTGCGATTACAGGAAGGAGTCTCACATTACGCAGGTGACAGCAAAAAATCATACACAGGACAATATGTAACCACATCAGAAATGGTGAACTAAGATAATACACATCAGAAATGTTTCTGAGGAAAGAAAATTGTTTACAAAATGCAACATGGGTTCCGGCAAGAATATTCATGTGAATCTCAGTTAGTGGGCAAGATATTTAAAATGAAATGGACAAGGGAGACTAAGGTGATAGTGCAGCAATAATACAATTGTCAGTCATGTGGTAAACTTTGGCGTGTGCCAAAATATTGTATATGTTTTTATTTATCACATACGTTTTTCACTCGTCGCAGCATCCAACTTTAATGAGTGATTTTCCCTATCCTTTGTTATTTAAAAAGGTAGAATGCAGTATCTAAAGAGGTGACAGGAGTGCCACAGGGTGGTATATTGGGAACATTATCCTGTGGTAGTCCTGTTATATAACTTTATGTCAGCTGCAAACAACCCAACTTTTAATTGTAAATCAGTCATTAGAATGATTTGCAGAATGAGTATTTTTTCCTATCATTTTTTATTTAAAAAGGTAGAAAACAGTATCAAAAGAGGTGACAGGAGTAAAGTGGGAAAGTACTGAACAGCTCTGGGAGGTGAACCGATTATCTAGCTGACGAGTTCAATGCGGAATGAAAATAAATGCCACGAGCATTCACCTGATTAGGTATACAGATGAAACAGTAGAGCTTATCTGTGATTATAGGATGATGGAGGACTTGCTTGTTTGAGAAAACAGGTTTAAATATTTTGACATAAGATTTGGCAATAAACCCAATTTAGCAGGATACATTGGAATGTGGCAGGAAGAGATTTCAAAATCCTCCTATTGGAGATGCTAATGAGGGGATGTAACATGGAAGTGAGGGAATTGGTTTGCAAAACTGTGGTCAGATTATTGCTTGAATATGGCTGTGTGGTATGGGAATCACACTTCAGGTGCCTAATTCAGGAATTGGAGGGTGCACGAAGGAAGGCATCCAGATTTGTTTGTGGAAATTACCGCAGAGTGCATTAGGTAACTAATGTGTTGAAGGAGCTAGGTTAGGAATCACTGGAAGACAGGAGGCTGTTAAAGAGAACACTTGGCATGTATGAGACGTATTATGGCAATTATGCTCGGAGGAATATTGGTTGAAGAAATAGTGGTATTACAATGAAGTGAAAATTTACTTTTGTGGTTAAGGAAGTCAGAGACTGAAATAAGTTACTGAGGGAAATGTTTAAACTAGGGGTTCCCAAAGAGTATACCGAGGCACGTCAGGGCACTGCAGCACTCACAGCCGTCCAAAATCTTTGGCCCATCAATTACTCAGTATGAAGCATGATGCAGGCGAGGGGAAGTAGATTGCTTTGTTTTAAGTCTGTTGCTTTGTGTTTATGTAAAAATTCATTAATAAAATGGAAAGATATTTATTAAATAAGCAGACTGGCAGTTCAAGTGAGAGTAATCAAGCATTGACAAGTTGTGGGGAAGCAAAAAAACGTAAATATCGTAAATTTGATGATAATTATTTGAATTTTGGCTTTACGCCAGTAGAAGTAAACATTAAAGAAAGACCACAGTGTGTGCTTTGTTTGTAAATTCTTGCACCAGAGAGTATGTTCCCAAATGAGCTTAAATTATATCTCGAGACTATTCACCATACCATCTTCCAATTTTATATCAGGAAGTTACAAAATATTCAAAAGCAAAGAAATGTGTTCAATCAACTATTTTTAGTACCTAGCAATGCATTGCTAGCGTCTTCCAAGGTGGCATACACAGTGGTGAAGTGCAAAAAACCTCACACCATCCCAGAAGAGCTTATTCTTCTGGATGCTCTCGACATTGTAAATACTATGGTGGAAGAATCAGCACGAAAACTAATTTCAATGGTACCTCTGTGTAACAACACTATTCGTCAATGAATTAATCATATAGCTGCAGATCTATGATTAATTAACAGAGAAAATCAAAGGCAAGGAATTTGAACTGCAGCTTATTTGTTATGTACACTTCCTGGAGGATAGTATTTTCGTTGAAGACCTTCTATTTGGCAAAGGTAATATTGAAAGCGTGCAGGCTCAAAACTCTTTCGAGATGCTTTACAAGTTTATAAAAGAAAATGATTTGGATTGGGAAGAGTGCATCGGTGTTTGTACTGATGGTGGTCAATCAATACTTGACCGCTATGATGGATTACAGGCACTTATTTGCAGCAAAGCACCACCTGCTATGTTGACTCATTGCATCGTCCAACGGAAGCATTTGCATCAAATTCGTAAGTTCTCAATTGAACTTGGTATTAGAACGTGTCATAGGCAGTAAACAACATAAAAACTCACTGAAAGTCAGATTGTTCCAAAAATTATGTATTGAGGTGCGAGCTGAATACACGTCCTTGATATATTACTGCAGACCATGATGGCTTTCAAATGGAAGCATCTTTTCCTGTGCATTCGAGTTACATCATGCAAACTCAAGGTACTTTGCTGAACCAGAAGGATAGCATATTTCTACGATATACTTGACAAACTAAATTATTGAACTTGTCCCTGCAAGGCAATAACATACACATCTTGAAACTTGAGGAGAAGATTGTGACATTCAGGAAAAATTGCAGTTGTGGAACAGAAAATTAATGAAGATAGTCTTCATTATTGTTTCCCTGAATTGCAAAAATACACTACAATCATGGTTTCACAAGAGTTGTTGCCCCTTTTCACCGAATACCTTTCAAATGGTTTGGAAAATACTTTGCTGAAGATAATGTTGAAAAATTTGTGTGAATCAAAAATTCTTTCCATGCTTAATTAAGCTCCATTAGAATTTACTTCACAAGAAGAAGAAAATTTCATCGAACTCTCTCACGTCAACAGTCTTAAAGTTCATTTGTTCCTATTTGGTGGAGTTTTTCATAACAGTTAAAAATGAATATCCAAACCTTTCAGAATTCTCATTCCTTTTGCAATACCCTATTTATGAAAAGCCAAATTTTCAGCTATAGCTGAAATAAAAATCAAATATCACTAAAAAATCAATGTGGAACAATAAATGAGAGTGGCAGTATCAAGACTGTGATTTGGTTAAAAAAAAAAAAAAAATTGTGGATAATACCAAGCTCAAGTGTCACATTGATTAAGTTATTATTGAATGTTTCCACCTTTTGTACTTCCATATTTTTCCACTGATTACATTAAAAAATTCTTTTGAAAAAAGTTGTTATAATTTCTATGACAAGGGCTATGTGACAAAATAATAAACCTGTTAGTGCACCGAGGACTGAAAATTTTTGGAAACCCTTGGTTTAAACAGTTTCAAATTAAACTTCATTAAGTGCAAGAATAAGTGTGTTTGTGAAACTGTATTGGAAAAAATTAGGATTTAAAAAATCATGAAATAAGAAAGTAGGATAAGAAAATTTACACCGGAGCATATGCTCCATTGCAATTAATTCATTGCCTATGGTGCCGATGCAGTACCTGTTTCATAGATAGCCATCTTTCTGCCTCCGGTGATAATCTATAATATTAATTTATTTTTAACATAATGCTAGAGTATTTCATTTTCAATCTATTTATCATCAGGTATGAATTTATATTAAATGGAGGGCTATTTCTAATATGTTTATGGGTCTTTTTGTGTAACAAGTGCAGTTTAAACTTAAATTAAAATAACAATCTTAAATGAAAACATTATATTTAAAACAATCACACCAAATTACAGCATGAAATTTATCTGGTGTATTCTGTTTTCAGTTATTAACAGTTTACATACATTTTTTGTACAAACAGTTTAAGAAAATTTTTATGTCAAAATAAAAATAAATAACATTATTTCAGTTAAATTAATGAACTGGTGAAGTGGCTACATATTTATTTACCACATGTCTAAAATAAAGTTTTTTTATGAGACAAAATCAATTCACAAGAATGAAAGCAATTGATAGTAGTAAATTAATTTATTCTATAACTTACAGCTGTAGCTGAAATCTAAATTTAAACTGAAACAAAAATGGCTAATGATATTACACAATGGAATCAAAATGATTAAAAATACAAAGTATTCCCAAAATGATTTCAGTGTTATGAGGACGATTTGTTTTGTGGCATAAGATTACCGCTGAACATAATTGTATCATTTATTTAAAACAACAGTTTCTGTCAACACAGCACACCCAGTGTACATGCATGACATTCATGAACAGTGTATTCAAGTATTTGAGAAAATGGAGCATAATTAGAGTCCAACAGTCTCCTTTGTTAATACTATTCAGTGAATTCTTGTAAGATCTTCCACTATCTTGACAAGGTCATCAACAGTTGCCTCTTGTTTCATACCACTTCCATTATCAATCTGCAAAAAGAAGATATATTTTTAAACTAGTGGAAGGCTGAAGTTCATGGAAAATATCAGCTATTTTTAGTTACACTGTGATACAAGAAAAAAAAAAATCTTGGTTAATTGGACATGAAAGGTAAGTTGTTCCAGATACACACAATTTTTCAGCAAATGTGGAACTGACTAGTTATACAAGACAGTTACTTTCCACCATTATTACTTGTTGTTATGATTAGTAAACTTGTAAAATCTCAGTAAGAATTGAGTGGAAGAAATACTATAAGGTGATTTTACTCTATCTACCAAAAAGTAATTAGGTACTTGTGAATGTAGGTAATTCAGTATGTCAGCTGACTTGTGTGACCACTATATGCGGCAGGCCTGTGTAGAACCAGTTGACGAGGAATGCACAAGGTACAGAACTATCGACCAATAAGGAAGTGGCTGTGGGCTGCATCTCAATGGACTGTTGCAATGAAGGTTAACAGATCCAAATCAACAGTCACATCAATACTGTGAAAGTGGAAGATTGATGGGCATTATGCAAATGCTGTACATTCTTGATAGCCACTGATTTTGAGCGATAGCCATGGCAGAACTCTGAAACTTGATATTCTTGAAAATAGGCCACAACCCGTAGCTACCATTCAACAGGAATTTCATACAACACAGGAGTGTCAGTTTCCAATGGAACACTGTGTACAGACTCACCAAATTTGATATTTCAGAAGAGCAGCTGCTGTAAGCCTCATATCACAACAAGCTGTATAGCTTGACGACTCAGGTGGTGTATGGACTATTGCAACTAGACATTGGAGCTGCTGAAATTGGTTATCGAGAATGATGAGTCAAGTTTTACATTGATGTGTATGTATGCATCTACTTGGGTAACGATTTCAGTTGGAGTGTATAGTGACAACTGGAAAATTTGGCGATTGTGAAGTAATGGTGTGAGGCTGCTGGTATTTTTCCATAATAGCATGTACACAGAGGTTTGTTTTACTTATGGCTCTATCCCTCGTCAACATCGAGGTCATTAGAGATGGGAAAGAACTAGGGGTGAAAAATGGGAAAGTATTTGGCCATGGCCTTCTGAAGGAAGCATACCAACATTCACCTGGAGTGAATGGGGAAACTATGGAAAACTCAAATCTGATGCCTCGATAAGGATTCGAACCTCCCGCGACCTCCTGAATGCAAGGCCAGACTGTTACTGCTCACCCACAACACTCGGTGCACAGGTATATTGTAACATTCTAGATAATGAAATACTACCAACATTGTGGCATTTTTATGGAATTGATCTATGTTACTTCCAGGATGACACTACCAGGTGCCATGTTTCAAGGTCTATTATGCAGTGGTAAGCTCACAACAATGATCGCTGATTGAACTGGTCCACTCAGCTCTGCGGCTTCAATGCTATACAACATTTTTGGGTTGAAATGGATTGCAGGGTGAGGGTTCGTCAAAGTGGCCGAAATTCATTCTTCAAGTGGTGAAATTGATGCAAGAGAAATTGTGATGATTCCAAGTGGATGTCCTGCAAACACTAGTAGAAAACATATCACACAAGTTGGCTGCTGTTATAGCCACAAGAGATGGCCCTATATAATTCTAACAGAGTGACAACCACTGAGCAAACATTTTGGACAGGTGCCCAATTAATTTTTGGTAGATATTTTATATAGGGAAAGTAAAGGTAAGATACATCCACCAATCATACTAGTAGAAGGAAGAAGGGCAACAGCAACAAAAAACACCCCCCAAAAAACAAAACACAATATTTCAGTCTCTCCCCTTCTTCAAGAAAACTGAAACATTTGATTCACGCAGGTACCCACAGATAACACAACCATATTACTGGTGGTTTTGACAATGATCATACTGGTAGCACAGACATCTCTGTACACAATGTCAACTTATACACCTCAACCCACATCAAACACACAAAACTTTTAAAGCTATCACTCATATCATATACACTCATCAGTTAGAACACATTGACTACCTACCTACTATTGATATAAACCCAAGGCGATAGCAGCATCACCTAACCAGGAATGAGTGCTAGTCAGACACACGTACGGTGCATGTTGTATCAGTGAGTGAGCTATCCAGGGCCATATTTAGGCTTTGTGGGCCCCTAGGCTATTGATGCTTTAAATTGAAAATTCAAACAAAAAAAATTATGGGCGGTCTTTTCTTTTTACTCTACTTGTAGTGTGGGCCCCTAGGCTACAACCTATGGTTAAATGCGGCCCTGGAGCTATCTGTGTTTAGAATGGGAAGGCATGTGATCTGAGTTTGACTGAGGGCAGATTGTGATGGCCCAGAGGCTCGGCACGATTTGACTGGTGTTCGGAGAGTGCCGGGGTGAGAGTCTTCAACAAGTGGCGAAACCACGTCCAAACATCAAGGGTTTGGGTGGCCCCCCAGCAGTTGCAGACCATGTACACCCCTTCATGATGGCCATGTTTGCCAATGGCAGTGGCATTTTTCAACAAGATAATGCGCCATGTCACAAGGTCAGGAGATTGATGGTGTAGTTGGAATTGATGTGCTGGTCCCCAACACGCCAGATCTAATCTGATTGAACACATCTGGGATGTGATTGAACATGGCGTCAAAGCTCATCGCCCCTCTCCACGGAATTTACGAGAATTAGGTGACTTGTGTGTGCAGATGTAGTGCCAACTCCCTCCAGCGATCTACCAAGGCTTCATTGCTTTCATGCCTAGACGCATCACCACTGTTATCTGTGATAAAGGTGGACATACTGGCTATTAGGTAGGTGGTCACAATGTTCTGGCTGATCAGTGTATAATGCTCCATTCCCTACAATCTTGCTATACAATACAGACACTTCTATTGTAACCAAGAATTATTTTCCCTTTTCCAACAATCTGACACTATACTATAATTATACTCCTGAATTAGTCCACAAACAGGTATCTTTGACTAAAAACTGTCCACCACACTGAAACATACAACCAAAAATCCAACTGTTATCCTGTGTTTCTCACCCAGTTCTCCTGGCTTGGAATCTCTGATCAGATCCTTCATTGTGGCTACAACTTTCTCAAATCTATCCCTGAAATGTTTCTCCTCACAGTCCTTCTCACAACACCCTTCATCACCTTCAGTAGGCCAACTTAAATAAAAATATATATGATGCACACATACCAACCTTTTAATGCTCCTAAACCACACTTGGAACAGACTATGTTTGTTGCGTATTTACTTTATACATCCACCCTTAACAACATATTGCAACCCAACCACTGGTAAAATCTACCCCATCATAGGCTATGCCACTTTTACCATGTTACCAGTTCACCTGCCTCCATTACTTAATGTTCTTACATTGGCCTCACCACGAAGTAGTTATCAAAATGAATGGTCAGCAAAAAAAATTTGTCACACAACTATAATTTCTATACATAAGCCTTTATTTGTCAAAATCATTAAGTTTGATATATATTGGAGGTTTTTTCATATTAATTTTGTTCATTCAGTTAAGTGGCAAATTTTGTAAGTAGGTTCTACAGGGTTGCAACAAACCGGTAAAACTGGGAATATCGGGTATTATCAGGGAATTCAATTGCCACTACTCAAAGTTTAGAAATTTTTTAATATCATCTTGAATTTCTTTCAATCATTAAATATTTCAACTAATATATATTTAACATAAAATAACCAATGGTAGTGTAAACAGCACACTAGCACTCGAAACGAGTACCTTCGACTAGCACCAAAAAATGCCACCATGTGTGGCACTCACAAGCAATTATGCGAACATGTGATGTGTTCTTACATTGTTATCTCGACTTGCACAAAATTGTAAATGCGGCATTAGAATCCTAGATCTATATTCTATAAATAACATGCTGATCAGTTGAGTTTGCTAACTAAGCTACGGTCACTTCATTCATCAAGAAATTTCGTCTGCTGTTTACAAACACATCTTGTGTGATGACATCTAATTTAAAAGCGGAAGTGTTTTCTAAATACCATTATTTTAGTTTGTTATCAAATTGTAAGATTTTCTTAATTTTTATGATTTATTTGGAAAAAAATGTTATTTTTTAAATTATTAATTTATTTTACTCATGAAATTTCTAAATAAATATTTCAACTTATATATTTTTAACATGAAATAACTGATAATAAGGCATAAATAATTTATTTTACTGATAATTAATTCTTGTTTTTTTCTCTCACAATGACAATTACCATTGTCTGTGTTGTGATCGTTCAATTCTGTTTGGAATGTTGAATCGATGCAACAGTGTAAACAGTGTACTAGCGCTCACAATGAGTGTCTTTGACTCGCACCAAATATTCGCCACCGATGCGAGCGACTACGCAAGCGTACCATGTGTTCATGCAGTGCTTCTTGATTCGAATAAGCTTGCACGGAAGTGTAAATGAGGCATAAGAATACTTGAAACATATTTTGTGTGATCACATCTAACTGAAAGTGGCAGTGTTTTCTAAATGTCATTGGTTTTAGTTCATTATCAAATTGATTGATTTATTTTTTCAATTAATAATTATTTTTGAACATTCATTGGGTGGATGGTGATTGAAGATTGGTTATTACTATTGTTGTTACTAATATTTATTTATTTAATTTAATTATAGAAATATCTATTTAAAAAAAAAAATCAGATTAATTAATTCACCATGACACATGCTTTCAAAGTGACTGGTTGACTAATCCAGAATAAGATTTTATTAGAAGTTAAAAATGATTCTACAAGTGCAAAATGCAAACTTTGCAATGTTACATTTCTTTAAGTAATATGGGTAGAACATCTGTCAAAAGTCATGCTAAAGGATTGAAACATACTAGCATACCTAAAAATTGCAAAACTGTCTATCCTCTTCAAAGTTTTTAACTTCAGCCGCAACAAAGAAGTACTGAGACAAGTATACGTGGTTTGTCTAATAAACTGATTATTTTTAATTCAATTAAGACTTGGGAAAAAGAAATGCAAATTCCAGCAACATAAAATACTCTCAGCTCCTTCTTCTCAAAGAAGAAGTAAGCCGTGCAGAAATACTTTGGTGTATTCAGACACTGTTGACTCACAAGTCAATGCACTCAACTGGAAGTGATGTAAAGTTATTTAAAAATATGTTCAACGACAATCAAATAGCCAGAAGAATGGAATTGCAGCGAACTAAAATTGCCTACTCACTACTTCATGGGATCGCTCCTTATAATAAAAGTAGACCGATGGAATCTGTAACTTCTTCTAATCATTTTGTTATAGGGTTTGATGAGTCACTCAACAAAGTTTGTCAAAAAACTCAAATGGATTTAAATATCAGGTTTTGGAATACTGAAAAGAATGAAGTTTGTACGCGATACTTAACATCTGCTTTTCTTCATTGCACAAGAGCTTCAAGGAAATGCTTCAACCTCTTATTAGCCTGAATAAAATTTTACGAATCTCAATGGATGGACCAAATGTTAATCATAAATTTTTCAGAGAATTCAAAAGTAAAGAAATCAATGATCCATTGATACTTGATATTGGCAGTTGTGGTCTTCACAACATGCATGGTGGATTTAAATATACAATTGAGGCCACTAACTGGAATACTATTCAGTTTTTAAGTCAATTTATTATTTGTTTAAAGACATACTAACTCACCGTGCTCAGTTAGCAGAGTTTTCAGGATCAACTCTTTATCCTAAAAAAATTTGTGCAGTCCGTTGGATACAAAATGATAGTGTTGCTGCTTGTGCTAAAGAAATAGGCTATTTGACAATATTAAAAAAAATATTATAAATTGAACTCATTCTCATAGGTTAATGCTTCAGGAAGCTAATTTTTTTAATTTTGAAAAGAAAAATGTATTATTTTTAATAAAAAAAGCGATATAAAAATTATACTTTTCGTACCTCTGGTCACGTGACAGAAAACGCTCTAGGATTGGTGGTCGCTTGAGTGACGTCACAGTCTGTAAACGCTGCGGCTAGGAATGGAGCGTTTCCTATTATCCAAGTTTTCAACCATTATTATTGTTTGTTGCCGGTCATTTCTTGTTATTAATGAAATTTCATTTTGAATACAAAATCGATAACATTATGTAAAAGCCTACAGTGGAAAAATAATGAAAATAGATGCCTCATTTGGGGGGCTGGCTATAAAAAAAAAAAAAACCTGACTTTCATTCTACTGGGCTTAAAAATTTAACAGCTTCTATTTGAGACTCATTTATATTTAAATTGAAAGTTAGAGATTGGTTGTTTTGCGTTAGCAAACCATACGTCGAAAAATTCTGTACGCGAAATTCGTGCAGTCATGCTGAAAATAAAGAAAAGTTGTATGGGTGTCGCAAATATGCGCAAACAAATTAAGGTATTTCTTGTAGCTAATAAGCAGCTCTTTCAAATAAATATAGTAAGAGATCGGTATAATGTGATATAATGAACTAAAACTCAAAATGAAATTGGCTCAGTAGTTTTTTTTTAATTAAAAATAATCTCGTTCTGTTTTAATGATGCTATTGTATCACGGAAAAATCATGCGTAAACTTACCTTGAAGCTCGCCAAAAGTAATAGCAACACTCAAATCACTACTAACACGCAGAAATACAGCGTAATCATCGACCAACTCAATGGATTATCGCGACCGACTGAAGCGCTTGTTCGGTGGATCACAGGAATCCCATTGTTCAAACTATTTTTTCTATTGTTAGGCGTGAATTCGTTGAAAATAAACCTTTGTTCCGAGTAGTATGGTTCATCTACTTTGAATATAAATAACTATTTTGCCTGCGTAGACAATTATCAAAACTGACTTTTGTCCCTCTAGATTTATAAAATATCACACTGTGCGGCGTCCTCCCGGATGCGAGGCCAGAGCGTTAACCGCTCACTCACCACGCTCGGAACAACTGGATGTTGTGGGCCATTTTTCTTAATTGCAGATTAAAGATTATGGATAAATAATATTTTTTTGTCAATAAAACTGAATTTGTTTGTTTATTCATTTTCCTACCTCGTTTCACTTCATCTCACATGAAGAAACTGTGAAGTGTTTACTATTAACAAAAAGAGAAGCAATTAAGAAGTAGTGTCAGGATAGCTGCGTGATTGAAGAGTGGTAATGGGAATGTCCAACGTTCGAAGAACCTTGGTTGGGATAATATTTTTTGTGTGAATTTTTTTCAGTATTTGTTTGCTGTTTTTTGCACTACCATATTTTTATTCGAAGAATTCATAATAGTTGCTAAGCGTCATGCAAGTGTTTGAAACAAATTGCTACCATACATGAAAACTTTTAATTTTTAAACTTACCAGAGAGAGAATATCATGCAAAAAATACAAGTGCACGGCCGTGAACAATGGAATTTATTTTAGAAGTGGCATCACATGTAGAAATTTCATGCTAATCTTGCAACAGTTCCGGAACGCTTTGTGTCCTTTTCGTTGGAATTTTTACGTGACAATACAACTGTAGGTTACCTTCCTGACATAACTGCGTCTATTAGGCGATATTTACTTTTAATGTACAAGTCATTTTCATTAAAAAAAACTGTTTATAGTGTGCAAGTAACGTAAATTTCCTTTTTGAAATCTTCTTTGGTTGTTTCAAATGGTTGTAATTCGCTTGTTATCCAAAAATTTGTGAAGCCTTCAGAAAAAAGAAAAGAAAAATTAAATTGATTTTCTGGTGGATTTTCGGGAAAAAATTATTATGCAATGCAACCAACAGCAACTAGTATTCAAAGAAAATGACAAAAGAAAACCAACTGAAAATATTCCGAAGCGAGGATCGAACCTCAGGACCAACCCTAATAATTCTCGCCTTAAACAACGTATTACATTTACTTTACGAAATTGCGGTTTAAATGAGATTCACAGAAAATCGTAAGTGACTTTGTTGCAATATCAAATTGAAGTTGTTACATTTTTAAGCTCCACAGAATAAAACTCAGTGGTTGTTTCTATAGCTAGGCCCACAAATAAGGCGTCTACTTTCAATATTTTTCCGCTGTAGGTTTTTACAAATTGTTTTCGATTTCATATTCAAAACGAACCTTCATTAATAACAAGAAATAACCAGCAACAAACAATAAAAAATAGTTGAAAACTTGGGAAATAGGAAACGCTCTATTCGCAGCGGCAGCGTTTACAGACGGGTGACGTCACGACTGCCGTTGCACGCACCAGGCAGCGAATTTGTGTTTTGGCGGGCTTTTAAATTCTTAAAAAAAAAAAAAAAAAAAAAAAAAAAAAAAAAAAAAAAAATTGGAGGGTTTAGAGCATGATAAAAAAGAACTGACTAGTGCCAGTTACAAAATTGTAACAGAGGCTCTTTCAGATCATTTTCTGAAAGGCAAAACTAGAATTTTTTGGTCATTAGCAGCTGAATCACAACCATTCCTACAAGAATATCAAACTGATCCTCTTATGGTACCATTTCCACACAGCTCTTTAGTGACAGTTCCCGAAAATATAATGCAAATTTATCAATGCAGATGTACTGAAGTTGTTGACTCAATATCAGTATAGACTTAAGTGATGAAAACAATTTGATTTTGTACAGTCAAATTGACTTAGCTTTTGGTACTAAAAAGTTATGAAAGAATTTAAAAATAAAAAAATATCACTGATCTCATGATTTTACAATTCCAAAAAGATGCCACATCTGCTTGAAAGCTTCTACAAGAAAATCATTGACACAATCACCCTTACTTTATAAACTTATTAAAGCAGTCTAATGTTTTGATCCTAGTCTTGCACATTTTCCCGAAATCAGAAGTGGGAGACTAAAAAGCCTACTCACTATTTTGAATAAAAATAATTGGATCAGTGGTACTGAGGCTGATGAACAAAGTCGAGATTTCAACAATTTATGTTCTCAACCTTCAGCATTGCAAATTCTTAAAAATTATTCACAAGCAAGTAAACACCTATATCTTTTTTGGAATGAATTAATTCTAACACACGCCAGTCCATAATCAATAGTAAACTGTTAAAGATTGTCATGGTTATTATCTCATCGCAATACTAATATTGAGAGAGGTTTTTCTGTCAATTCTGAATGCTTAGTTGAGAATATGAAAAATGAAACATTAATTGCTCAGCAACTCTGTCTTAAGTGAAACAAATGGGGTTGTTGCAACCCATGATGTTCTAAAATCTTTAGTTCGTTCTTATCGGAATTCACGTTCAAAAATGTCTGAACAAATGGAATGTTGAAAAAAGGAAGCTAAAATAACTGAATCAGAAGATTTGAAAAGAAAACGTGTACTTAGTGAAAAAAAGAAGAAGAAAGATTTGGCATCAAAATAAAGCCAAACTTCTAGCCGAGATTCAAGTTATTGATGATCAATTTAAAAATCTTCAATGATTTTTATATACGAAATATTAAAAGTTTAATTTTTTTCTAGTTTATGCTAGTCATTAGCTTGTTTCTATTTTACTCATTTTAAATTACTTTTAATAAGATTATTAAATTAGTTATAAGATACCAACTATGGAAATGTACTAAAAATGAACTAAATAAATTATGATATTCAAATAAACATGTTTAAATATGTCTTTTTTAATTTTTGTGAGTTTTGTACCAGATTTAACTATTAACAAATTGTAATCAAAACTTAAAATATTTTAATTATTTGAATAAAATTTCTAAATCAGGGAAAAGTATGACAAACTTTACTGGAAAACCTGGAAATATCAGGGAATTTTTAATTCATTTCTTTGTGGGCACCCTGTTCCAGAGAATGGAAGGATCTTGTAAAATAAGGACGAATGGCAAGCTGGTCACTAAACATGCTGATTTGGTGGTTGGATAACATAGGTCCTTGCGAAAGATTTGAATATAAAATTAAACAAGTAAACATGGGATAAGAGATTGTTTAACGTAGTAAATACAGAGAATCATTCCGTATCTTTAGCGTAATTTGTAATGATATTAAATTGGTTTTAGCCAAATTCAGTTTTTCAGGAATGTAGCAAGCATCCAGAACTTATGACATCTTTAGTTCAGAGCCTATTGAACCATTGGTTCTGGGATTTTTGCCAGATCACAGGAAAACAAAATTTTGAAGCACATTCGCTTAAATTTAGTTTTTAGTTTTAATTTGAGTGAAAAACCTGACGTGTTTAAATTGACTGAAAGTATCCCAAAAGTGTAGAGCCAATTTTTGTGTACATTTCCCTGGTTTGAATACCTGTTTTAGAATATATTTGGACAATTTAGAGAATTTGAAAGTGTTAGCAAATTTAGTTGAATTTGGTTAAATTGTTGAATGAATCTGAAGTAAGTTTGCTGGGTTTGCAATCATTGAAGAAGTAATTATTTCATGGTAAACTTGAACTATTAAAGTCTGGTGGTAGTTTTGGAAAATTTAAACAATATCTTCACTAGACAAACAGTGAACTTTTAGAGTCAATTTGATCATTTAGTAGTTTTGGATGCCACTTGACCTATGTAAGGTGACAAGGTTCCTTACAATTTTTGAGGAATATCATTGTTAAAATTAAATATTATTCTTGCTTTGTTGATACAAATGTGTAAACATTGTACGTAAAATAAAAGATAAGTGAATTGAGTGCCGGAATATCTATGAACAGTGGCCGTCTAAGACAATGAATATCTTTGTACAAGAAGAAAATTGGATATGGCGAGAGGTTGTGCGAGAATGTAAGCTACAGAGAGCATGTGGTGGTATAAAACGGAACGTAGAAGTCTGTAATTCTGTAGTGTAATGTAAAGAAGTGTATTCTATTCCAAGTGTTTAATAATAAAATGTTTTCAAGTGTTCTTAGAAGATCCTGTTGTAATAGATATATTATTCTGTTCCAAGCTGTGAAACAATATAATGTGCCGACTTGTAACATATACGCTAAGACTAGTTTGTAAGTATTAACTTTTGAGTGACAATAATATTTGGTCCGCGGGTGTGGCCAAAGAAAATTATATATAGTAAGAGAGAGATGTGTGTGATCGCTGAGAAAAAAAAGGAGCACGGACTGTATTAAGATAGCGAGTGTGTTTAACTATCTGGTTTTGATAAAATGTTTCATGTTGTTGGTGTATATGTGTGGTTTTTTCTTGTTTATTAAACATCATATCCAACTAAATGCCTTACATTAATATGCACAACCTGTGGGATTGGCTTTGTTGTTGCTTGTAATATATGTGTTATATATAATAATTGTATGACACTAGCTAGAATGAGTGCTGAAGGTAATTTGGGAGAATTTGAAGGTAGTGTTTCCGGAAAAGAGATGGGATGTTCAGAAATAGTAAGTTTTGATGACAGCTATGTAAATTTAATGGGAGTCTTTTGCGACAACAATCTTATTCAAAACGAATCCTTTGATAGTTCTATTATTAGCGGGAGTAAAGTTAAGCTTTCCGGTTATGTTGCAAATAGTAAACTTCATAATAATACTGAAAATATTGAATTAATTAATGAAGAGAATAATGTTAATGGGGACAAAATTTGATAGAGAGTGCAGTTTCACCAAAGCCAGATCGACCGAACGATATTCGAGAAGTGAGTACGGACCTTGAATTGATATTAAATGCCATAATGCAAACCAGGAAAGAAATGAAACAAGACATCAGAGGATTTGTACAGAGCCAAGAAAAAAACAGACAAAATATCGGAATAATTAATGAAAAAAATCATGCAACTTGTACAAAGGAATCAAGAATTTGAGAAAAGGATTACTGAAAGTATTGATCAGAGTATTAAAAGGACAGAAGAAATGATAGAAAGTGTGTCTGAAAAGAGCTTCGAAGGTGGAGAAGGAGGCAGAAAAAGAACTGAAAATAATGAGGGATGATATTCTTGAAAGAAAGAAAGTTATGGAGCAAGATGTCGTTGTTCTCGTGGATCGCCGTATGGAAGAAAAGGAGAAAATTATTGTTGAAACTGTAGAAATGTCATTAAATCAAAAAATAGAAGAAAGTCAGAAAAATGTGGGAAGTAAAATGGAAGAAATTTTAGAAGGCCAAGTACGAAATCATGAAGAAGCCGTTGAAGAAAAAATGAGTATAGCGGAAGCACGAAACGAGTCGTTAAAAGATACATTCGAGGAAGAAGAATTAGCAGATAATGATAGCGAGCTACCTTTAAGTGTCAACGAAAGTGAAAATGTTCCTAGCAGCAATGGGGAAGATTACTAATGTAGAAGTAGTGAGAATGAATTTGAAGAAAATGATGAAAAGTGGAATAAGAATGTTTTTCATAAGGAGTTATGACAAAGAAGAAGATGAAAATATATCTTATACTTATGTTACTTTTGACGGGAAAGATGAAAGGGGAGCGATGGAAGTATTGTTGCAGGACACAATCGATGACAGCCGACACCAAATTGATTCAAATTATTTGAGAAAAGGGTGCCCATCTCATATAAAAACGAGAGAAGTAGTTGAATGGTCTCATAAAAATGAAAACTGGAAAACAAGAAAAATTACATGAAGGACTGGAAGAATATAAAAAAGTGGCAGAAAGGAATTGAAAGAGGCGGGGAAAAAAAAAGCTACGGTAGAACGATGTGTAAGTAAGAGGCTTAAATGTTACTCACGGGGGCAAGTATTTCCATTGACAAGTCTTTTCGGAGATATGGTATTGGTGAAAACTAAACAAAAGTCTTGCGAAATAAATGCAGAGATTAAAAAATTCTTTAAAATCTATCACGGACCTTTTAAGATTGTTGGTAAGCCAAACACGAGAACCCATTTGCTTGCTTATCCCAAATCTAATAAAATACTAGCATTAAGAAATGTGGTTGATTTAAAATTGTATAGAACAAAGGCCTAAAAAGATAAAATGTTAAGTAATTGACAAAGTAATATTGTATTGATCTTAAAACAGAATAGTATCATAAAAGAAACATGAAAATCAATCCAATGGTTCATGGTAAAATGTAATTTTATTGTTAATGCCTTGTTGTGACGAAAAAGTAGCATAATAAATGTAATGGCTAAGACTGAGGTTTGAGCACGTTTAATCTGAACTGATTGTACGTGTCAGGGCAAACGAACAATAATAGAATTGGACGCTATACAGTGCCTATGATGCCAGATTTAGTGACAAGCAAAAATGTAAATACTGAACTGATATAGACTGTGAAAATACTTTCGATTTTTAATCAGAATTATCAGCATTGTATGGAAAAGAAAGGACATTGCAAAGTAAATTTGAGAAGAACTGTTGGACATTGTATTCAATGAGAAATTGGTGTCATCCATTATTTATTTCAATAACTTCTCAGCAAATTAAAAATTGTGCTAAATTCATTAATCTGCCTCGAAGTGGGGGCAGGTGTAACATATACGCTAAGACTACTTTGTAAGTATTAACTTTTGAGTGACAATAATCTTTGGTCCACGGGCACAGCGAAAGAAAATTATATATAGTAAGAGAGAGATGTGTGTGATCGCTAAGAAAAAAAAGGATCACAGACTGTATTAAGATTGTGAGTGTGTTTAATTATCTGGTTTTGATAAAATGTTTCATGTTGTTGGTGTATATGTGTGGTTTTTCTTGTTTATTAAACATCATATCCAACTAAATGCCTTACATTAAAATGCACAACCGGCAAAAGAAAAAGGAAAAAAAAAAGGGCTTCATCGGCAGGTTATAACCTGGCTTTCCTGGTGAGGTTGAAAATAAGATAGCTGGGTTATAGACATCTACAGATAGTATTTCTGCTTGACGACAGGCATATTATAAATCAATAAGAGCTATAGTAAAGTGCTCATACCAGCAAGATAAACCAAGGTAAACTTACACCTACAGAGAACATTATTCTATTATTTATTTCTGTGCTAAAGTGGCAGTCACAAGTAAAGCAGAAACAAAACCTTTGATTTGCAATCTAGTGATGAAAGAACAGTTAAGCTTATTCAGATCTAAGAGGCATCTAAGAGATACATATGTGGCATATTATCAGATATAATCAAAGAAAATGTGTTTAGTATTTTGTGTTCTGATTGTGACAGTACGATAAACAAAAAATGTTCAAGTATTGAAAGCAGAGATTTTAAAATGACAGCTGTTGAAATAAAAACTTCAAATGGAGCTGTGAGAAGTGTAAGTGTGAGGTTAGTGTAGTTGTCTCCAATGATATTCTGAACTATGATAGTGACAATCATATGATCTCTAAATCGATGATTTTGATAAATATTTTTCTTCTTTTAAACACAATATTTAAATACTTTGAAGCCAACCAGAAGCCTGTTTTTCACACCCAGTTTTTCCCTGCCCTGGAATCGCTAAACCATATTCTTCGTTTGGGCTATGACTTTCTTAGATCCTTTCCTGAAATGTGCCACATTCTTCCCACCACACCCCGAGTCACCTTCAGCAGACCGCGTAGTCTAAAAAATATCCTTGTACATAAATATCAATCCTCTGATGCTCCTATACCACCATTTGGATCCTTCCCTTGTAAGAGACCTTGTTGCAAAACTTGCGGTATGCATCCACCTACCACTACCTACAGCAACCCTACTACTGGTGAAACCTACCCCATAAAAGACCATGACACTTGTACAGCCACCCATCTCATATACCACCTCACCTGCTTCCACTGTCCAAGTTGCTAAATTGGCCTGACCTCAAACTCATTATCCATCAGAATGAATTATCACAGACAAACAGTTTACTCCCAAAACCTGGACCTCCCTGTTGTTCACCACACCAGTACTCACAACACCTGCGACCTTAATAACTGCTTCACAGTCAGAGCCATTAGAATACTTCCAGACACTACCTCCCAATCTGAACTCTACAGATGGGAATTGGCTTATCAGCACATTCTGCAGCTTAGACATCCCCCAGGCCTTAATTTCCATTAATATCTTCCATCCTCACCCTATACACCCATCACAGGCCAGCACAATAATTCTTATGTTTTTCAATAATTTTTTTAACTTTGGTGCATGTTGGGTTATTTCATCTGTATTTCCATATAAATATTGCCTCGTGGCATTTCTTTCCTTTCATTGTTACTTATTTTGAAGAACAGTGAACTAGAACTACAGAACATCCATAAAAAGAATAGAGCATATCTTAACAATGTGCTTTCCTTGATACAAGAATCATTGCTGAGGAAACTAAGTTAAAGATATTTGATTGTGGTACTTCTGACAATGATATGTCGGAGAAAATAGAGAATTCAGGCAATAAGATGAAAACTATATGGAATATAATAAAAAATGAAACAGGAAAATCTGTAAATCACACTAAAGACATAAAAATAGAACAAAATGGATCTGTTCATAGTGAAGTAGGGGAAGTTTGTGAAATATTTAACAAACTATCGTCCCATTTCATTACTCAGGATTCTCAAAGATTTTTGAAAAAGTCATGTATTGTACAATAATAAAAAATGTTACACAAAATAATATCCTCACTAAACCACAATTTGGGTTCCAAAAAAGGATCATCTATAGAAATGGTTATACATTTATTTTTAAATAACACTTTTGAGGAACTGAATAATAAAATGAGCCCTGAAGAAATATTTTGTGATCTTGCAAAAGTATTAGACTGTGTAAATCATGAATTACTTTTTACGCAAATGGAACCCTATGTTATTTATGGAGGCACAAGTAAATGGTTTTAAACCATATATGGAAAGTCGAATGCAAAAAGTTTCGATTTTTTATTTTAAAATAATTAAAGATACTTTATCAGACTGGGAGAAAATAAAACATGGAATTCCACAAGGTTCTGTCCTAAGACCTGTCCTCTTTGTGTTGTACATCAATGACCTTCCTGGAAACTTAACTGACAAACTTAAGAGTGTTTTATTTGCAGATGAGACTAACCTGACTGTGAGAAAAACACCAAACAGCAATCTAGAATTTAATGTAAATGAAGTAATTAGTGAAGAAGCAAACTGGTTTAAGGCAAATTCATTCAAATTAAATTTTGAAAAAACACATATTAGGTTTAAAACAAAAAATTATGCACAGCCAGATTTACAAGTAAGCTATAAAAATAGCACAATATTAGAAACAAAGAGTATAAAATGTTGAATTTCTTCTCTTAGAAAAGCACACTAATGCTCACGGATGGTGGGATTTAGTACATTTACAAAAATGTTTGAAGCAGCAAATTATGCTGACGCAGTCGCCAGTGATTCAGCTTATTAACACACTTTACCGTGTCAAGAAGAATCACACAAAAAAAGAATAACAAAATTAACTTTTGTAAGTTTAACAGAGTTCAAATCTTAACCCACACCAGTCGTGATCATATATTACATCGGACTTCTATATATATATGTACCCGAAGGTTGCAGAATCCTCAGTTAAAAACGGTTAACATTAACAATACTTTATAAATCACACTCGCATTTTCACAACTCTAACCGAAAATAGTTCAACATTAAAAAAGGGAGTTCGAGAAAAACTCGCACATGGGTGGCGTGCCCGATGAGCTCGGCTGCCCCAGGAAGACTAGCCGGTGCCACATGTTGGGTTCGCGGGCATTTTTAATTGACTTCCGGTAGCTGGCATGCACTCCGGGGTCTTCCACGGTACTCCCACGGACCAGCGGGAAATTTAACATCCACTCGGCCGTATTCCAAATAGCACAACCGGTTCTCGATCTCCCGGGCCACCGACTTTGGAAGCAGCCTCTATCATATGGCTATGCTACAAAAATTCCTTGGTATTAAAATAGATGAGAAACTGTTGGCATGAACGTATCACTTCACTACTGAAGAAGTTAAGTAGTGCCACCTATTCAATACGAACACTTTCTCTAACAGCAGATCTACAATTAACGAAACAGGTGTTATTCTGATATACATCTGTTTAATAAACTTCCCAAGAGAATAAATCAGTTTGCAGATAATAAAGATATATTTAAAGAAAAACTGAGAGATTATCTTATTGGCAACTCCTTCTACTCCATTCAAGAATTAGAACAAAATAATTAATTGTATTCAATATGAAATTTGCAAAATTCAGTTGTAAAAATTAATGTTTACTGTTATTCTCTTTTCTTTGGAACGTATAATTTTTTTTACTATGATTATGACTCATATTGTATGTATGTGTATTAACCATGACATGTTTCACATCCCAGAGGTCCTTCCTCAGCAGGGATCCATGAAACAAGATTGATAAATAAATAAATATTTCCTGGGACTCAGCTCGATTCATCTATATAAACCTGACAATATTAATGACTAAGTAAACTGGTTCAATGAGGTAGTCTATTGGGAAACAATTCAGTTTGTCCCATTGTTCTATAAGAAAAACACAGAACATCCATGTTGGTTTTCTTAGGATTTGATATGTAAAATTAAACAAAAGAAAACAAAGTATAAAAAAAGTTTTTATTTTTAAATTTTTTTTTACTTGCTGCTTTACGCCTCATCGACGGCTAAGGTCTTTAGAGGTGGGATGGGACTGGGGACAAGGAATAGGAAGGAATTCAGCCATGGCCTTTTTTGAAGGAAGCATCCCTGCATTCACCTGGAGTGATTTGGGGAAACAATGGAAAACCCAAATCTGGATGCCTGGACGGGGATTCGATGCAATTCACTACGGGCAATGGGGAACAGGTTAGATGCAAGAACCAATACTACAGTCTATAGCCACATATGTGAAGATTTGAAACTAGAAAAACATCAACACATGAGGCAAGCCATAAACACACTGTAAATAAGAGGAAATAAGCTTTAAACTTACCGAAATAGGTACAATACGAAATAATTCACCTGAACAGGCTTTAAACTTGATTACGAAACAATAGTACCTTTTAACCACACTTTTCGATGCATTAACAATTGTTTATAATAATAATTAACCGGGAGAAAGTAAAATTTTCAATAAATCAACAGTTTTAGGTAAAAAAAAAAAAAAAAAAAAAAAAAAAATATGAAACACGATTTTAAAACTTCGATAAACACACTCGTATTTTCAACACCACCTAACAACATGTTTTAAGTTTTTGGAGTCAATTGATAATTTTTATGTAATTAAAGAAAACACTGCACAACATCTAAAAAAGGTTTGAAGCGTTCCACAAATTCAAATAAGCACTAAATCAGTTTTAACGTAATTACACAGTAGAAAAAATGTCTCTGAGTACAGATCTAAACTGTGGACGATTTAACACATGTTAGTAAACAAGATCACTTTTAAAATGTGGAATGAGCAGAGCAGGAGACTATATCGTAGACCATTTTTCGAAATAAGCATATCTGTAACAGTAATTTAACAAAATATTAAGTTGGATTAATGGCAGGTTTGTTGACACCCACTTCGATTTATGTGAGGTCAATAATTTCAAAAGTATACCACCTACAGAAAAAATATAAACCGTCATAGAACAAGTTGACATAAGTTTTAAAATCTGAAAACAAGATATCATACATACTTGGAACAGGATGTCAAGTTCGGGAAAGTCCCTTTGCTTACAAGAAAATAGTATCACTACACGTTTTCACAATTTTAATTTTTTACAATGAATTGAGTAACTTTAAAGGGGTAGTGATGATAAAGTAAACCAACCATTAGAAAGTTCACCAAACACTGTAAAATTTTGAGGGCTCGAAGCTACAAAATTTTTCCAAACTATGTTTAGAAGCGTGAAGTTACATGTGTCGTGGGTCCAAGGCTATATTAGGACGTGCGGTCATGAAGCCGCCACATTTGGTCAAAAGGCATCGGAGTAGGTAGGTATTCAGTCCAGTGGCGCGTTTTGCTGCCCAAGGCATACTGGGAAGGACTGGAAGTTTTGTTTGAGCTGCATGGTTTGGTAGAAATGATGAAATTTTTGAACGTGTGACTGTGTGAACTTTAGAAATGAAACTTCGAAATTCTTAACAGGGGTTTGGTTGGCTTATTCATCTTCATTACTTTCAGTTTTAGGAAATGATTTGTCTGATAGCCAATTTCAGCTGTAATTGTGATTTATAATGTGACTTTGAAGAATATAGTGAAATTTCTTATTTGAACTGTGCATATTTTTTTTTATTAATACAAATTAACCGTTTCTTTCCTGAGGATAATGAGGGAAGTGGCGGCCGTAATTAATTACAGTTGATTCATCCAGGCTTATCCATGGTTTAACAGTTTGAACAGCTAATATTTCTATAGTACTGAAAGCAAGTTGGAGGTTAGTTAAGGTGATAGAACCAATACTACAACCCCGGTTATGGTCTCTTTCCTTACAAGTTTGTTGTAACAGACGTTTAACATCTGGAGCGTGTTGTCATTGGTCAAGCAATTGGCTTTCCACAAGCTGATTTAATATACCAATTTTGATTTTTAAAATTTCCTCCCCCTCCCCCCTAAATCTGGCCAGCTAAAGATCACGTGCCACAGGCCCGTTTTACACAGGTGGCTAGTGTGAACGTGAGGGAAGGTAAGGCATGTGTCGTACCAGGTTTTTTTAGACGCAGAATATTTAACCTATGGAGGAAAAGTTTGTGTTGCCATAAGCCTGTGAAATTTGTAACTTTACGTGTTGTGTGGATATTGGGGACCATCCCAGTATTCACCTAGATGACAGAAGTAAACTGCCTAAAAACTACAATCAGGATGGGTGGTACACGGGGACCAGGGCTCGAACCTGGTCCCACTAACCACTGTACCTTTCTGACCCTGTGGGTGGTGCTTTAATGAAGTGGCTAGTATTACGAACATTTTTTTAAAATTAATTTTTTTTTGTTTTTTTGTTTATGGCTTGTCCAGTTCTTGTTTTGTCAATGTCGAGGTCATCAGAGGAGGTAATGGAGTGAGATCAAGAAATGGGAAGCAGTTAAATTACATATGGGAATTCTCCAGCAGTGATTTTGAGAAACCATCAAAAACTGAAAGCAGGATGGGCAGACAGTGAAACAAATTCACGTTCTCCCAAACATGAGGCCAGAGCGTTAGCATGACACCGATTTATATAATATTGTGCGGCTGAAGAGGGTACGGGCTGCAAACAATTGGTTGGATTCTCCTGATGTAAGGGATCCAATAATTTTTGAATAGCGAATCTATAGTGTACTATCATTTGATGTTGAGAATACATGCTTGTATAAGCTGCACTATTTTGAATACTTACTTAACTCTCCTAGTAGCTGTTGTCATTTGTGATAACTGGGGAGGTGGTGTGGTGTTTTTTATGGCACCAGAGATGGGACTTATTTGAGATATAAATATTTGAAATATATATACAAAATATGTATTTTCATCTTGTATCTGAAATACTATTCTTAATCTTTATTTTGTATCTTATCTTTTAGATACTTTTCCTTGGGATCTTTGTACTTTGGAAATACTAAATACTATTTAAGTATATTTTTTATTTTACATTACGGCATCATAAAGACAAAGACAATAATGAAAAGCATTCATAAAATTCAGTAATCTATATCAAAGGACAACTTTGTATGGTCTAGTTACCTTTGTCTGCTTTCATTGTGGCAAAGTATGAAAACCATAAACCAACACCGCCTATCTGTTGTCTCTCGTCTTTTCTCCGTACCAATTTTTATCTTGTTAAATTATATTTGGTGTGAAGAAATCAAATTATAATAACTGAATCATAATCGAGGTTAGTGGTATTGAAATGTAAGTAAATGAATCATATTAATTTTTATTTTATTTAAGTATGTATATACCACATTAGATTTCACTTGGCAGGGACTGCTTGATAGATGGCTGCTTGTGTGAGGGATTTACCATACCACTAACTACGTTTTGTACACTAAATTTCTTTAAAATCTTTAAATTGTCAACTAGGTTGTTAGGATTATTGTTAGCAAGAAGAATTATTAATATTTATACACAACTTTAATATGACAGCTAACCTCATGAAGGCAATGGAGGTAGTTGCCAAAACATTGTTGTATATAGAAATGTTGAATAAAGAAATTATCTGGCAGAAAATCCGTGAATAATTCATTTCATCCATACACCGGGAAAAACTTAATTCGCACATTATATACCTATATGGGGAGGAGATGGTACATACTTATAGGAGCCAGGAGTCACACGCAAGGCATTCACAGTCTTGTAAGTTTAATATGACAGCTAACCTGATGAAGGCAACAGAGGTAGTTGCCGAAACGTTGTTGTATAAAGAAATGTTGAATAAAGAAAGTCATTTCAATAAAAAAAGTTTCTAAACTATAGCACTTGTTTATCAAGTTCCACCCTCGTGAATGATGACGATGAAGACAAATAAGTGATCAGATGTTTGAAGAACTGGTTTTAACTTCCTTAAGTCTCATTAAAAATTTTAAAGAACGCCTTGTACATTGTAGACGAACAAACATGTTTCAAAATAAATAAAAAAATACATTATATAAAAAATATTTTATCTTGTGAAAGTATATGGAAAATATTTATTTTGTACCTTGAATTTCAAATATCATTTTCAAAAGTATCTTCTTTTTCAGATACTTTTTATAAGATATCTTTTTCAGATACTTTTTATAAGATATCTTGTACATCTCTGTGTGGCACCCTTAAAGGAGCAACCGCCATATTGGTATTACCCAGTATGAAACTTCTGTGATAAAAAATTGTCAGATTTGCTCTCGTGTTCTGAATGGCTTTGGCTACCACTTCAGTGTATGCAAGGGAACTAGTTTTTTCTACAGCTTGTTTATATCTTATGTTCTTGTGTGCCATTAATCATTCAATTATCTTTTGTTTATCATTAGATGTGTGGCCACTGTTACAGTAAATACATGTAAATTTGTTATGGTTGCATTATTTTTTTTGCTTACGGCTTTGTGCTTTGTCGAGGTCATTAGAGGCAGGAAAGGACTGGGGGCAAGGAACGGGAATGGATTCGGCTTTGGCCTTTTTGAAGGAAGCATCCCGGCCTTTGGCTGGAGTGATTTGGGGAAGCCAAGGAAAACCAAAATCTGGATGTCTGGACAGGCATTTGAACCTGTGTCCTCACGAATGTGAGGTCAGAACTTTAACTGTTCACCCACCACGCTCAGTGTTTCGGTTGCAATATTCTTTCCGATCAAACGGGCTTACGGTAAGACACATTGTTATTTACTACAGTACTGGTTGTTGCAGTGACTGTAGTAAAGACAGTTGAAGTGTTGCACGTCAGGCTTTATGTAAGGTTTGACAAAACACCAAATGCTGCGAATGTACACATAGTTTGGACGTCTGTGTGTTTTGAAAGTGATAAAATGAACTGGGAGTGCAATTTAAATTGGTAGCCCATTTATTTAGATATCCTAAAAATCATTTTATGGTTAGTACCAGATATCCACAACTCGCTACTGGCTTAATTTCATCTTCTGATAGTTCCACCATTATATTTCTAATAACCCCTTGGGTGTTATTTGAAAATCGAATATATGCTTGTCATCACTCTGCAGCCAGACGGGACTTCGAGTCATGGAGTTAGCTGCTATTTTCACTTGGCTGCGACCTGGTGCAGTAATGTGAGTACTTATTTAAAGCTAGAGCAAGTTAAAGAGTTGATCAATACCACTGGGTGGAGTTTGCCAATGTTCTTATCCTTACTTTTTATAAACATGTAATACAGATGCAGACTGTAGTTTTTCTAGAACACGGGCAATACATTTTTATCTGTTATTCTTGGTTCTCTGTAGATCTTGTAGCCTAACGTTGCTGCAAATTTTCAGGAGGTGAAGTGAGGCGTCCTCTGTAGGGTTGGCCTTTCCTGTTGTTCTAGGTAATTTATGACTCCACACTTTTGCACTGCAGTTAATGACACTTCCACCTATCATGATGGTCTCTGTTCTGCAACCATGACAACTTGTTAATGAGCTCTAATGAAAATGGTGGTATATTTGATGTCTTAAAGGATGAGGTGGTGATTTTTGTATTCTCATAGATCTCTTGACTTGAACCATACTGTTGAGGTAGCAACCGGTTAACCAAATTGACTTCTTTTGCAGCTGCAGTGACATTGTCTACGTTGTCTGTGCATTGACAGCTGTAACCTTAGAAACCACCTTCATCATATCGGCTGCCAAACATGGTAGCTGATGTTTAATAGCAACTATATACTAACTGATTCTTATACAGCTAATTTACATTAGTAATATACCAGGAGAAGGTCCAATTGTTCTGTTGTATAATGTCAAAGTCCAATTGCAAATGTTATACACTTTGCTAGGGGAACTATGCATGAATAATCACTCAGGTAATTAAATATAAAGCAAAGTATGTGTAACACTAAGTTCTGTTGCTTCTGTAAACAAAGTCAAAGAAGCTAATGTAAAATGATAATTAACTAAATAGATTACAATTAACTAAATGTATAATAACGTTATAAATGTGTGTACAAAACCAAAGTACTTAAATGATCCAACATGAGTTACCTGCAATCCACTTGCCACCTCCTTCATTTTATCATGGGATAAGTCAAGAAAACTTTCCACAAGATCTCCATCGATAAATCCTTCACACGGTTCAGTCTTTATATCTGTATTAAAACTTCTCCAAAATCCGTGGTCAATTTTACCAACAGATTTAATGACATGAGACAATTTCTCTTCCAGTTCGTGTAAAAATTCAAAGAAATCATTTGGTATTTGAGTTACGAGACCTAGAAAAAAAGTTACATCTTATTTTTTTTCATAATTATAAATTTAGTTCTATGAAATCACGTGTTATATGTTTATTAATGGATAATCACAATCTAATCTCAAGCAGAATACAAATTTGAGTAGTTTCAGTTACAAAATAAAAGAAAATAAAAAACTAAAAGGCAAAAACGAATGAAATTTGAATCAATAACATTCGATTATCTCTTATGTAGTCAGGCCAGATCTATACATATAAATTTATGTTAATAGTTTACAACTCCATTCAAACTAAACAGAAATTTATCAATTCTGCAGAGATAATCTTTAGGATCAAATACAGGTCAAATTCAAATTCCAGCCAGATTGGATCAAGCACCTTTGGTCTTTTTACTATATTTACGGAATAATAAGATTGTCTGTATTTACAGGCTTCTAATCCCGTCAAAAATGAACAATGTTGAGACAATTCATTTCTTTGTAGTTTCTTAGCTAAATAGAATTTTTATTCAATAATGTCCATAACCTGGATTTCATAATGTTGTACATATTTTGGTTGTAGTTTACATCACAAGTTGGAACAGTATTAATATTATGGACAGCTTTTTGCAGGTGCAAAGAAATCTTCTATAAATATGTATTCAAGAGCTTCGAAAAGATCAAGAACTTCTATCAGAAATTTGATAATAAAGAGAGATTAAAAAGACTGAAGACTTTTTAAAAACCATTTTACTTTTGTGCTCGCATCATCTTTCTGACTTTTTGTGTCCTACACAAAAATTATCAGAACACTATAATTGTTTAGAATAGTTTTCAAGGAAGAGATGCGACATCATCATTTTGCTGGGCAAAAAATGACAGAGAAAGTTTGAAAACAAGCTTTAACCATGTATGAAGACAATAAGCTCTCTTACTAACACTAAAATATCTTTTATTGCAAGAACTTCTTTCATTAAGTCTAGAACATTCATCTGTAATGAGTGAGCGATGAAATACAAATCTTTCGATAGCTTTAACCGATGATTCAAGGCCAGTACGTGCTCCACTAATATTTAGCAGCGTCATCGCTCATCTTGATATTTATGTCGAATCTTCTTGGTATGTCATTGAAGAATTCAAACAAATTTTCAGATTTTCTGATCCACTTTATAGAGGTTGATAATAGTTTCATGTATTTTAAGCAAAATCAGAATGTGACTTGTTCATTATTTGAAATAACACTAGATCCGTCAACCATAACTGAGTAATAGACAGCATTTTGTACTGCTTTGATTATTCTATGAAGTACTTCGTCAATCAAAACAGTAAATAGTTTGTTAGTGATAACGTGTGACAATCATTTATATATGCTGTGCTGGAACCATGATTTTAACTCAGAACATCCCGTTATCACAGCTTCAACAATTGAATGTTGTTTGAATGTTAATGCTTGTGGCACCTTATACTTTGGCCTCCATTCAGAGTTTAAATAAATGTTAAGAGCACGGTTCTAGATTTTTTTTTTTTTATCTTGAAGTTTATTTTTTTATAACTTGCAGTTTTCATTTCCACTACATTCTAAACTGGTCTTATGCAATACACAAAAAGAGTGACGGTCTGACTTACAAATACATTTTTAAACATTTCTAAAGCTTTATTGCTTGAAGAAAAGACCATTTTGAGTGAATACCTTAGTGGACTCAACAGCTTTTGATTTTTTTGCGCAGAAACGCAACTAGACGTGATTTCTTTACAGATTTGTCAAAACACTTTATAGGTTGGTAAGAAGAGAACATAACAAGAGTTAAGAGACAGCAGGGTAGTAGGGAATATTTAAAACAACTGAAAAAGGACTTAATAACAGCAAAGAAAGTGGCTAAAGATGGGTTTATGAAGAGTTTTGTCAGTGCAGGAGGACCATTGACTGATGCATCTAGAAATTTCTATGGCTTTATCAGGAAACTGAGGAGAAGGGATGGAGAAGAAGTTACTGAGGATTTGAAAAGGGCAGAGATTTTAAGTAACTGGTTTAGTGAAAACATTAGAGATAATGAACAGAAACGGGCGGGTCTAATTTGGAGAACGAGCTTACCAACATAATTATAAATGAAGATGATAATAAATTTGACATTGATCCTGATGAAATCATGAAGGAAAAAGAAAGCTGAAAAAACATAAAGGGGTTGGTGTAGATAATATTACTACAGATATCTTAAAGATAGCCGGATGTGACATTGTACCTTATCTTGAATATTATTTAAATTGAGTCTGGATACTTGCTGCTTACCACAGGACTGGAAAAGTGTAATAGTAGTACCAGTACATAAAGGAGGGGTGAGAAATAGAGTTGAGAATTACAGGCCAATCAGTTTGACATCAGTGGTAGGTAAATTAATGGAAAGATTGATATGCAACCACATCAGAAATATATGTGAGGAACGTGAGTGGTTTTCTAGCAGGCAACATGGGTTCAGGCAAGGATATTCATGCGGATCTGTCGGTGGGATACATGCAAGATATTACAGATGAAATGGACAAGGGAGGCCAAATAGATAGTGTAGCACTAGATCTTTCAAAGGTGTTTGACAGAGTAAGGCATAAAATGGTAGTAAATAAGGTAAAAACTATTGGAATGGATATGAAAGTGATTTGCTGGGTCGAAGAATTTTTAAAATGTAGAAAACAGAAAGTTAGGGTAGGAAATATAGTTTCAAAAGAAGTGGAAGTAAAAATGGGAGTGTCGCAGGGCAGTGTATTGGGACCACTGCTATTCATTATTCTAATGAATAATTGTGTTGATTGTTTACTATGTGAAATTAGATTGTTTGCAGATGACATAATGCTATATAAAACAATCAAAACGATAGAGGATTGTAAACAGTTGCATTGTGATCTGGACAGGATATCTAGTTGGGTTGGTAAACATTGGATGAAGATAAATGCAAAGAAGAGTCAGCTTATATAGGAACGAAGTCTTTCTCGGTGTTGAGAATGGATGTAGTCTTCTCGGGAGACTAGCTGAGTAAGTAAGATGTTTCCACACGATGGCGACTGAGACAGATCGCCGAAATATCGTGTGGAAACATCTTACTTACTCGGCTAGTCTCCCGAGAAGACTACATCCAAGAGTCAGCTTATTAGATACACAAATAAAAAACAAAAGGTTAATTATGAATATAAGGTGGGGAAAGAATTGCTTGCTGAAGACTTGAAATGTAAATATCTTGGCATTACATTTGATAACAAGTTTAACTGGGCAGTACATATTGGACAGGTGGTAGGAAAAGGTTTCAAAATTCTGCACTTATTGGAGAGAAGTGAGGGAGTTTGGTTACAAAACTTTGGTCAGACCATTGCTTGAATATGGGAGTGTAGTATGGGATCCTCATTTTACATATCAAATACAAGAGTTGGAGAGGGTGCAAAAAAGGGATGCTAGATTTGTTTCTGGAAATTATCGCAGAATGCAATCAGTGTTGGAAATGATAAAGGAGCTGAAATGGGATTCATTGCAAGACAGGAGGGGGATGAGGAGGCTCATGGGAGTGTACAGTGCATATACTGGCGATGAGGCATGGAAAGATATTGGAGTAGGTATGAAAAGTAGTGCATGGAAGGCAAAAGATGACCATGACCACAAGCTGGCACTCGATTTCAGGCAAAAGGGTGTGGGAAATATTCTCTTTTCTAGGTAAGGGTGTCAGGGACTGGAATGTGTTACCAAGAGAAATGATGGACGAATAATTTACCGAAAACGTTGAAAGAATTTAAAGATAAAATGTGTAGAGGGCAAGCGTAGGTGGGTGCAGGATAGGGGGAAGATGGGGGTTTGGGAAATTGCCTCCAGAGCCTGTGCTCCATTGCAATTAAATTAAATTAAATATCTCCAACAAACAGCCAAGAAAAAAATTGTCTACCACTGTGAAAATTGCTCCTTTTCTCATGAATTTGCGTAAATAACATTTTCTAGTAGGATTTGTTGAGCTGTACTAAGTTGAGAAGAGCTACAAGAAGAGGGTTCTTCAGATTTGGGCACCTTGCATTTTCTAACGACAAATTTATCCATCTAAACAATCAATTTTCTGAAGTAAACATGATAACAACATGTGCGATCTCAAGGCATGTGTTTTATTTACTAGGATGACTGACAACAAGTGAGATAATAGAGACAGAGCTGCGAATGGCAGCAGTGGAATCACTGGACGCACCAAAAAAAAAAAAAAAAAAAATGGGTGAGGTGCAATGAAGGGCGGAGGTGAGGGATGAGTTTGGCTTGCCTGTGTGCATGCCCATCAAGATCACACATATACTTGGGTATGGTGCGTAGTCATGCATATTAGCATCGTAAGCATGCGCGGCCTAGTCGAGCCATCTGGTCTAGTCACATGGCATGTGAGGTCAGTGATGAGGAGTTAGTTTAGAAGTCCATGTTCATGGGTGCTGGAGCCCCCAAGCACCCACAGAGTCAGTGTCTCTGATGGGGAAGGTTTCCCCTGTAGTCGGGTTGGACTGGGAGAATGCCTGTTGCCGGTTTAGCAGTGAGGTCTATTGCACGGAAAAGATCCATTTGGTGTCTTTAGAGAGTCTGATGGAGGGTATTTGTGAACCAAGATGTTTTTGAGGTTAGGTGAACTGCTTAAACATGTATGGGAGACAGTTGGTAAAATTTTTGGTAAGGAGCGAAGGAAATCATGCCCCTGTTGTAAGATTCGATTGATGGATTCAAGGCCAGGAGAGAACTGGGTGACAAAGGCAGGTCTATGGTTGGATTTTATAGGTGCGGGGTGGGAGTACTTACGTGGAGGATGTGTGACACCTACTGTACCCCTAATTGCCAGAACTCCATGTTTGCCTCATATACTCAATTTTCCCAACCAAGATCCTCTACCACCTGTCCCAAATGTTCCTGTCCCCTGCCGTGCAATCACCCACCCTCCACGTAACCACTCCCACCTGGCACCTATAAAATCCAACCACAGCCCTGCCTTTGTCACTCAACTCTCTCCTGGCCTCGAATCCATTAATCGAATCTTAAAACAGGGGCACAACTTCCTTTCCTCCTTTCCAGAAATTCGCACTCTTTTGCCAAAAAATTTATCAACTGTACCCTGTACACGTTTCAGCAAACCACCTAACATCAAAAAGATCTTGGTTTACAAATACCCTCTTCAGACTCTCCAAAAACACCATATGGACCTTTTCCGTGCAATAGACCTCGCTGCAAAACCTGCAACATGCATCTTCCTACTACAACATATTCCAAACTGACTTCAGGGGAAACCTTCCCCATCATACATGCTCCACAACACATAAATACCAGCTAACTTGTTGCCACTGACCTAGTTCCTATATATGCCTCACTACACAACAACTCTTAGTCAGAATGAATGGCCAGAGACTAGAGATGGATTGCAAATAACTAAGCAGCTACAAATAACTGTTATTTTAAAAATGCCGTTTAGCAGGTAGTGGCGAAAACAATAACTAGAGTTATTAAAATAACTGTCAGCACATCCCTCTGACAGCACTGTAATTGTTCACCAACAGCCTGCTACGAGTGCATCAGTCACGGCTTATTGCTTCTCTCCCCGTTATTAATTGAAATAGCGACCATTAGAGGACACCACCTACATAAAGGGCTTTTTACTACTATTGACAATGTTGAATATACTTGCAGATATTATTTGCGATAAGGTCCAAAATTTATCATCTCTCCAAGACTTAGTAACCATTAAGTCAGTTTTCAGCATCCACCCATCCATTGTAAACCACTTGATGATGCTTTTTGCTACTTGTTGCTACGGCTGTTTACCCTTGATACAGCGTCTTTGCCAGTTGAAACGGTTATTAACTGCGATAGCGACCAACACATGTTGCTACTACAGACAACATGAAATATTACTTTGCAGATATTATTTGCGATAGGGACCAAAATGTATCATCTCTCTATGACTTAGCAACCATCCAGCCGGTTTCCATCCACCACCGTAAACCGCTTTATGAAACTTTGTTACTTGTTGCGTCAGATTTTTACCCATGTTGCCAGCGATTTTTTCCTCTTTGCCAGTTGAAGCAGTTACTAAATGCGATAGCGACCATCAGATGACACCACCGTTGCAAAATGCTTATGCTACTATTTCCCTGGCCAACAGATGGAGAAACCATTGAAAAGTACTAGTTTGAAAGTGTTAAGCTAGAGTTTGATCACAAAAAAATATGTTTATATTGTTACAGAAAACTAGCTCTGTTGATACATAAATTAAAACATATATAGATAGGTGCCACATTTGTATGCTTCATTATGCACAAAAAGCAGTGATGTGAAAGTATAATATTCTTAAGGTCACTATGTTGGAAACCCATGTCACAATATTATTTTCACACTTCAAACTAAGAGAAAAGCTGGCCGATACATATATAACAACTTTGTTATTCTGAAAGTAAAACTGCTACCGATTGATGATGAAAGGTTGCAATAAAATAGCATAAAACTTAGTTATATAAACTTTCTGCAATCAGTTATTCAAGCTCAGGAAAAACTCTACATGGTAAATATGCGTCAAACATCATTACATTTTCTTCAAGATCGAAATAAATGTCTACATTGCCACACAAAACTTCATCCCACACTAATGTTTTATTTCCGACGGGTCCATTTAAAAAATCTTAACAAATTGGTATCACTGCCATATTTGTTTCACTATTCCCACAAGTTAATTTATTTCAAACGGCAAACCACATTTACATTTCATTTTACTTTTATTTTAACTGGTCTTTTATTGGAACACATTTATTCCATATGTAAAATATACAATACAAATCACTAGACCCACACAAAACTTAACGTGAAGTAAAGGCCAGGCTGAAAAAATTGTTTACTTTCAGCAAAGTTAATTTCCTGTTCTTTACGAGTAGGCAACACGTAATGCTGTATCTGTTATACTGTTGCATTTGTTCATGAAACTCCTACCACAAGTTCATTAGTTTCAAACAGAAAAATATATTAACACCTAATAAACATTGCCCACTTGAGATTATTTTTATTTATCATATGTCCCTAAATCACTTATACTTCATTTCCTCCTGTTTGATCAAGTTATACACAAACCGTCTAAGTGTTTAAATTCGATATTAATTTACAAAGGTATCACTACCATTTACCAAACAAAACATAAACACAAGCCGAAGGCGTATATAATGTCTCTGACAGTTATTCTGGACACAACAACTGTTAAGAAGCCGCTTTTCATGATGTATTGCTATTCCGCCACTTTTGAGGGTGTGGTCACTGATAAGCAGTTTTCCGTGATGTCACGGCTATTTCGCTACCTTTGGAGGCTTGGTCGCTATTTTGGTGACTTCAGGTTATTTGACGTAATTTCCTGCTATTTTCAACAAGAGAAGAGCGTTTCTGAGCAGAGATTTCAATGCCACGTCCACTGATATTACTAAAAAAAAAAAAATAACTGTATGCTACTTATAGTGGTTAAAAAAATCGGTTAGAAAAAAGAAGCTGTAACTGAATAACGTATTACTGGGCATAGCTGTTTCCCCATCTCTATGACAGACAAATAGTCCACACCCGCAATGTATACCTCCCAGTACCAGAATATGCCAATTACCACAATTCTAACAATCTCAATGACTGTTTCACCATGAGAGCTATCAGAGTTTTCCCAGAAACTACCACCGCTTTAGAACTTCGGAGATGGGAACTTGTACACCAAAATATCCTGGTACCTGACACACACCTGGTCTCAACCACCAACAAAATTCACCTTTTGACCCATTACTCGTTATTATTAGTATTATCATTGTTATCATTTAACTAGTTACAAATTTATTTATTTAATGTTCATTTTAACACTCCATACCCTTCCGTTATATTATTAATTTTATCACCACCTGTGATATATATATATGTAACATCTCAGTCTTTCCTGATATATCGATAAGTTACTCAGTAATGTGATAAAATTTGGCGAGTACACACCTCCCAAACCACATGACTCGCTTCCTATAACATGAATAAGGTGTAAAACTGAAATATGCCATATGTTTGTGTTTGTCATATATGTTTTTCACTCATCACAGCCTTCAACTTTGGTGAGTGCTGAGTCATTTTCCCTTCGCTACCTTTGGAGGTTTAATATATTGTGAAACACACATGATTCCATATTTCTTAGTTTACATATCTATGGACACAGAATGTAATGAAAATGTCTACATCAAATGAATATATACAAACAAAAAGCAACTAATAATTAAAATGTTGGTTTAAATGAAATATATACATCTCTGTTTAATTTGTGTTCTAGAAATTTATTTCTTCAATGTAGGTCAATTAAATCGAATAGCTCTTAAATAATGCTCGATGTTTCTTTCTACTCCCATCAAATATAAATAAACATACAGCAAATATTAATTAAAATGTAATCTTATATATAAATAGAGATGTGTGTCCCTATATTTCAATCTTCAGCCTCCACTACCTAGTGCAGATCACTGGAGTTTTTGTGTGGTAGTAGCATGGTGTTTCCCATCGTGCATAACGTTGGCCAAATTCCGGTAACCGTGGGGGTGTGGGAGATATGGTGGTTGCAAGTGGTTGATGTGGGACGTGTTTATATTTCGACCAAACACATGTGTACATTTCTCAACACAATAGAGACCACTAGTTTTTGAGTGTGGTAGTAGCCTCGAGTCTCCCATCATGCACTATGGTGGTTGCATGTCAGTAGCTGTGGGGATGTGGGAAATATGGTGGTTCAAAGTGGTTGACAAAGGATATTTTGTTATTTCGACCAAATACGTGTGCATCCTTATATTTCAGTTTGCAAACACAACTACATAGCACAGATCACTGATGTCAGTGTGTTGTTATAGTCTTGAGTCTCCCATCGCACACTATGGTGGTTGCATGTCGGTAGCTGTGGGAGTGTGAGACCCATGAAGGTTGAAAGTATTTGGGTGCACTCAATTTCTTCGGTCGTATTTATGCTACATGTCTCAAATTTCTGTTATGCATAGATATCAGCAATCTTAGCAAACGTACTTAATTTTATAATGTTACTGTTCTTAGTTCGGATGCAAACTTCAGCGATTTTGTCACTGACTGACTGACTGACTGATGATCATCAAAATTCTAAGGCACTTCCAGTAGCCGTAGAAAGCAGAAATTTGCTACACAGATAAAATTTTACGCACATATTATAAGAAAAGTCTGAAACTCGTAAATTTTCATATACCTACCCCTAACGTGAAATCGCTTTCTACCCTAATTACTTTATAAAGCTCAGATTTTCTCTGTAGAGTGAGCTTAATATGTTTAACTAAAGTGTTTAATTATACTTCTTTCCTTTTCTTACTTTTGAAGTTGTTGAAATTCAAAATTTTATTTCGGCACAACACCCCAACATCAAAATTCCACTGTATTTCCAGTAATCCTAGAAACAAGTAATTTGGTACACATATATGGTTTCATCCCTAAATCATAAGAAAATTCTGATATTGGAGTTTTTCACTGTATTTATCTGTATATAAACAGATGAATATTTGTTTGTTTATTCTTCATACAAATCCACAGTTTTCATCCGATCTCGATGAAACTTTGCACACTTTTCTTTTGAAACATGGAGAAAAATACTGTCTATATTTGGCTAAGCAATTTCTTGTCATGTTGTCATGTAAATTTGAAAAATTACCGAAACGAACATAGACCGACGTTTAGGATGTGAAGACTCTGTAGTTCCATACACTATTGTGGGCTAGTGGCCCGTTGGTTAACGCGCTTGCTTACTAATGTTTGTATCACCGGATCAAATCCCAATGGAGGCAAAGATTTTTAAAAATTGTTTTTGATCGTAAGAGTCACGCCTGGACCGTCGGTTATTCGGATTGAATGTTAAACTGTAGATATCACAAATTTAGGGGTGCAATGCGAGGAAAATCGTAAGTAGTCTTGCAATGCTGTAGGTGTACACTTTTTTACGTTATATTGACCGCTCAGGGGTGATTCGCAGTCAGTGTTTGTGTGATCTGCAGTAATAATACTATAAATGCGGAAGTTAGTCTCTGTCTTTTGTTACTTGATGACGACTAAATGCCTATACCGGTATTGACTGGATTTGACAAGAAAATCTGTAGGGAGGGTACAGGACATTTTTTTTCGGTATTATTAACAGTTGTAGTCACGAAATTTTGAGAACTTATGGAATGGTGACGGAGAGACGGATGTTTGTGTTAGGCTGCAATGTTAGGTCGGTTGCTCAAGGTGTGCTCCTCGCGCATTATCTTAGTGAATAGTTTGTTAATAAATTTTGTTTAGAGAAAAAAACGTATTATTTAGTATAGATGTAGATTTTCTCTGTCCTATTACTTTGCGTCTGCTTAAATGTTTCTGACACCAGTTTATTTTGTCTTCTTTCTTGACATGCCTTGCGGGCGTAAACTGGCCTAAGTTGTAGCTCTAGCAGAGCACGAGCAGCTAAAGTTATTAGAACCCAAGAATCGGATGCTCATGCTGAAGAAAGAAGAAAAGACAAAGCTGAAATAAAGCTGCCCTTAGTTAACAACCCCCCTCCCCCCCCCTCATCCCAACACCTTCGTTTGTTTTTTTGTTTTTAAATATGTTGGGAATTGATTCTCTTCAAGAGACAGGTTCCACGGTAGAATGATATAGTGATGGCTTTCCTGTCATATTATGCAGACTCGGTGTTGTTTGGGACCAATCCTTCGTTACCAGAAACTTTCTATATTCAATTCTGGCAAAGAAATTCTTAATCTACGTGTACGAAGTCGCGGGTATCAGCTAGTTTAATTATAATCCCAAACATGAAAAATTCTGGCACATATTTGCGGCTTAATTACTTTGCTCCGGATTAAGCTATAAACCTGACATTTCTATACTATATACAGGCAAACAAGTTTAACAAAAGCTTTAAATTTTACTTTGTTCCTATGGTTAGTTTGGAAGTTACTTGTTATTTATTTGAGGTGGTAGTTAAACCAGCGACAATGCTCAATGCTAGGCTACGACGCACATTAATTGTTTGCAGACATTGGGGCATTGTTGGTAATGATATTGCTGATTTTCCTTGTATTTATTCAATGGAAACCCAAACGTGAAACGTTCCAATACATATTTGCAGGTTAATTGCTTTGTTCTGGATGAATCAGTATGCTCAAACCGTCGAACCTGTCTCATGAAGAGAATTCATTTCCAACATATTTTAAAACAGAAACACAAATCCTTGCTGTTTGTTCCTCAAACTCAACCTGGAGAAAGCTTCAACAAATATGGTTCAGTTCGATCAGTTCGAGCTACGCCGTAATGATGTGTATCTAGCCGCCACTGACAAATCATCGACGAAGCCTCGCCCTCGCTAGGATCGCCAACTCTAATGTAAGTCTTGGACTACCATCATATTATGAGTGTACGGATCTTTGCCTCTGGCAGCTAGTAAATGCTGTATCTATCTAGAAGAATAAAGTAGCTGTCTTGCCACTAACATTGGAAATCAAAGCCCGTAGTTCCAGCGTACTAGACGATAAGAAGAGCTGGATATACGTGCATTGAAGTCCGACTTGTCATTGTAATTAAGTGCCTATGCTAACGCCCACAGACCGCTAAGGTTATCCTGCAGCCCAAATAGTGGTCTTTAACACTTCGGGGATGTGTGTGTGTGTGTGTGTGTGGGGGGGGGGGGGGGTTGTTTAACTAATGGCAGCTTTATTTCAGCTTGGTCTTTTCTTATTTCTTTAGCATGAGCATCCACTTCTTGGGTTCTAATAGCTTTAGCTGCTCATGCTCTGCTAGAGCTACACTTTAGGCTAGGTTTACACCCGCAAGGCATGTCAAAAAAGAAGACAAAATAAACTGGTGCCAGAAACTTTCAAGCAGACACAAAATAATAGTACAGTGTTGAGCAAATCGAACTCTATATTAAATAATACGATTTGTCTCTAAACGAAATTTAATAACAAATCATACACTAACAAATCGTGCGAGAAGCACAGCTTGAGCAACCGATGTAACATAACAAACTAACACACGTCACCATTCGATAAGTTCTAAACATTTCGTGAATACAACTGTTATTCATACCGAAAAAAATATTTCCGGTGTCCTTCCTACTGATAGGTCTACACAGTATTTCCTTGTAAAATTCCATCATTATTGGTATAGCCACTAAGTCATCAAAACGTAACAAAAAGACAGAGGCCTACTTCCGCATTTATAATTTGAGTGCACGGCAGTGCACCCGACGAATCGAGTCAACGGCGGCACTGCCTACCCTTTTCTTGAAGCGATTCGGGCCATTTTTGAACCTCAATTTCTTTGGTCGTATTTATGCTACATGTCTCAAATTTCTGTTATGCATAGATATCAGCAATCTTAGCAAACGTACTACATTTTATTTCAATACTGGTCTTAGTTCGGTTGTCATTAGGATGCAAACTACATCGATTTTGTCATTCACTTTCTCACTGACTGACTGATGATCATCAAATCTCTAAGGTTCTTCCCGTAGCCGTGTGAAGCTGAAATTTGGTACACAGATAAAATTTTACTCACATACCAACAAACTCGTAAATTTCCATATGTCTACCCCTTACCTACCCCTAACGTGAAATCGCTCCCTACCCTAATAACTTTATACACTTCAGATTTCAATTGTAGAGTGAGCTTACTAAGTTCAACTAATGTGTTAAATGTTACTTATTTGCCTTTCTTATTCTGGAAGTTATTGAAATTCAAAATTTTATTTTGACCACGACACCCTGATATCAAAATCCCACTGTACCTCCAGCCATCCCAGAAACAAGTAATTTGGTACACATATATGATTTCACACCAATATCATGAGAAAAGTCTAATATTGGAGTTTTCTCCTGTATTTATTTAATTACAATCCCAAATATGAAAAATTCTGGCACATATTTGCGGCTTAATTGCTTTTCTCCCGATGAAGCTACATGGCTGAGAATTTTTTAATGCAAAGAGATAATTAATTTTAAGTGACATCTTAAATTTTACTTTGGTCTTATGCTTAGTTTAGAAGTTACTAGAAATTTATTTATGGTGGTAGTTAAGCCAGCGGCAATCGGCATTGCTCGGCTACTGGTCACATCAATTGTTTTCAGAGATTGGGGCATTGTTGGTAAACGTATATTCAAGTCTTAAAATCTGAAATGTTCTTATTAGCCGATTTTCAAGTGGAATAATTACATTTGAGCGGCGATTCAGGATAAGTGATAAACTTACAAAAAGAAATGAGATCCCACAAAAACAATTCTTGTAAAAATAGGCCAAGTCTCGTGTTCGTGCAGTGACAAAAGTTATGAGATCTTCCTCTAAGCCAAGTCTACACTTTTCAGTGTATATTCACTTCACTTTATGAAACAGAATGGTTTCTCTCGGTATCATAGATCGTTTATTTAGGATAAAAAATCTGATGACTTGGCCATTATGCATGTCATAATTTGAACTTAAATTGAGGGCATAATATATATACTTGTCAAATTCGAAAAAGAGCGATGGAAATCTTGGCCTTTACGTATTTATAAGTTTGTGTGCGTTAACTAAAACATGGCATGCATAGTGGCCAAGTCATCAGATATTTTATCCTAAATAAAAAACGATCTATGATACCGAGAGAAACCATTCTGTTTCATAAAGTGAAGTGAATATACACTGAAAAGTGTAGACTTGGCTTAGAGGAAGATCTCATAACTTTTTGTCACTGCACGAACACGAGACTTGGCCTATTTTTACAAGAATTGTTTTTGTGGGATTGATTTTACTTCTTCATACTAAACATAAATTCTACAAATTTTGCAGCACAGTGTAAGCACCTTAGAATTTTGGTAAACTCTAGTTTCCCTAGTAGTAAAATATTCTATAGATCGATTGTAAAGTTCGAGAAAAGTAGTTGTCAACCTTAAGGAATTTTCCTGTAATCTTTCCTACAGTGACAATTCGCCATAAACATTATTTTAAAGTGCATTTATTATATCGGAAATGTTTATTTTAAGAGATATTCCAGTTTGTTCAAGTTATGAAACACGCGATCAGAAAAGTAAAATTCTAAGATTTGTAATATCTTTAAATTGAGTAAAGCAACAGCTGATCTTTTGTCACCAGCTATAGTCAGCATTGTTCCTGATATTTTGGTAATAAAATTAAATAATTTGTCAAAATTTAATTAGCAGTTTTAATGAAGAGAAAAAAATGAACTTTTTAACTAAGAGGAATATTAATTTGAAATTTATATCAGTAGACAGTCCAAATTAAGACGATTATGAATATATAATGGTTTTGGAAAAAAGTTTTAGCATTTGTTTGGTAATTAAGTTTTTAAAGATAGATTGTCGCGGATTGTTGTTGAAGCGCGTAAAAAATTCGCCAAGTTGGTCATGTGATGACTTCAATTTTAAAATTATAGAAACCCTTTTGAATCATAAATTAAATGAAAACAGATAGAACATGACAATAGAAAGCCCCTGTAAAAATTTAAAGTTAAACTATTTTGTACTTTTGGAGATATTAACTAAAGAAAGATTTGCCACGGTCATAGGCTCTGAGGTGCCTATAAAAGATCGTGCAGTAAGTTCACGTTGTCTCACTCGTATGCTGGAAAGTAATCGCGCAACTCCACGCATGATTTTCTCAATGTTCAAAGTAGTAACCTTGTAATATGTAGTCTTTTCGGTTTCGTCTCAGTCTTAATCCCGGGAGCATTATGTGAGGTAATCTGGGATAGTTTGTTTTGGAGCGGGAAGGCGGCTGGTCGAAACTTGCACTCAATGTCGGCCATGATGACATTTCGGTACGATGGTGTAGCAGCAACGGTTAACATGAACATAAATTTACTAAAAGGGGTTTCGTTCGGTATTATTTCTCTCCACAACCTACAATTTTCTGGAAATGATTGTTCGATCGCCTGCTTAACTGTAGAATGCAAATTTTTTAAAATTGCGACTTTTTAAAATAAACTTCAAATTTTTCTTTCAAAGTGAACTTTTGTGATTTCATAGTAGACTGAACCTTTTCTAAGTTTGTGGTTTAAACAAATTTAGTGGCGACCTGTACGCATCTCAGTTGAGAATCCTAAAAGGCTACATGGTCAAGTTAAAATTATTTGGTCAAAATTCCACAGAAATTTTAATTCAAGTGAACTGTTAGTTAAGGTACTAAGCCGATACTACAACCCCGGTATCAGCTTAGGGTCTTACAACAGTGTCACATACAGATTCAGTACGTATTTCAACCATATCAGGTCACATAGTCACAACCTTTCTCTATTTTACTATATATTTCTGTGTCCATGAAAACCTCTAATTTTACACGTTTAATCGCAGACTGAACACAACATCTTAAAACCCAAAGGGTGAAACACAGGTCAAGTTTGAATTGCAGTATGTGACCTTTGATCCTTTTATTATATAGTGCGTAGTCTCTGTCTACACAATAATCTTTATTCATTTCAAGTTTGTTCCAACTCAACAGAGTGATTTCAAATTTTGCGGAGTGGACCCAAAGGTGAAATTCAGGTGAAGTTTGTATTTTAGCCAGAACAGGACATGCCTAAGATCCTAAAAATGGGAACCACTGTAGATCTGTGACTATACTCAAAACATGGTCACAGGCCTCCACTTAGTTACATAATAGTAGGAGGATTAGTCAGAATTTTAGATGTCATTGAAACACTATTTATTAAAAGCAAGTAATCCAGCAAAGAATTACATGAATATCTCAAAAATAGCATATAATCAACTGCCTGCCCCATTGGCTAAGCTGGCTGTGACACCGTAATAGTTTTCAGTGCTGATATGGGACTAGCTGGTTCAAATCTGGTGGTGGAAGAAATTTTCATCATCAGGATTTGGCTTGAAGGTAGGAGAGGCGTAGGTTGAATCTTAAATCGCTCGGCGGTGTGTACGGAGTGAATGCATATAACCCAGCTGATGGCGATTCGTCTGTCAGACGGAGACATTAAGCTCGGCAGGCCCCTCGGTGTTTTTCAGAAGAGGGTTTCACCTCCTCCTTTCTTTCATCTCCCACCCACAACACAAACAATACAATGAACATGCACATTATCACAGTCATTCACAGTTACAATAACACTGATGAACATTGTTACATTGGGGAAGGCAATGGGAAACCACCACAGTTCATCTTCCCAGATGTTTGCATGGAGAGGTAAACACCCCACATTGTAACCATCTCTGCTCGGACCCGGGCAAGACATTCATAAGAAGGAGAAATGATCAACTAAGTAATGGACAAAAAAGAGAGAAAGAGGGAGAGAGTTGTTTTACTTACAGCAGTGGAAGAATGAATCAGCAAAATGAGACCCAATTACATAAATTGAATTCATATTTCTAGTTTAGAGGAAGGTGTGTGGTGACCATAATAGGTGGATACTTAAATCTATTAGCTGTGGGTTATCCAAGAAATAACATTAATAACACAAATGAAAAAACATCTAAGTGAGGGGAAAACTTTTTTTTTCACAAATGGCTGATCAAACCACTAAAGAGACATGATATTTCTGATGTCTTCCTAATAAAGTATCACATTTTATCACAAAGGGCATAAGTGATCAGGAAGCATTTATTATGAATATAAGAGTGTAAGGTAAGTGTAATCAAGAAAATAAGTATAGTACAAGGGTCACCTTTAAAAAAAATAATAAAAAAAATTAAATAATGAAAGGAATTTTTTTGTTGCTACAAATCATTTTATTTTTTCCCAAAATATTTCCCTTAATATTTATAAACTTTGTTTGCATTTAAAACAATTCTTGAAACATTTTTCCCATTCTGATTTTGGTAAGCCAAAAACATGGGTTTGGAAGGATTTAATAGCTTCTTGGGGTGTTGAAAATTGCAGTCAATGTATTTTTTGTCTGACATTCAGGAGCAAAGGAAGTCGTTAGGTGATAAATCACGTGAATAAGGGTGATGAGACATAAATTCGATGTTTTTCTCTATCAAATAATCAATTGTGAATAATCAATGATGAAGAATGATGTGATGTTTTGGGTTGTTTTTCCTGATTGCATCGATGACTTCTGGCAAACAAATTGATGTGTACCATTCAGCAATAATTGTTCTTCACTCCTCTAAAGCAATGTAGCGCAGCAATAATTGTTCTTCGCTCCTCTAAAGCAATGTAGCGATATGTCCAGTATAACCGAAGAAACAGCCAACCATTTTCTTGGAAGCGTGTCACAAACAAACCACTTTTGTTAGATTCAGTTCATCCTGGAACACCCAAAAGTTGATTGTTGTTTAATTTCCAGTTCGTATGAATATATCCAAGTTTCGTCTTCTGTTACAATGTTGTAAACGGATTTTGCATTTCCTCAGTCACATTTTTTGAGCATTTCCTTGCACCAATTGAAATGAACCTGTTTCTGAGCTTCAGTTAAATTATTCGGAATCCACTGGAAACAGATCTTATTCACAACTAAATGTTCATGCAAAATCAATTTTACTGTGATATACCTAAGGATGCCTCTATCTCACAGTAATTCACATGATGTCATGAAATAACAGGTATAAAAAACAGTAAAAAATGTTACAAAGCACAGTTTACTAACAACAATGAGACATAAAATGATTATTTCATGAAAGAACCAAGGGAAGATATGAAGCAGGAAGAAATGCTGATAGGCATCTTTTATTCCTTCAACAAAGGATTTACAGACACAACAGGTAAACTTTTGTCCTTAGTCTTTTTTGTGCCAAGGACTTTATTTTTTATATAGCACCTATTTCAACATTGTGGATTGTTTGACGGGAATCCATTCCTCCAGCTACATAGCCATTTGTTAACACCAGCAACACGTATTTCCAATTGCCACGGTTACAGTAGAACAAAAAATTCACTAGTATTGGCTGGCAGTGTATGCTGTACATACAAACAAATTTTCCTATTCTGTTACTCATTTCCCTTTATTTTACAAAATTACAATTACAAATAACCTGTCAGCCAGCTATGCTTATGGCATCCTGTTACGAATAAATAATTTTGTTCCAACACTGCACCAATATTGGGTTTATATTACAAAATACCCTTATGAATAAAGGAAACAAAGAAACTGCCGCGAGGCACTGAAAATAAGATAGGATAGGGAAAATAAACAGTTACCCGTCACTTACCACAGATGAAGGCAGGAGGGCGAGACACGTAAAAACACAAACAAACGAATTGCACAATATTTCGACTTTAGTCTTAGTCATGTGGAGCGAGACATATGGCAGGGGGAAAGATGTGGTCACATCCCAACCCTTTCCTTATGGTTTGGTTCCACTTATATCCTTATGGTTTGGTTCCACTTCAAAGACCAGTTTTGTACACTTCAAGCTTGAATTAAAATAGTGAACAACAGTTCAAAGACAATACAGCAAAGTTTAATATGCAATAAGTGTAGATCATAAGTATAGCAAGAATGTGTGAAGTACACAATAATTTATGAAATTTGTTGAGGACAAAATTTCCCACAATGTTATCTATTGAAGTTTTGATGTGGAATTTGTTAGTTCTAATTTTCTGGGGTCTACATTATTCATAGTAACAATGAGATGGTTACGTGGAGTGTGTTATAGGTGCATAGGCTTTCTAGAACCATAAAAAGGGGGGTTAATTCAATTCCTCTAACCTTGAAAATTTATAATAAAAACATCTCGAAAATAAAAATCATAATTCTTAAGTGTATGAAATTTGCCACATTCATTTTTACTGGTAATACTGATGAAGACAATCATTTTGATATCCAGTTTACGTAGTCTAAAAATTTTACCGACAATGGAAAACATGTTAAACAATAAATTGTTGGTCATTTTAATAGATAGCCCAAATTTAACTATCACAATAGGTTGTCAGCATCAGAAACGCATTCTGACCAAAGTTTGAGGCAGTAAGTAAACCCTAAGTATATTTTTAGAGGAAGAAAGAAAATAATCTTTCTTAATCAAATAGTTAGGAAGCAGAAAATATGCTCAAATGCTAGGAAAAAATTTATATAACAATAATATAATAACAGTTTAACAAGAAGTTAGAAATTTAGGGGTGAAAAGCAGAATGTTCTTATATGAATTTGTGAATGTCACTACAGAAAAATCACAGATAATGTACGTCATTTACCTGCCCGCACACGAAGATAAGAGTGATAAAGGAAGGATTTGCAAAAAGCCAGATAGATGTCAAAAGGTAGAGCAGATAATTTCAAGGAAACTGAGAAAATTTAATTGCAAGTTATAACACATTAAGTGAGATATTAATTTCTTTAAGTTTTAAGAGCATACCAAGAGGACGAAAATGGTATTAAAAGTTGAACATAAAACAAAAAATTGAAAGATTTCACCGAAATAAAAAAAAAAAAAAGCGAAACAAATGTCAATATAAGAAGAGGATTAAAAGGAATCCTTTATTAGTCAAATCTTCTCAAGAAACTAAATATTTTAAAAGATAAACTCAAATAATTAAAATTAACCTTCTAAAATTAATAGTGACTAAATAAAGCAATTTGAGACAAAATTTATAATAACAAAGTATTCAGCATAAAGACTTTTGTCTTGCTATGCAGTTTGAAACAGAGCAACCTGTGTAGGATGGTTCCATGGTTTGGTAGGAGAAGCTGCACTTTTAGTTTTTATCAAACATGTAACCTTGGCACTTAGAAAATTTATCCCCGTCCGGGCATCCAGATTTGGGTTTTCCATGGTTTCTCAAATCACTCCAGGTAAATGCCGGGATGCGTCCTTCAAAAAGGCCATGGCCGAATTCTTTCCCATTCCTTGCCCCCCATCCTTTCTTGTCTCTAAAGACCTCGCTGTTAAGAGACTTTAAGCAGTTAACAAACAAAAAAAACTTTGCAGTTTGAGACACGTTGCCAGACTCTAAAATATTTTGAGTGATGATAACTTAGTTTATTGCTAGTGGAGACTACTATGAAGTACTTTAAAGGTTTTTGAACAATGGGATGAAATTTTTCTTCATCTTTCACAATAAGTTGGGGATTTTGTGAAAGCATCTCTGGAGTGACTGCTTTCTTTTTCAAGGACTTTCGAAGATCTGATGCTATGCTAGGGCATTATAATCTCACACCCTTCAGACTTTAAAAGAATATATTGATTCATTTCCAGCAGTGACTTATTTCTATGCATGGAACCTTTCATCTATTATACATTTTGGTAGTATTAAAACAGATTGGAGTCCAAATTTCAGTTTAACCTAGCAGAAACTTTTATTTAGGTATCTGATGAGATAACATTTACAGTCACATTTTAAGCAAATATATTTTGTGTACCTCAGCAAGATAGTTTTGTTTAACAAGTGGTTGAAAGAAAAATTAGATTATACATAGTTGTATAGCAAATTTGCAGCATTTATCTTGTTTGAGCTCATGAATTTCCCATACAAATTAGGGTCAATGTAGCAGTTGAAGAAATTAATCTATTTTACCTGTGATCGCAAAACAAGTTAGTATTTGAGGCACATTGTAGTACAACTACCATGTGCAATGATAGGAAAGGCTTTCCATATGGTTGGACTGGAATAGGTTATAGCAGCCGGGTGCATGGTGCAAGTTTTGCAGTGAGGTCTGTTGAGTGGAAAAGATCCATGTGGTGACTCTGGAAAATCTCAGGGGGAATATTTATGGACTAAAATAACCTTGAGACTGGGTAGTCTGCTGAAATGTGTGGGAAATTTTGGGGAGAAGGGTATACATTTCAGGTAAGAAATGTGTGAAGTCAGAATTCTATTAATGGAGAGCATTGTGTGTTGATTACAGGGCTATGACAGATTTTTAGAAGTGCAGGGTGAGAGTAGTTATATGGAGGGTCGTTGACAGCAAAACAGATATGTAACTGTACAAGATCTCCATAGTAACAGTGAGAAATAGGGGCTTGTGATAAATTTCAGGAGTGCTGGGAGAGGGATCCTCATCAGAAGACATGCATCTGCCACAGATGTAAAGAAAGGAACATTTGGTATGCATTCAATGACATATGTTAACGTGTAAATAATGTTGTAATTATTGATGTGGAGAGAGGTGTGAAGGACACTGTAAGATAACATTCCATCTGTGGCAATAGCACAAGCCTGTACAGGAATACAAAGTCGTTAGATAGTCAGTCATACTCGAGTTGTAGAGTGATGTTATATGTGTGTGTGTGCATGTGCATAGCCACTACTGCCCACTAATGATTACAGTAGCGGAAGGCGAAGCTTGGATTGTGGATTGTGCCTGTAGGTTTTGTGGACTAAGGGGGTAAACAGCAACTCAACCCTGATGACTTTAAATCATTTGCATTTGCAGATGATGTTCTGATTTGGGGATATACAGAAGAGGAAGTGCAACAGAAACTGGATCTCTGGAATAAGCATTTTAAGGAATTTTGCCTTAAAATAAGCCACACAAAAATGGTGATTATGGCTGTCAGCAGACAAGAATATGAAGCTCGTTATCTATCTGGATGGCGAACAATTGAATCAAGTGGATAATTTTCAGTACCTTGGCAGTAAAGTGACCTCTGACAGTCGATCCCAGAATGAAATTACCAATAGGGTACAAAAATTAGCTCAGTTTTACCATCAAGTTAGACACCTTTTGTGGGACAATCATGTACCAATTACAGCTAAAATGGCACTGTATAGTTCGTACTTCTTATCAAATACAACGTTTATCTGTAAGTATGTACCACTACCAACAGAGATGAAAACAGACTCCAGGCGGCCGAGATGAAGTTCCTGAGATCAATGGTTCAGAAAACCAGAAGAGACGACATCAGGAATGAAGTGATCTGCAGACAGATCCCAGTCAGTGAAACCCTCCGAGAAAAAATTGCCAATGCAAGACTGTGATGGCTAGGACACGTCAAGCGGATGGACCCTACAAGATCACCGAGGATATGGCCAGCCCAGAAGGAGATGGACTGATCTTGTGAAATTGGACCTACAGGATAATGGTGTACAATGGTCCAAAATCCAGGAAAAGGAAACATACTGTGACAGGCAAAAGTGGAGAGCGCTATTACACCGCACCCGGGAAACTGGAGACGGAAGATGATGATGATGAGATTCAAACTTGGGATTTCTCCAGTAATTTTGACAAAAAAAATTCTTTGCTGCTATTTGTGGTGACAAAGGATAAACACTTGCATCCCGAATGCCCTAATCAATACAGTTTCACCTTTTTTGTCTTTATGGTTGCATCTTGCGGGTTTCGCATGTGTCATCACTCTTCATCTTCTTTTCCCTCTCTCCTTTTCCATTCTATTTGCTTGAGTTGAGCATCCATATACTTGTATTACAGTTTTCATGCTTAAAGGGTAACTATCCAAGGAACAGTTGAGGGAACTAACCCAGATTTGGCTGATATCTTTAAAATTCAAAGAACAAAAATTTGATCAAGTTCTGAATGCCAGCAAGCCAGATTTGAAACTTACATTAAATATGGTACTCAATACGGACCTTAAATTAACTACTGTAAACCTCAATTCCAAGTTTGAAAATTTTAAAACTGAACTGAAGTCAGATGCTGAAAATTGAAAGACATTCTATAAATAAAACTCCGAAATTCTCTATCAATAATTGTTACAAGAACACAAATCCCAAATAGCTGAATCAAAAAGGGTCTAGAGAAATATTGGATGATGTGTAATATGCAAGCAAATGATCTGTCTGTTCAATTCAACACTTTCGAATAAGAAGTTGCTGATGTGATGTGTCGTCTGTGCCAGAAAGCAGGTGCCTTGTAGGGACAATGTATGCAATTACAAGAAAAAAGCAACAGCCATCGCCATCATATTGAGGTAATATGGAATCGGGTGCAAACTTTACAAGAAAGCCTCCAACAGGACTATGTGGAAGTGAAGTTTGACATCAAAGGGCTAATAATGGAGATGGAATGAATATATGAGGATGCTGAACAGATGAAGGTTTCAAGTGGTTCTCTTAGATGAGAAAGTAAATGTACAGTCCCCCTTGATCATAAAAAAAAGTAGCAGAGAAGCAAGTATAGTTCCATTTATCGGAAGTATTAAAGAACAAGCTCTGCAAGTATGATTGGACAATAAATTGTTCAATGGCTTACTTTGCCTTTAGTGATGAAAAGATTGACTGGGAAGAGTTTTTTGACCAGAGTGGAATCCACTTTTTACCATTGCAGATGAAAAAGAAAATCAATATAGTGCTGACATACTTTAAGATGGGACCCAGACAATAGGCTGATCAATTTGAAGAGAACTATGAAATTTTTGCACATTTCAACATATATTTTTTTAAAATCATTTCTGGTCAGCTAAGTGACAGATCACTGTTAAATCGGGACTGATGTTGGGGATCCACTATTATCCGATTTCTTTATGCTATACATCATGCCAGCCTCAAAGAAAGGAAGAATATGTTCGAATGACTGCTGCTAGGCTACCAGAGCAGACACAGCTGACACTTACTAGCCAAAAATCTGTTCCATTAAAGATGCTGTGCACATGTTGAGGAGCTAGATGTATAGGAGCAAAGGATGAGGAGGGAGAGACATGAAAAGTGATATGAGTACTCATTTTCAAGATAAGGGCTCATGTGAAGAAACATTCAGAGGAGAAAACTCATACCATCAGGATTAAAGAAAGAAAGGAGACATTAGTGAAAGGAGTGGAGAAAGAATCTTTGATATGAGGGATGAGAGAAGAACAGACTTGGAATGGGTTGTGCGAAAACCAGAATAATCAACTCTTAAGAGTGTGGAACTGAGAGCGGCAACACCACCAGAGAGCAACTTGAAGCATTTAAAATAGTTTCAGGAAGCGAATACGAAGCTTTTATACTCGACACTCCTGAAAAAGCATTATTCCTAGAAGGCGTTACCAGTCGTACCAATATGGCTGCTTTTGCAAATTTAATTTTGAACCAGGTGCAGGTACAACAATCCCAAGCTATTAAAGAATTCCAAGATGCTCAATCTAATAACATTAGATGTTTCTGCTTTTGCAGGTCATCCTGCACATCCTCTTCCAAGTCTGGTGGTCATTCCAAGATTTTTCATCCATCACTTTTCTGCAAACGACTCCATTATCCTCTGCATCTTTCTTAACTTGGTCCATCCATCATGATAGAGGTCTTCCAATTGGTCTCCTTCCCTTCCTGCTGTTCAGCAGTGTTACTTTCGCATCCTCCCCTCCTCCATCCTCATAACATGACCCAACCACTGCAGTATTTTCCTTGTTAACATCTCTTCTAACGCTCCCACTTGTAGTCTCTCCCTGATGATTTCATTTCTGATTTTATCTTTCCACATCACATTCTTTATCCCTCTCAGAAACCTCATCTCTGCTGCCTGCAACCTGCTAATGTCCCTCTTTGTCCATGTCCATGTTTCAGAACCATAAGTCAGTATGGGCTGGTATTACTTTATAGAGCAGAATTTTTTGCATCCATTCCTAGGTTCCACCTCCAGATTACATCCTTTATCTGATGATATAATTGTCCACTCTTCATTACTCTCTGACCTATTTCTTCCTCCATCTTTCCATTGATAGTTACACTGCTTCCCAGATAAACGATTCTGCCCATTCCAATTTCTTGCCATCAAGTAACACATCCTTTGAAGGGCCAATGTTTCTTGTTATTTTCATTATTCTGGTCTTTTCCACACTAATCTCCAGGCCACAATTACCCACTGCAGCCCACCGTTTCCGTAATTCTCTCTCCAGATCCTGCTCTGTCTCCTCCGATATTTTGATGTCATCAGCATATGCTATAATGTTGAGCTCTGTATTATCTCTGTATCCCTGGAGTTCTGTGATTACTACATCAAACAGGACAGGTGACAAACCACTTCCTAGTCTTACTCCTCTTTCCATGTGAAACCATTCTGAATGTTTGTTTATTATTTATTTATTTATTTATCAATCTTGTTTCATGGATCCCTGCCGAGGAAGGACCTCTGGGATGTGAAACATGTCATGTTTACTGTCTGTGTGTGATTTGGGAAAGAACCCAAATCTGGATACCCGAAGGGGGATTCGAACCGCCGTCCTCCCGAATGCAAAGCCAGAATGCTAGCCGTTACACCACCACACTCGGTAACTGTGTCGTGAGAATGTTTGTTGGCAAAAGATTGAGCCAGTAGAATGCTGTTCTGAGTGTACATACCTGCAAATAATTTTGGGTCGAGTGTCCATTATTGTAACAGTTAAGTTGGCACATGTCTGGCACTGACCTGTGACTTGAAGGTGTGAATAAATTTCATAGTAACTGTATCGCAAGTGCTTCATGCTCTTTATTTTGGACTAGTACATTCCTTTTCTGATTAAACTATTTGAAACAGTGAACAGCATTTCCCAGAATATGGATGGTGGCCTAATTTTATATTATTGAACTTGTACAGCACTAACTTTAACTCATCAGTCAGGCACCACATAAAGCTAGACAGTGCACGGTCAAATCTTATAAACAATGAGTGGACTTAATAAAGAAGTTAACCTTTAGCAGTGAACTAAACTAACAGAAGGATACGATAGCTATTAATTCCAGTGCAGTGACAACTTGTTGTTGGTATTAAAATAATAGTACAATCTCAAAAGACCAGAACCAACATCTTATCGTTACAATAATATTGATGGATGTGGAGTAACATCACCAATCTAATTAATGTGAAAGGACACAATTATTATTAAGATATATATTTAATTCAATTGCAATGAAGCACACGTTCTGGTGGCAATTTCCATACACATCCATCCTTCACCTACCTACATTTGCCTTCTACAAATTTTAACATTAAATTCTTTCATTGTTTTTGGTAAATTATTCATCATTTCCCTTGGTAACTTATTCCAATCCCTGACAACCTTACCTTAAAAGGAGAATCTTCCTATAATCTTGAACCTGAAATCAAGTGCCAGCTTGTGGTTATGGTCATCTTTTCCCTTTCAAGCATTACTTTTCATTCTTTTGCCAATATCTTTGCATGCCTCATAACCAATATATGCCTTGTACACTCCCATGACCCTCTTCACCCTCCTCCTGTCCCATTCCAGCTCTTTTATCACATCTGTTACTGATTGCATTATAATTTCCAAAAACAAGGGCCCCATACACTACCATATTCAAGCAATGATCTGACCAAAGTTTTGTAACCCAATTCCTTTACTTCTCTCGTACATCCCCTCATCACTCTCACCAACAAGTGCAGAATTTTGAAACCTTTTCCTACTAATAATAGTAATCTATACAAATAAAAATCAAATGTTGTTGATTGGTACCCCCATCATTAGAGAATGACTGGACTGATGACGCTATTTTTTTCTTCAAAATGTTCTTAATAATCTGATTAATGTTTTTACGGAAAGAAAAATTGTAAATGTTGCTTAGGAAATTTTGGAAAAATTCAAAGTACATTTTTCTATACACCAATAGCTAATTATTTTTATTATATACTAGACAACCCGTGTGAAAATTTTGCCAATAAAATATGATGAATAGTTAAGTTGAATGCTTGGAATATAATGAAAAGTAGAAACGCACTTTTGTAGCAAATATTTATTTTGTTTAGTGCAATAGGTGTAAAAAAATACTTACAACATATTACGAAATAGAAAAATTTAAAACACAGTGTATGTACGTCAAACTGTCACTGACCTTAACAGAATACAACAAACCTGAACAAAATGCACACATCTCTGTGATATGTGTTGCTGTGCGAGTAAAATGTTTACATTCGAATTGTAAAGTGAAACAAAAATGTTTCCGTAACAGGAAAAAATATGAGAGAAGCAACTTATTTTATAAAAAACAGTTTACTGACATCTCTGTGAAATCCGCTGCTGCAATCTAGGGACTTGTCTTTGAACAGTTTCGTATGCGCAATCACTTTAAGCATCAAATTTCGAAAAATAATTTCTTATTTTATGATTTCACCTAATTAGAGACCTTAATCTTTAAGACAATATGTCATTTATCGATTTCAGTTATGTATCAAAGGAGATAAAAAACTCGTAATTAAAAAAAACGTTGTAGGAATAATATTAATACTTTTGATCTTTAAGTGCTGAATTCAAAAAATTCCTTTTATAAAATATGGTGTGACCAAAGCAGACACCTTGGTCTTTAAAATGATACCTCATTTATCAATTTCTGTTAGGTATCAAGGGAAATAATTGGCTCATGACAGAAAAATGCGTTGTAGAAATATTAATACTTTAACTTTAATGGTTTTCCATGGTTTCCCAAATCACTCCAGGCAAATGCCGCGATGCTTCCTTCAAAAGGCCATCGCCGAATTCCTTCCCATTCTTTGCCCCCCATCCTTTCCTGTCTCTAAAGACCTCGCTGTTAAGAGATGTTAAGCAGTTAAAAAAAAAAAAAACACTTTGATGGTCGAATTAAAAAAAAAACAACCTTTTATTAAAATATGGAACAGAGGACCTTACGAAGGCCTCAGTCATTTAAATGAAACCTCATTTATCAATTTTGTTTAATTACCAAGGGAGATAAATGACTGGAGACACAAAAAATGCAATTTAGAAATACTGATATTTTTTTTCTTTAAGGGTTCAATTCAGAAAATTCCATTCTTAAAATATAAATTTGACCACAGCGGAGACCTTAATCTTTAGCATGATACCTCAATTATCTATTTTGGTTATGTATTAATGGAGATGAATGACGCGTGACAAAAAAATGCGTTGAAGAACCATTGATACTTTTTCCCTGTAAGGGTTGAATTCCAAAAAATTTCTTTGTTAATATATGATTTCACCAAAGCAGGGAACTTACTCTTTTCAATCTTACTTCGTTTATCGATATCAGTTTGATATCCAATGAGATAAATGGCTCGAGACAAAAAAAAACACATTTTAGAAATATTAATATTTTTGATATTTTTGCCATTTAAGGGTTGAATTACTAAAAATTCCTTTCTTAAAATACGTATACTGTTACCACGGCTGAGACATTAATCTTTAACATGATACTTCATTTATCTATATCAGTTATATATGAAGGAAGATAAATAGCTCGTGACACAAAAATGTGTTGTAGAACAATTGGTATTTTTTCCCTTTAAGGGTTGAATTCCAAAAAACTTCTTTCTTAATGTATGATGTCATCAGAGCGGAGACATTACTCTTTACAATCCTACTTCATTTATCGATTTCAGTTTTATATCCAAGGAGATAAATGGCTTGAGACACAAAAATAACATTGACATTTTTGCTCTTTAAGGGTCAAATTACGAAAAATTCCTTTCTTAAAACATAATGTTACCATGGCGGAGACCTTTATCTTTAGTATGATACCTCATTTATCTATATCAGTTAGATATGAAGGGAGATAAATGGCTTGTGACACAAAAACGCGTTGCAGAAATTTTAATATTTTTGCCCTTTAAGGGTCAAATTCCAAAAAATTCCTGTCTTAATATATGATGCCACCAAAGTGGAGATATAATCTTTAAAATAACACTTAATTAAATGATTTCAGATACGTATCCAGGGAGATAACTGACTCGTAACACAAAAATAACATTTTAGAAAAATTGACATTTTTGCCCGTTAAGTGGAGAATTTAAAAAAATTCCTTTCTTAAAATATCCTGTTACCATGGTAGAGACATTAATCCTTAATATGATACCTCATTTACCTATATCGGTTAGATGGGAAGGGAGATAAATGGCTTGTGACACAAAAACGCTTTGCAGAAATATTAATACTTTTGCCCTTAAATGGTCGAATTCCGAAAAATCCCTGTCTTAATATATGATGCCACCAAACCGGACATCTTAATCTATAAAATGATTCTGCATTAAACGAATTAAGATAGGTATCCAGGGAGATGAATGACTCATAACACAAAAAAACAGTATTTTAGAAGTATTAACAATTTTGCCAATTAAGGGTCAAATGGGCAAATGTAGGTAGGTGCAGGATAGGGGGAAGATGGGTGTGTAGGGAAATTGCCACCGGAGCCTGTGCTCCATTGCAAATAAATTAAATTCTTTATTCTTTATAAAATTCCAAAAAATTCTTTTCTTAAAATATGATGTGACCAAAGTGGTGACCACAAGCTTTAATATGATACCTCATTCATTGATTTTGGTTAAGTATGAAGAGAGATAGTGGCTTGTAGCAAAAAAACACGTTATAGAAGTAATATATATGTACATGTTCATAATGGTGCAAATAAGGTTTTTAGAGAAAAAAAAATTGGAAAAGTTTCCCAGAAAATTGGAAAATTCACAAAAACACTGATGGTACTTTTTTCTAAGTAACAATTTGGCTAATTTGTTTTCGATGTTCGTAAAAGTCAGAATAGATTTTTTTAGATAAATAAAAAATGGAAAATTTGTGAAAAAAATGAAATTGACTTTTTTATATACAAAGATAGATAATTATTATTTTTTTTTTTTTGAAAATTTGTTGATATTGGTTTGAATAAAGAGAAAGAAAAATTGGTAAAGTTCCCTGCCAAACATGAAAAGTTGCCTGGAGATTGGAAAATTCAGGAAAACTTGAAAGTGCTTTTTTCTTTGGATCGATTTGACTTTTAGAAAGAAAAATTGAATCATTTACCTGAACAACTGGAAAATTCAGGGAAGACTTAAAATACATTTTTCTATGGACCAACTTGACTACTTTTTAAATTATGTAATGGTGTAAATAAGGTTTTTAGAAAAGGAAAAATTGATAACATTTCCCAGAAAACTTGAGAAAAAACTGAAGGTACTTTTTTCTATGCAACGAGTTAGCTATTTTTTTTTTTTAATGTTCATAGTAGTCCGAATAAGGTTTTTATAGAAAGAAAATTAGAAATTCGTGAAAAAACTGAAATTGAGTTTTTTATGTACTGATTTGACTATGTTTTTAAAATTGAAAAAGATTTTTAGAAAAAGAAACCCTGGAAAACTCAGAAAACTGGAAGTAGTTTTTCTATGGACTGACTTAGCTAATTTCTTAAAAAATGTTCTTAATAGTCCAAAGTAGGTTTTTAGAGAAAGAAAAGTTGGAAAATTTATGAAGAAAAATTGGAAACTTAAATTGCTCTTTTCTATTGGATATTTTTTTTTTTAATGTTCATAATACTTCGAATAAGTTTTTTAGAGAAAGTAAAATTTTAGATTTTGCCCAAAAAATTCAGGATAACTTAAGTAATTTCTTCTATGTCGCAATCTGGCTAGATATTTAAATGTTCATAATACTCTGAATAAGAAAAATTGGAAAAGTTGCACAGAAAATTTGGAAAAACAGACAGCGATTTTTTCTATGGACCAATATGGCTAATTACTTTATTAAAAAATGTATTTAGAGGAAGAAAAATTGAAAAAGTTGGTGAGAAACTTGGAAAAATAGGGAAAAACTGAATGTTCTACTTTCTTAATGAACTCAAGACCATCACAATTTATACGATGGATATGCATAATTCTTTTTTGTTTTGTTCCTTATGCTCAGGGAAAGGAAATAACACAGTTCAATGTTTGTTATTAAAAAAACTGGAAGATCTAGAGAAATATGAGAGAAAAACGTACTCCAGTCTGAATTAAAATAAAATTACCTTTGTTTTAGCTGTTCTTCATGATCTGTCCAACAAATATAGTTACTTTATTTCTATATCATGGATATTAATTCAGGATATGTGATTTATGATAACGAACAAGGCATTACCTCAATTAGACATGACACAACCCTATCGACCAATGCACGATGCATTTAATCATGAGTAGAAATGCGAATACCAACATGATTGCAATTCATTGAGAGCATCATTTTGAACTAATTCTCTGCTGTTGAAAAATATGCACATGACACTCTCATGAAAGTTGTGAGTGATGGAACTAGAGGTATTTTATTCTTGGATGCTCACGGTGGAAATGGAAAAGTTTGTCGATCACATTGATTTTGGTAAAAATTCGCTCACAGAATGAAATTGCACTTACACTTGCTTCATCAGTAATTGCAGCTATGTTGTTGGAAAGCAGTCAAACAGTTCATTGAGCATTCAAGTTGCTGCCTAATATGCTATTCAATGAAATCCCAATGTGCAACTTTTTGAAGAACTGTGTAAGGGCCAAAGATTTTTGCAGCAATGCAAATTGATCATCTGGGATGAATTTGCGATGGCATATAAAAGGCATTAGGCTGAACGATACAAGATATACGAAACAATCAAAACCAGTTTGGTGGTGTGATGATCGAAATTTAAATAAAACCCCTTGAGATTTATTGAGATTTCAAATTTAATGAAAGGAAAGAAATCATTTAACATGAGATTCTGACTCTGGTCAATTGTGAATTAAATTTTGCAACAAAAACCCATGGTTCCAAGTCAATCACATTCCAGGAACATCACACATTTCCAGTATACTGCATATACAGTTCATCTCAAATGTAAAATTTTCCATTGGCTTAATTCTTAATGTACTCCTCCTCAAATAATTCCATTATCACAATCATTAACAAATACAATGATTACTCAGAAATACGTTTTTTTCAATCGCTTTTTACAAGTTCAAAATACGATCACAAACAAATTTATTGAATTTTGACTATGATAACTGTCGAGTCAGCTAGTAATCATAAAAATATTTAAGTAGGAATATTAAATGAAAGATCTATAAAATATAACTAACAATAATAATACAAGTTAATATCTGCTAACTGAACAATTTTGACAATTGTTTTACATTAAGTGCTGTAAGAATTTAGTCCAAATCCACAACCTTCCTGGAACCCCGCAGTTGGGAACTAACTTACCATCATATCCTTGACACCAGAAACCTTCTTGGCCCCAATCTACTATAAGACCCTTCCAGTATGCCCAACAGATATCATATGAAAGCAGCAGTACCACAACGAATAAATAAACAAGAACATATTTTACAATTCTTCGGTATAAATGTTAATGATGTTTTGAAGTGAGACATATGAGAGTGACAGATGTGCACACACTACTTGATTAATTGGTTAACTGTCTCAATTATTGAAATTGTTTTATGCCCTTTGGGATGATTTCTATTGTTTCTGGACTTTAGACTGCATAAATTCATTAGCCTTTCACTATTCTTCCTCATTCTATATTCTCCTTCAACAATTTGTGATCTTCTAAGAGTATTGAAATATATTTCTCCAGGTTTTAAATAGTTTCGAAGATTTCCCAAAAAACTTCAATTTCTTACTAGATTTCTCTTCATTTATTGGAGCATTACTATATATCAATGTATAGTTTTTGTTTGTTCCTCATAATATCATAAGAGGAAAACTTTCTGAAGTTAAACTTAGACTGAACAGTGTCATGCCTAATAGAGATAATACCAATGGGGGAAATCAAAAAACGATTAGATTTGTAGGACATATTGCAAACTGTAATTTTATAGTTTATTGCAAAAGTTGTACCAAGTATGAAATGCTTCCCTTATTATCATTACTTTTTATTATTCACTAGCTGACCCGACAGACATCGTACTCTCCAAATTTCAATAAATTTGTTTGTGATTGTTTTGTGAAAAGCTTTTGAAAACATGTAAACAAAGAAAAAATCAGAAAAAATGTATTTCTGAGTGATTATTCTATTTATTAATGATTGTGACCATGGATATTCAATTTGAGGAGGAGTACTTTCAGAAGTAAGCCAACGGGAAATTTTACATGCGAGATGAATTCTGTGGCAGTACATCGCTGAAATGCTGGAAATGAGTGATGTGCCAGGAATGTAATTGTTTTGGAACTATTTGGTTTTGTTCCCAAATTTAGTTCACAATTAAATTAATTCAGAATTTTATGTTAGTCAAATGATTTATTTTCTTTTGTAAAAATGAAGTCTCAATGATTTTTAAGGTGTTTTATTTAAATTTAAATTCAGATAATCACATCACCAAACCAATTTTGATTGTTTTGTAAATCTTGCATTATTCGGTCTAATGCCTCCAAATAATTATGGGTCATCATAGATTCATCGCAAATGATCAGTTTTCATTGCTGCAAAACTTTGACCATCACACAGTTCTTCAAAAGGTTGGACGTTGGCATTTCATTGATTTGCAACTTGAATGAGCTGTTTAACTGCCTTCCAACAACTAATGAAGCAAGTGCAAGTGAAATTTCATTCTGTGAGCAAATTGTTACAAAATTTAATGAGATCAAAAATGTTTTTTTTAGTTGCACCAGGAGTGTACAAGAAGAAAATCACTCTAGTACCATCATTTACAACATTTATAAGAGTGTCATACCCATAGTTTTGTTGCTAATTCAACAGCGGAACGTTCATTCGAACTGATTCTCTCTTAAAGCATCAAAACAATATTGTTTTTCATGTTTCAACTCTTGATTAAATATGTCGTGCATCAGATGATAGAACACTGTCATGCCTAATTGAGATAATACCAATGGGAGGTAAAAAAAAAAAACCACTAGATTTGTTGGACAAACACCACAAAAAAGAAACAAAGGTAATTTTATTTTAATTTAAGTTGGAATGCATTTTTACATTTTTCTCCAGATCATCCAGTGCTATTTTTTAAAATAAAAAACATTCAATTAATTCCATCCCATGAGCATAAGGGTCAAAGAAAAAAAGAATTACACAGATCAATTATTCGAATCATGAGTTACGGTCTTGAATTCATACAAAAATCACATAGAAAAAGCACCTTCAGTTTTTCTTTCTCTAAAAACCAAATTCAGACTATTATGAATGTTAAAAAAATTAGCCAAATCGGTCCAGCTGTTCTCAAGTGATCTAATTACCAACAAACAGCATTTCATTTTTATTTATATGGATTACTACTACCATTTTCAATGAAATTACATTTCTATAGTGATTCTTTTTCCTTCACCCCACCCTACCCCTACTTTACCATCTTTTTTTATATATACACATATTTCTTTTTTTATATATACATATATTTCTTTTTTAAATAAATTACAGATAGTAATAAAATATCTCAACACTTTCAAGAATTCATTTGCATTGATGACTTACCAATTGCACCACTGACAGTTCCAAACAAAACACAACCTTGTGTTGGGGTTGATGTCTCACCAACATGTTGCATGACTAATGATCCATGTCTAAAAACATTTACCATGTCTCCTAAATGAAACTGCCCAACTTCTTGCATTTGTTGGCGTTCTTCATCTGTTGTAGCAGCACTGAAATGTGTGAAGAATTTGCTACATTAGAAAAATTAACTATAGATATTTTGCTCTCAAAGTAAACCCAACTACTTCCACTCTACCAACCTCTTCTCTAAAAGGGCTAAAAATACAGCTGAAATGCATCTTCAAATCTATATGATTATAAATCCATAAGCAAGCTACATCTGTCTGAGAGTTTGAGGAGGAATCACTACTGCACCAATTTGGATGTGTTTTCCACAGTTAGGAATCTTACAGTCTATCTAAGATCTGGTGTATACTTTATGACATTATATTGCAAAAAATGGAGCAAGACTTGATAGTTGGTTCATAATGAGAACAGATAGGTAACACAGACACACTGCTTCTGAGATGAACATTTCTATATGAGATCCCCATCAAAGATTGTGCCACAACAAAATACACTCCACTCTCAGATTCTGTTAATACTGTTTTTTAACTATGTAACTTTGGTTATTTATTTATTCAGTTTTAAGAAATATAGTACATTAGAATATGGAGAAAACATGAATGAAACCTATACATCAAAGATCAAAACTCTAATAAGCCTAACAAAAATTGTGGAATTTAATGCATGTTAAAGCTTATAAAGATACTATATTACAAATGTTTATGCTTTGCTAATAGAACGAAAAGAACAGGCAAATGCATTACTAGGCACATGCTAAGGTCTGCACAAATGAAGCAGTGGGATAATGTAAGTTACAAGTTTGCAGTAAATGTGATTAATTATGTGATATATACAAAACTGAATGGTAATAAAATCTAAGTTGCTTGTACAAGTATTGCTATGAAAAAGCCTCTTGTAGTTTTGGAGTAAGTGACAGTTAAACAAAGGATAGTTTTTTTTTAAATGTGTTTTGATATTGTCAACTTATACAAGAGTGGTAGAGCAAAGTACATGGAGCCAAATTACGTTGGATATCTTCCTGATAAAATATTAAGGTAACCTTGGAACTAAAGTTATAGGTGATATAAGGGAACATGAATTAGCCGTGATTGATATACGAGGATCTGGTGAAGCAGTAGGCAAAATGAAGGAGGTAACAACAAAATGTCACTGGTTTCAGAATTGAACAAATATTTCAAGGAAAGGTACAGTATGTTGAAAAAATATGGTAGTACAGTAAAAGTGAAGTAGGTGTATTTCAAAGAGATAATAAGAAAATCACAGAACCACATCTATATAAATAAAGACGAAATACTGTTAATTGGTAACAGCATCACTTGAGTACTGGGCTGATTTGACCAAATTTTTTTTTATGTTCATAACAGTCCGAATAAAGTTATTAGAAAAAGAAAAACTGGAAAAGTTGCCCAGAAAATTGGAAAAGTTTTCCGTAAAACGGAAAAAAATTAAAGTAATTTTAATGTTTGTAATGGTTTGAATAAGATTAAAGAAAGAAAAATTTGTGAAAGTGCTTTTATCAATGGAACAATTTTTTTTTATTTTTAAAAAATGTTCATAATAGTCCGAACAATAGTTTTAAAGAAAGAAGAATTGGAAAAGGTTCTCAACAAATTGGAAAATAGAGAGAAAATGAAAGTGCCTTTATTCAACGGACTGATTTGGCCAATTTTTTTAAAAATGTTTGTAATACAGTTTTTGGAGAGAGAAAAATTGTAAAAGTTGCCAGGAAAATAGGAAAATTGGAAAAAACTGAAAATGCTTTTTTTATTGGATTTTTGTACTAATGATTCGAGTGATAGATATTGTTTTGTTCCTTATGCTCCCGGGATGGAAATAACTCAATAAAAATGTTTTCTATTGAAAATGACTGGAAGATCTGGAGAAAACTATGGAAAAATTTATTTTAACCTAAATTAAAATGAAATTATTATTATTATTTTTTATTTTTGCTGTTTCACGATATGTCCAACAAATTTAGTTATTTTATTTCTATTCCACTGATATTGATTGAGGAGATGTGCTTGATGATGGTATTAGACCAATTAGTCATGACAGCATGCAATCATCCAATGCAAGACACATTTAATCAAGAGTCGAAACGTGAAAAACAAAATGGTTGTGATGAATTGAGAGCATCAGTTAAAACAAATGTTCCAGTGTTGAATTGGCAACAAATGTATGCTCATGAAAGTTGTGAATGATGGAATTAGAATGACTTTCTTCTTGAATGCTTCCAGTGAAACTGAAAAAAACTTTGATCTCATTGAGTTTGGTAACGATTGCACTTGCTTCATCATGAATTGAAGTTACGTAGTTGGAAGATGATCAAACGGCTCATTCAGCATTCAAATTGCCATTGAATATGCAAATCAATGAAAGTGCAACATGCAACCTTTTGAAGAACTTTGTGATGCCAAAGTTCTGCAGCATTGCAAACTGATTGTTTGGGATGAATGTACAATGACACAGAGAGTCCCAGGAGGCATTAGACCAAACAATGCAAGATCTACTAAACAAAATCAGTTTGGTAGTGCGAAGATCGAAACATAACTTGAAATTCATTGAGATTTCAAATTTAATGGAAGAAAGTAAATTACTTGGTTAACATGTATTAAACTCAACTGATTTAACTCAACTGTGACTTAAATTTTGGAACAAAACCACATGGTTCCAAGTCGATCACATTCCAGGCACACCACACATTTCCAGCATTTCAGTGGTGTACTGCCGGTAGAATTCATCTCGCATGTGAAATTCCCATTGGCACACTTCTGAATGTACTCCTCAAATTGAGTAATCATGGACACAATCATTAATAAATACAATGATCACTCAGAAATATGTTACTTTTTAAAAAGCTTTTCACAAATTCACAAAATGAGCCAAATTTATTGAAATTTTGACAGGATAACATTTTTTGGGTCAACTAGTATAAAATAAAGGAGGTGGGCAAGAAGAGAACACAACAGAATTAGAAAAAAAAGAAAAAAACATCAAGACAGTAAAAAAACACTTAAAACAACTAAATTAAATAAATTAATAGCAGCAAATAGGGAAGCTAAAAATGTGTTCATGAAGAATATTATGGCTGGCTGCACCATTGAAAGATGGAATTACGAATTTCTATGGCTACGCTAAAAAATGAAGGTAGAAGAAAGTATTCAAAACATTATGGATCAGGATGGAGACGAAGTAACCAAGAAAATAAAAGAGATAGAAATATTAAGCAAATGATAATATTGAATCCAGGAATGGGAGATGATAAATTAAGAGTTTCTCCATATAAAAAGAAATGACTAAAAGTTATAAAATGATTTGGAATACACTGAAAATACAAACAAATATAAAAGCTGGAATGCATAATAATTTAACTCAGGCATATTTTGGATAGGGGATATTCCTTGGCACCACCTTGAAATACTGTTAAAATTAATTCTGAAGACCTGTAGCATACCAGAGAACTGAAATAGTGCCATACTGGAGGGGAGATTATTAGGGTTGAAGATTACAGGCTGATTTGTTTTGATAATCTTTATGTGAAGCATCACCACAAACATCTGTAAGGAAAGTAACCGGTTTGTTATTCAGCAGCACTGACTGAGGAGAGGTTATCCATTTAAATCTCAGTTAGAGGCCTTAGTGCATACCATTTCAGATGAAATGACCAAATTGACTGTGTATTGCTGGATCACTTCAAGGTCTCTCCATAAAATATTGTAAGTGAGATACAAACCATAATGGTGGAGGGTAGTAAGGGATCCCGATTCTATGTATCAATTAAAATAGTTGGATACAGTATACAGGAGGCCAGCTAAATTTGTTTGTAGAGATTAACACAGGATACAAGAAGTAATTGATATGATAAAGGAGATGGACTGGAAGTCAAGGAGTGGATGAAGAGTGTGCTTGGACTTACATATACTAGCAATGAGACCTTGATTGAAACTAGTAAAAGTCGATGGGAAGAGATGGTTGCAAGTAAGACTTTCTTTCAGGCATAATGGAGTAGAATTTTTTTTTTTTTTTAGCAAACTTTTCTCAGTTTGCTTATTATTTCTTTTTACTTTTGGCAGTTGGTTCTCTGTTACCCTGTCAATGTGATCGCACCATTCCTTTCACCTTCATAGTACCCACCATCAAAGATCTTCAATGCTTCATTGTCAACAGCTGCTATCATTACACATCTCATTGCTAATTCAGTTTATTTTATTTATTTATTTTGTAAAGTTTGCACTTTCACTTACTCCAAAAAATTTCAGCTTCAACAGCATCAGGACTTATTTCTACTATATATATTATTACAGAAAGGGATATATGTCTATTGTAAATTTTTTCTTTTAATTTCCGATTTATTGAACCATGTGATGTTACAACTCGTAACGTGTTTGGAAATTTTTCCGTAATGTTCTAATTTCATTTTTGATGGTTCCTTGATTAATGTGTCTTTGTTTCAGCTGTTAATAATATTTGTAGCTTGAATTCCTTAAGTGCCCATGAGAAATCAAAAAGCAATCTCTAAAGTTGTCTTTACTGTGGGCAAATAATACTTTATCATCAACATAATGTATTAATTTTTTCTTATTTCCAATTCTGAATCTCCTTTTAAGGTCCCTGAATGTTCGTTTTACAGTATCATTCATGATCATATTGAACAGGATTGGACTAAGAAAATTTCCTTGTCAAATTCCTTTATTAATTGGAATTCCTTCAGTTCCTTTCAGTGTCACCAACTTAATTCTCATGTAGTTATTTGTGAATGTCGCATATTAAGGTGATTATTCTGCAAGAATTTATTTGTTTTATTCCACACAGCATCTTAATAAATCTTTTCTGTGCTACAAAAACATTTTTTAATTTGTGAAGAGATTCACCAAAAATAATTCAATAAGTCTTGACTGAATGAAAATAAGAAGGGAACACCTGTTTCGTTTATTCTAGATCTGCTGATAGTGAAAGCATTCTCATTGCATAGGCAGTACTACTAACTTCTGTAGTAGTAATGCTGCTATATGTTCTTACCAACTGAGTTTCTCTTCTATCTGAATGCCAACCCTTTGTTTTATTTCAACAAAACTTATTGTTGCAATCACAAAGTATTTACTTGACAAAGTTATGTAATAAAACATTGAACTTAATATCAAATATATCCAAGCACTAGTTTACACATTGTTGATGTTGACTGTTATGGAACTTCATAAATCACAAGGGGACAACTTGAACAACAACGTAATGGGAAAGGAAGGCAATGTTGACATTCATGACTTAAGACATCCTGTTTTGAAGACAGAATTTGATAGAGCTCTGAGTGACTTGAAAGCAAGTAAGGCAGTTGGAATTGATGAGATCCCTGCAAAACTTCTTAAATCCCTAGGAGAAGAAGGAATCAAAAAATTGTTCAATCTGATATAAAAAAAGTTTTGAAACTGGAGAAATTTCAACTGATTTTAATGAAAATATCATCTTCACACTTCCAAAGAAAGCATAAGCCAACAAATGTGAGAACCACACCATTAGTCTAACATCACATGCTTTAAAATTACTAAGCAGAATAATATACAGAAGATTGGAAAGGGTAGTAGAAGAGATAGTAGGATCAGTTAGTTAGGGTTTAGGAAAAACCGCGGTACAAGGGAAGGGATTCTGGCCTTAAGATTAATACTTGAAGGGCAGATCAAGAAAAACAAAGATACTTTTATGGCGTTTGTTGATTTATAAAAAGCTTTTGATAATGCTAGGTAGGACAAGATGTTCAAAATTTTAAAGAAGTCAGGTCTAAAATATTGAGATAGAAGAATCATTTATAAACTATATAAGAACCAAGTGGCTATAATGAAAGTAGAGAATCAGTTAAAAAGGGTGTGAGACAAAATTGTAGTCTATCCCCATTAATATTCAACTTGTATCTAGAGGAGGCAATAAAGGAAGTAAAAGAAAAATTATCATGTGGTATACATGTTCAAGGAGAAAAAAATCAATTTGCTACGATTTGCTGATGACACTGTCTTGTTAGCAGAACAGGCTGAGGATATTGAGAAGTTACGGAATGGCATGAAGAAAATACTGAAGGAAGATTTTGGATTGAATATAAATCAAAGCAAGACAAAAGTGATGAAATGTAGCAGAAATGATACCAATACTAGTAGATTAAATATAAAAATAGGATCAAATGTAATAGAAGAAGTAAGAGAATTCTGCTACTTGGGAAGCAAAATTACAAAGGATGGCAGAAGCAGGAAGGATGTTAAAAGCAGAATAGCAATAGCAAAAGGAGCCTTCAAGAAAAAGAGAAATCTTTTAGATTCAAATATTGATCTAGGACTTAGAAAGAACTTTCTAAAACTCTATGTGTGGAGCACAGCACTTTATAGTAGCGAAACATGGACTTTAGGAATACCAGAAAGAAAGAAAATTGAAGTATTTGAAATGTGGTGCTATAGAAGAATGCTGAAAATTAAGTGGGCAGACAAAGTATGAAATGAATGAGTTTTGGAAATGATGGGTAAGGAAAGAAGTTTGTGGAAGAAGCTTACAGAAATAAGAGATAGGCTCGTAGGTCACATTTTTGAGACATGCTGGATTGGTTAATATGTTAGTGGAGGGAACAGTCGAAGGTAAGAACTGTTGAGGAAGATGAAGGTTAGAATATATGAAGCAGATAACTGAGGACTTGGGTTGTAAGGGATATGTAAAGTGGTTAGCACTAGGTAAGAAGGGATGGAGGATTGCATCAAACCAGTCGAAAGGCTGATGACAGCAAAAAAAATATAAGGTTAATGAATGGCTAAATAAAAACTTATTAAGTTTGAATGTGGCTAAAACAACATGTTAGGTGATAAGGAAAATATTTTTTAGGGAACAGGCAAGGCCAATGTAGTTTGTTGTAATGAATGGAAATAAAATTGAGTACAAAATTACAAATTTCTTGGTGTAGTTATAGATAATAAGCTTAAGTTTGTAGATAATGTTGATTGCATAAATAAAAAAGGAGCAAAGAGGGTAAATTTAATCTACAAATTAAGAAAAATATCATCTAAACCAGTTAAAGAGCTATAGTTTAAAACAATTGTGCTGCCTCATATTAGATAAGAGACGAACTGAAAATGTAAGTAAAACGATAAAGAACTTATGATATTTGTATATTGAATAGGAAATAATTAGAGATGTACTGACTTTTGTATACAGGTTGGAAAGTGGATTGTTACAAACATATGTTTCTAGGCTACAATAAAAGAATAATGATGTACATAATTACAAGATAATGCAGAAAAATCAGATCCATTTAAGTAATAATAAAAGTAGTAAAGCACAAAAAATATTGCTCAAATGTTTAACAATGAATATCAAATTACCAGAAGAAATAAATAGGTACGGAACAGGTTTGAGAGAAAAGCTGGTTAAATGGCTAGAAGAGAGAGAATTTAAGGGCTCTTTGTAAAGGTTCTATGAAATTAACAACTTGGTTTTCATTTTTTTCCTCTTTTTTTAATATGATTTTTGAGTTGTGTTGTACAGTATTTATATTAGCTACAGGCTATTTGAAAATAAATAACTTTCAACAGTAACAGAAATACACCACTACGAACAACGAGGCATGTGCACGCTGCAAATGTAGCAATCGAAAACCTTGCGATAGACTGAACTGGCTATTGTCACACACCACTTCTATTTATACTTTAACCAAAAAGTGTGATGTTTCACATTATTTAGTTATCAATTTGATCACCACTAATTTAATTTTTCATGCTCTTCAAATTCTAAAATCTTTTAATCTTTCTCAAATTTTTACATTTTTACATTAGTTAGCCCTGATTATTTTAAAACTCCCAAAATATAGTTTCATTTCCCAGTAATACAGTGCAACCTTAATATAACGTACCTCAATATAACGAATTCCTCGATTTAACAAATTCTTCGTAATCCCCTAGAATTGTCCATAAGAGTCAATATAAAATATACCTTTACATTGCGAACATTTTTTGCGAACAACCTCTTTATAACGAATTTTCAACTATCAAGAAAAAGTATACATACCTCTAATTAACGAATTTTGTCAACCCAAAACCTTTATATAAAGTTCCCACCAATCGCGACATGTTTCGACACGCTTTTGTTCGTAAAACAATCATTGTTGTTTGATTGAAAGTAATGTAAACACTTCTGCTCGTCACTATTGTTAAAGATTTAAGTTAAAATGGCTCAGAAACGTAAAAGGTGTTCCTTATCGGTTGCAGAAAAGCGAAACATCATTAATTATGTTGACAAAAATCCTATGACGAAAAAATTAGACTAGCTAATAAGCAAGTACATTGGCTACAATTTTAAAATTTAAAGATAAGTTTTCAGAAGAAAGTGGTTTGCCTGTAAACAGTAAAGATTAAAATCATGCGAGTTCAAAGACGTAGAGGAATGTGTGTTGAAGTGGTTAAAACAGTGCCGAGACAAAAAAATCACAATCGGAGGCCCTATTCTTCAGGAAAAGGCACAGCAGTTTGCAGTAGAATTGGGACATGAAAAGTTCCGTGCTAGCAACGGGTGGCTTCAAAATTTCAAAAAACGAAACGACATTGTTTTTCGAAAAATATGCGGTGAAAGTGGTAGTATTGATGAAAAAGTATGTGATGATTTGAAAAACAAACTGGCAGAGCTGACCACCGGATACGATCCCGAAGACATCTTTAACGCCGATGAAACAGGACTATTCTATAAATGTTTACCTGACAAAACCTTATCATTCAAAGGCGATGATTGTAATGGCGGAAAAAACAGCAAACTTCACTTAACAGTACTGCTGGGAACAATTTGTACTGGGACTTACAAACTTAAGCCACTCATCATCGGAAAATATAAAAAACCGCGATGTTTTAAAAATGTCAATAATCTGCAGATTACACGTCCAACCATAAGGCTTGGATGACTAGTGATGCTTTTTGCAATTGGCTTAAAAGTCTGGATAAAGAGATGAAGAAAAAAAACAAGAAAATTCTAATGTTCATCGATAATTGTACTGCACACGGAGAAATTTCTAACCTGGAAAATATAAAAATAAAGTACTTGCCTCCAAATACCACTTCAAAACTACAACCACTGGACCAAGGCATCATCCAATGCTTGAAAATGCTTTATAGGAAGGAAGTTGTCAGACGATTTCTTTGCTGATGTTGAACGTCAAACACCAACTACAATTGAGGTTTTACAAGCCATGTGGATGATCGCCAAAGCTTGGAATCTAGTAACTGAAAAGACCATTGCAAACTGCTTCAAGAAAAGTGGGTTTAAAGTAACATGCGAAGATGAGGAGGACGATTTACCAGTCGCAGAACTTGCTAGGACCTGGCAAAGTGTTCAAAAAGAATTGCACCTTCAAGAGACTGAGTTGGAAGACTTCGTTACCTTTGATAATGATTTAGCCGTCTGCGGAGAACTAACTGATGCTGACATCGTCACATCTGTGTTGCCGGTTACTAATGCAGAAGCGGATGAAAACGAGGAAGAAGGGGGTGAAATTGATGACCATAACTTCACAATAAAAGATGCTTATAATGCTTTAAATATAATAAAATCTGTGTTTCTCAAAAAGGGAGGTTTGAGTGACGATGTAGTCAATTCCATCAAGAAATTAGATTGCGCTTTGGATGTGATAACTCTTACCGGTGGTAAACAGACAACTATTTATGACTTTTTTTCTAATCAAGATGAACAAAATTGAGATTAAGCTACTATAACCACATTGTTGATTCTTTACCTTTAATTCGTGATTTTTGTTGTGCGAATCTTTGAAATTAACATTAAATTACCTACATAATGTATGTACCCACCAAGATATGTACCTACTTTTACGGATTTTACTGAATTCAATTTTGATTATTAATATAAGAAAAAAATTTTGTTACCTACCTAATTGTTTTTAAATAGAAAATACATACAGTAATTTGATAAAAATGTGTTATCATTTATTAGTAGAAGTTGTTCGCTATAACAAGATAAGTACGTAATGTTGAGGTGAATATAACTATTTTTTTACCTCTTTATAATGAATTTTAGACCAACCTAACCTCAACATAACAAACCTTAGTTCAACGAATTACTTGATATAATGAATATTTTCTTGTTCCCCTCCGATTTGTTATATCGAGGTTGCACTGTAATTACTTAAAGTTTACACTTCTCCATTTGGTTGTTGTTGTTTAAGTTTTAGGGCGCGTCGACGACGGGGTCATTAGCGCCCTCTCCATTTGGTCTCATCACATTAAATAAATTCTCAAACTTTTTATTTAGCCAGACTATTATTCCCATCATCTTTTAAACTATCTCTGAACTAGAAACCTCTTAGTTGTGAAAATATTAAAAATTTATGCCTTTCCTCTAAAACTTTTATCTTTTATTTTCCCAAAACACTTATTTCCCACTACTTCTGTGATATGAAACTGTGTTTACTGCCTTCTTTGAAGCTCTACTAACTATTTAAAACTTTCCTACCTGATTAATTAATCTGAACTGGTATTTCAATTATTGGTAATGACAATCACTATTCCCTTTGTTGGAGAAGCTCAATGAAACTCTATCTTATACTTTCTAGTTATGTTTCTTTATTATGAAATCCCTTAAATCAATTTATACTTTATCCCTCTGAACTATCTAATGTTTCAAATGTTTTCACCTCAAAATGTGGCTACAGGATTTCACTAATGTCTATGATCAGATAATGAAAAAATCCCTAAACAAACTCTTTTGAACTTTGATCAAATTCCACAATATTTTACTCTACACAAGATCCTTCAAAACTTACTAACAACAATTGAACATTGTCCAATTTGTCACTTCCTGGACAAAAAAAGCCTGTCGTCTCCAACACTTTAAAGTAAATTACACTCGGTTCTGTAATAGTTGCCAAGATTGGTTACCTATTTTTGATCAAATTCCACAATATTTTACTCTACACAAGATCCTTCAAAACTTACTGACAAAAATTGAACATTGTCCAATCTGTCATTTCCCGGACAAAAAGAGCCTGTCGTCTCCAACACTTTAAAGTAAATTACACTCGGTTCTGTAATAGTTGCCAAGATTGGTTATTTTTGTAGTTTATATGCAAATATGTAAATTCTGATACTCATAATTTTTTTTTTAAACCCTTGATAATGTGTTTTTGACTTAAACCAGTTTGCTACTTCACCGACAGTCTAATTAGTGCCAACTGCAAATAAAACATTCTTAGTTTTGTTGGAAACTTTTTCACGCAGTGTAGTGGCCCATGGCTTTTTTTTTGGTAAAGTATCGAAGCAGCTATGATTTCATACAGCTCTACCCAAAGCAGGTCTGTTGTAACGGCAAGAAAACAAATTCAAACAACAGAATGTGGCAATGGAGGAGCCAATGCCCAGCCAGAGTATGTCAGCAAGAATATGTTGAACAACGTCATATGGCAAAGGGTGGAAGAGTCATGGAGGCAGCTACTGGTTGAAAAGCCTACCTGCCATGGAAGATAGAGGGGGACAGAGGATCAAAACCGGAGAGCTGTTCGATCAATTGATTGGTGGCTTGAGGCTCTTGTTTTAAGTCGATGTGGAGATCGGCCGTGGCATGTTCGAGGCAGACAGTTAGTAACCAACATCAGCAGCAATGATGGAAGCAGCTTGAAGCATACACCATCATCTTCAAACCCAAATGGTGGGATGAAACCATTTGGAAACATATAGCGGTGATATCAGTCATTAGCAAAGGGGATACTTCTGAGGCATTAGAAGCAAGGAACAATTGTCTTAAGCATTTAAAGGACTCAAGGAATCGATGGAGCTGTATATACCTTGCTGGAGTATCATTTATGAAAACTACCACTCACATGACTTAGAGTCTCACCCACAATTTAATGTACCTTTTGGGAAGTGGCAGGGCAAAAGCAAAAAGATTTGCCAGCCCACCACAGCAAATAGGATTGATTTATGATAAAAACTTGGTCCTGGAACAGCGTCTTTTCGAATGCTGTGTTGTATTTTCCCCCACTTTAATGAAGCGTCCTTAATGATTTTAGAATCAATAAGGAAGACTTTTTGCACTCGGTTTTTCATGTATGAATTAAATAATTTATGCACTGTTCCATAAATACCATAGTATTAATATTTTTTCCAAATTAATTCATGACTGACACGATTAAATGCGTGAGCAAGATCACAAAAAAATTACTACAGGACAAGTTTTATTACTCAGTTCCTCAAATGTTTAATTTAAAAATGAATATATAGCCATTTCCATGGGTGATCCTTTTTGGAATCCAAATTCTGATGTAGTGAGGATACTCTATGATGCATACATAATCTTTGAGAAACCTGGAAGTAAAAAAAAATGAGACAGTAATTATCTCTACATGTTACTTTTCCATTTTAAAATAATAGTTACATTTCATCAGAAAACCATGGCTTTCAGGATTTTTGCAAGCTTTTCATGCCTATTTTTCTAGTGCCTGCTGTTCCATAGATTGTGTCAAGTATGTCAGATTTACTGTTTTTAATGTTTTTTACCTCAGTTAGTATACATAATATTTAAAATATCATTTTATATACAATTTTTAATTGCATCTTCTAACAGTTTTACATTTAGTTTCTCTTTATACAAAAGTTCTTTTTTTCTTAGGCTTTTGCAATTTGATGCTAAATTTCTCCTGTTTTCTTCTTCCCATGTCAAAGCAAGCTTCAAATATAAAGTAGTCTTTTCGCCAATGTGATGGCTTTGTCACCAGCTGATTTAAGATCTGATTGGGATATGTTGGTTCCGAGTTGTGGACATGACAACAAATGTACCACTGTTTGGATCTCACCACAAGGACATGTGGTATCTGATTGCACTCCCATATGTCCCCATGAAGCAGGAGCCTGTTCAATGACTTCCAGATGAGTCGTGGTTGTCAGACCCAGGTGGCATAACCTTTTAAGATTTTATCCTGTTGATATTTTATTCTGCAATGCTTCACATCCTTTCATCAGTGTCGATGCGCATGCATTGATGTGCCTGTATTGATGTGCTTCAATTGTGCTACTGCATAACTGGATCTCTCAGTGGAGCTGCATCAATTTATTAAAACCAGATGTTTCAGGTTTTAATAAATTGACTTAGCTCCACTCCGAGAACCAGGATAATATGTACAACGACTGAAGAAGACTACGCAATCATGCAGAAGGTGTTGGCCAGCTTATTCCAGTCTGAGCCTTTTGGTATTAGTAAATGCTTACTGATTTGTGTGCAAGGATGATGCCAGCAAACATCTACATTCGACGGTAATGGTTTCAGGCATGCTGTGACGAGTCTTCATGTTCTGTGGAGTGTAATGTAGACTGTATGGCATGACTTAACTTTTGCCGCACACGACAGGCATAATACTAAAACAGAAGTATGGACGACACTTGGATTACCCAGTGGTTTTTTCCATTGACATAGCTACAAAAATTTCCCCAGTAAATTATTATGATAACATTCCTTGTTAGCCAAACTCAGCACACAAGCACTAACTTCTTGTGAAGGGTTTATCTTTCTGTTTATTATTATATGATTGATAGCAGAGGCATAGCTATCGGAGGGCTAGGCGGTGCCGTGCACTGGGGTCCCCGAGCTCAGGGGGCCCAGGATAAAAAAACACATTAATTTTTTTCCTTAGAATATTGTTTAATCAGAATCTTTTGATCAGATCTCAATTTTCACTAAACATACTTTTCTGGAGACCACGGATATGAGAATGGTTAAGATAGCTTTTGGGTATTTCTGTGAGGGACACACTTTGAAATGAAGAAATAAGAAAAACAGATGGAGTGGCTAGTATTAGTGAAGTCATGAGAGAGGACAGATTAAGTCAGAAGAGCCAGTCAAGAGAGTATAGGGGATGCCTGAGTAAGGAAAGAAATCCAGTGGGAGATCAAGGGTAAGGTAGAAGGATCTAGTTAAGAAGGACATCATTAACTTAAGACTGAAAGAAGAGGATGCTGTAGGCCAGGAAAGGTGGCACAGAAGATGAAGATCCTTTCACTGAACCTATGGTATAACTAGACATTAAAGTCCACCATCATAATTACAATCAGGTTATGTCACATTATCACATTCAGCTGCTCTTGCCATATTTCAGAGACCATTTCTCTGTCTGCCTTGTGGTTGTCTCCCATCCCCCTGAAGAATATATCCACTCAATACTTAAAGATCACTATTAGTAATTTTCAGCTATATAGTAAGAATTCAGTCCGTAGTGTTCTGAAGAAAAAAACTAGGCTATAAGCCCATCAAAATTATGTTCCCAGTTAAACTAAATAGAATTGTCATAAAAATAATGCTCGATGCACTTCCTCATGCCTTAAGCGGTTGCAAAAAGTTTCAGTTCTCATTCTGGTCCAGGTTGCATTTTGTCCAAACAACAAACTGAAATAATGACCCTGCAATATGACACATGTGAAAGCAAAGGAAATTAAAAATAAATCTTAACAACCTATGTTATGCCATTTAATATTAGATAGCGATAAATGTGGATCTATTTTCAACTGCTTGAAGTAATGTTTTAGGTAACATGGAACTCATGAAAACAACATAAATTATTTTTTTTAAAAAAACTTAAATTACTCATACCCTCTGTTGTAACATCAAATGCCTGTTGTCAAGCTGATCCCTGGTAATTTCAACCTAGTCATAACTTCTGCTACCTTTGCTGCTTAAAAATTAAATTGTTGCCCATACACATTTATGATAAAAGCTTTAATGAAAACATCTGTATTGAATGAATAAAAATAAATAAAAATTAATTTAAAATTAATTTTAATCTTAAACAATACATACTTCCTTTTAGTGTTTTGGTAATACATATTTCGTTTTGGGTGCTAACTAAATAAAATGATTATTAAATTATAGTCACGACCTCTAATGTGTGCTATCAACTTTTTTTAACTGCTTTACGTCTCTTTTTAACATAAAGGTCTTTAGAGACGGGAAAGGATGGGGGGCAAGGATGGGGGCAAGGAATGGGAAGGAATTCAGCCATGGCCTTTTGAAGGAAGCATCCCGGCATTTGCCTGGAGTGATTTGGGGAAACCATGGAAAACCCAAATCTGGATGCCCGGACGGGGATTCGAACCGCCGTCCTCCCGTATGCGAGGCGAGAACGCTAACCGTTACACCGCCCCGCTCGGTGTGTTAACAACTATTGCCATTGTTAATCCAGTAATGAATGTTGGTGTTACAACATGGATACATGATGATCAAGATTAGCCTTTTATTAGTATTAGAAATAGCCTTACCATGATTGTATTGTAAAAGTAAGCCATCATCTTCCTCAGCTTTTTTAAAAACAACTTTCTTCCCACTACATATAGGTGTGTATGGTTGGTATAGTATTATTGCCTCTTTTCTTTTTGTTTCTGATGCTACACCAGGGTGGCCACAAGGTAATGATTTAAAAATTCCCTGATATTTCCAGGTTTTCCAGAGAAATTTGCCATACTTTCCCTGATTTAGAAACTTTATTTGCATGGTTAAGATATTTAAAGTTTTAATTAGATTTTGATTCTAAATAATTAAATCTGGTATAAAACTCAAAAATTTAGAAAAAGAAACATGTTTAAGAATGTTTATTTGAAAATTTTATAACAAATTTAGTAATTTTATGAAGCATAGTTAAAAATGAGTAGCACAAAAATAAGATAGGTCAAATGACTAATATGAACTAAAGCAAATTAGTAATCTTTCAATATTTGGTGGATAAAATAATTGAAGATTTTTAAATTGTTCATCAGTAACTTGACTCAGTCAACAGCTTAGTTTTTTAATGCCTTTTTTCATTTGCTACACTTTTCTTTTCAAATCTTCTGGTTCAGTTATTGTAGCTTTTTTTGTTCCATGTTCAATTTCTTCTGTTGCTGAGCTAACACTTTCACGTAAGTTTCCGCGAGTCTACGCAAGATAGCATGAACACGAGTTTGTATAAACCATGCAATCGTGTTGGTTCACTTTGTGTGGTTGCTTGCCTGTGCCGTTCACCTTGGCAGCGGTTTATTTGGAGCAAGTCAAAGGCACGAGCAGGATGTTTATACTGTCACATCGATTCAGCATTTGAAAGAGCTCTGAATGATGCACAACTTTATAAATCCTATCTATTTAGGATCTTACGTATTATTTTGTTCCTGCTTTAATTCACCTTATATCATTAATACAAAAAAGTTATAAAGCCGTATAATTATCGCTATTCACATTTTTGCTGCCATTGGTATATTGAATCTAGGCTTTTGTTTTGATATTAAAGTTTCAATTTTTCTCAGAAGAAGTTCAAAACCAGCTTGTGACATTCTATAGACTCTCCACAAATTCAATTTTTTTGGAACATCTGTTTCAAACTTTGCTTGAAGTTGTAAAACTGTTTAGTGAAACATAAAAACATCTTTACACACTTACTCCTCTATGATAGCTGATTTATTCAGTAAAAAATATAACTTCTGAGTTTACATGATTTAGATGTCATCCACCTTTTTTTAAAAATATAATTTCAAATGCTGAGTTCCAGAGAGAGTTCATGTTAGCGCTCACGAACGAACATCTCGTCGTCGTATCTCGATGAGGCGCAAGATGAGATGCAAGTTGCTAGTGTAAATGCGGTATTTGTTGGCTATTTTATGTCAAAAATCATTTAATGCAAAAGTTAAATATTAAAATAAATTATCAAAAAATTATCAAATTTTGGGTTGTTGCAATTAAAATTCCCTGATAATTTTTTAAATTACTTGGATTCCCTGATAATTTTTTAAATTACTTGGATTCCCTGATATTTCAAGGTGGCTTAAATTCCCTGATAATTCCATATTTTCCAGGTTTTCCAGGTCTGTGGCCACCCTGTACACTTACATTGAAGTGCCAAAAGTAGAGGTATAGGAAGATGAAAATACTCAGGTGACAGTAAAACTTCAGAATGAAAGTGCAAGTTTGGGGTTTTCATTTGTACTGTCATGAGATCTGTGAAAGATTTATGACGCCATGACATGAATTAAAGGAAATTTGAATGTGGAGTGTTAGACATATGGAGCATTACTTTCTGGAAATTGTTCATAAATTCAACATTGCTTGGTCCACACTGTTAAAAGTTCAACATGAATATGTAATTTCCGGCATTACTTCTTGCCAAAGAGAATGCGGTGGACAGCCCAATCTACTTTAGATCATGACTATCTATATCTCTGTTAGAGACAGGAAAACTTACACCAAAGAACAGCAGCACTCAAGGACATACGGTAGATGTGTGTGTACAGACAGTGCAGTAAAATTTAGTGTTTATAGGATATGACAGCAGAAGATCTACACAAATGCCTCTGCTAACAAAACACCATCGGCTGCAGAGGCTTTTCTGGACTCGTGAACAAATTGGTTGCATCCTAGATGACTGGAAAAAGGTTATGTGGTCAGATGAGTCATGGTTCCAGTTTATAAGAACAGAAAGTAGGGTTCAAGTGTGGTGCAGATCCCATGAGACCATTGATCAGGATGTCAGGAACGCAGTGTGCAAGATGGACGTGGCTCCATTCTGATAAGGGTTGCATTTATACGGCATTGACTAGAAACTGAACTAATCATTGACTGGAAATCATTATGTTCAGCTATTGGAGATCATTCAACCACCATTCATGGCACACATGTCCCCAAACATCATTTGGACTTTAACAGAATGACAATACGTCGTGTCACCAGGCCAAAATCGTTCACAATTGGTTTAAGTAGCATTCTGGACAATTCCAGCAAATGATTTAGCCACCTAGATTACCAGATATGAATCCAGTCAAAGATATCAAGACTATGATCAAAAAGTCTGTTTGTGCATGATAGCATGTACTGGTAGCATTTTAACGATTATGGACAACTGTAGAGGAACAATGTTTTGTCAGGTTGCTGCACTTTTCCTTGAAAAAGCTGGTCACAGACAATACTACCAGGTATCCCATGACTTTTGGCATTTTGCTGTATATTCATGTTGTTGTTGTCTAATTCTATATAGGATTCATGTTCTTTTTGAGCCATGCTCTAATATTCCAGCTTCCTGGGAACAAACACTTCTGATACTATTTTCATTTCTATTTTGCCCATCTTGGGGAGAGTAAAAAAACTAAAGAATATCCAGCTGACTTCTCTGGTTAGTCAGCCAGCCACACATCTGGATGAGCAAGGTTACAATATCTGAGCTGAAAAACCATAGTTAAGGATCTACTTTTCACTTTCTACTGTCTACTATAATCTAGGAGAGAAAAATTTGCAGAGATGGTAGATGTGGGTCTCAGAAGTAACTCTGAAAGGAGTTTAACTAAGTAAAAGTGGAATGCACTGAAGGGAGAAACAAGCAAATCTGGTGAAGAAACATTAGGCTTTAGAAAACAAGGTGCCTGAATGCGTTGGATCACAGGAGAAATTTTGGAGTTTATCTATCAGAGTAACAGGTACAAAATTGCTAAGGATGAAGCAGAAGGAGAACTATACAGACAATTCAGAAATCAAATAAATATAAAATGCAAGAAAGAAAAAGAAAAATGGTTGCAAGACAAGAGCAAAGATGTAGAAAAGGAAATGGTCATAGGTGAAAAAGATGTGGCCTACAGGAAAATCAAACATAATTTTGAAGAAATTAAGAAAAGATGTATAAACCTTAAAGCTTCTGACGGAAAACCTCTTTTCGTTTACATAAAGCAACTGTATGATGAGCATGATTTGGACAACAGTGTAAGAAGGAATCCAAAGATCATTCAAACTTATATAAAAAAAAGTTATGAAACAGGAGAGATTAATGTAATAAATCATCATCACACTTCTGAAGAAGGCGCTAGCTGACAAATGTGAGAATTATCGCACTGCAAGACTAACGTCATATGCTTCAAAAATATTGACAGAGAAGCATGGAACGGATAGTAGGTTAGATCAGTTTAGGTTTTGGAAAAATCCTGGTATAAGAGAAGAATTACTGGCTTTAAGATTAATGCCTGCAGGGCACATCAAGAAAAACGAAGATTATTTTATGGGTTATGTTGACTTAGAAACTTAGACACATTTGATAGTGGTAGATGGGACAAAATGTTCAAAATTTTAAAGAACTCAGGCCTAATTTATCAAGATAGAAGTATCCTTTACAATCTATATAAACATCAAATGGCTATAATACAAGTAGGGAATCATGAGGAACATGCATCAGTTAAAAAGGATATGAAATAAGGTTACTGTCTATCCTAATTAATATTCAACTTGTATGAAGAGGAAGCAATAAAGCAAGTAAAAGAAAAATTTGCATGTGGTATAAGTAATGAAGGGAAAATACAATTTGCTGAAGACATTGCCCTATTAGCAGAACAGACTGAGGATCTTGGAAAGTTACTGAATGGCATGAACAAAATACTTAAGGAAGTTTTTGGACTAAACATAAACAAAAGCAAGACAAAAGTGATGAAATGTAGCACAAGTGACAGCAATAATAGTAAGTTCAATATAAAATTGGGTCGGTTGCGATAGGAGAAGTAAGTGAATTCTGGTAAAATTACAACTCAATGGATGAAGCAGGAATGATTTTGAATAGCACTAGCATGAAAAAGAGATTTTTTTACTTTAAAACATTGATATAGAACATAGTAAGAACTTTATGGATGAAGTACAGTATTTTATGGTGGCGAAGCATGGACTTTAGTAACACCGGTTCCAGAAAGAAGGAAAATTGAAGCATCTGAAATGTTGTGCTATACAAGGATGCTGAAAATTATGAGGATAGATAAAGTATGAAATGAATGTGTTTTGGAAATGATGGTCGAGGAAAGTAGTTTGTGGAAGAGTCTTACAGAAAGAAGAGACAGAATGGTAGGTCATATTTTGAGACATGTTAATTTGACAGTGGAGGGAACAGTTGGAGGTAAGGACTGTACAGGAAGACAGACATTACAATATATGAACCAGATGGTTGAGGACATGGGTTGTAAGGAATATGATGTTATGACGAGGTTGGTGCACGACAGGAAGGGATGGAGAATTGCATCAAACCAGTCAAGCGACTGTTGACACAAAAAAAGTTTTTCTTCTTTTGTAAAGTTTTGTGGTTCATTGAAACATTGAAGATTGATTGTAAGTTCTTCTAAAATAACCTCAACTTAACCAATTGTAATAACTAGCCCAAAAACATTCAATTCCTTTGATAGATTGAGAAACTAAAAGAAACCTTTTATAATATTACAAAAGATCATACTGAAGAATCAATCAATTTCTACTTTAACATGTAAATTTCTATTTCAAAGCAGAATTAATTAACTGAATTGACATGACAACTAAACAAAACTAATATCCTAGAGCAAATGATGATATACAAATATTGAGAATTTTATCAGTCACAACTTTGCAACTAAATATGTCAATTTGTTTTAAAAAGATTCACAACATAGACTGAAATGCGTAATAATTTGCTTTAGCGAAATGTTCAGTTCAAGAATGAAATCATTTTGGTCAAGTGTAACTAATGCACAAAACAATAGATATACACTCATATTACATGCAATAATATTTTAAATATAGTTTTAAATATAGTAGCTACGGCCAGTGTCGAAGCTAGGTCAACAAGAGCCCTGGAGCAAAAAAATTATCTTGGGCCCTCAGGTTTTTTTTTAGCTCTACCACATTCTTGGCAGGGGCCCCCTGTGTTTGGAAGCCCCCCTGACCTTAGAGGCCCTGGTGCGCGGCACCACCTAGCCTGCCGATAGCTATGCCACTGGCTACAGCAAGTACCGAATACTCTTGTATTTATATAAGACAAATAAAGTTAATTAAGTTCTATGAATTAAATATATGAAGAATGCAATCTGATTTAACCAACCTGTCTTTCTGACAAACAAATAAATTGTATGAATTTTCAGCCCCAAGGAAAGTATCATCATCTAAAATTTCAACAGCTGTCATCCAGTTTGGATTGTAATCTCTCGCCATCTAAAATATAGAAAGAAGATACAGTCTCTCACAATATCTGCCAGTAATATCAAAACTCTTTAGTTCTAAATTTCTTACAAATGATATACCTCTTCAAAGCTTCCTTCCATAGTTCTATACTGAAGTAATGTCATTGATCGCATCAGGTCACCAACTAAAATGAAATCTCCTTTAGTTTTAAGGAAGAGGGCAATTATATTATTGAAATGGCTGCACTCAAGCCTCAGTTCTTTCTCTGCCGTCCACTCAAAGAGGCGAACCTGAAAACAGATTTACATATTTTTTTATTATGGTGAATATGAATATGAACTGATAATTTTCCTACTCATCTGCAGTGTCACCTTGCCCACAAAAGATAATGTTCTCACTATCAAATTCTAGTTTGTTGTTATGGTTATTTCTTCCCTTCCATATACAAGGGCAAATCAGAAAGCCTTTGCCCCTATTTTTTATTAGAAGAAATAAGGTACATATGGTTAATTACAAATATACATACTATTCTACGTACCTTATCCTATTTTTCCACATAGCCCCCACACCACTTCAGATATTTGTCCCATCGCAGCACTAAGTCACAACACCACAACCTCACACTTATCCTCAAACATGGACTGCAATTCCCCATGGATTTTGATTGGTGTTCATCCCTTGCTCCATATAGAAAACGAATCACTCTTAGATCCTCATGCACCATAGAAACGTGAAGCACAACTGCCATCTTTAACAGCTGACAGCAGAGCCGAGCTGTGGAGTTACTGGCCGAAAAGGCCAGCCTGTTTCAAGAAAGGTCCATCCTTGGGAATGGATATGTCAACTTCACATTTATAGCAGCAGTTTGAATAAAAAACAAGGGGGCAAAGACTTTCCGATATCCCTCATACTTCTCCCAATTTGGTTACCAACATCCATCCAGGCCTGATCACCAGTATATGCTTTATACACTTCCAGTACTCCCAAAACAGCTCCTTTATTGTATCATTGCAATAAGTTCCCCAAGCAAATCTAACTACCCTCTTTTGTGACCCTTTCAAATTATGTATTTGATACCCATAATGTGGGTACCATACTACCCCACAATACTCAAGCAATAGCCTGACTACGGTTTTGCATCCCAATTCCCTCATTTCGATTGTATGTTCCCTGATTACCCTCTACATTAAATGAAGGAATTTGAACCTCTGCTTACCATCTACTCAAAAGTGAGCTGAGTTTACTATCAAATGTTATGTCAAGACATGTACAATTTGTTTTCTAGTAATATCTTATGATTATAAAGAACCATTAACCTAATAACCTGACTATTTTTTGTTGTTGAATTTATCTTCTTTAAATGTTGTCCTACCCAGTTAAAATATGCTGTCCAGATTCTGTTGTAGCTGATTACAATTTTTTTCACATTTTAATCCCATTATATAATGTCATCTGTAAACAACCTAACTTCTAACAGTAAACCATCAATATCATCGTCCATTAGAATTATAAACAGCAGGTCTTAATCCACTACCCATAACACGCCTGTTTTCAGTTCCATCTCTTTGTATACTGCATTTCCTACCTCAACTTTTTAATGGTTTTTACCTTATTTACCACTCTATAAAATTCCAGAGATATTCAATGCTATATTGTTACCTTGGGGTCCCTTGTCCATTTCTTCTGAAATATTTTGCATTCATTCAGTTCATTTTCCCCATATATCATTTCCATTCAACAATCTGTATAGTAACGGAGGACAAGTCATGGGTAAACTGGGTCCTATAGTACCACATAGATTCCATTTTGATTAACAATATCATGCCTTTTAATTATTACATACAATATAATATACAACTATTTATCCTCTACTCATAAATTTATGATAGCCACTTACTTATTCTGAATAAAGATTTAATTTCTTTTTTTAACTTACAACAAATGTCATATTTATGCCATAAAATATTGTATACAGTTACATGTTATTATTCAAACAGTTTTTTATTTATGCGATTTATTTCCTTATTTCATCACTTAAATGTTCTTTAATTGAGTAAAAAGCTTTATTACATAGATAGTTTTAGGCATATGCTTCAATTGTAATAAATAAAATAGTGTTATAAATTATAATTATTTTTTCCTCCTTGGTAGATAAGTTGACAGCGAACTTGATAATCAAGCTCATCAGAAATGTCTGAGAGGGAGAAAAAATGATTTTTAAATCAGCAACATGGTATTAGGAGAGACTGTTCATGTTAATCTCGGTTAATGGGCTGTTTCCTATTGTATGAAATATTCTCAGGTCTCCCAGTGGGGTAGCGTGTCAATTTGAAGCGATGTTTCTGGCTTTGTCTTCCGGTGAAGGGCAGTGCACCTGAAGAATCCTTCCTTATACGGGCTACACCGGGCAATGGTTGCCGGTAAACGTCACAGTCGTGTGCACTGAGCATCAATCGGTGCAGAGGAGTTAGGGTAAGAAAAGTGGTGTGGGTGAGCATGGCGGGAGGCATAGCGGGGATAAGCGCATTAGAAGGGGTTGGGTAGAGGTCGGAATTTATTCAGTGATGAGTTTGGTGTGCTTCTGCCTCCTTAACTGACCTGAAACAGGGTTTCATGCCACGCTGAGCTGATACCCTGTATCTCTATCTAACTCCAGAAATAAAATGGCTCAATCGCTCCGTAAGTGTTGGCCATAATATTCTAAGCTCATTCACTCTACAGGGACTTCCCTGACTATGAAACATAAATGGCTATTTAGATGAGACTAAATGGGTGCTCTAATGGTACTAACTTAATCTAGCTACAATGCAAGTAATAAATAAACAATTTGTAAGTAATTTACTGATAACATATAAGTTTTTTCTAAAATATGAACTAATGAGTAAGTAGAAAGCGAAGAAAGGATAATACAAGACGCCTAATATGAGTTGCCATTTCTTACCTGTCGCTCAATGCGCCTCTATCATTTTACTTTAGTTAGTGAGGGATAAGACAAGTGACAAAATGTCAGGTTGTGTTAGAATGCCTACTCATACTCACTCCTACAAGATAAGTTCATAAAAGTTAATACGCTGAATTTAGTTTTCCTTTTGATCGATTTAAATTAAGTGGTTAAATCGGCACAAGGGGCGCCCCGGTTGGCCGCCAGGGTGCCCCCCCCCCTCCCCTAAAGCCAGCACTGATGGAATCTTTGAAACAGCTCTATCAATTTGGATGAAATTTCACATTTAGATAATTTTTTTTAAAAAAATTACCATTTAGTTGCCTTCCCTGCAAAAACGTGAATTACCAAAAAAAATGTTTCAGGTACCAGTAAGCTGACCGATGTTAGTTTTCTTTGGTTCAGCAAGGAACACGTATCTTTAAAAGAAAAATTTTTGTATACTGTGAGAATATTTTGCAGTCAGTCACCAAATGGTAATACACTAATGTGGAAATAAGTAAATGCAAGTATTTATTAATGAAATGTATCTTATTTTGAAGAGTGGTAATTAGAGACGTGCATTATTTGAAATGCAAATACAAAATGAAAATACCTATTTTGCATTTTGTATTTTATTTTAAATACTTTTTCAGACTTTCTTTCTTTTTGAAAAGTGCAAATTACTTTTCTTGGTTATTCATTTCCTACCGACGGTATGGTATATATCATGAATACGAGTGATGTGGTAGCTCAGTAGTTAAGGTTCCTGTTTTCATAAGCTCATGGCCTGGTCTCAGTTTCAAATCCCAGTGAGGCCTGGAATATTGAAGAGTTGTATTTGATCATATGAGCTATGCAAGGTAATTCCTTGGTTTGGATTCCAGGTTAAACTGTAGGTCTCGGAGGAAAGGCACTGGCCGTCCTACCTCTGATACAATGGCTTAGTATGTCTCCTTTACGAGGATCCAGACAACCTGACGGTTGTGGATTAATTTAATATTATATCATGAATATTGATTTACTAACTCATTCAAACTGTTGACAACATTACCAAACAAAAGTCAAACGACAACTTAGAATATTGAGCAAATAACAATGAATTTGAATAAAATTTTCTTGGGTAGCTAGCCGAGTTAGTCCATCGTTTGACCACGACGTTTCGGTGGTCACAATCTCTGCCGCCATTGTCACTTGACAATGGCGGCAGAGTTGTGACCACCGAAACGTCGTGGTCAAACGATGGACTAACTCGGCTAGCTACCCGAGAAAATTTTATTCATTTACAACGCCGAGAAAATCTCCAGTCTTACAACAATGAATTTGACATTACTGACACATCTAACAATGCCACTGCTGACTTGCATGTTGTGATTATCATGTTTTTTATTTTTATACCAGTTTTGTTTTGCTTGATGGATGCAACTTATTACAATGTAAGTAAAACATAAAATTACGTTTACTACTGCAGATCATACAAAACACATCTCACTTGTTCCTAACTTAAAATTAAATTTCCACTTTATTCACCTCTATTGTACGAAGTTAGGTTAATTCATGTGGATTCGTCAAATTACAGTTTGTAAAAAGTTTATTAAAATTTTTACTGCGGAAAAAATAATAAAATTCTATTTATCTGGGGTAACAGAAAAAAATCATTTATATTGAAGCATTGTTTAAAGATGTCAAAAACGTCTGTTTGCATGATATGTCCAAAATTCTTAAAGGAAACGGTAGTGCTACTGCAAACTTTTTGTCCCTTATAGTAAGAATTCAAATTATTTGTTATTCTTGTTTTTTAGTAGCAGTGCCAAAAGTTATTGTGATCTGAGACACAAGCGACCAGGACCAGCACTATGATCCTCAGGCCCCGAGTAAGCATTCTAAGCAGTGACGCAACCACTTGGGGTCCCAGCGTACATTTTCCTTGCTTACTGCTTAGGGACCGTGCACAAACTACGTGGCTCGGTCCAGGGGGGAGAGGGGTTGGCTGGAAGGCTATGCTGGGTTACGTGGGGGGAGGGGGGGGGGTCCAAGCCAGACCACGTAGCTTTCCTTTCATAACATTTTTCACAGTTAAAATGAGGAACAGAACTCACAACAGCATATGAATATTTCTCTCTCACACACACACACACCTCCCCTAACGCCAGCCCTGCAAAGTGCCTCAAGTACCTACTTAGAAATATTTTTGTTTATTTTAATGAAGTTCTGCTGGCAGTAGGACAAGAAGTAGAGTGCTATGCATATATTTTCGGAGAAATGATGCTGGCGAACTTTTAGAGGAGTATTAGAAAGTCAAACCTCAAAATAAAAACAAGAGGAATTGTGTTGTTTATCGAATTCAATTAATTTTGACAACTTAGTTGTGAATTTTGTAGTTGACTCTCTGTCACTAATATGGAATGTAGAAAATTATTCATTTGGGGCTCTAATTGTAGAGGTTATTCAGTAAATATCAAACCCACAAAAAATTATGTGCTGTCACACTTGCAATAATGAAATAGCTGAAGAATTTATGGAATACAAGGAAAACACACAACTAGCTGTAAAAGCGATTGATTGTGTATGCACCAAGGCAAATATTTGGTGTTCATCCAAGCTATCTGGGTATGACAGATTACTGCATTGATTGTAACATATCTAAAAGAAAAAGTGCTATGCTTTCTTGCTGGAGATTTAAAGGGTCTCGTACATTTGGTAAAGTAACTGAACTGATTGTTGACATACATTGTGAGTTTGATTTGAAATTATAAAAATTATGAAGACGTTTACTGAAGATGAATCAAATATGTTCATAGGCTTTAAAAAATATGGGAAACCTACTTTGAGAACATACACAGTATGTGATAGAGATTCAGCTAACATTGAAAATATAGAAGCTGTTGACAAGGTGTTACTAACGAATTTCCCAAACCATCTAAATAATTAACGATATACTACCCATACATTGCATTTAAAGGCTTCACGAGATACAGGCAAGACGTCAAAGCAAATCATACAAGATACTTCATGATATGGCAATTGTTAAATGTCAAGCGCTTTGAAATCTGAGTTCAAGGAGTCCGAAAGCATATAAACAAACTTAGTCTACTGACAAATTCCTTACTTCTCTATGTCCAACACGATGTCCCATGTATGCTCTCCATTGTAATTAAATTAAATGGATGTAATTCGTATTATTATAATATTGAAGATCTTTGTGCTGTAAAAGAGACATTAACAAAACTAGATTTGGCAATTTTTAATTTAATTGAAATTCATTTTTTTAAGACTACATAATTGTAAAAAAATTACTGTTGAAGACATCTGAAGTTTTGGGGGAGGGGGGGGGGGACAAGGATACCTTTTATGTATGTTTCCCTCAAGGTGAATGAGAATGCTAAGCATTTTGCAAATGGATAATCCTTCACACTGTGGTTTGTTAATATATATAATTAAAAGAAGCCTTAGAATGCATTTTGTGAGACTCTACCAATTAGAGGAAACCAAGGCAAAGGATAGCATATTAACATCTGTATGTAATTCTTTGTTAAAACTCAAATGGTTGCCAAAGGTAAACAGAGAATACATGAAAGGATAAATAGTTGCTGAGGTACTAACTGTAAAACAAGACGATGTTTATATAAAACAAAGGGGAGAAAAGTAAAAGACTGTATTTTATTCTGGGAGGCTCAGATTCTTTTGTAGCCACTATTGATGCAAACTTTGCCATCCATATACCTAGAAATACTGCAATATTTAAGGAATAATGATACTAGTTTAGATTGATAAAATAAAAATCCAACAGTAAAAAAAAATTGCTAAAAAAATTTAAAAAAATTGTTTTTCTAGTTCTGCTCCAGTAGAACTTTATAATAAAGATGTCTCATAGACTAATCATGAAGGATGACTTGTATGAACAAGTAATACAGTAATACTCCGCTTTACGCGAGGGATACGTTCCGCAAAAAATCGCGTTAAGTGAAATTCGCGTATATCGGGGTTTACGATTAAACAGAGTCAAAAGTTAATGCAAAAAAAATACAAATCATTGGACTCAATCTCTTTAATTCTAAGAACACTTTATGCAGTATTGCATGTTTTTTTTTTTTTTTTTTTTTTTTTAACGGAAAAATACATCTATTGTCTTTTGGGTAGCATTTCTTTTACGTTCTTGTAAAATACGTTCACCCAACGCTGTTTTTAATTGTTTGACACATGGTCCAAACACGGTCATCATCACTATCTATGCTATGCAATATGTCCAAACCTGAATAAATTTTTGAACGAATATTTTGTATTCCGCTTGAAGATAAAATTCTCTCTTCTACTTGTCCTTCCTCATCGTTTATGAAATTATTCTGTAACTCGATCAGATCTTCATTGCTGTGAGGTTCGTCGTGAGCTGCTACAAGTTTTTCAAGATCTTCTACCGCGACATCTTCAAGTTCAGACCACTCAACCATTGCAGCAATGTCTTTAAGCACTTGTCTGTGCATTTGGACAATTCTTCTAGGTGCTTCCACTACATCTGGCCAAAGATTACGCCACACCCTGTTCATACAACTCCTTTTAACTTCTTTCCAAGACTCGTCTATGTTGTGAATATCCTTCAGGATGTTGTATGATTTCCACCGCTCTCGCATAGACTGTCTTCCTTCCCCGTCTGTTTCATGAATTAGTTGGGTAAAAGTGCGGCGATGGTAATAAGCTTTGAAGTTTGCTATTGCTCCCTGGTCCATAGGTTGTAATATTGACGTAGTGTTTGGTGGAAAGAACATCACGTACATTTTTAAGTCTCTCGGCGTATCAACTGAGGTTGGATGTCCTGGGGCATTGTCTAAGAGTAATATAACTTTACGATCAAGCCCATTTTTGTCACAGTAGGATTTTACTGACTGGCAAAAACTATTAGAATACCAATCTTGAAAAACTTCCCGTGTAACTCGCGCCTTTCTGTTGGACCGCCCACGACTGGTAGGCTTATCTCGTGTGTACCTCGCATTGCACGATGTGTTTCTGAATGGTAAACCAGTAAAGGTTTCAGTTTGAAATCACCAGTGGCATTACCACCTAGCAGAAGTGTTAATCGATCTTTCGCAGCTTTGAAACCGCTGACTTGACGTTCTTCTTTAGAAATGAATGTTCAAGATGGCATATTTTTCTCACTAAAGCCCGGTCTCATCAACATTGAAGATGAGACAAGCAGGAATTTTTTCTCGTGCTACGAAATCTTGAAACTTGTCTGGAAACTCAGTTGCAGCTTGAGTGTCCGCGCTGGCGGCCTCACCTATTATCTGGATATTATGAAGATTGGAACGACGCTGCTTGAACTGATGAAACCAGCCTCTGCTGGCAGCAAAAGTCGGAGTGGAACTACCTTCACCTTCTTCTGTCTTTAACATCTCATACAAAGATTTTGCTTTTGTGCATATGATATCTCGACTCAGTAGTGTGTTCTTCTTATTTAAATCTTTGATCCAGACTGCTAGCAATTTCTCCATTCTTTCTAGGATAGAAGATCTCGAACGAGAAGTTTTTTTTGCACTTATAGGTGTTGAACTTTCGCTGGAAAGTTTAATTTTTTCCCGATTTTTAAAAATCGTTCTCACAGTCGATTCTGACAGACCAAAATCTCTGCAAACAATTGTTGCTTTTCCTCCATTTCCTGTTCTTCTTTTCACCTTCATCTTCAATTCCAAAGTTACGCTTTTACGCTCTTTTTTCTTCGTAGGTGGCATTTCTAACGTAGTGTTAAATTATGTATCACCACCAAACGTTAAAACACGACTGCCAGCCGAGATAAACAAATGGAACGAACGAGGGAATTCCCATAGAACAAAGTCGTAGGACGGGGAATCCTCAATTCTTCGATCAGAATGGTCGGAGAAAGAGGGGATTACCGCGACCAAAGAGAAGCCAATGACTACATTATGGACATACATATTCTTAAGTAAGCAATTCGCGTGATACGAGGCATTTTAACGCGAAATTTGAAATTCGCGTTAAAGCGAAACCGCGCATAACGGGGTCGCGTAAAGCGGGGTATTACTGTAGTGTTAAAATCCATGACTTTAGTGAAATAAATAACATGCATATTAACAAGTGAACAAGAAGTCTTTTAAAAATACCTGTTTTGCATTTAAATACCAACATTTCAAACCATTTTATATTTTGTATTTGAAATAGAAAAACAAGAAAATATTTGCATTTTGTATTTAAATGCTTTTTTAAAACTATTTTTTACATCACTGGTGGTGATAAATATCACTTTCACTGTAAAAAGTCATTATCATTAAATACTACATGTTTAATTGTTAAACATTTAAAAAGTAGATATCTAAAAAATATCGGCTTTGTCCTTTTTTCAATCTTCTTAACTTTACAAAACTTCTTCGAAAGCTATGTTAGCAATTGTAATGTGATCATTGTTGAATTTTTGACCATATGTGTTTTTAATACAAAAATAAATATTAATGAACCTATAAACTTGTGAAAAAGCCACATACAGGAGCCCATACGAAAAAAACAGGTTCTGATAAATACGATCCCGCCTTTTGAAGCATCTGACCTTGTGCTTTATTAATGTTTATAATGTAGATTACTTCTATCCGGAATTGTTTTCTTATCATTTGGAAAGGCACGGTTAATCAGAAGATGTGAGGTAAAAATATATATATATATATATATATATATATTGAACATTGGATAGGATAAAAAACCACCGCTTACCAAAGAAGGGGATTCCAGCGGCGTTGGTACACGAAAAAAACACGAACACACAAAGAATAAAATTTTCGAGCCTGGCTCTTCCTCAGTAGAAGTGAGATGGCTGCACGCAAGCGCTGCTGGCAGCCAACTGCGTGAGCCACAATTTCGGTGGCTCATGGTGGGGGAAATACATCATGGCAGGAAGTGAGGGAGGGGGTAGAAGAGTACAGGCCGGAAAACGGAGATGAATGGCAAGTATAAAGCAAAACTGTACAAGGTCCTGACGCGGAAGGGTAGTATATCTCAGTTAATCAAGTAATGGACACAAGTGGGGGGGGGGGGATTTTATTTGAAACTAAAACTAAAATTCGAAATCACAATCTATACCTAAAGATAGGCTCTGGTGAGCGGTGGTTCTGTGAGGGAAGGTGGAAGTGAGGGGGATGGGTGGGGAGGAAAATTGGTGCTATCTTAAATTTAGACCTGGATAGCACCAATTTTCCTCCCCACCCATCCCCCTCACTTCCACCTTCCCTCACAGAACCACCGCTCACCAGAGCCTATCTTTAGGTATAGATTGTGATTTCGAATTTTAGTTTTAGTTTCAAATAAAATCCCCCCCCCCCCACTTGTGTCCATTACTTGATTAACTGAGATATACTACCCTTCCGCGTCAGGACCTTGTACAGTTTTGCTTTATACTTGCCATTCATCTCCGTTTTCCGGCCTGTACTCTTCTACCCCCTCCCTCACTTCCTGCCATGATGTATTTCCCCCCACCATGAGCCACCGAAATTGTGGCTCACGCAGTTGGCTGCCAGCAGCGCTTGCGTGCAGCCATCTCACTTCTACTGAGGAAGAGCCAGGCTCGAAAATTTTATTCTTTGTGTGTTCGTGTTTTTTTTTTTCGTGTACCAACGCCGCTGGAATCCCCTTCTTTGGTAAGCGGTGGTTTTTTATCCTATCCAATGTTCAATATATCCGCTTTTAGCGTCTTTGTTTCCTAACAATTTATATATATATATATATATATATATAACAATGAACTCTTCACAGGTTTGCTGCCGGATAGCGTTTGTAAACGACGAGCTTTCGGCGACCAACTCCGTCGCCATCTTCGGGTCTGATGTTAGCGCTGCGGCGACCAGAGCTGCAGTGGCAAGCCTGGCCCCGCAGTGGCCTTATATAGGCTAGCTCCCCTCCTCTTCCTCCCTGCCGCCGCGCTCCGAGGTCCACGTCGCCACCGGCTCCATATTGCGCCCGCAACGCTGGGTGGCCTCTCCCGACTTTCTGTTGAAAGGACGTTGTCTTAGCAAAGACCAGGCTGGCTTCCAGGCATCGCTAAGCCATATCCCCGAGTCTCTATTAAATAGGTCATTGTTCAGCCGTATTTCAATGGCTTCCCTAATGACCGAGTCCCAGTAGGAAGTACACTTCGCTAACACTTTTACTTGGTCAAAATCTATTTTGTGGCCGTTTTCGACTGCATGTTGTGCGACCGCAGATTTTTCTATCTGGAAGAGCCGGATGTTGCGCTCGTGTTCGGCCATGCGAGCCTCAATGGTGCGGATAGTCTGACCAATGTACGACTTGCCACACTGGCAAGGTATTTTGTAGATCCCCGGCGTTTTCAACCCCATATCATCCTGCCAAAATTCGTGATTGGCTCCGACCTGTGAAGGATGATATGGGGTTGAAAACGCCGGGGATCTACAAAATACCTTGCCAGTGTGGCAAGTCGTACATTGGTCAGAATATCCGCACCATTGAGGCTCGCATGGCCGAACACGAGCGCAACATCCGGCTCTTCCAGATAGAAAAATCTGCGGTCGCACAACATGCAGTCGAAAACGGCCACAAAATAGATTTTGGCCAAGTAAAAGTGTTAGCGAAGTGTACTTCCTACTGGGACTCGGTCATTAGGGAAGCCATTGAAATACTGCTGAACAATTACCTATTTAATAAGAGACTCGGGGATATGGCTTAGCGATGCCTGGAAGCCAGCCTGGTCTTTGCTAAGACAACGTCCTTTCAACAGAAAGTCGGGAGAGGCCACCCAGCGTTGCGGGCACAATATGGAGCCGGTGGCGATGTGGACCTCGGAGCGCGGCGGCGGGGAGGAAGAGGAGGGGAGCTAGCCTATATAAGGAGACTGCGGGGCCAGGCTTGCCACTGCAGCTCTGGTCGCCGCAGCGCTAACATCAGACCCGAAGATGGCGACGGAGTTGGTCGCCGAAAGCTCGTCGTTTACAAACGCTATCCGGCAGCAAACCTGTGAAGAGTTCATTGCATCGACACGCCGGGAAAGTCTTCATTCGCACATATATATATATATAAAATGATAGCGAAATGAACCACCACTTACCTTAGATGATGGTTTTGTGGGGGTGAACACATAAAAAAACACAACAACAGGAAAACGATCCATATCCTGTACCACCCTCTCTCCGTGATGTTCTCCTGTTGATGAAGGTCCAAGTCCCGAAATATTTATTGTTTTTCCTGTTCTTGTGTTTTTTTTTTTTGGTGTATTCACCCCACGAAACCATCATCTAAGGTAAGTGGTGGTTCATTTCGCTATCCTTGTTTTGTAAATCCATTCGCTCCTTAGCTCCTATTATTTCCTGGTTACTATATACAGGGTGTTACAAAAAGGTACGGCCAAACTTTCAGGAAACATTCCTCACACACAAACAAAGAAAATATGTTATGTGGACATGTGTCCGGAAACGCTTACTTTCCATGTTAGAGCTCATTTTATTACTTCTCTTCAAATCACATTAAACATGGAATGGAAACACACAGCAACAGAACGTACCAGCGTGACTTCAAACACTTTGTTACAGGACATGTTCAAAATGTCCTCCGTTAGCAAGGACACATGCATCCACCCTCCGTCGCATGGAATCCCTGATGCACTGATGCAGCCCTGGAGAATGGTGTATTGTATCACAGCCGTCCACAATACGAGCATGAAGAGTCTCTACACTTGGTACCGGGGTTGCGTAGACAAGTGCTTTCAAATGCCCCCATAAATGGAAGTCAAGAGGGTTGAGGTCAGGAGAACGGTGGGCCATGGGAACGAACCTAAAATGAGCTCTAACTTGGAAAGTAAGCGTTTCCGGACACATGTCCACATAACATATTTTCCTTGTTTGTGTGTGAGGAATGTTTCCTGAAAGTTTGGCCGTTCCTTTTTGTAACACCCTGTATATTGGATAATGGAAACAAATAAACTGCCGTGAGGCACTGAAAATAAGATAGGATAGGGAGGAAAAAAACAGATACCCGTCACCTACCACAGATGAAGACAGGAGGGTGAGATGAACACGTAAAAACACAAAAATGCACAATATTTCAGCATGAGCCTTAATCATGTGAAAGGCGAGACATATGGCAGGGGAAAGATGTGGTCACATCCCGACCTGCCACATGAATTCATTCCCCCTGTCATATGTCTTGCCTCTCACATGATTAAGGCTCATGCCGAAATATTGGGCATTTGTGTTTTTACGTGTTTGTCTTGCCCACCTGTGGTACGTGACCGGGTATCTGTTTTTCCCGCCCTATTGTAGCGGTACCACTTTGTGTTTGAAATTAGCGCCGGTTTGTGACGTCATCGGCACCATGTCCGTGGCCACGGAAGGGTGAGCCCCGGGGGCGGCATGGTGGGTGCTGTGGTAGCCACAAGGTGGGCAGTCGGTCGCAGGACGTGGAGAAGTGTGGTTGGTGTTAAGTTGGAAGTTGTAAACGTGTGAATGTGCGTAAAAGGTGTAAAAATAGCCGTTCTACTTTAACTGGATCTGCAACTTTGGAGTGAGAAGTCCGATAAGTTTAACATTGGTGGTGTTGGAAAAACGAAGGCAATGAATTAAAATTAGTTTTGTGAAATAACTGTTTATTCATTCAGTACCTAGACTTTAAACTTTCTCAGTTGGATACTGAGTGGCGGTCGGTCAAGAGAATCTGTATCGTTAGTAGGAAGAAGTAAGAGTTAGACTATGCACATTATATTTCAGTGAGCGAGATTGAAAATAAAACATTGTGGTAGCTGATGTGAGCGGACGACCCACGAAACCGCAACATGGCGACCAGAAATTTTAGCAAAAGAAATGACAGGTTTACAGAATAGGCATACTACACTCGACAATCATACAGAAGACAACAAACGCTTTACAAAACAGTTAACTCAACTGGTTGAAGTACTAGATATTAAGATCAAAGATATAGGGTTTGAAGTACATTCCATTAACCACAAGATAGAGTCCCAAGACCATAAATTTGTACAAATAGAGGACCAAATCAAAAATGCTCAAGAGAAAAATTCATTCGGTGGTTTGGCAAAGGTTACAGTAAATACTCTAGAAAAATTTGAAATTGTTAAATTTAGTGACAATGGGAACATACACCCAGTGAGCTTTCTGGAAAGTTTCGAAGCATACCGAATTTTTGGGCTTTATTGTGGTAAAGGTTTGATTGATTTTGAAGGAGAGGGTTCAAGAGATATAGTACCTTTGAAAAATTTGTTGATGGAGAAAAGTATAGGTTCCATTAAAGCATCATTTGCTACAAATGGCACAGGTGATGTTAAAGAGTCTTCATTTCGAAAGAAACTAGTGGAATTTTGTGTGTCAGCAATGCAGTAAGGAAAAGCGGAAAGAGAAGAAATAAAAGTCTTAAAAGGGGTAGACCACGAACAAAAGAGGAAATTAATGGATATTATTGAAGAGTTTAATGAAGTGTTCACAAATAGACCAGGCTTGATAAAAGGCTATATATGTCATTTCACTGTTAATAGTGACAAGCACTTTATCATTAAGCCATACCCAGTACCTATAGCGAAAAGGAAGTTAGTAGATGAAGAAATTAATGGAATGATTCAATGGGGTGTGATCGAAAGATCGAATCGTCCGTACAATAACCCTCTTGTAATTGTCACAAAAGCGGATAAATCTGTTCGTTTGGTTCAAGATGCTCGGAATTTAAACAAAGTACTAAGAACGGAAAGGGACCACCCTCAACCAATCGACGTGATATTACAAAGTTTATAAGGAAAAAAGTTCTTAACGTCTTTGGACCTCACTTCATCCTATTGGCAGGTGGCTATTGACAAAGAATCGAGGACGTACACTGCTTTTTTATACCAGGGGAGGTGCTGCCATTTCAAAGTACTTCCATTTGAAATTTCTTGCAGATAAAATGAAAATTCGTACACTTTAATTGATTTAAGGGAAATTACAATGTAAGAATATTGAAACCATATAGATGTTTGAAAGTTGACTAGATTTCTCCGTAAAATGTTTTTCTTTTTTTAGTGCATATGTATATATGACTTTGATGTTAGTGAATATTATTGTGAATAAACTAGAAGGGAAATGTGTTACAGAATTTTGGTGATGTTTGATGATCAGAACTGTGGAGATGTCTAGAAAGGGACATGCACTCCAAGAGGTGCCATTGGGAAGCATCTCTTACAGATGGTGTGAGTGAATTAAAATTTAAGTGTAGGGTAAGGAGTGTGAAAAAAAAAATATGTATTGATGACAGAACTGTTTGTTTATATTTGTATTTTGATCTATGGGACAGCCGTGTGGATAGTGGATGCTAAATTAACCATTGTTTTGGAATAATACTGTATTTAACATGGAAAAACTAGAGATTTTGGAGTTGTTGTTTCCAATAATGCTGTCTACCGTGGCAGGACTAGAGAGTTTTGTGGTTTTATGGGGGGAAAATGTAATCCTTCAATAGCTTTTTGTGTATTTGATGTTAGTGGTAAGGAATGATCCATTGGGAATGTTCATGATTTATAGTTGTTTGTTACTGTGATGTATTTTGATGTTCATGAGGTTTTATATTTGTTTGTTGCTTTTAATGTTGTATTTCATGTTCACAGTAAGGAAATATTCATTTTCAACTAATTTATATCTTAATGTCCATGACATTTTATATTGGTTGTCTTTTAATTACATTTTAGTAGAAAGAAAACTGTTTTTGGAACCAATGTGTATTTTGATATGTTTGTATATTGCTCCAACACCAACCAATTCAAAAAAATATAGCAGTTTATGGTTAATGTGATATTTGTAAGTATTGCTACATCAATTTGTGGAGTTTTGTATGTATTTTGTGTGAATGAGGTGTGGAAATTGTAAAATAGGAGTAAGGGGACTTAATTTTAATTTACCCTTGCCATTGCTAATTGGAAATTCACAATAACAAGGATAAACTAAGGGGGGTTGTAGCGGTACCACTTTGTGTTTGAAATTAGCGCCGGTTTGTGACGTCATTGGCACCATGTCCGTGGCCACGGAAGGGTGAGCCCTGGGGGCGGCATGGTGGGTGCTGTGGTAGCCACAAGGTGGGCAGTCGGTCGCAGGATGTGGAGGAGTGTGGTTGGTTTTAAGTTGAAAGTTGTAAACTTGTGAATGTGCGTAAAAGGTGTAAAAATAGCCGTTCTACTTTAACTGGATCTGCAACTTTGGAGTGAGAAGTCCGATAAGTTTAACATTGGTGGTGTTGGAAAAACGAAGGCAATGAATTAAAATTAGTTTTGTGAAATAACTGTTTATTCATTCAGTACCTAGACTTTAAACTTTCTCAGTTGGATACTGAGTGGCGGTCGGTCAAGAGAATCTGTATCGTTAGTAGGAAGAAGTAAGAGTTAGACTATGCACATTATATTTCAGTGAGCGAGATTGAAAATAAAACATTGTGGTAGCTGATGTGAGCGGACGACCCACGAAACCGCAACACTATATATATATATATATATGATTTTAGCACTAATGATGTACTCGTCTAAGTGAATTGCCACAAAGCTGGCTGGCACAATCAATTAATCCCTGATTAGCATCAAGATTTGTATTTAACACAATAATAGCATTTATATGGTGGTAAACCAGAAGATGTCAGAAATGGCTCTAGCAATTTGGATGAAATTTCATATGTAGATAATGTATTGCGTTTAAAGTTTGTGACACGATTTAAAAAAAGAGAGAGAGAGAAATTATTGTATTTGGTATCTCGGAAACGGCTTTAACCTCATCTCACAGAAGTTTCAAGTACCTGTAAGCCTACTGATGTTAGTTAAGATCTCTTTAGTTAGAGCTAGGAACTGTGCACCTCAAAATATCTAGGAGCCTTCAAGAAAAATGTTTTACTTTAATCAAACTTCACTAAAAATCTTGCATATTGAGAAGTAATCAAAAGATTCTGAGCGAAGATTGGTCACCCAGGTACTGATTAGGCAAAATGAACAATGTGTTTCCTATAGAAAAAACTGCTATTCATTGTGGGACCACATCACAAATTGTAAAATTATAAAGGAAGGGATTATGTGCTGCTTTTTAAAAATATTTTCATTTAGTTTTGTGTTCAGCTGCCAATACTTTCTCCAATGAACATATAATAGATATTTAATATTACCTGGTGTTAACTTAGATAAATGGCGATGATAGCAGAAATTTTGACCAAACCTAATAAACTTCATCTGTATCCAATGTCTTGGAAAGCTGATTTGCTTAGAATTGAATTTGAAAACTGACTAACTAAAGATATTAAGATGCCATATAAGGTTTTCCACATTGTATAGTCAGAAATATACCACAGATATTCTAAAGCAACAGAAGATTCTGAAATGAGGGTAAAACCAGGTTCCAATCAAGTCTCATTAAAACCGCTTTTAGCTATGTGACTAAAATCAAATTCTTCCAAATGGACCTTTACTGTAGATTGTTAGATTATGACATTATGAGTGGAAAATCACACAGGTTACTACCATTTTTTAAGAAATGAGGTTATAGACTACATCAACTACAGACAAATCCCTTTCTCATTTATCAGCAATAGAGTTCTGGCTCAAACATTAGAAATGCTTAGATGACAAAAAAAAAAAAAAAAAAAAAAAAAAAAAAAAATGCACAGAACCAAAATGGACTTTGGAGGATCAGATTGTTTGAAACTAAAATTGGTATATTTTATCATGATTTGATTAGAGTAATTGATGCAAGATTACAATCTGTTTGATTTACAGAAAGTTTCCAATACTTTGCACATTTGGGACCTCTTCATAAACATCTGGGTGTACATATCAAAATTGTGAATGGATACTTATATGAAAAGGACAGATAAAATACACCCAACACTCACCAAAGTTGAAGGGAGGGTGGTAGAAGCAACACAAAACAATACACAAACACAAAAAAAAACGCAATATTTCGGGTTGTCAAGTAGAAAGTAGGTGGCTGAGCTCACGCAAGCCTTGCGCTAGACGCAGCCACTCATAGAATAAAATTGACTGTCAGAGGTGGTGGAGGGGAGCAACGATAATATAAACACAGTTATAAATCACTAGAAATATTAAAATGGGAAAAACAAAAATAACTGAAAAATAGTAAAAAATATAAAATATATAAAAAATGATAAATTAAAAAAAACTATATATACATATATATTTTTTAAATATATCTGAATCTATTGTGTTGGCCAGTGATGGGTGTACAGGGTGAGGATGGAAGTTATCTGTCCATTCCATATAAATATTCCCTCGCGGCACTTTTTTCCATTGTTACCTATATTGTGAATTGGATACATTATTTCTGAGCAGTGTGGTAGTTCAACGGAGAACGTTCTTGCCTTAAAATTAAAGGTCCTGGGTTTGAATCCTAGTGTAGCCATGAATTCTTATGGGCTTTGCATTGTTGTATGCTAGGACGATCTATGGGCTGAATTCCAAACTCAATTGTAAATCCTGAAGGAAAAGAATTGACTATCCTAACTCTAATATGCTACTTTAGTACACCTTCTCCAGAACGATTCAACCAACCTTCGGGTTGTGCACTCAATTAAGTTTGTTTTAAAGAAACCTTATTTCTTAACTGGATATACATTGTATGGGAAAAGCTTCTATTAATCTAGATATTACATCAAACATCCAGTAAGCAAAAACAGCTGCACCATTTCTATTACTGATATCTTCGAAACCATTTTAATTGTTGTTTAAAAATAAGATAGGAAAGGGAATGACCCATCACTTACCACAGATGAAGGCAGGAGGGCGAGATGAACACATAAAAAACACAAAAACAAAACAAATTGCACAATATATATTCAATAGTTGTTTAATATCGTTTGATGGCCAGACAGTTATCTAATAGGGTCATCAAATGATGTTGGTAATTGGAATTATAGAATGAAATTCATAGTTTGAATTTTGAAGAATTTCAGTGTACCTGTAAATGAAATACTGCATAAAACTCTTTTATAAGTCTTGATTTGGAATATTGTTGCATTGCATATTATTTGAATTACAGCGAACTGACTAATAGTACTGAGAATGGTAGAGAAGAGACATGCAGTTTGTTACTGCTTGCTACAGTATTTCAAAAGTCTCACGGAACTCATATTGATATTAGACTAGGATTCTAAGGTACATAGACAATGTAGCCTCTCCATAAATTTATATAAGAGATGCGAAAAACTTGTATCATTTGAGAGTTCTGTGAAATGTACTTGGGTAGAAATCTTGGAGATAAAGTGCAATACCGATACCTATATCAAGCCCTTCTTCACTTTAGGTTCTGGCCTCGCATTCGGGAGGACGGCAGTTTGAATCCCCGTCCGGGTATCCAGATTTGGGTTTTCCATGGTTTCCCAAATCACTCCAGGCAAATGCCAGGATGCTTCCTTCAAAAGGCCATGGGCGAATTCCTTCCCATTCCTTGCTCCCCATCCTTTCCCGTCTCTAAAAGACCTCACTGTTAGAGAGACGTTAGAGAGCAGATAAAAAAAAAAATCACTTTAGGCACTGAGAATTAGAATACACAGACTAGGTATTAGTTTGGTCCAAAGTAACATCTGTCAATAACAGTTTTCTTCTGTAAACTCCAGAGTTCAGAGATACCGAAGCGTAGTGGGTCTGGCCTCGAATTTGGGAGCAAGTGAGTTTGAATCCCCATCCGGCCATCCTTATCTCGATTTTCCAGGATTTCTTAAAAGCTGCCACCAGTCTTTTCCCACCTATACTGAGCATAACATTGAAAAGGCAAAAACCATAAGCAAAAATAATAATGAAAAAAAAAAAAAATGCAGAGTTCAGATGTAGATATTGATCTGAAAGAATCCCATGAAGCATTCTTAACCTTTATAAGTTGCTTTCTATTTTAGTCTTGTGAGGACCTACTATGCAAGCAATAACAGCACAATTGCGGCTCAAAAAAAGTTTGCGACCGAGTTCAAGCTGAAGACAACCGGTCCAAGTGTGCTAACAATCAAGAATTTGATTTGCAAGTTTGAGAGTAGGTAGTGTTTGTGATTACAGAGTAGGCAATGATGGTCAGAAAAAAAGTGTGAGAAAGCCTGAAAACATCCAGAAGACACGTGTTGTGTTTCAAACCAGACCAAGGAAATCGATCAGATGAGCTGCAAGACAGGTGGGATTCAACTGGGAGACCCTGCAACAATTTGTTGTTCAAGACCTGCATCGCTTCCCACAAAATTCAAACCCATCAGCCACTAAGCCTCATGGCCATGGAACAGTGGTTGTTTTTAGCCAACACTACAGTCAAAAGAATTGACGAACAGAAATTTGAAGCAAAATGGTTTGGTTTAGCGATGAAGCCCACTTTCATTTGGATGAGTTTATCAATAAGCAAAATTGGCACATTTAGGGGATTGAGAATATGTATTTCATGATCAAGAAGTCTCTCCACCCTCAACGGGAGAGTGTGTGGTGTGCAATATCCAGTCATGGAATAATTGGTCTGATATTCGTTGACGGTACAGTGACTATTGAACGATACATGAATGTTTTGGAAAATGTTTTCATTCCCATTATACAAAGTGAACCTGACTTCAACAAGATGTGGTTCATGCAAAATGCAGGTCGACCCCATTGGACCAAGAAAGTGTTTGATGTCGTGGAAGAGCATTTCGGGGACAGCATTCTGGCTCTGGGTTACACAGAGGCCACTGGAATGGGCCATCATATTCTCTGGTTTTGAACACATGGGACTCATTGTTGTGGGGCTACATTAAAGACAATGTGTCCCCAAACCATTGCCGAGTTGAAAACTGCCATTCAGGAGGTCATCGACAGCATCAATGTTCCGACACTTCCGCAGGTCATGCAGAATTTTGCTATTCGTCTGTGCCACATCATAGCCAATAATGGCAGCCATATTGAACATGTCATAACCTACATCCGAATACCTTTAGTGACGGTTACATGTTGAATAAAGTTTGTGCACTCAATTGTTTTTAAATAATTTACGTTTTATTTCATATAGTTCAATAATTGTCACAATGTATGAACTCTTGAGGTATTCTTGAAGGACTCTGTAAGGACATTAACTAACGATGTAGGTAGTGGATTGGTATACAGCATCACAATCACAAGCTGGAGAGTATTGCATTCACCACTCAAACTGCAAAGCACCACATCTACCATGATTCTAATCTGAATTCTGTTTAACGACACCTAGATTTTGTGCTGATAGTTGAAACCTCCATGGAGATTATTGTATTGAGGATGGAATGCCACACAGTTGGTGGTTGCTCTGACCATTGAATTTTCCAGATTAGGTCATACTCAAATTACTACCTTTTTCACATCAACAGTCATTATGATGGGCCAATTGGTCACACAAATGGTTTGAAGTTAAATTTATGTTATATCCACTGAAGAAACCTAACAATGTATGAAGCTATACTGCCATCATTCCCATTTCCGGTGAGGTCTTTGGCAGAAACTACACCAGGATGACAGGAATTTAACTGATGAGATTTTTTCTCCTTTTTTGGTTATGGCTTTGCACTTTGTTGACATCATGGTCATTAAAAGTGGGAAGGCCTGGAAGCATGGAATGTGAAGGAATTTGGCCATGGCCTTTTGAAGGAACCAACTTGGCATTTACCTGCAGTGATTTGGGAAAAACTATACAAAATCCAAATCTGGGTGGGCAGACATGGATTCAAACCAGTGTCCTCATGAATGCTAGGCTAGAGAATTGCTGCACACATACCATGTACAGTGGGTGAGAGGTAAGCTTTCCCATATCATGAATGGGTAGATCCCAGTTTTGACAAATTTTTCCATTTAGTTGCAACAGAGCCAATTTGCAACAGATAGACAATGGTTGTGTATGGCTTAACACTGGTAATCACTAGATTGGAATACACTCGAGTGTGCTTGATATTCTGCACATAGTTTTGTTTATCATGGTGTCTACTTTCTTAACATGAACACTGTGCAACTAAACAGCACAACAGAGTATCCTAGACTCATTGCTGAGATGTGAATAGCTGATTTGTTGGCTCTTCAAGAAGATTCTGCAAAGTTCTAGAAGATGATGTTTCTAGATTTTAATTTCTGGGCAAGAATGAACATATGTTTATAGAAGGAGAGCATTCTGTCAATGATTACTGCCATACTTTGTGGTTGGATTATAAGGTATAATAGATCTATTCATAAGAATATTGTGCTTTAAATGAGTCTAATGGAAACAGCATGATTGTGTTTTAGCAATAATTGGTGTAAGTGTGTGTGACAAATATAGAATATATTAAAAAATGAGTTTACATAAAGTTTTGCTCTTTCCACCAATTTTGCGTAAAGAGAGGACAGGTTAAATCCTAATATTACTGCATGAACAAAAATTGTTTGCAAGTATCAGATACACTGGTGATCAGTGTTTTAAAATGTGACTGGAGATTTTTCCAGCATGTTGCTGCTATGTATATCTTCACTGGTGTCCAGCTGAAAGTACATCTGTGAAGATTATATTACAGGTTTTTTAGAAGAAGAAAGTTACTTTGATAAAATGAAAGCATAGCATCTCATTTTTTTTTTTTTTTTTACTTTTGTTATAAATTTTTATTTTTTAATTCAATTCATAATGACATAATGAATCAGTTTAATTGTACTGATATTTTTATAAATGTATATTCTTTAAGGAATTTCTTTTGTATATTTTATTTTTAGGTCTTTGATGCTAAGGACAGGCACTAATAAATGTTTATGTTTGACAGTTTGCTGCTCAGAACTTCCACCAAAGCCCTACTGTGCCAGGAATCAAGGAATGAACTTTCGCTCTGTAGCCAAGCAAAATGGAGTATTGATTTATATTCATTTTAACTCCACGCCGAAGTGTCAATACTTGCCATGACTTGGCGAAACCACAAATTTTGTGTATCACAATGTATGATTTTGTGTGTTTTATATATATATATATATATATATATATATATATATATATAAATTGAGAAGTGAACACTTAAAAGAGAATGGGCATTTTTAACAATAGTAAAAAGGATACTTTTGAAGTGAAAACTAAAAAAAAAAAAAAATTGAAAAAGAAATTCAAATGATTATGTTTGAACAATGATCTTATGTTAAATGTTTTAGTTTAGACTTTTGTAAGATCCAAAACAGGACCAGTTTCAGAAAATTCATTAAATTTCTAAAATTTCTATGTGACATTTATGTATTTTGATGTAAATTTATGGTAATAATTGTTTGAGAGAGAGAGGGGGGGGGGAGGGGGTGACAGGATGATGCATGAATTAAGGCAAGCAAACTCCCACGATAGTTAGAAAAAGGGAGGAATTTCCGATTTTTATTTTTAGGAAAATTCCTGTTAGTTTTTCTGCACAAAATAACTTCAATTTTCAGGGGCACATCATATAACCTAAATTTTGTTAATAAATGAACCAAATTTGTTTAAAGAGTTATGCCCTAATAATAATCCAACTGTAAAGGATGCTTAAATTCATTTTCTTGCAGTTTTCGAGTGATAAGTCGGAGTAAACAGTGAAATGTGATCACAACGATTTCTTAATATTGGCATTATAATAAAAACTTCCTGTTTTTGGACAGAAAATTACTGACAAGAATTATTTGTATTTGAAATAGAAATTCACAAGTGTTTAAAACAACCAGGAAAAACAGTTAAATAATTTCAAAGCTCTGACTTTTCAAGATACAGGAAAGAATTTTAGCTCAAAAGATGCGCTGAATTTAAATAACATTATGTTAAAATTTAGAATATGTAGGTAAAGGTTAAATAACATTTATGTAGGAAAATGATGATTTCGAGGAAAAAAACTTAGTTTTCATGTAGCATCATAATTCATCTAGAAAGAGACTGGAAAGTATATTTAAGTAGAATTTTCTCTGAGCATAATGAGATTTTTTTTTTTTTTTTTTTTTTAAAAAAGTTCCTTGCAGTATTTTGGTCAGGACAGGAAAAGTAAAATTAATAATAATTACAAGAAAATAAAGGTGGAAATTGTGAAGTGAGAAAGTAGATATAAACTGAAATTTTGAAACTATATGAAGGCGACTTAATAACCGTTAAACAACATTACTATAATATAGAAAAGGTGCTCCTGAAAAGTTTAAAACACATTTTAGCTCTGTAGCATCAATACTTTGGGAGATATAGGAAATAGTAAGTTTGGGTTAAGACGCAATTTCAGATTGCACTAAGATAGAAAATTGAAAGCAAGTCATATACCATTAGATTGGGGGCAATGAGTAGATTTTAAAATAAGAATCAACACTATAGCTTGAATACTCTGCAAATGAGAAAGAAATTTAGGTTTCCGCACTTTAATAAATTTTTACAGACAAACTGCTAATTCTAGAGAAAATTTCATAAGGATTTGTTTTGACATTTCGAGAACGGGCTACCTCCCACAGAAATTACAAGTCAAGCAGAGAAAAAATAGGTTCAGATATTGCATAATATCCAGATAGATTGCAAAAGACCTCAGGCCCTCTACAAATAGAGCCCCGGATGCTGTAGTTGGGGCAGTTTTTGGATGGCACTTGTACAGGGATGTCGTGGTCAGTGCAGAGCCAATTTCGTGTGATGCTTGGAGGAGAAGCAGAAAACTATAGGCAGAAGTGATTGTAAAGAATTTTGATTGACACCAACCAACATGAAACCACCATAGTGCACGATGGAATACTCACTGCTACTATTACACATAAACACCAGTGATCTGCACTAAGCTAAAAAGTGAAACATAGGGACACACACATCTTTGGTCGAAATATTAAAGTAGTCCAGGTCGACCACTATCAACCCCATAACTACTGACATCTAACCTCCACAGTGCACGATGGGAGACTCGTTGCTACTACCAAACACAAACACCAGTGATCTGAGCTATATAGTTGTGGCAGCAAAGTGAAATATATGGACACATATGTCATTGGTCGAAATACGAAAATATCCTTGATCAACTACTTTCGACCACCATATCTTCCACAGTTAACGAAATTCAGCCAATGTTATGCATGATCAGTGAATGCATGCTAATACCACACACAAACACCAATGGTCAGTGCTATGTAGTTGTGGCAGGAATTAGAAGTATAGGGACACACAAGTCTTTGGTCGAAATATGAGAGAGCCCTACATTGACCAACATTAACATCTATAGCTAGCACACTCCCACAGCTATCAGCATTCGGCCAACATTGTGCATAATAGGAAACTCCATGCTACTACCACATACGAACACCAGTGATCTGCACTATGTAGTTGTGGCAGTGAAGTACTTGAACTTTATTCAGTTAGGGGTTTATTTGGAGTTGCTAGTGGCTTGTCTCAGGGTTTAAACCTGTAACTGTTTATTTCGAAAAAGAATTTTGAAGCTTTAAATTTTGTTACCATATGATGTAATAATTTTTTAAGAATATACAGTTTGAACATTTCATGAAATGTCTACAGTGAATATTATTTAAAACATACCTTCACCTACTGAGGTTTTCAGTTGGTTGGCGACCGCAAGATAGTATATCCTTAGGCCACAGCCACAGTCAGAGTTTAGTAGCGTAAGTTGTTGTGCACTGAAAAACTTATTGAGTCTTAAATTTAATGCACTACTATCCTGTTCAAGAAAACTCAATGGCCAATACTTAGAAATCTACAACCAGAAGTAACGTAGCTTCAGATTCAGTCTACTAGGTTTTAAAACAGATCTTAAAACTCTACTAGCATCTAGAAATATTGGTTGCAGACTTGCACCTATCCATCTTCCTTTCTCTCAGCTGTTCCCACGTTTAACTGCAAACCCTGCCACAGGCCCATAAATCTTCACTCCAACTGGATGGGAGGATGTGGTGAAAGTCATACATTTGGAGTGGCTTGTGTCAAGAAAAAAACCGCTACCCTTCCTCAGCTCAGCTCTTATTGGTATAATCACTGCTACAAGAACATCTTCTTAGCTCCAAATCACGAGTTTTCTAATATTTGTCTCCTAAAAATTGACAAATTACACTTGAGATCAACCAGCATGAGAGTCCAGAAGCCATCCATCCATTTAACGTTACTCACTGTGGCACATGTGGGTCATCTATCATTAGCGTAGAGGCAATGTATAAGGGTGATGTATGTCATTGATTTGTCTTCTATTTTGAATGATCCAAAAGAGTGCTGCAATTCAGGACATTTTTCAAAAAAGTTAAAATTTTTGCCTTTGTTGCTTTCTTTGTTCCCACATCAAATGATATTTTTGGAGGAAAGGAAGGGAGACATCTTACTTTGGGGATTCTTACTTCTGTTGCTGCTGTTGAGAGTACTTCTAATTTCAAAGAGGCCTACACACACAGTTGAAGTGTAGACTTTGCCAGATGATTTTTTTTTTACTTATGGTTTTACGTCACGATGTTGAGATTATTAGAGGCGGGATAGGCCTGGGAACAAGGAACGGGAAGGAATTCGGCCATGGCCTTTTGAAGAAAGCATCCTGGCATTCGCCTGTAGTGATTTGGGGAAACCATGGAAAACCCAAATCTGGACGCCCGGAAGGAGATTTGAACCGGTGTCCTCCCAAATGCGAGGCCAGAGTTGCCTGTGGATACAGCAGCGCTGTCAGAAGGTAATGCCTAAACTTTTCAGATCAAAGATGTAGTTTTGGAACAACACCTGCACTGACATGAACATGCTGTACTCACGCTATTATCTGTAACTGTTGTCAATGTGTCAATATGGGGTTTACTGGGTTGAAATCTAACTGCACAGGCAAAGGCAGATATAAAAACTGGTGAAGTTAGTTAGAAAAGCTGGCAGGGTTGACAGCCTGAACTGTTCATTTATTTCACCTGCTTAATTGATAGTGTCAGTGCCAGAATCAGTATGACAGTTACAGTGGACGTACATTTATGCTCTATGTAATATACACTAACTTTATGACTTTTGTAGGTTTCTACTCCTTTTGGATTTCTTCTGTTTTTAAATCAATGGCAGATAATAACATGAGTGTTGTGATTGAAAATAAATTCACAGCGCTTATCATACTAAGGGATCTGCTGGTGGATATTTCCAAAAGAAAAATCCCATTCTTCAGAATCTGCCAGACTAGAGAATTTCCAACCGCTTTAACAAGGATACCATTTGAGAGGTATCATATTTGCTGATAGTCATATGCGCTATGTAGTTCAGGCAGCAAAGTAAAATTTACGGACACACATGTCTTTGGTTGAAATACGAATACATCCTTGATCGGCCACTTTCAACCACCATATCTCCCACACTCCCACAGTTATTGAAAGTCGGCCCACGTTGTGATTGAAAGGTGACTCTGTGCTACTAACACACACAAACGTCACTGATCTGCAATAGATAGTTTTCGCTGAAAAGTGATACACCAAGACACATGCATCTTTGTTAAAAATATGAAATTGCTGCAGGTCCACCACTATCAACCACCATTCATCCCCCCCCCCCCATAGCTACCGACATCTAACCACCATTGTGCACGATAGAAGACATGATGTTACTACCACACACAAACACCAATGGTCTATACTATGTAGTTGTGGCAGAAAAGTGACATATGCGGAGACACGTCTTTGGTCTAAATACGAAAATATCCTTGATCGACCACTTTCAACCACCATATCTCCCACACTCCCACAGCTACCAACATTTAACCGCCAGACTGCACGATGGGAGATTCACTTCTACTACCACACACAAACATCAATGATCTACCCTATGTATTAGTGGCAGGAAAGAGAAGTATAAGGATACACAAATTTTTGGGCGAAATATGAAAACACGGCATTGACCAACTTTAATCATCATATCTTCCACATCCCCACAGCTATCGGCATTCGGCCAACGTTGTGTACAATAGGAAACTCCATGCTACTTCCTCACACCAACACTAGTGATCTGTGCTATGTATTGGTGGCTGAAAAGTGAAATATAGGGAAAAACACATCAAATTTTATAGATATATAAGATTTCGAAGATATGAATCAGTCTTCCATCGCATGAGCCTGAGATCATACAATTACATGGAATACATGAATTGTGCCACCATGCCTAGCGTAACTGCAATATAGCATGTGCAACACACCTTGTATGCTAATGGGCGATTCTCTTCATCACCAATTCATCTTCTTGGTCATTTGATCCAAGATCTCCCCCTCACTATGACACAGAGCAATCTATTCTACTGTCACTGGCTTTAGTGGCCACCAAAGCAGGTGTGTTACGAAACTAGTGGCAAACACCAAATACCAGCATGAGTACTTTACTAATTGTACCATAAAACACGGTGAATCGGGACACTTTTGTGTTAAAAGTTTTTTATTTTTAATTATGAATTTAGGCTAGAAACTTGGGTTTTACTTTTTTATGACAGTTTTGAGTGAAATAATAACTCTTAACACACTTTTTATATTTTTTATTATTTTTTATATGGAGTTTTGAAACAACCTGCAGGGAGTGGTGAATCCCTTTTTCTCCTTCTTTTGTTCATACACAAAAGAGGCTTTTGGAAACAACTAGTAATAATAATGTAGTAAATTAGATTACAAAGTATCCAAGTAATTACTTGAATCCCACATTTTTTATCATAAAATTATAACTCTGAAACAATTTCAATATATGACAAAAAATCTTCACAGGTTTGCAGCCGGATTTTATTATAAGATGACAAGCTTTCGGCCACTATCTCAGTAGCCATCTTCAGGTCGATAACAGTAGCGGCGATCTTGCGTTTACGAAAGCCAAGCGTTTACTGGTGTCGCCTAGCAACCTCATGACGCTAGCAGTCTTGCTTCGCTGTGATTGCCTCGACCAATCACAGCGAAGCAAGACTGCTAGCGTCATGAGGTTGCTAGGCGACACCAGTAAACGCTTGGCTTTCGTAAACGCAAGATCGCCGCTACTGTTATCGACCTGAAGATGGCTACTGAGATAGTGGCCGAAAGCTTGTCATCTTATAATAAAATCCGGCTGCAAACCTGTGAAGATTTTTTGTCATTTATTCGCCGGGAAAGTCTGCATTCACATATAAATTTCAATATATGTTCGAATCAATCATGTCATTTATGAAATTTAATACAATTTTAAAATGAGAAGATTTCTTGATATTCTGAGAATGCTTTTGTTTTCTGACAATGTCTTCAGGAAGTAAAAAATTGCTCTTCATTCGAATCTGAAAATTTTCCATGATTGAGGAAACCTATTGTAGAAAATTCGCACATAACACTCATGTTCTGGGTACAAAACTATGAAGTCATAGCATCTGTATGTATTCCTCCTGTTTTTGTACACTTTTGCCATTAGGAAGTCTTCCTGAGAAAAGGTATTACAAATCTGACCTTTTTCAGGACCTTGATAGAGGTTGTGGACAGTCTAAGCTCTTTATTTATGTTTTGAATCATCAGAGTCATCTTCTGTCATGATTATTTTGCAATTATTTTTTTACTCCTCTGCCATATTTATCAAGTCTTTAGGCTTCCCCTACCCTACCCCCATTTGGTGATCTGACTCACTCCATGAACCATAGTTCTTTGACACAATTACAAAAAACACTATTTGATGTGAAGAGTTTTAACAAGAAGTGAAAACTAATATGAATTATTGTTGTTCAGTCGTATGTCATTTGAAAAACTATTAATCTTTAGCCTGCAATATTAATAGTTTGTAGTTACATACAAAGTTTTGGAGATGTAAAAAATTTATAATTTTCTTGGATGTTGTGTCAAGTCTTGCAGTCAATTTGGCAGCCTAAATCACAAAGATGATGATCCAGCACATAAGCATGCAGATACTTTTGATATATCATTGGGTATGAAAATCACTTGAAAATGGGCACTGACTGAATTTATCTTAGTTCAACTTAAACAGTAGGGAAGAGAATTATTCATATGCATTACCTGCAAAATAAAGTATCCAGGAAAACATGTACATTGAATTCAAATTTCTAAAACTTTGAGATGAGATTTTTCATCTCTTATCACAAGGAATAGTGAACCATGAAAAATCATTTAAAGCAAGTTAGAGATGCAAATTGTCATAGACTTCAGTAGCAAGAGAACGGCCCTGCATGAATTCTTATTACAGAGAAAAAACATAATGTGATGACTAAAATAGGTTATTGAGACTGAAATATATCTGAGCATTGTTTGACATACTTACAGTACTATTTATACTTGCTAATAATCTTCCATTAAATTCAACAAGTGAATAGCAAGCTCCTTTAATTTCTTTCTCTGCTACTTGCGTTAATTTTCCATCTTGATAATGAAATAGTATAATACGGCCTTGCTTGGGCTCACTCTCCTCAGGGTTGACAAGTGCTGTTCCAACAATGTAGTAAGTGTTGGGGTCATCACCCAATTTACTTGATACAAGACTCAGAGCATATTCCCCTTGCATGAACTGATGTGAATGAAGAACTGAAACAGATGAACAAATAATCATAATTATAAAATCTACAGCATAGGTGGCCAACCTTTTTAACTGCCGGGCCAAATTTTAGAACTACAACACTCCACCGGGCAGCACGCATTACTTTCTTGGAAAAAATACTTTAATATTTTTATGAATGAAAAAAAAAAAACACTTAAAATGAAATATAGATGTTTAATGAAGTATTAAATATACAATTATCTTAATGCGACTTTTGACATTGTTTTGCAGAACTAATGGCATCAATGTGGATATCGAGAGAAGTTGTGGCTACACGCATAAAGTTCTCCAAATAAGCATCGGTGATTTGTGTTCTATGTTGTGACTTGATACTGTTCATTCGGCCGAAAAGCTGTTCACACACATAAGTTTTTCCAAATAGCAAAATCATCCGCAAAGCATGTTTGTAAAATGCATGATATTTCTCCTTGTCCAGATATTTTCTTTAGAATTCTTCCAAACCAACCTGATGGAATTTCTCCGTAAGCTGTGCATCACACTGCAATTCACAATATTCCATTTGCAAATTTCCTGGCAATGAATTTATATCGATGGAGAATGGCATTGAAAATGCAGATAAAAGAATATGATGTTTTTTGAAATTTTGAAATCGGTTTTCAAAGCCTGTGTCACGTCTATTTGTAATGATAGCGTGGAAAAATTAGTGAAATTTTTATTTTTCAACTGTTGTTCCCAAAGCCCAAGTTTCATTCGAAACGCGGCAACAACATCAAACATATTATTAACCAATTGGTCTTTGCCTTGCAGATGAATGGTAAGGTTATTTAAAAGGTTAGTTACGTCGACTAGAAACGCGAAATCACAAACCCAAGGCACGTCTTCAAACCCTGGGATACTTTTCAACTTGGTTTCATAGAATGATTATCTCTCTTCCTTCAAATCAAACACTTTTTTTAACATTTTTGCACAGGACAACCATCTTACTTCAGTATAAAATGTAAAGTCATTATAGTCAGAATCCAAATGCTTGAGGAATTCTTGGAATTGACAGTGGTTCAACCCCTTCGATTTATTAAAGTTCACTATTTTGATAACCACGCTCATGACATGATCCATTTTTAAAGACTTGGCACATAAATTCTCTTGATGAATAATGCAACGAAAATTTAATAATGAGGTATTATCAAGTTTGTAGGCTTCATTTTCAATCAGTTTTACTAAACCTTCATGTTTTCCAACCATTGCTGGAGTTCCATACATCGTCACGCCAGATAAGTTGTGAAGTTTTGACGAAAAACGATTTAATGTTGCTGTAACTGACTAACAAATCGCGTGCAATTGTAGTGTTCTTAAGTGGATGAAGAGCCGCTAATTCTTCTGTTTTGTTTAAATGGGTATCAACACCTCTTAAGAAAATCGCTACTTGGGCATTATCTGCTAGATCTGTGCTTTCATCCGATGCTAGAGAATAATACACAAAATCAGGCGCTCTGCTTTTCAAATTATCTTCAATACGTTTTCCAATGTCTTCCACACGTCTGGTAATTGTTCGACGAGAGAGGCTTATTTTTGAAATTTCATTTTTCTTTTCAGGACACAATTTCAACGATGCTCTCCAAACATTCCTTCACATTTCCCCATTTGAATACGGCTTCGTTTTCTTGGCTAATATTGAAGCTACTGCATAACTCGCTTTTACGTGGCATGTCGATTCTGCAACAGTGCTAGTGAATATCTGTTGCTGTGCAGAAAGTTTTCTTTTTAAGTTATTTACCTGGTCTAATCGAAATTGTCATTGGTACTCATCAAATTTATTTGCATGTTTAGTTTCATAATGCCGTTTCATGTTGTAGTCTTTCAATACAGAAACAGATTTTAAATTCTACAAAAAAAATAGTTAATTGTTCACTTATCCTGAAAACTTCTCAACTCATCTGCAGCTTTTCGCTTCTTTGATCCAACATCTTTACTAGTTGACGCCATTATTTAATTGAACTAGAAATACAAATGAATAAAAGTCACGTGCTTGTATTCTGCAGAAACTACTAAAATCGCAATGCTTAAAAATAATAATAACGGGAACATATTCGGTAAAGATGCAACAACACAAATATCACGTACTTTTAACGATAGTACTACTTACATACACACGACTTATATAAAACAGAAACTAGTACTTAAAAGTCGATCACGACAACACGCCACAAATACAACAGTGCAGCAAACACATGGAATGTAGACAATGCATTTCGAATCAAATACAACAATCAAATAAAAGAGCTTACTTCCATCTATGGGTGGAAACATTAACTGCTAGGAGATGAATAACCGACGCAAGTGCTCCAAGAATCCGTCAGGCAAACCACTAATGCACTGAAAGTTACAGGAACATAAAGCGGTGATAAGGCTCGGTTGTACACCCGCACTGTCCATCCCCGCAAGATCAATTGAGCCATGCTCTTGGTTGAATATCATCTTAACTTAGTGTAGATATCAACATTGAAAGTCAAAGCTTACATATATAATGAATTAATGATTCAGCTCCGCGGGCCACAAAATAACCTACTGCGGGCCACAAGCGGCCCACGGGTTGGCCATCCCTGATCTACAGCAAACTCTTTAGAATATTATTAAGGCTAATCAAAAGCAAATGGAACGTTAGAAATAGGCCCAAGATATTTTTATACTCATTAATTAATGTGACTAATGTGTGTAGCTGACAAGGGTAAATTCACACACCAAATGTTACATGTTTGTTTTTGCAGTTGTTTGTTAACTTGTTATCATGATTGGTGAACAGAACAAGTGACCTTTTATAGAACATAATTATTAACTTTCTAGTTCATGAAACAGTTAAAGCAGCAGAAATATTGTACATTATATATGCACAGTGTGGCGAGACAGTATAAAACCATTGATAAAATGTGTAAAGTGATAAATCGGAATGAAGCATTGTCGAGAGAGAGACACGAGGAGTGAAGTTGATTGTTGAAGTCAGTCTGCTGCAGACTGTCTGGGAGTTCGGTCGTGAAGTGGCCGCTACAGTTGTGTTTAATTGTGCTAGCTGTGCGCCTGGTATTAAGTTTGGCTGCACGCTCCAGCAATACGTTAGAGCAGACAAATAAGGCAACACAAAGTATGCTGCAAATCACTAATTAGTCTGCAACGAACTGTAGAAAAGGTCGGTCGCTAGTTGGTAGCATGCCCTGTACTAAGTTGGCAGCGCGCCCGGCATTATTGTGTTGAGCAGAAGGAAAAGTAACAAAGTGTAAAAACTGAGTTAATGATAGCGTGGTTCAGAGCCTGCAATGTGAAGAAAAGAAGTGCCGTATTGCCTTATACACGGTCGAAATACAGAAGTAGAATTATTGGTGGTGGTGGACATGAACATGTGTGTTTGGAGAATAAATCTGAAGTGAAACTAAATGGCGACTGTATTGATTAGTAGTATTTGAACTTGCAATCAAGTAACAACCAGACCCACAACAATTACCCTACCCCACACCAAGCTGCATTAGTGCCAGCACCATCATTTATCGTTACAACAGTTCAAAATCTTCAGTGTAGAAATGGCATAAGATGTTCTATGAAGGACAGACATCTGTTTCTAGACTTACTCTCACACTTTTTCCCAGGAAGAGCACCACACTGAAAGCAAACTTGTGAATTCAAGACCTTATGCATGCGGACACATGAATAAATGTTTGTGGATCTAAAGTACTAGGGTAGGTCCAAAAGTTCCCGGCCTAAGTAGGAAGGGACATTCAAATAAACTAAATATGTATATCATATTTCAATATAACTTCCCTTTATTGTAATACATTTTTCATAGCATGGAATTAACATATTTATTCCCTCCAAAAAATATTTCTTATCTTTGCTGTCAAAATGTTCAATTACAGCTGCCTGGATGTCTTCATCGTTGCAAAACTTGCGTCCACGAAAGTTCGACTTCAGCTTAGAAAACAAAAAATAGTCACTCAGGACCAAATCCGGACTATACGGTGGATGAGGGAGTTTGGAGGATCCGCATTCTTTAATAATGGGCTTCAAATGCATGGCAGTGTGGACAGGTGTTTTGTCATGCAGGAGTCTCACGCCTCTTGAAAGCTTACCGCGCGTTTTCTCTTTTATGGCTTCTCAGAGTTTCATGATCAAGTTGCCATTGTATACTCCATTTACTGGCGTATTTCTTTCCTTGAAAACAAGCAATAAAATTCCTTCATTATCCCAAAAAATAGTTGCTATGATCTTCATCCTCGAATCGCACACTTTCGCCTTTTCTTGGCAGAGATTCCCCGACCTGACACCATTCCATTGATTCTCTTTTCGACAAAGAATCGTAGTACAGGACCATGGTCTCATCACCAGTGACAATGGAATTCAGAAATGAATGTTTCTCCTCTTTCCATAGCTTCAAAATCTCTCGAGCATATTTCACTCATTCTACTTTCTGCACTGCAGACAGAATTTTGGGAATCCAACATGCACTGAGCTTGTTCATACCAAAATGTTCATGGAGAATTCGAAGGACAGTGGTTATGGGCAGGACCAGTCTCACTGCAATTTCTTTTGCCTTCAGTCTTCTGTCTTCCAGCACTTCCTCCTGAACACTTGCGATATTTTCATCAGTGATCGCTGTTACCAGGCGTTCAGAGTGTGGGTCAACTTCCAGGGATTCTCGCCAAATTTAAAAAATTTGGCCCAGTGTTTCACTGGAGAATATGAAGGAGAAGCATCTCCGTACACATTTTGCAGGCGTACTTGGATATCAGAGGGCGTACAGTCTTCTTTAGTCAAAACTTTATCACCGCACTATACACCACACTTGACATGGTGCATACAGGTTATGTTTGGTTGTGTCTCTAGCACACGGGAACTTGCGGAGAAGAACGTAAATATGGGCGCTAGTGTGTCAAAACACCACCTTCAAAGTGCAGCAATTCGAACTTTTGTACCCATCTGCTAAGTAGGTCATGCCGGGAACGTTTGGACCTACCCTCGTAGCTTATGAAAACGTGCAGGCAATGTTGAAGCAAAATAACTTAAAGCTAGGTGACAAGAAAGATGAATGCAAATCAGTAGGTGATAAGGGCTGAAATAATTCAGAATCTTTTGGAACACTATGCATCAGAAGAAGATTTATTTTTGATTTACATTCTTGCAAGTGATGAGCCACGGGTATAGCTGACCACTACTGAAACAAAAAAGGTGAGTACATAATAGCATACAAATAGAAAGAAGTTCCAGTAAAACTGAAAATTGGTTTGTAAATTTATCTTGATCATCTTTTGCGTATTCCAAAGGCATTTTGTGTGTCAGTTCTTTGTATGATTGCTGCAAACTGCTGTGAACTAAGTAGAAGAGACTCACAATTCCACCATATAGTGGCTTGCCCGACACTGCTGGTGTTAAACAGGTGGGTCAACCCTCTCACATGCAGTTTTGCTACCATAAAAAAAGTAATAAAAATAATAATAATAATGGCTCAAGTAGAAAGAAATTTACCACTGATGAAAAGGTAAAGACTACGCGCACACTTGGCTACACACCTGTTCATCCAGTTTTTATGAAGAAGAAATTTAAAGAATGGCCAATCTATGGGAAAAAGTGTGTATACAATAGTGAGGCTATAACAAACAGTTTTTACTTGTTTTGCTATCTGTCAAGCTGATTATGAATTAAAAAGTATCATTAATATTTAATCAACCTACTTAATAATGCAATGTTATGAAATAAATCCCACAGCACTTTTCAAAAACTACATGCAATCACAGTGTGTAATATAATTGTCTGACAGAATAGCTGCATAGTAGATAGTTAATGAAACAAACAGAAAACAACCGAATGTATTGAAATGCACCTCTTTATTAATGTATGACAAATGTACTTTCTTAATAGGACAAGAAGAAATGAGAAATTGTTGAAGAAGTAAAAGAATATTCAGAAATTAAAAACTTTTATTAAAAATAAATTTACATAATTAATTTAAAATGATTTCAAAGTAAGTAATGATGTTTTTCAGCATCTCTTTATAACTTAAGATAAACTATTATAAGAGTCTTTTCCACTTCAAACAAAAGCATTTTTCTAGGGGTGTCTGGGAGGAAATGGGAGCTTTACTTAGCTAGTTTAGATCCAAGTAACTTTCATGGTATGCCACATTGACCAAATCAGTTTTCCTCTTGGCTTGGATAAAACTGACAGTTTTTCTCACAAATTAATAAGAATTCACTCCAATCTCTATTTGACTGGATTAAAGTCGTGACAGTGGAGATAAAATGTACTCAAGAATTTATGTGAAACTAAAATAGGAATTGTTTAAAAATAGATAAATTTCTGCAAACAATCTGTCTGTCTGTGATCGGATCAAGCAGATATGGTTGAGCCGGGGCAGGCCTTCACTACACCGTGCGAGTCTTGGCATCAGCATGCTGACGTAAAAAGTGCAACAAACATTTAACATAAAATTTCACACTTTTTGCAGGCATCATTATTGGTAAAAAATCGCACTTGTCTCTTTTTTTCAGGGTTTGTGCTGCATTTTTTTATTTACCTCGCCAACGTTTCAGCACCAACCCAGAGCCTACGTCAGGGCTTCTATCTATCTAGCCGCTTGGTTATTTTTTGATAAACTTGAACACTGATTCACGGTTTATTTTTCATTGGCAAAGAATATTTACTGTTCCAAAGAGGTCTGTGTATTATGGAGCGATCTTGTAGTTGTTACAATGTGTTCATTTGCTAGTACACACTTCCACATTTGGATCAAACCATAGCCACCGTCTTTATTGAAATTATTAGGATTTTTGTATATTTCTATAGATTCGCAACGATAATAGTTTCCTCCCACTGAATTTTGTGTCCTCCTTCTACATGATGTTCTGCTACTGGCGATTTCATGGTTTGTTGTAGTCTTGCATGACGAAGATGTTCGTTCACCCTAACGGAGACTGCTCGGCGTGTCTCACTGATGTACACCTGACCACAATTGCAGGGAACCTTATACACACCGCTCGGTTTTAATGGAGCTCTGAGATCTTTCACTGATCTTAAAATGGTTCAAACCTTGTTTTTACTGGTGAATATAGGCTGAACATTGACTTTGATCAGCACTTTACCTATTTTCTCAGTGACAGAATGGGTATAGTAGTCAGATGATAACCCGTGCTTTGAGCCGCATACAACTTAAGGATGACCACAAAAAAAGAAATGGAACAAAAAAAGAAGGCTCTTCTCCCATATATAAAGGGAGTCACTGAGAAAACTCGACGCCTGCATATTAGTCATATCAGGCAGTATGATACAAACATCTATTGGTATTATACTTTACACATCTTCATGATGGTAATGTGATGTATGTAGTGGGAGTTCTGCAGGTTTCGAGTTGTTTAAAACTGGGGAAAAAACAGTCCGGATTTCTCTACTCCGTTTTATACGACTGCTTATTTAAAGCGCATTCTAAACCTGTCATACTCTTTGAAACTGTACGGATTCATAGAGTTAGAGAATTTTAGATAAGTATCTCGTAGACCGAATTTCTGTAGGTGCAAACAAACATTATGAAACTGCTAAATCCAAGAGAATCGTGAAAACCAGCAGAACCGATATTGATATGTGGAGCCAGCATATCACACTGAATCACATTCAGTCTCTATCTCGCCTACGCACCAGATGTAATTCAGTCACACAGAGACACAAGAACCCTGACATCACAGCAAAAACAATGATATGAGGAAAAAATCCTCTGCAAAATACATCATTTACATTCAGATAGAAGATAAAACGTACACAACGTCAGTTTCATAGTTTAAGTTGTGAAATTTACAACTACCGATAGTAGACTGGCTGTGCAACTGAGTTATGCGATCCACCAGTGGCTTAGTAAACATGTCACTATTTGCAAATTGTATGTATGGAGCATTGCAATTTATGATGATGTAGCATGGAAGAATGAGATTAGACGATACGGCATGCAGTTTTTGTGTTTGCCCCGTGTTTTATTAACAAACACATTTCGGTTTTCCATGGTTTCCTCAAATCATTCCAGGTGAATGCATGAATGTTCGGAGCGTGTGGCAAATCGGGACTTTGTTACTTTTGAATGTGAACAATTATTCGAGAAAATTATCTCAAATGGCTGCGAATAAAACTCATCCCTTGCTACAGGTACAAACACCACTAAACGTGTTTTTCGTTGTCGGAGTGTTCGCAGTGACTCTTGGCGATAAACGGCTATCTGTGTGTCTAAAGTACTGCTACAACAGATACTAAATGAACAGCAGGACCGGGAATCGAACACTCCATCTCCCACATGACAGTCCCGAATGTAAAATATAAAAAATACCTCTGAAACGAGGACGAATATAATGCACTAGATAATGAAGATCTTACAGACCTGCAGTGAAATCACCAACCTAGGCTAAAAGTTATATTTAAATGGATAAAAGCACATGCGATCCTGCCAGGAAACGAAGAAGCAGGCTGCCTATCAAAGAGTGCTATGAGAAGTGGCGAGGAAGAGACAATGTGACCAGGTCTAGACATCAAGAACTTCCTTAAGAAAAACTGCAGGGAAATATGGAATAAATAATGGTTGGAAACATGACAACTTTGTGACGTTAATCACATGTTCTTTGGCTGCATGAAATACTGGAACATCATAGACTTCATGAAAACACATTCTCATGAGGGCATCCAGTCACCAATCAACATTAAAAATTTATTGCCCCCTGGAAATGTTGCTATATATCGCTTAATCTGATCATTTGTCGGAAATAATAACCTAAAAGTTTAGAAAAGTACAATTTTACTTGGTATGGCTGTATCACGGAAAGGTTAAATGCCAAATCTTATATATATATAAAAATAGACGTGTTTTTTCCTATATTTCACTTTTCAGCCACCACTACCTTGCACAGATCACTGATGTTTGTTGGTGGAAGTAGCATGGAGTTTCCTGTCGTGCACAACGTTGGCCGAATGCCGATAGCTGTGGGGATGTGGGAGATATAATGATTAAAGTTGGTCAGTGCAGGGCAGTTTTCATATTTCGACCAAAAATTCGTATCTCCGTATACTTCTCTTTCATGCCACAACTACATAACATAGACCTTTGGTATTTGTGTGTGGTAGTAGAATCGTCTTTCCTGTCGTGCACTATGGTTGTTAGATGTCGGTAGCTATGGGGGTGTGGGAGATATGGGGGTTGAAAGTAGGTCGACCTGTGGCAATTTCATACTTCTGCCAAAGACAAAAGTGTCATGGTGTATCACTTTTCAGCGAAAACTATAGATCACAGATAACTGGTGTTTGTGTGTAGTAGTAGCACAGAGTCACCTTTCGATCACAACAGCGGCCGATTTTCAGAAACTGTGGTACTGTGGTAGATATGGTGGTTGTAAGTGGCCGACCAAGGATATTTTCGTATTTCGACTGTCTCCGCATATGTCACTTTTCTGCCACAACTACATAGCATAGAGCATTGGTGTTTGTGTTTGGTAGTAGAATCGTATCTCATGTAGTGCACTATGGTTGTTAGATGTCGGTAGCTATGGGGGTGTGGGAGATATGGGGGTTGAAAGTGATCGACCTGTGGCAATTTCATACTTCTGCCAAAGACAAAAGTGTCATGGTGTATCACTTTTCAGCGAAAACTATAGATCACAGATAACTGGCGTTTGTGTGTAGTAGTAGCACAGAGTCACCTTTCGATCACAACAGCGGCCGATTTTCAGAAACTGTGGTACTGTGGTAGATATGGTGGTTGTAAGTGGCCGACCAAGGATATTTTCGTATTTCGACTGTCTCCGCATATGTCACTTTTCTGCCACAACTACATAGCATAGAGCATTGGTGTTTGTGTTTGGTAGTAGAATCGTATCTCATGTAGTGCACTATGGTTGTTAGATGTCGGTAGCTATGGGGGTGTGGGAGATATGGGGGTTGAAAGTGATCGACCTGTGGCAATTTCATACTTCTGCCAAAGACAAAAGTGTCATGGTGTATCACTTTTCAGCGAAAACTATAGATCACAGATAACTGGTGTTTGTGTGTAGTAGTAGCACAGAGTCACCTTTCGATCACAACAGCGGCCGATTTTCAGAAACTGTGGTACTGTGGTAGATATGGTGGTTGTAAGTGGCCGACCAAGGATATTTTCGTATTTCGACTGTCTCCGCATATGTCACTTTTCTGCCACAACTACATAGCATAGAGCATTGGTGTTTGTGTTTGGTAGTAGAATCGTATCTCATGTAGTGCACTATGGTTGTTAGATGTCGGTAGCTATGGGGGTGTGGGAGATATGGGGGTTGAAAGTGATCGACCTGTGGCAATTTCATACTTCTGCCAAAGACAAAAGTGTCATGGTGTATCACTTTTCAGCGAAAACTATAGATCACAGATAACTGGCTGTTTGTGTGTAGTAGTAGCACAGAGTCACCTTTCGATCACAACAGCGGCCGAATTTTCAGAAACTGTGTTACTGTGGTAGATATGGTGGTTGTAAGTGGCCGACCAAGGATATTTTCGTATTTCGACTGTCTCCGCATATGTCACTTTTCTGCCACAACTACATAGCATAGAGCATTGGTGTTTGTGTTTGGTAGTAGAATCGTATCTCATGTAGTGCACTATGGTTGTTAGATGTCGGTAGCTATGGGGGTGTGGGAGATATGGGGGTTGAAAGTGATCGACCTGTGGCAATTTCATACTTCTGCCAAAGACAAAAGTGTCATGGTGTATCACTTTTCAGCGAAAACTATAGATCACAGATAACTGGTGTTTGTGTGTAGTAGTAGCACAGAGTCACCTTTCGATCACAACAGCGGCCGATTTTCAGAAACTGTGGTACTGTGGTAGATATGGTGGTTGTAAGTGGCCGACCAAGGATATTTTCGTATTTCGACTGTCTCCGCATATGTCACTTTTCTGCCACAACTACATAGCATAGAGCATTGGTGTTTGTGTTTGGTAGTAGAATCGTATCTCATGTAGTGCACTATGGTTGTTAGATGTCGGTAGCTATGGGGGTGTGGGAGATATGGGGGTTGAAAGTGATCGACCTGTGGCAATTTCATACTTCTGCCAAAGACAAAAGTGTCATGGTGTATCACTTTTCAGCGAAAACTATAGATCACAGATAACTGGCGTTTGTGTGTAGTAGTAGCACAGAGTCACCTTTCGATCACAACAGCGGCCGAATTTCAGAAACTGTGTTACTGTGGTAGATATGGTGGTTGTAAGTGGCCGACCAAGGATATTTTCGTATTTCGACTGTCTCCGCATATGTCACTTTTCTGCCACAACTACATAGCATAGAGCATTAGGTGTTTGTGTTTGGTAGTAGAATCGTATCTCATGTAGTGCACTATGGTTGTTAGATGTCGGTAGCTATGGGGGTGTGGGAGATATGGGGGTTGAAAGTGATCGACCTGTGGCAATTTCATACTTCTGCCAAAGACAAAAGTGTCATGGTGTATCACTTTTCAGCGAAAACTATAGATCACAGATAACTGGCGTTTGTGTGTAGTAGTAGCACAGAGTCACCTTTCGATCACAACAGCGGCCGAATTTCAGAAACTGTGTTACTGTGGTAGATATGGTGGTTGTAAGTGGCCGACCAAGGATATTTTCGTATTTCGACTGTCTCCGCATATGTCACTTTTCTGCCACAACTACATAGCATAGAGCATTGGTGTTTGTGTTTGGTAGTAGAATCGTATCTCATGTAGTGCACTATGGTTGTTAGATGTCGGTAGCTATGGGGGTGTGGGAGATATGGGGGTTGAAAGTGATCGACCTGTGGCAATTTCATACTTCTGCCAAAGACAAAAGTGTCATGGTGTATCACTTTTCAGCGAAAACTATAGATCACAGATAACTGGCGTTTGTGTGTAGTAGTAGCACAGCGTCACCTTTCGATCACAACAGCGGCCGATTTTCAGAAACTGTGGTAGTGTGGTAGATATGGTGATTGTAAGTGGCCGACCAAGGATATTTTCGTATTTCGACTGTCTCCGCATATGTCACTTTTCTGCCACAACTACATAGCATAGAGCATTGCTGTTTGTGTTTCGTAGTAGAATCGTATCTCATGTAGTGCACTATGGTTGTTAGATGTCGGTAGCTATGGGGGTGTGGGAGAAATGGGGGATAAAATGGTCGACCTGCGGCAATTTCATATTTCTGCCAAAGACGCATGTGTCACGTTGTATCACTTTTAAGTGAAAACTATCAATCAGCAGATTACCGGCGTTTTTGTGTGGTAGTAACACAGAGTCACCCATCGATCACAACGTTGGCCGAAATTCGGTAACTGTGGGAGTGTGTGAGATATGGTGTTCGAAATTGGTCGATCATGAATATTTTCGTATTTCATCCAAAGACTTGTGTGTATCCGTAAATTTTACTTTGCTGCCGGAACTACATAGCGCAGAAGACTGGTATTTGTGTGTGGTAATAGTATCGAGTCTCCCATCGTGCATTATGGTGGTTAGATGTCTACAGCTGTCAATATGAATACTTTACAATCACGAACTGAAGTTGTGGGTACCAGCTATTATATTATAAATGTGGAAGTAAGTTTCTGTCTTTTTGTTACGTTTTGACGACTAAATGGCTATATCAATATTGATGGAATTTAACAATGAAATAGTGTAGGAAGGACACAGGACATTTTTTCGGCATGAATAACAGTTTTAGTCACGAAATTTTAAGAACTTATCGAATGATGAAAGACAGATCAGATTCGTGTGTTAGTCTGTAATGTTACGTTGGTTGCTCAGTCACGCAATCTGTTAGTGTTTGATTTATTAATAAATTTCGATAAGAAACAAAACTTATTATTTAGTATAGAAGTCAATTTGCTCTGCACTGTACTATTCATTTGTGTCTGTATAAAAGTTTCTGGCACCAATTTGTCTTCCTTTTTGACATGCCTTACGGACGTAAACCTGGCCTAAGGTGCAGGTCTAGAAGACAATGTGCTGCTATTAGATTATAAGATTCAGATGCTCATGTTGAATAAAGAAGAAAAAAACCAAGCTGAAATAAAGCTGCCATCAGTTAACCCCCCCCCCCCCCCCCCACACACACACACACATCCCCGCACCTTCGCTTACTTTTCTGTTTTTAAATATGTTGTAAATTGATTCTCTTCATGAGACAGATTAGATGATAGGATGATATAATGATGGCTTTCCATCATATTATGTCGACTCGGTGTTGTTTGGGACAAATCTTACGTTACTAACAGTTTTCTATATCCAATTCTGGAATTGAAACTCCAAGTCCACGCGTACGAAGTCGCGGGTAACAGCTAGTAAATATATATAAAATGATCCAAGCACTCGCCTTCCAAGTGATTTTTGGGAAACAAAAGAAAACCTGACAGTAAGAACGTGCTGGATATCCTCGTGAATGTTAGATCCGAACGTTACTGCTCACCCACCAAGCTCCGTTATTCTATGGTCCTCTTACACTCATACACATTCCATACTGTTGATATATTTATTCATTCTTGTAGGTACTAAATTAAAATGTCTAACGTTGCGTTTCCACCTATGGAGCTTCATTCACTTGGTGAAAGTTCCATGACGGTGGTAATAACCAATCTGCACCACACGTGTCTGACGCGTATTCCCGGAGATGTTAAAAAAACAACCTGGTGGCGAGTTTCGTTGCATGTAAATGGGAGAGCTATGGAGAAATTACTCTATCTTCCCTTTGTTCAGAACTGACTTTGCCGATATTGTGATAAGACTGTTGTCTCATTGTTTTAAAAACTCTACAACCAGGCTCGATATTTAGACCGACCAGAATTGTCAAACATGCAGAGAAGATTTTGGTGCGTATCTGCTGAAAGTTATTCATATGCCACAAAATGCCGGGATCATCTTCTCAGATATACATCACGCTTGTATCATCGAATCTGAAAACAATTATTGTGAACTTGTGGCATGCTTTCGGTATTCACTTTGTGTGTGACAAATTACTACTATTTTAGGCAATTCAAGGAATATGCAAAAACACATTTCGGTTTTCCATGGTTTCCTCCAATAATTGCACTGAAACATTTGACTCGTGTGATGCCAACTTTATTAACAAACACATTTCGGTTTTCCATGGTTTCCTCAAATGACTCCAGGCGAAACAATTAGAAACTTTGATAAAAATTACCACGTTTTGGTTTACCTAGAGGTTGCCATTACAGCAGAAACTTCTTTTTTTCTGTCCATACAGCACACATTTCTGTAATCCATGCACATGATATGAATGATATTGAAAATACACGCATTTCTGTAATCCACGCACATTATATGAATGATATTGTGATACACGCAGATGTAATTGTTATATTGACCACTGAATTGATTCATGGACGAAATTTACATAGTTTTTTTTACCAATTTTTGTTAAATATTACAGATTTCTTGATTTAGTACATTTTCACACTGTTTTTAATTAAATTCATAGTGCCGCATACGTACTTATATCAAACAAATTTATGTCCTTTCGAGTGTTGATGTCTATTACGATTCGTGGCGAATGCATGAATGTTACCTTAGTTTGTAAGTTCTGAAATGATATGCTCTGCAAAAACATTAGTACAAACAATCAACTTAGATTCAAGTGAATTACATATAGCTACCCCCTTTCAAAATCTCGCATTTTCTCTTGTAGGAATTTTAACAATAATTCGTTGTTATGACGGAGAAACTCTGACACATGACAAAACATGCCGCACGACATTACATTTTATTTGAAAGTACAGAGAGGCCAGGATTTTATGTCCTGTTTAATACTTATTCACAAAGTCAAAAGCTGCATGTCTGTAATCAACTATACACATTCCTACATCTTAACAAGTGATCAAACATTACACTATTCAGGGAATATGAATCTGCAGGAATAACAATTGAAGCTGTGAGCATTAGTGTGAAAGGTTGAGAGTATTGATACTCGTATAATTTGATATGCTGACTGAATATTAAAACGAAGTGGCCTGACAAAAGAACATTAGTAGGGGAAGAGAACAATAGAACAATAGGCAGGTGACGGTTAAGTTAACTGAACTAATTAGTTATGCTTGAGTGCACCCAAAGAGAGGTGAAACTGGGGTTAGGGAGAGCAGGTGGTCACTCAAGTGGACTGACAAAAGAGCAATAGTTGGGGAGGAGAACAAAAGTACAAAAGGCCCCAGAGGACAGCTGGTGCGACACACCTGGTGGGGATTGGGAGAGTAGGTGGTCGCTCAAGTGGCCTGAGAAAAGAACAATAGTAGGGGACGAGAACAATAGAATAATAGGCCCCAGAGGGCAGCTACTGCTTCATCCTGGTTGGTGGAGTGGGGAAGGTTAGGTTAAGTGGCCTAATTAGTGACGCATGAGTGCAAAAATTTGTTACAATATATCTAATTAGTGATGCATGAGTGCACACGAACCTAATTAGTGACACATGACTGCACAAATTGGCAAAAATGTATCTAATTAGTGCTGCATGTGTGCACCCAAAGAGAGGTGAAACTGAGGTTAGTGAAGGGGAGGGGACGGGAGGGAGGGGAGGGGAGGGATCGGGAGGGAGGGGAGGGTTCGGAAGGGAGGGGAGGGGGGCGTGGCCAAGAACAATAGAAGGGGGCGTGGCTAACCTTAGTTCCAAATTCGCCGCTGGGGGCTTTGAGCACGCACATACAATTTTTTACCTACTAACAACCTTTAGTTTCTTATCTGTGTTCCTAATGAGCTGACTCTTCCTTGCATTCATCTTCATCCCACGATGACCTGCTCAGCTAGGTATCTTGACTCTGCAGCTGTTCACAGTCTTCTCCCATTTTGACCCTATTATATGACGTGTGTCATCTGCAAACAACTCAACTTTTAACTTCTAAACCATCAACACAATCATTATGAACAGCAATGGTATCAATACACTACCCTGGGGCACTCCCATTTTCATCTCCATTTTTCTTGAAAGTGTGTTTCCTTCCCTAACTTTTTGATTTCTATCTTTTAAGAATTTTTCTACCCAGCACATCAGTTTTTTCATTCACTCCATTAGGTTTTACCTTATTTACCAACACTCACTCTGATAAAAGCCTTTGAAAGAAGTAGTGCTACACTATCAATTTGCTCTCCCTGATCCATTTCATCTTAAATATCTTGCATATAACATATTAACTGAGATTCACATGAATATCATTCTCTAAAGTCATGTTGTTGACATTTCTGATTTGATTGCACACCCATCTACCAATTAATTTATAAAGCACTGCCGTCAAACTGATTGGCCTGTAATTTTTTACTTTATTCGCCACCATTCCTTTAAGCACAGGTACTACCATCGTACTTTTCAAGCCCTCTGTAAAGCAGCAAGTATCCAGCCTCATTTTAAATAATGTTTCAACATAAGGTACAATATCATATACTGCTATCTTTAAGGCAACCGCATTGCTTTGTACTGTGACAGCATGATACTGGCAAAGACAAGTGACAAAATTTGCAGTGTTGAGTGAAGACTGGTGTACCAGATGTGGGAAACTTACCTGCCATCTCATATTCCCAAACAAGGAGTTGGAGGATTCATTTATATATTCCAAGCATATTTACCAATGCCTCAAAGTTACATACATAAATTAAGCACTAAAATGAATTAACTAATTTCTTAAATAGAAAACATTTAAAAAAATCAATAAAATTAATTTTTAAACAGAGTTCATTAGAGTTTTCACAAAATTCTCTTTCATACAGTACATATACAAATTAAACAAAACAATGTTCAGATAAAAAAGATTACAGGTTTAAAAAAGTGAAAAAAATATAAAAAAATATTTTAACCACATATTTACTATCCCATTCATTAAATAAACTACCAAATGACATATATAACGTGTTGTAGAAAAATTATCTGCTGAAGTGTCAAATTTGTTAGAAATGCCGATTTATTATTTTTCAGTATTCTATGAAGAGCATTATAGTTTCGCTGTATTTATTTGGATACATTTCACTGTACATTTTTGAAGATATTTTGGATAAATAGTTTTGGATGTACGTGAGTGAGACAAATGAAAACCTTAAATATTTTTTTAAATATTATTTATTGTGCAGAAGTGGTACAAAGCTGTATCACTTTTCAACATAATCTCCCGCATGCTCAATGCAAGTCCTCCAGCGCTTACAAAGTGCATAAATTCTTTTCGGAAAAATTCTTTTGGTAGTCCGCGCAACCACTCATGCACCTCGTGGCGTACCTCTTCATCAGAACGGAACTTGTTCCCTCCCATTGCTTCTTTGAGTGGTCCAAACATATGGAAATCACTTGGGGCCAGGGTCTGGTGAGTATGGTGGATGAGGAAGACACTCAAAATGCAGGTCTGTGATTGTTGCAACTGTTGTACGGGCAGTGGGGGCCTTGCATTGTCATGTTGCAAAAGGACACCTGATGACAACAATCCACGTCGCTTTGTTTTGATTGCAGGCCGAAGATGATTTTTTTAAGATCTGTGTATGATGCACTGGTGACAGTGGTCCCTCTAGGCATGCTCCAAAATGACACCTTTTTCGTCCCAAAAGAGAGTCAACATAACCTTCCCTGCTGATGGTTCTGTTCGAAACTTCTTTGGTTTTGGTGATGAGGAATGGCGTCATTCCTTGCTCGCTCTCTTCGTTTCTGATTGGTGGAAGTGAACCCAGGTTTCATCCCCAGTAACGATTCTTGCAAGGAAGCCATCACCTTCTCGTTCAAAGTGCCAAAGAAGTTCTTCACAAGCATCAACACGTCATTCTCTCATTTCAGGAGTCAGCTGCCGTGGCACCCATAATGCAGACACTTTGTGAAACTGGAGCACATCATGCACAATGTGGTGTTCTGAACCATGACTAATTTTTAAACATGCTGCAATGTCATTCAGTGTCACTCAGCAGTTTTCCATCACTATGGCTTCAACTGCTGCAATGTTCTGTGGAGTCACAACTCGTTGTGCCTGACCTGGACGAGGAGCATCTTCCACTGAAGTCACACCGTTTGCGAACTTCCTACTCCATTCGTAGACTTGCTGCTGTGACAAACATGTATCACCGTACTGAACCTTCATTCTTAGATGAATTTCAATAGGTTTCACACCTTCACTACTCAAAAACCGAATAACAGAACGCTATTCTTTTTTTTTTTTTTTTTTGTAACAGTTTAACGTCCCTTTTTAACAACGTGGTCTTTAGAGACGGGAAAGGATGGGGGCAAGGAATGGGAAGGAATTCGGCCATGGCCTTTTGAAGGAAGCATCCCGGCATTCGCCTGGAGTGATTTGGGGAAACCATGGAAAACCCAAATCTGGATGCCCGGACGGGGATTCGAACCGCCGTCCTCCCGAATGCGAGGCCAGAACGCTATCCGTTACACCACCACGCTCGGTACGCTATTCTTCCCTGGTGCAAGTCTCAAGTGGGCAGCCATCTTTATACTGATACTGCAACGGTATTTGTGCATCTGAACTATGCTGCCACCTACAGGCCATTCTGCACGCTGTTTGTAGCACGCTTACCAACTTACAGGATAACGGCGTGAAATTTCGATTTTTTATTACAAATTTAAGTTTTTCATTTGACTGACCCTGGTGTAAGGGGAGAAGGAAATTAGATTTTTAATAATTTTTTGTAAAATTCATACAAACTGTGGAATAAAAAGAAAAATCCATTCATCCCGTGACTTGAGAATTTGCCAGCTTTCATTTGACACCAAGTAAAGCATATACAGATTGGTAAGAATTAGATAGTTAAAAAAATCTAAGTTAAAGAATTCAGAGTATTTGAGGCTGTGAGATACATACAAATTAGTAATTCCATAAGGGTTTAGCCGTTCACCCACAGATACAGAATCCTAAAAAGGGGAAGAGTAAATACCTACCTTCAAATGTGTGCTGATCTACTACCAAAAGATTATGGACTTCAACTTCTTGACCAAATTCTGCAGCTGTATTGGCAGGGCCAAGCACTCCAGGTTTCACAAGTGAAAGGGCGCCAAGAGTAGAAGATGTGGTAGTACTCTGAGTTTGTGTACTTGCACTGGGGCGGACAGGTGTTAAACCAGCAGTATCCTGTATGTCTATTCTCATTGTTATCACTCCAAATGTCTGTAAAACGCAAACAACAGATAAAAAAAATCTTGGATTTTATACTAAGATCAAGACCTAAAAAAAACTACATACAATTAACAACAGAAAATGATATAGTAAGATTTCAACGAAATGTTGTATCCAGACAAATTTCGAGATCACATTGCTGTTTCATTTGCCACTAAACAGTCTTGTAGTTTTAGGCATATGGAATAAGAATCAACATGAATAGAAACACTGAAATTGAAAGTAAACTCATATGACTTACCAAAGATAAAGAGCAGAGGTAGAAGAGGGAAGGAGGTTTAGTGAACAAAATGGGTGAGAGATGTGTTGGAGCAATGGCTACAGGTCTTTTGGATATGTGTGTCAGTGCATGTTAGAAAACAGTGACTGTCCAGCATTTAGGTTTTTAGAGATTTATACATTTCTTTATAGATTTTGAGTTTAAATAGTAATTTATTTCACTCAGAACATTGTTTCCATTCGTCGTCATTTCTTATTGATTGCGTCAGTTTGCGTGTTTTTTAGGACTGTCTCCATAGGCTTGAAGAGAGCATTGACAGTACTCATCTGCAGATCACATTGCTTATCAGCCCAGGTTTTCTTATGTTGGCTGTAGGATCCCTTACATTCAGTCTCTAATATTTTCATCTTGTTCATTTTTTTCTTTTTGTTTACAGCTTTTATACAATTTACCTTTCTAAATTTATGATATTCAGTAAAATTAACAAGCTCTCAACTATTTCCTAACACTATTTTTTCTAGAAACATTAAAAATATTGTTAGATTTGTGCAGGAAAAACAAACAACACCTTGTGGTATGAGTTGTTATGTCACAGTCCCAAGTTATACAAATTTTAACACATGCATCAAGTGCCAATTAGACACTAAATTGGTTACTGTGCACACCATTCTACATTGCATGAAATGACTTCAAAATCTATTTTGGTACAATCTTTCAAACCTTCCTCTCTTAAGCTCACTTATTATAAATTTTATAGCTTTTACAGTTTAAAAATTAATGGAAATCTAGAGTGAAAATCTCTACTATCAAGGAACTCAGAACTGGAATAAAACAATTGCTGTTTTCTATGGATACAAAACACAGACAGTAGTGAGGATAGGAATGAGAAACTGATGACTTTAAAAGATATAAGAAGGGGAAGAAATGGTAGTAGAAGAGACTGAAGGCAAGCATATGTGTCATTTCACATATTTGTTCACATCTACAGAGTTCAGCAAGAGATGCAGTTTCTGGAAGGACTGAGAGTTATAACCAAAGGTCATTTGCAGTTACAGTTGAGGAAAGGGCATGGATACCCTGCAGATAGTCTAGATCTTTTGTGTAAACTTGATACCTTTGACTGTTCAGCCAGATGTACAGGAGCTTGGTAATGAAGCTATATATTAACTTAGGCAATAGAGGCAAGTAGCTAATGTACAAGGTACACTGTAGTCCAGGTGATAGTTCCAAAAATAGGGAAGGTTTTACTGGTATAGGATTAGAGTATGTGTAGTAAAGTGATGCAGGTGGCAAGTTTTACAACATGGTCTTTTGTAGGAAAAGGTTTAACTGTGTTTGGAAAACTATGGGAAAGCATGTGCAGAGGCAGTGGAAAAGAGTCTCAATTCAGTAAAGGAATGCAGGAAGTTGTTGCCACAACAAAGAATTTGTTTAGCCAATTTGAAACCAGTAAAATTCTGTAAGGAATATATGGCTTTGGTTGGTTTTTAGTGGTGTAGTTTCTAGGTTTTGATATAAGGGTGCAGCTCAGAAGTTTTACATGCTATGCTTTGTTAATGCGAAATATACCAGCAAATTCTGTGGTTTAAATTCCTTATCAAACCATAGATCCAGCCATGAAGTAGAATGTGTGGCAACTCGAAACTATGAACAAAGTCATAAGGAAAAACAAATTTACTTTATTGCAAAGGAGATTTATTTCTGAACTAGATCTACAAATTTAGTTACAGGAAATGAGGTATTGCATAATGTAGTGGGATTATCTGGAGAGAGATTCTTCACCATTTAATGAGTCTGCCATTGATGGATAGGTTATATGAAATGGAATGTTTGGCATTATGGGTATTTAAGTTATCAAGGATATATTTTTATATATATATTTGTAAACTGACGGAGGTATTTATGCTCATTTCCCCACAGAAATTCAACATCAAAACAGTCATATGTATGTGGGAGTAGGTTTATCAAAGTTAAATAACTGACTATTTTTAAGGCAATTTAAGAGGTTTTCCATTAGGTCTACTAGAGAATTACATCATCTATGGATCTGGACAACACATTAGTGGTCAGATGGGGATTTTGTTTCAGATTTTCTCTTCAAAACAGGGATAGTGTAAGGAGACCATACCATGCATACTTGTGGAAATGTCAGATTTCTTATTGTGTAGTTGTGTACTGAAGCAATGAATTTACTAAGAAAGGCGGATAAAAAAGATAGAAAACAGTACACTGGTAGGTTGTGTCGAGGGCATATTTTAGGAAACAATTTGAAGGCACTAAGTTCATGACTGGTGTATTTTGGTAACTAGGGAAGTCACATCGATGGTGACAATTATAGAATTTGGAGGAGGAGGTGGGGTACTGTGGACAAACACTGTAAGAAATGTGGAATTCATTTGATGTATGTAAGGAGGTTCTGTACTAATTGTCAGAGATGTTAATCACCAACACCAAAATGCAGGTTGACCCATACTGCAACTACAGTGAGCACATAGCCACAATCATCAACAATTTCTAGTAGAAAGAGTATGTGATGCCTGGACTTAGAAGGGAAATGGAATAACTGAAGTTTCATGTTTTCATATGGTTCTCTCCTGATTTTGAAACCATTATTCAAATCCGTCATCACAGGTATGGCATTCTACATTCCTTAACTTAAATGTGGCACCTCCCCCAAATCCTTCCCCAATGTCCGCTGCACTTAACATGCAGTCTTAAGATTATGTTAATCATATTATTGAAATCGAACCCTTCAATCCTCTCCTGAATACCAATGATCTAAAATTTGCTCTGTGCACACAGCCATAATTCCCTACTTCAAGTCTATAACCAGTTATTGGACACTGCACTTACACCAAAATGCCTTATGTATCAATCCATCTGCATCCACTGCTCTCATTCATCTATAGGTCTCAAAATCAACCAACTTTCCATGAGAAAAAATGGTCACAGGAAAACAATTTACACCAAAAGTCTAGACAAGTGATTCCCAACAGAGGTGGGTGTTCCTGATTCAAGGTAAAATTAGGGAGCACTAAGGACCAACTGCTTTCCTGTTTTATGTCTGGTTTTAAGAACTACATCAAAGAAATTTTTTAATGGCATTTTCATGACAAAACAGGATTTAGCAAAATCAGAAATTTACCAGCTAAGAAAAGGAACAAATTGTCAATAGTCAACAACAATGATTTAAGATTTCAGATTACAAAATATGCATCAAATATTGAAAAATTTGTGTCGTACACAGAGTTCAGCTTTCTAATTAATATTTTTACATGATATGTATCTGTTACTCTGTGAACAATATACCTATATCATTAATATCTGTTCATAAAGTAATCCATTTTTTAAAATATGTATCTATGATGATGTACACTTCACGTAACAAGGGTGCCATGGTATCACTGTTTCAAAAAGTGGGTTATGTCCAAAAAAGTTAAGAGCACTATGGATTACATTATTCATTACAAGAATGGGAGTTAGTGCTTTCTCTCTCTCCTGGAAAAGGGTCAGTGAGTAATTTTTGTGTTCAAAAAGGTGGTGGTGAAGAATTTATTCTCTTTATTTTAAAAAGTGGGTGGTAGGCCTAGACTGTACTACAGACACCCATAATAACTCCAACAACCACAACAAATAGTTAAAACAATTAGAATCTTTTCATAAGCTAACATCCCTTCTCAACTCAGATGGCAACTAGCTTACTAACACATCACGGATACCTATATATTCATTTCGCCTCAGCCTCAGTTATACCCTTATTCCATTTTCTACAATCCCATTAAAAATGTTTACTGTTTATATTTTTTTCTTTTTTATAGTTTCCCTTCCCCCAAGTACCTGTACTGCCCTTCATGAGGTAGCTCACATTTGCTATTAATGTCTATTGTTTCCAGCTGGTCTTGTTACCCCCACTAAAGCTCATGCTACTAGCCACTAACAAACAATTCACAGCCGATTCATTTGGTTATCACCAGGGGACATATTTCTGAAGTGTGCTGTTTCACCATCCATTCGAATGATTAAACTTGAAATAATTCATATTTGTTTCCTGTATTATCCACAGCCCTCCTACCTCAAACTTTGGCAAACAATTAATTAATTATCTGTATACTTGCTTGTATTATCAGCTAGTTCTAGTGTGATGTTCACAATGTGCCACAGAGTGAAGAAAGTAAATGCATTTTCACTACCTCAAAATTGAAATTTATTCTTACTTTCTGATCAAATGTCATTTGCCATTCATGAAGAAATTCAGGCTGATAATGGAACTCCTTAATCTTTCTCAAGTGCACTGGGTTTAGTGCGTATACAAACTCACTTGCTGCCTCAATAGTTCTAATATCATTCAAAACCAAAAGCTTTTGGATCTCCCCTGGCATCCTGTGAGCCACATACAGCAAAATTTCCCTTTTAGATGGCGAATTATTCAGAAACTGAAATTTGGAAGTTTCATTCAAGAGGACGTCTTTAAGTGGTTCCTTCTCAGGTTGATATTTCCTACCATACCAGACACCCCTCTTAGCCTCATGTTGCTTTTCCTCTGACCGGAAATTATTTAGGAAATTTGTTTTACATTCTGGGTACGTTTTTACACATTTCGAGTTGTCTTTCTCCAAAAATTAGAGCACTATCCATTAAATGTTGATATATGCTGTTTATTTTCTCATTGTCAAGATACTAAAAAAAAAAAATTCTGTACTTTTCAAAACTATTGATGAAACTAACTGGGTGAATACCTCCCTTGTCAGTAAAGTTTTCAATTTCTCTCTCTTACTTTTTTTTTTACTTATGGCTTTATGCCTCCTTGAGGTCATTAGAGGTGGGATAGGACAGAGGACAAGGAATGGGAAGGAATTTGGCCATGGCCTTTTGAAGGAAGCATCCTGGCTTTCAATTACTGTTTTTTTTCCGATATTACCAGGGACATTAGGATTGGTACACCAACCTCACTTTGCATTTGAGATTCCTCTAAATGACGCTTCACTTCTCATAATTCTTCCCCAAATTTTATTCACTGAGTCTTGGAGTTGTCAATTTTATTTATCTCGCCGCTCAAATTCCCCACTCCCTTATCCAATGTTTCACAATTTATTCCAATTCCATTTACAGTTCCCAATGTAATATACTTTTCACTAACTTCCTCTACTCTTCCTTCAACATCTTTAAGTCATACCCAAATGAGTACTTTGCTGTTTGAAATTCATTATATTGTTTTCATTGCAATAAACTTAGATTTTTTGTTTCTTGCTGACTTTGATCTATATTAAAAATATTATATATCCTAAGCATGATCAAGTTGTGTATCTAAGTGGTCATCTGATGACTTGAATTACTGATCATGGCATTTAAAATGCACCAAGGAGATCATCAGTAGCCAAATATAGAAAGCAACAAATTTAAAAAGAACAGCAACATAATTATTATAAAGTTACAATGACCAGTACAACTCAAAAGTAAAAAAGGCATGTTTTAAAAATTATTAAATACCTTAAACATTATGTGTTCACATGACCACAAAATCATGTCATACGAAAATGAAGCACATACCAAGATTTAATCTACACTAACAAATAAGTTCACATCAGCACCAACTGCACTAGAGATAACAAACCATGTTAGTGGCAGAAAAATTGCTACTATGAAAATGACAACTGCACTGTGGAGCCAAAGCAAGCAATGATATACATAAAATCTCAGAAACAATGAGTTTTTATCCCCTTTTAAGCTATATGTCTTGTAGATATTGATATCATTAAAGGACAAGGAATTGGAAGAAATTTTGCGATTGCCTTTTGAAGAAACCATCCCAGCATTTATCAGGAATGATTTAGGGAAACGATGGAAAACAGAAATCTGGATAGCTGTACAGAGTTTCTAACATGCATACTACAGAATGCAAGGCCAGAAACAATGGAGCAGGAAGAAATGACATGGAAACAAAAGATTAAGTAAACCCATTACTAACTTACTTACTTACTTGAAGGAAGGGGTGATGGAAGTGACTACAAAAAAAAAAAAAAAAAACTTAATACTTCAGACTTCAGTCTTTACCCTAAACATGAAGAATGGTCAGGTGTAGGAGCTACCATAAACAGAATCTCTAGTGACCTCAAAAACTGTTTCAAATTTAGAACCATCAAATTGTCCAGATGGGAAATGGTCTACTTATACATTCTCAACACTAAACACTCCCTGGGCATCAATATCAGAAAAATCACCTTCATCTTTATCATCCCTCCTCATTAACCATGTCACTTGTCTGTATAATTTATTCAATAAGTTTTTTTTATCGATTTAACTTTTACATATTTTCATGATAAGTTTTCACTAATTTATTTTTTAACTTTAACCCAGTGACTAATTTCTTTTTAATATTTCCAACAATATTGTTTTCAACACCCCCAAAACTCTGTTCTGTATGTAATGGATAAAAAACATTTAGCTGGTTTGGCAAAGGGTACATGTGTGGATCCAGCCATGTGTTTATTTTCTACTTTCATGAATAATGGCAATGCCTGAAATATGTTTATCTGTAACATATTTTATTGCCATATCCCTCATTCCTTCAACATTGGCAACCGATGGGCCATTTTATCTTTCCTTACCTTATTGATACAAAAATAATATATGGTTGATAATAACAGAGCGTTCTGGTAGCTCAGTGGTTAAGGCGCTTGCTTTCAAAACGTTCGCTGCTCCTGCCCCGGGCACGAATCCCGGCAGGCACAGGAATTTTGAAAGTTGTGTTTAATCATATGAGCTATGCCAGGACGCTCCGTGGTTCGGATTCCAGGTTAAACTGTAGGTCCCAGAGGAAAGGAACTGGCCGTCCTACCTCTGACACAATGGCTTAGTATGCCTCCTTCTGGAGGATCCAACCAAACTTCGGGTTGTGGACTAAGTTAAGTTAAGTTTTAATAACAATGCAAAGAAAATGTTTCTATGAATATAGCGACGAGGAAGTTTAGGAAAATTAAATCTTATCACTTATCATACGTGAAGGATGACAGCAGTGATTAACACAAAAAACTGGGCAAGTACTCTGATGGTGTATTTGGTCACATAGTAGTGACTTGACACTACAGTCAATGCCCGACACATTTTCAAATTAGCTAGCAGTTTCCACTGCCCAGCTCTCCAGTGCCACACCATGTTACTGCACACCCTGATAATGCTATCACTTAGTTACATTCAAAGTTATTATAGGTCCCTTTAGAATACAATGCATTTTAAATTTAGATCATTTTGAATGAAATAATGTTAGTAAGCAGAAAAGTTACTTCATAATAAAAACAATTTCTTATTTTTCTCAAAAATTACGAAGTATATCAAATATAAGTGTTTTTGATATTCGTCATTTAAATATAAAACAAAATTTAAGTTCCGAAATAAAACTGCCTTTGAAATAGCTCTCGTAACAAAAATTAAGATATTTGATGCACACAGAATTCTTTATTTACCAGCGAAAAAATTGGAAAAAAATAATTAGTTCCATCCATATGTGACGAGCAGTAAATATTGACAGCCCACATTCTGGGGGAGATTTTTTAATTATTATTATTTTCTTGATTCCTTATTATTTCCATTTAACCACTCTATAATAGAATATTAAAAAATTAATATGATACTCAGTTTTCGATCAACAAAATACATAATATATGCACATTTTAAGTCTCCAATTAATTCTGTTCAAGTATGGTAGGTCTGTGGCAGAGGGTGGAGCATCTTACTATTTCCTGTCAGCTATGGAACCATACAAATAATGAACACAATCTACACATATAATAAACTGTAAAAAGGAGAAAAGTCTGCAAATTTATGATTTTATCTTTTATTTCATTTAAGAAACTAGTCCAGAGCTCTGTTACTTTGATAGGATTTCTATTAATGTTATCCCGTCGGTAAAATGGGATAGTTTTGATGTGATGTCCAAAAGCTGACAAATTTAAGTAAAAAATTTCCACAAATTAGAATCAAATTCTCACTGAATGCGATTCATGCAAGAACTAGTGATAGGATTCTGATGGAAATATGATTAATGTAGTCCTGCAGGTAAAATATGGTATGTTTCAAGTTGATGTAATATTGTAAAGCTGTTAAATTTAACATAATTTATGTTGACCACATTTAGAGCTAAAGCTACTAGTTAGATTTTGATGAGGTTTTGATTAATGTACAGCCCATGTCCCATTGCCATAACAGGACACATTTAATTTTGAAATTACACTGAAAAGCTAAGAAATTTAAAATAAATTTTCACTGAATGCAATTCATGTAGAAACTATGGGGGCTTTGATTAGTATGCAGCCTATGTTTCAGTTTAATGTGAGTGTGAAAAGGTTAAAAATTTACAAATATTATAATACTGTAACCAGGAAAGATCCGTGTATTTAAGATACTTTATAAAATAAAATAAAATACAATGAATCAACTGTTTTTAAAAATCATGACTGCTGTCTATTTGGATGAATGACATTCAATAGATACAATTCATCTGATTTTGATGGAGTTTTGAATAATGTTCCTGGCCCCGGAGGTAAAAAACGGCAAGTTTCATTTTCATGTGAAGAAAGAAAGACAAGATATTTCATGTAAGAGTGCATACAAATTCATATCTATTTTTCACTGAATGTGTCAGATTTTGATGGATACCCTATAGTACCAGGACTGAAATAGGGTAGGGCTTATTATGATGTGATGTCAAAATGATAAGAAATTAAGATAAATGTGTCAGGAAATTAGTTTTTGTTGAACTACATTCACACATTACATTTTTATGTGGTTTTGCACAATGTGCAGCTCAACCCAAGGGTAGAATAAGGTATGTTTTATTTTGATGTGACTTCAAAAAGTAAGAAATTAAGTTAAAAGTATCCACAAACTAGTATTCATTTAAAGATAAGTTACTTCTTGCAGTCAAAATGTTTATTATGCTTTCAACATACCAGAGGCATCGTATTATTCAGAGGAATTAATTACCATTTGCCATGTAGAACCACTATACAAAATGAATTTTTGTGTTCAGTGAGTGACAAAAGCCATGGGTCATTTAGCTCTTGACAATATTGTTTTAAAAGAGACCTATGTAGGTTAATAGTCCACATGACAAACTGAGGACAACAGCTAGTTCACAGTATTTCAGTGTGAACATTATTCATGCATAGAGGCAAGATACATGGTGGGAGCATCACATGTATACATGCGAAGTCACGCCATATGACCAAAATAAAAGTTCACTGCTCTGGTCAAGGAGGGAAGATGCGGAGGCAGTGGCGCAGCTATTAGAGGGCTAGGCAGTGGGTGCACTGGGGCAACCACCAAGCTCGGGGCGGGGAAGGAGGGGACCCTGCCAGCACAAAACTCACAATTGCAAGATTGATAGAGCTAAAAAAAAAAAAAAAAAGGGTTGCCCATCTGCCCTTGGGGCCCAAATATATATATATTTTCTACACCAGGGCCCTTGTTACCATAGCTATGCCACTGTGTGGAGGAGGGATAGTATATGAAGTAAATATTCCATCAATTTGGGAATTTATTATTACTGGAAACAAATTGCAGAAATAGTAAATATATATATATATATATGTATATAAAAGTTAATAATTTTGGCCACAGCACGAGAGCCAAAATATTACATGTTATTAGGTTCTTCGGTGGTTTAATTTATATATATTGATTAACTAGCTGTGCCCGCGACTTCGTCCGCGTGGAATAGTTATTTTGGGCATCATATTTATTTTTGCAAACAACCTCCTCAGCTTTATAAATTATAGCAGTTACCCACGACTTTGTCCGCCTCAATTTCTGTTATTATTTTAGACAATTTTTTGCAAGTTTAGTTTTTAAGTTTTTAAAAGAACATAATTATTTTAAAGTACTTCTGCATAAATTATATTTTTAGTTTTATTTTCTTGTGGCAGAAGAACATATTGGATTTCTCCGCAACCCGATCTTGACAACGCGACATATAGTTGGCCGTGTGAAAAGCAGTCTTGACGTAAATCGATTCCTACGTGTTTAAATGTTTGCCCCTGTGATTTATTAATTGCAACGGCGAAAGATAGCTTAACGGGAAATTGAATTCTTTTAAAATTAAAAGGTACATCATTTGGAATCATTGGGATGCGAGGTATAAGCACTGTTTGACCAACTGCTGGACCAGTCAAAACTATTGCAACGATCACGTTATTGCGTAGAAATTTAATTTGAAGTCGGGTTCCGTTAGATAAATTTGGTGGTTTGAGATTTCTAAGTAAAATTATTGGGGCACCTATTTTTAACTTGAGGGAATATGGGGGAAGGCCACTTGGGTTCAAAGAATTAAGAAACTCTTGTGGGTAATGTACCGCATCTTCTTGATCCATTACGTTATCAATAGATGTGTAGGTAACTATGTCTCCTGGAAGTTTACTTAAAATTAGGTCATTAATTTCGTCCACGCTACTGTTTCTCGCCGCCAATATTGCCCTTTGACACATCCATTGATGATCTTTATTTTCTATTTCGCTGATTTGAGGGTAAACTTTCGATATTAAGTCCTCAATGTTACTTACTCTTTCTCCTAAATCGCGATCAATTTCAATTTTATTTTCAAAATGAGGTACTTTCCAGTCTCCTATTAAAAGTAACTTTGAAGGAAAAGTTATACTACCTCTTCCCAAATGTGCTCTCATATTTGTAGTTAATTTTAAAATGTTAACAAACTTCCATAATGGGGAACTTTTAAGGCAAGACTTTACAATGTCTGCTCTAGTTCCCCTTACTATTACTGGTAAAGTTTGTCGAAAATCCCCAGCAAACATAACAGTAATCCCACCCATGATTTTATCACAGCTTCTAATATCTCTAAGAGTCCTATCTAGAGCCTCCACATGAGCTCTATGGATCATGGTACATTCGTCCCAGATTATTAAACTGACATCTCGTAAAACTTTTCCCAAAGGACCATTTTTACGTATAGAGCACACGCTATCTTTCTGTAAAGAAACAGTTAGGGGCAGTTTAAAAGTGGAATGATCTGTGCGTCCACCTGCTAATAAAGTTGCAGCGATACCTGACGACGCTACTGCCAAAGCTAGCTTTCCCTGAGACCTTACTTTTGCTAATATAAGATTAGTAATAAAGGTCTTGCCGGTTCCACCGGGAGCATCCAAAAAAAATACTTTTCCTTCATTAAAACGAACACTTCGCATAACACAATTATACGCGGTCACCTGGTCATTAACTAATTTTGGTTCATTTTGAGTAATATACTCATTTAATTCATTTAGATCATACGGTTTTCGCAACGCTACTTCTAACGGATCCAGATGATTAAGTGAATTAATCCTTTTTGATACAGGTTAGCCCAAAATCGGTTAGTGATTTATCGCAAATCTCATGAATTTTATCTTCAATTATGATTAGTCCATCATTGTATATATCATTATTGTATGTTAATGTCATATCTTGATTCTCATTACGCATTCGCTGCATACAACCGTTCAGAAGGGAGCCGACCGCGCGTAATATCTTCTAAGATGTTCATTGAAATTAAGTGATGCCAAAGACAATTTTGTTCACAATTAAATACTCTTAATCAACAACACATTTATTTGGATAAAGATTAATATTATTATGTTGATAGAACTCTAACAAATAATTGGTAATAATGCATTAATTTCGACCAAATTTGATTACCATAAAAACGGTTCTAGTGAGTTAATCTCAAAAGATAGACATATACTGTCGTGGACATTTTTTTAGATCATTTCAAGAGGAATAATCCTTTCATACATATTTTTTGGTATCTTGAACCGCTTTTGCAGCGCACGCAACAGAAGCCCTCAAAGATGAATAATTTTCCACGTTTTTTCCACATTTTCCATTGTTTCTTCGCTCCTATTAGTCGCAGCGTGATGTTATATAGCTTAAAGCCTTCCTCGATAAATGGTCTATTCAACACAAAAAGAATTTTTCAATTCGAATGAACCGTTTTCGTAGCGCACGCAACAGAAGCCCTCAAAGATGAATAATTTTCCCCGTTTTTTCCACATTTTCCATTGTTTCTTCGCTCCTATTAGTCGCAGCGTGATGTTATATAGCTTAAAGCCTTCCTCGATAAATGGTCTATTCAACACAAAAAGAATTTTTCAATTCGAACCAGTAGTTCCTGAGATTAGCGCGTTCAAACAAACAAACAAACAAACTCTTCAGCTTTATAATATTAGTATAGATTAAAAAGTCCACCAGAAGGTTATGTTGAAGATTTGTTTATTTGCTCAAAATGAAGTCAGCGATATTCACAAGCATAGATACAATACAGAGATGCACTTCTGAGCCGTCGCAAATAAAATCTTTGTGAACTCAACTTGAAAAACTAACTGGATGAATCTCTCTGCAAAACTGAATGAATACTGAATCTGTCCAGCCAATCTGTTTATACAGGGTGTTACAAAAAGGTATGGCCAAACTTTCAGGAAACATTCTTCTCACACAAACAAAGAAAATATGTTATGTGGACATGTGTCCGGAAACGCTTACTTTCCATGTTAGAGCTCATTTTATTACTTCTCTTCAAATCACATTAAACATGGAATGGAAACACACAGCAACAGAACGTACCAGCGTGACTTCAAACACTTTGTTACAGGACATGTTCAAAATGTCCTCCGTTAGCAAGGATACATGCATCCACCCTCCGTCGCATGGAATCCCTGATGCGCTGATGCAGCCCTGGAGAATGGCGTATTGTATCACAGCCGTCCACAATATGAGCTCTAACATGGAAAGTAAGCGTTTCCGGACACATGTCCACATAACATATTTTCTTTGTTTGTGTGTGAGGAATGTTTCCTGAAAGTTTGGCCGTACCTTTTTGTAACACCCTGTATAGTCTCTATCGAAATTACGAGAATTCTTCAAAGGCATCCGCCCGATATTTCTCGAACATTAACAATCACACAAACATTAAAAACAATTGGAATTAATACAAAATTACTTAACAACATTACAAAATGATCAGAAATGGTAATTAGAGATACTTAAATACAAAATTATTTGCAGAAATCATCTCAAACTGTACAAAGTTCGCCTGTAGACATCATAACTTGGATTAACTCTTTCCTACCGGCTATTTATAATTTCAATTATATATTTGTATAAAGGTACTTGAAATTAACCTTTTGACTGCTGTTGACGTGTATACACGTCATGCTGCCTGCTGGCCCCGAGTGCTAATGACGAGTTTAGACGTAGCCGCCGGTTTTCCCCCGAGTGCTGTTGACGAGTTAAGCCGCACCCGCCTGCCGCTACCTGTGTGCTGATGACGAATATAGACGCGCCGCTACCTGAGTCGTACAGCAGACTTCACGACCCATTTCTCAATAGCCTTTTGCAGTTCTGGTCGCTAGCTTATCGTCAGAATGTTTGCCTGTAGGGAGCCTAGGCCTTGCTCTACAGTTCACTATTCAACAGAAATTACATCAGTCTTCTTTGTGTCCTGTATTTTATGAAGAAAATGGCAAGACGTCATGGGTGCATTGAGGAAGAAATCATGGTGATTCTTACGAGGAGTGACACCGAGGATGAACTACTTGATTTTGATGGAAGTGACAGCTTTTCCACAGAATCGGAAGCCTGTAGTCATAAACCATACTCGTCAGCAGGGGTGACAATGCAGTCTCATGTTTCAACAAGAGATGATAGTTGTTCTGAATCTGAAGAATCAGAAAGTGATAGTGAAACGCTTACGAAGAAATTACGTCTTAGTGATAAATCTGACTGGAAAGAAAATGATTTTCGTCTAGTTAGTCACGCATTTGATGATACGCTGTCGGGACATGTGTTTCAAATAGGGAATGTGCAAAATATTTGATGTTATTTTTTTTTTTTTACAGAAGAACTGATGAAATATATAGCTGATGAAAAGAATCTGTTTTATATAACCACTATGGAGAATATTCCAGAATAAGTGCATTCTAGAATATAAAAGTGGAAAGATACTGAATATGATGAAATTTTTTGTTTCATAGCTATCTGTCTTCTGATGCATAGCGTGAAAAAAATTGAAAATTAGCTAATATTGGACCAGAGATGTTCTTCTAAATACATCAATTCTTGGTGAACTTATGTCCAGATACCGGTTTTTGTTACTTTGGTGAGGTTTAGTGAGATTTCTCCGAACCCCCCGCCCTATTTCAACTCGCGTAATAATGGACAGACACTTCACAGCTTTGAAATGTTGAAAAATCTGTTGAGTACTTATGTGGAACAAATTTCATCAAAGAAACCAGATTATGTATAATCGGGTAATTACAAAGAGCAGCAAACATTCAGTCAACTTCGAGATATTTTGGGAATCTACATCTACAAAGATATTCCGCAAGCCAAATTTCGGTGTGTGGGGGAGGATGCTTGTGCAATTATCATTTTCAGGTGTCTTTTTATATTCGTGAATAGCACGAGGAAAAATCGGATGCCTTTAACTATCTGTATAAGTTCGAATATCTCTAATTTAACAGTCGTTGTCTGAACGTGGTATGTAAGTGTGGAAGTAAAATATTTCTAGCATCTTCTTCGAATCTATGCTCTTTAAAATTCAACAAAAACACTCTGATACATTAAGGAACATATACAAAATTGCAGTTGTTATAAACGGGTATGCAGGAAAGAACAGTAAACTATTAAGATAAATTTAAGAATCACGATTCTTTCGATATAAGCTGCGAAAATCTAGTAAAAACTACAAGCAAGATGTAATGATTAGTGACAAAAAATAGGGTTAATGATTGTTTGATTCTGCAGTAATTTATTTGCAGAGAAACTATGTAGTGAGAGTATTTATTGTGTATCAGCCGTGAGAGGTAATGCCAGGAACATCCAGCACTGGGCGTGTGAGACAGCGCGGGCCGCTCCGTCCCCAGGAATAATCACTTAGCACAGGTAGCCGGCCTCAGTGCGGCAGGTATACGATCCGCTGTCAGCAGTCAAAGGGTTAAACACACATATTTTTTTTTTTTTTTTTTTTTGGAACTCTAAGTGCTAATTACTAAGCCGGTACTTATAAGTACCGTCAGGAACTTTCTGTATCACAGGATGTACAGCAATAGCAATTGAAATCAATTATGTTCATACTGGTATAAAATGTTTGCCTCATGATATTTTTTTAAAAAAAAAAAAAAAAACATTATTTTTGCTCATTCAGACACAAAAGACATTGTAGTGCAACATTTGGAATGATGTTTTGACTGTATTTTCTTCATTCTACATACTTCACATCTTCATCTGATTTTTACAATTTAGGGACAGTGTATACCTCTGTTTCCCAATCTTACATCTCTCATTGTGGAATAGTATGACTTGTGTTGTTTGAATGGATGAGGGCTTGGTGAAATATATGTAGATGACCTTTTCTTCTTACCGATATCCTTTATAGTCATCATACCTTGTACAAAGGAGCTTCTAAAATTTTTTACAGACTTTTCTTCAAATATCGGACCATTTATGTTATAGGCATTGACAAATACATCATCCAGAATTCCCAAAAACAATCTTTACCATGATTTCGGTAATCTTCTGTCAGCATTGCACAAAGTCAGCAGCTGATCAGCAGTATCAACCCCACACATGAAGGTATTGTAGTCCTTGACGACTCCTGAGCATCAAATTGTAGACTTCAATCCATCTTTTTCTTTGCATATAACTAGTGGTGTAACAACAGGGCAGCAGGATGGGCAAAATGCTACGGGACCTACTGCCGGATGTGGCCCCCGATGACCGGCCAGAGAGGCCCTCTGGTCCAAGATCCACCAGGTCACCAATCAACCCGAGAGAGGGCCCATCTGTTGAAGTTTCCATTGACCCCAACCAGTGTAGTGGAGTTTCACCACTGCCATGAAAATTTGAAACTAAATGTATGACCTTTTTATCCTTCCATTTCCAGTAGCAAATACCTAGGTTTGTAAATTCATTGTCACAATCTCCTCTTTTTAGTTTTCCATCAGCAGATTGTTAGAAAGTCCCTTGCAGTAGGGTCTGATTCTCCCACAAACAAAAGTTGTTTCAGTTTTTTAATAATGAAACTGATGAAAAATAATGATAATACTAGATAACATCGTCATTGCTCCATTTTTTTTTTCAGTCAATTCTAAGACCACTCTTTGACCTAATGAGTAATCTGAGAACATTCCAGTCATTTCTTCATTTTTGCCTTGATAAATTATAAACTTCTAAGAAAAGAGCTTCAATCTGAGCGTATTTCATAAAAATATCCATTTGAAAATATCTAAAACAATGATAAAACCAAATGTATACTTGCTAAATCTAATTGACCAATAATCTGTATAAAGCTACCCATAACTCCCTGACGGTACTTATAAGTCCACGTTGGTTTTTCTAGATTATTTAGTAAAGAAACTAGAAAAACATATTTTATAGGTAAAAAAATATGGTTAAATGTCCAAACTAAAAAGTAATAACAGAAATTGACACTTACCAAGTAAATTATCATCTAAAAATTCATTGTAATGAACCACTTGTTACTTTGGTCAGTATGCTGTCAAGCCCCAACTTAGAAAATTAATTTCTCGGAAATTTCATGCAGAATTTAAAAATAGACGTTGTCATTGTCTGAGTTAATCATACAACAATACATCAACAGGTTTAACAATGCAGTGGACACTGGTATTGTCGAATTATATGGTGGTAAATACAGTGGTACTTATAAGTGCCGTCGGGGAGGAAAGGCTTAATACATGGAATTACAAACATTTAAGAATTTCTCTTGCACCATTCGGTTCTTAAACATATTAAATTGACTTTATATAATTTTCTTTCATAAAACGAAGTCTATATACACTGATTTTCAAGAAATTACAAAACAAACATACCAGATCATATTCAAGCAAACTTTAGCTCACTACAAATACTTCATACAGGACAATACTATTCAAAATTCAGGTATGAGGGCTGTTACAATGTCTATACTATTATCAATCTGTAAGCGAGCTGCATTTGGCCGAGTGTTTGAAATGGCATCATGCAAAAACTACCGGAGCAATTTTTATGTTTTCTAATTTTGTGAGCATATGGTCCAGATTAAAATCTCCGAAAATAGCTTATAGTCCGGTAATAGTCATAAAGTGGGGGTCTCACAAACATTATATCATGTAGAAGATTTTTCTTATCTTGTATACATATGTGAGAGTATGTAGAAACCAAGTTTTTGACCTCCGACACCCTTGGCACAATTTTATGTGGCCAAAAAACGTCAAAATTTTGGTACTTTTTCAGTTTTTCGTCTATAACTCTTTCCTGATAAGCCAGAGCAAGAAATACCCTATTTACAATTTGAAAGAGGACAAAATTTCCTACAACTTTTGTAGCACAAAGCTTTTTCTAAACTCAAAACTAAGTGAGCTCCAGTTCTTCAAAAAATCAACAAAATTTCACAGTTTTCCTAAAAGTTGCGTTTCCACCTATTTTGTCCTCTAAATAACTTGTAACCTCTGTGTATATATAATTTATATATATATATATATATATATAAATTTTTTACATGTACTGTACTTTGATTACTGATGGTCAATTCAATAATCTCATGGCAATGTTGGCCGGAATATCTGGAAGGATTGTTCGGCTGCTAGGTGAAATTGTTTTCTATTCACCGTGCCCCTTTGTAGCTATCTAACCTAACCAGATAATCATACCGGGTATAGGGAACCAACAGCTTAACATGGAATCTGAATCACAGAAGTGTTCTGGCTTACTATATTACACAGCAAACTGTGGCAAAGCTGAAGGTCGGGTTAATGGCCTTTGAAAATCACAGCTGAGACCAGTATTTCAATCTCCAGTCAGACGCTTTAACCACTGATTTACCAGACCGTTCAATTAGTGGTGGTATTTGTACCAGTTTTAAAAACGGATTTGCTAAAATGAAAGCTTAATTTTATGGCACAAAGTTTATTTACACAGACAAAATAAAGTCATAATAAGTACTAAAGTCATAAATCCATTTCTTTTCTTTTTGGATTGTTTGAAACACTATTTTCCATAACTCTGCTCCGTACTTCAAGGCAACATAATTGTTTCTATATAAAGCACTTATGGCTCTTCAAGATGCAACATAAAAAGTTTTGCTGTGGACGGAGGATACCTCATGCTTACGGTTACGTGGCATCGTAGTGAAAACTTTGGTTCCATCTGTGGAAAATATGAAGCCTGATTGAAAAAACACTATGGATCCAACATCACAGTTGTATTTGATGGGTACCGAAGTGAAGCTGCGCAGAGAGGAATAAAGTCACCTACAAGCTTTCGTCATTTGAAAACATCAGATACTTCAGCAGACATAATTTTCAGTGAGGAAACAAGTGTTGTAGTGACACAGCAAATGACAGCAGCAAGAACTATGTAATTCTGATCTAATGTAAAAACTGAAAAACGAGGCATCCAAGGTCAACATGCAAAAGAAGATGCTGCTGTATTTATCGTTGACGCAGCTATTTCCCAAGCAGCAAAATCTGACAGTGTGATAATTCTGAGTATATTGATTCTCTCGTTCTGCTAAAGGGCCTTGGTAACACAAGATGTTGTACTTCCATAAACCAGGGAAAGGCAAGGAAGCATATTTCTGGTACTCAACCACTTCCTTCAAGTTTGAACTCTCACATATCCTCTTCATCCAAGCATTTCCAAGATGTGATACAATATCAGCATTTTATGGCTATAGGAAAGTAAAATTCTGGTGTCTCATCTGAAGTTTCAAATACCAAATGTTTACGAAATCTGCCCAAAAAATGCATTCAACCTAGCACGGTTGCCACCAAAATCAGATGCGACAACGTTTCACTCAATATGAATTTACCACCAAGTGCAAGCAAAGATAGGTCGAAAAACCTACCCATTACTAAGGTTACAAAGGAAAGGCTCGTCCAGTCTTATTCCAGTTACAATTACAAAAAAAATGCTGCACCTGAGTTTATTCTGAAGCATTTATTCCTGCAAGAAATCTTGTACTCCTCCATGCAGCTGTCGCAAATCAGGACTGCACCATTCAGCTGCTTGCAAAAATTGCTCTGGCTTGCCTCGTGGAAACATTCCTAAGACCGAAGAAGAAGAAGGAGAGAAAGCGTTCTTTGAATTAAAGGAAGCTCCTCCTGTTAGAAGGATGAATGAGACACCATTCTAGATGAGAACATTGATAAGCTTGGACAAGCCAAACAGAAAATAAATTGATTTATGACCAATTTTTAACTTATTATGAATTTTTTATGACTTAATAACTTTGTGCCATAACATAATGCATTCATTCTGGCTCTATTACCATCAGTAATAGAGCGGTCTGGTAGCTCAGTGGTTAAGGCGTCTGACTGGAGATCGTAATCCCTGTCTCGGGTGTGATTTTCAAAGGACATTAAACCAAACTTCAGCTCTGCCACAGCTTGCTGTAAGCTCCCTATACCTGGTACAATTATCTGGTTAGATTAGATAGCCAGAAAGGGGCACATTGCACGGCAAGTCGAAAACACTGTCACCTGGTGGCCGAACAGTCCTTCAGGATCTTCTGGCACACAATGCTATATGATTATTGAATTAACCATCCATAATTACAGTACATGTATATACTAAGTCATACAGAAATATATATATATATATATCAATTATATATACAGGGGTTCCAGGTCATTTAGAGTGACAAAGTAGGTTGAAACCCAACTTTTAGGAAAAGTGTGAAATTTTGCTGATTTTTGAAGAACTGCAGCTCGTTTAGTTTTGAGTGTAGAAAAAACTTTGTGCTACAAAAGCTGTAGGAAATTTTTGTCTAATTGTAAGTAGAGTATTTCTTGCTAGGAGTTATAGATGAAAAACTGAAAAAAGTACCAAAATTTTGACGTTTTTTTGGTGACAGACAACTGTGCTGAGGGTGTCGGAGGTCGAAAACTTGGCTTCTGCATACTCTCACACATATATACAAGACAAGAATAAATCTTCCACATGATATATTGCAAGGTAAAACTACCCCGTTACTGGACTATTATGACTTATATGTACTGACATTATAATCATTTCGAGATCTGAAAAAATATGGGCCAAGGATCATTTTATATCTGATATGAGCACTCATTTCAAGAAACACCAACAAAAGATCACACTACTACTCTTTGCACCCTGTTTTATTTTTTGACTCTGTTATTTAGTTCTTCAGCTTTATGCATTAAAAAAAATTAAAAAATGGAATAATTGAAACAAACGTAATAAGAATCTCAAAATGAATAGTTCATTCAGGAAACATAACTATCAATTTGGATTTTACCATCACCAACTTCCTCCAAGTTCGTAGCCGGAATTTTCATCTTTACACAGGTATCAAATACATTGCTTCTCAGAGATAAAAGCAAGAATGTTATAATGTATTGAATGATATGTTCCATTTAGAAGCATGAACATTAATGCACTTGATAAACTAATAGTTCTTCTTGTTTTCAATATATGGATAACAGTTAATGAGAAGTCAAAGTTTGAAAAAAGCAAACTGATGACCATATATCAACTAGAGTCGAAGCCATCAGCAATGACAGGTTGAATGGTTTGGACTGGAAAATTATTGCATCACAGTTACTTATCTAACGAGAATTGTTATCAAAGAATGCTCATAATCCTGATTCTTTCATTTATGTTTTCGGTTGTGATTAGGGATTGCAATCCCGCATCATTAGACAGTCTGGCGGATCCCGCACAAAATTAAGCGGATCCGCAATCCGCAAAATCCGGCGGAAACGCCTGTCAGTCTGCGTGACTCGCTGCCCCACTCGGTCTCTGTCGGATATTTTGCACTGTTTGCCTGTACCCGTCCAGTTGGCATTTGACTCATGTGAACAAGCGTTTGTTTTGTCAACCTTCGTCATTCGTAAGTAAATAAATACACATTTACGTATTCATCAAAACTTACGTTTGTATCGAGTACACATTTCTGTAATTTGAGTTATGGTGCGTATTTAGTACGATTTTCCAACTATTTCGCACACGTTATCTGAACTACACGGTTACAGCTTTTTATTCACGGTTTTATTATTCCCATTTTCTGTATTTGCAGATAAAGTAATTGTGACAATTTCCTAATTTGCGGCTGAAAATTTGAGTATTCGTTGATATGAAACTAATGTTATCGTAATTTTAACGATCGCGTACCTATTTATTTAACAACTATCAAAAGGAAATTGTATATCCTTTGACTTGTTGTTGTTTTGGCCGCTGCCTCAATGCGTTTCTTTGACGAAAGCCACCTGCTTACATGTACCGCTCAGGCTTTCGATTAATCCCTCTTCTCCTTGTTATTATTTCGACTAAAGGTAAAAAAAGTTATAATGAAATTTTCACGGTGTATTGACGAATTGTGTTGTAAGAACACCATACTTCAACGGCTGCCTCCGGGCATGAAGTAAAATTTCAAGAAATGAGGCTACTGTGGAGAGAAGACCAGTGGTGGCCCCGACGGGTGAAAGAGGCAGCAGAAATTTTAAAAAACACCAACAACATCAACGAAGATAGCGGCCTCTTACTCTGCGATGCTTGGTGATCATTGCTGTGTCAACATAAACAGTATCTCTGACGAAGGCTGGAGGATACCAGCCGAAAGCTTAGGTAAGGAAATAAACAACGCGGCAAAAACCCGAAACACAATTAATCATGAACAAAGATGGCCGTGGAAGTCTGAGGAATCATTTAACATACCTTTACGGGGAGGATATATTCTACGCATGTAGAAACTTCTCAAAACTACGAGAAAAAAAGAGCGCAAAAACTTAGCCAACTTACTTTCTTACTGCGATGCAGGGACGAAGATGTCTTACCATCATTTCTGAATATCCGACATCACACTGGAACAAGAAAAGCAGCACGGATTCTGCGGAAGACAGGATTTATGCTTCTGCGTGAAAGGATACGACAGACGCGAACGGAGCTGGCTCACTTAGAAGGTAACTTATACAAACTACATCTACGGTTATCCGCACATCTCGAAGCTCCTGATTGGAATACGTTGGATTCAGTTTCATCGAATTACGCGTTGCAAGTGCTGAATAATACTAGAGAGGCACAGATTTGTAAATTTCAAAAATTCAAAGCAGAACAACAACAACATACTAAAATTCCGCAACTGGCCCATACAGTGGTAAGTCTCACGGACGGGGAACTAGATAAGCAACAATATCTTTGCTATCGAAAGGTCTTAATTTTGCCCCGGTACCCACACATTTGCCAACTTTAGATATCATAGCGGGCATTGAGAGTGCCATTGTGGGGTTAGAACCCGATCAGGCAAATAACATCCGACAGGAGACAGCTCGCATTCTTGCCCACGCTAAACTACCACGCAGCAATCTATCTAGCGAAGAAAGATCAGCCTTGCGGGTATTACGGCAACGTGATGATATTGTGGTTCTCCCAGCTGACAAGGGGTGTGCAACCGTAGTAATGAAAGCACTGGACTACCACAATAAGATTAAGAACTTGCTAGCAGACAAGACCTACGAACCATTAAGCAGAAACCCACTACAGAAGATTAGGACAGAGGTGGCCCGAAGAGTTAACACCTCCAAAGCGATTGAGCAGGAGGACAAGAAAAACCTAAAAAGAAACAATTGCATGATGCCTAGGTTCTATGGATTGCCCAAAGTGCACAAAGAAGAGGTTCCCTTACATCCGATTGTGAGTGCGGTCAACTCACCTACTCATCCACTTGCGCGGTATGTTGCCAATAAACTGAAACATCTCACGGAAGATATCAGATCAGCTGTAAAGAACTCAGCTCACTTTATACAAATTATTGATGATCTGACGCTAGAGAAGACTGATGTCATGGTGAGTTTCGATATTGTCTCATTATTCACTAATGTGCCGGTAGACGAAGCCGTTGCTGTAATACGTGCTAAACTTCTTGCACAAGGAAAGTCTACTTAGTGGGCTGACCTGGCAGAGTTCTGCCTTAAGTCAACTGTGTTCCAGTACAGTGGTCAACTTTATGCTCAAGTTGAAGGTGCGGCAATGGGCTCGCCACTTTCACCTGTAGCCGCCAACATTTTCATGGAATCATTCGAGATGAAGGTGCATAACAACGCGCGCCTAAAACCTACAAAGTGGATCCGTTACGTTGATGACACTTTTGTTATCTGGCCTCACGGTAAGGAGAGTTTGCAAGAGTTCTTAAACCACCTGAATAGTGCCCACCCAAGAATTCAGTTCACTATGGTTGTGGAAGAAAATGGACAACTGCCATTCACAAGTGAGGCGATGGAAGTTTGGGTCACACTGTGTTTTGCAAGGCGACCCACACTAATAGGTATCTGCACGCCATGTCGCCATTCATCCGGCAACGAAGAGAGGCGTATTGACATCACTCAACTTAAGAGCTAAGACAGTATGTGACTCGGAAAGTCTGAATGAAGAAATGGATACACTTACAAAAATATTCCAAGCCAACGGCTATAGTGAATCTGAGATCAGGAGGGTTTTAAGACCCAAAAAACCTATGGGAGACATCAACTTATACCATGATATTAATGTGCCAACAAAATTCGCCTGTCTCCCATACATACAGGGTATCACAGACCGGATTGGGAAATTGTTAAAGCGGGTGGAGGTGCGAATAGTATATAAGGCTAACTGCAAACTTTGTCAGTCACTGACAAAGGTAAAAGACAAATTACACCCACACCAGCTTATGGGTGTTTACGAAATCCCCTGCAGTTGTGGCAGTGTTTATATCGGCGAGACAGGTCGCACTGTGGCGGAGAGACTTAAAGAACATATCCGCCACTACAAATATAACAACAGTGACAAATCTGCCGTAGTCCGCCATGCTATTAATACCGGGTATGAAGTAAAATTTCAAGAAACGAGGCTACTGTGGAGAGAAGACCAGTGGTGGCCCCGACAGGTGAAAGAGGCAGCAGAAATTTTAAAAAACACCAACAACATCAACGAAGATAGCGGCCTCTTACTCTGCGATGCTTGGCGCTCATTGCTGTGTCAACATAAACAGTATCTCTGACGAAGGATGGAGGATACCAGCCGAAAGCTTAGGTAAGGAAATAAACAACGCGGCAAAACCCGAAACTCAATTAATCATGAACAAAGATGGCCGTGATGAATCATATTTTAAAACTTATGTGGTGTATTGTAAGGCACATAATATGACCTAAGACTCAATATTTTCCATTTTTATTATTTATTTAAAATTGGTTTAGATTAAAAAACAATAATGTAAAACCTCGAAATACACTTAAGACACGCTAAAAAGATTTAATGTCATTTGGCAGTCAAAATATTGTTAAGTATTAATTTTTATCATTTAACATTAAAAATTATTTATCAATTTAATTATTATTTAATTTATTAACGTTTTAAGTTAAAAAACTGTTTGTACCAATCCCGCACGGATCCCGCGGGATTGGCGCAAATCCCGCGCGATTGAAAACACTGCGGGATTGCAATCCTTAGTTGTAATTTATATTGTCATAAAGTTTGTACTTCTCATGAGTTATTAAGTACCACCGAAATGTGGTGACATGGAAGAGTTTTGTCGAGATGATGACAAAATTGTTGTTGTGCAGTCCAAAGCTGTTACTCTCGCTTCTACTGCAACAGGATGTTATCCTGTCGAAACTGTTCGCAGATGGAATAAAACAGAGCGGGAATATATCATGGTTCCTTGCCCATCAACTGTATGCAAGTACAATCAATCAATGGGAGGAGTTGATTTGTGTGATCAGCAGATGGAGGCATATCGTACACACATGAAAGCTAAGAAATGGACACTGAAGGTAATTTTTCATCTGATGGACATGGCCTGTGTGAATCCATTGCTTCAGTACAGGCATGACAGTAAAGCTAATGATGTTTCATGAAAATACATACACGATCTTCTTGAATTCCGGATGGCAGTGGGGGAATACCTCCTCTCACCACCAAGTGGAATGCCACACAGGGAAGATCATGACGAAAAAGAAGAAGACGTACATACAGTTGAAACAAAAAGGTATAAACCATCATGTTCACCATGCAGAGACAAGAGGCTGGACAAATTTGAACACTGGCCTGTTGTTGAAAATCTGTAAGATGTTGCCACAAAAGTGACTGCAAATGGCGTACAAGAACAAGATGTGATAAATGTGATGTGTACTTGTGTTTGTCAAAAGATGCTAACTGTTTTCGCTTGTATCACATAAAGAAATGAGGATGAAGACATGTAAAAGAGAGATTGCGCATATCATAAAAAATTGTAGTAAATGCCCAAACCGCACAATTGTGTAGGTACAAATTATTCGGAAATTTTTGAAAATTAATTTATTTCGATTTTTGTAATGAATTACAGTATGCGTTTTATATCTTAAATGCACCAATTTTAAAAAATGTCACATAAACTATAACCTTGGGTCTGAAAGGGCTAGGAATCCCAAAACCTTGGGAGCATCCATAAACTAAGTAGCATAGTTTGACATGGCTTTTTTGTCGACCCCTTCCTCCGCCATGTGGCATGTAGATTTTTCTCCTATTAATTTCAGAAGACCTTTTCTTACTGTTTTTCCTTAACAGACTATCATGAAAATTATTGCTTATATAATGAACACAACTGATATTTTCAATATGTCTATAATTATAAATATTCTGAGCTGATACTAGCCGCTCCTGCAAACCTCTTAGTTCAGGACAGGCAGGAAACCTTATCTTCCTGAAGTGTTAATGAAAACATTCTCCTGATCATATTCACCAATGTTCATTAATTGATAAAATAGAACAAACTATACACATCAATTTTATAAAAAAGTTACAAGAGCAGCATTTTTTATTTTGTTTTGCTGCAGTTCTGTCACTTTTCTTTCAACATTACCAGGGAATGATTATTATTCACTAGATACTGAAAACCCATTGGAAAAACATTTTCACTAAGCCTCCTATAGTTTATTGCACTGTGCCACTTCACACCACACTTTGAACTTAACACTTCAGTGAGCATTATAATTAAAGTTGCATTGAAATTCACTAGACACAACAAAATCACTTCAACAATGAGCTGTATGATAACACGCGGACAATTCTAATAAAAAAAAACTTTATTTCAAACCATCAAAACAATACAATATCTCACTGCATTGGAACATACTGAATGACATCTGTAAGTGAATTTGAATTTAGGTACTGCAAGTTTAATATTTTTCGAATCATAATAGGTAGTAAAGTGTCTTTTAGTTCAAATGCGCTGGCCATTTATGCAATGAAAAAGACACACGCATTTGCAGCACAGTCAGTATACAGGATATCTGAATTACATACGGAGATAATTAAATGATATAAATAAATATCCACACACTGTTGTGCGTTCTGTACCTTACGTTAAATGTGACAAATAATATTAATGAAAAGCTACTTGGCTTGGCTCACAACCCCTCTCCTCTCTGCTCTTTCCATGTAGCTCAGCGTAGCTTTCCACCCAATGCCCCCCCCCCCCCCCCCCCTTGCTAGACTGGCACACATAGTTTATGGACCTCCCCTTATTCTACCCCACATTAATTATAAAACTAAATCCTTTGTGCCTTCTGTTTTAACAAAGTGTGTCAGGTGTCATTCTGATCCAGGCGGCATTTCGGCCTAACCACAATCTCCACTAACATTGCCCTTCGAAAATCATTGCTTCTGTCAACAAGTGCATTAATACTCTCACTGTAACATGATCAAAACTTGACCTGTTGGAACTACTTACACATGATTGAAATAATGACACCAGCAGTATGGCGTAGAAGAAAACAAATGTAATCTTATATACAAAAATCAATGTTTGTTTGTGGGTTTGTTCGCCTTCTATGCAGTCCTATACCATTTATCAGATTGCAATGAAACTTTGGAGAGTTTTCGTGTGTGCGTCTGTGAAGGTTCCTGTGAAAAAAAAATTCTAAAAAGTCACCCCCTATTCCCCATAATTTAGGCGAAACCACATTTTTTATCCGATTTAGATAGGAATTTGTACACTTATACTCTAAAACAAACATAAAAATACTGCCTACATACGGTTTCCGAATATTAATACCCTCGCCCCCTTTCCACCCCCATAATTTAGGCAATACCTCATTTTTTATTCGATTTAGATAGGAATTTGCACAATTATACTTTAAAACAAACAGAAAAATACTGCATATGTATGGTTTCCGAATATTCATGCCCTCTGCCCTTTCCAACCCCATTATGGTATTACTCCATAATTTAGGCAAACCACATTTTTTATCCGATTTAGATAAGAATTTGTACACTTATACTTTAAAACAAACAGAAAAATACTGCCTATGTATGGTTTCCGAATATTCATCCCCTCTCCCCATTTCCAACCCCATTACGTTTTCACCCCATAATTTAGGCAAACCACATTTTTTATCCGATTTAGATAAGAATTTGTACACTTATACTTTAAAAAAGAGGAGAAATACTGTAAACATTAATTTCACAAAAACCCAATCCCTCTCCTCTCTTTCCACCACCTTAATTACCCCCTCTTCCCCATAACACCCTATAATGTAAACAAACCCGCAAACCATTCGTCCGTTTAAGGTGAAGCTTTGGTGAGTTGTCGACGGGATGACGGAGAAGGTTCCTGCCAAAAAAAATTTAAAAAACCCACCCCTCCTCCCAATAATTTAAACAAAACCACAAATTTCATCAGATTTCAATGGGAATTTGCACACTTATACTTTGAAACAAACAGAAAAATGCTGCCTGCATATGTTTTCCAAAGCGCATCCCCTCTCACCCTTTCCAACTGAAAATGAATGAAACAGCAGTTTAAAATTTATATGTAAATATTTTTTCATTTAATCTATGTGCCTACTCAAGTCCAGCAATAGTGAAGCATTGCCGGGTCAGCTAGTTAAACATATTTGTTAACAAACTTATGTGATACTACATACAATTAGTTTTAATCATTCTATTTTAAAGCAGAAACAACTAATTGAATCAACATATCGTTAAAATAATACCAATATCCAAACAATCAACATTTTACTATTTTAGAGGGGAAATATTTTCTATAGATAGTAAATAAATTTTTATTATTATATTGCAATATTTATTACTATTATTGCTAATATTATTAAACAAATATCTTATACCATAACACACCTCCAACCGAATGAAGTAACAGGTAACTGCTTGTATAATATAAAACTGAGAATATTTATTCATTAACATATACTTTCCCAAGAGAAAACATGCTTAGCTGCATAAACTTATGACTGGTTGCAGGACCATTGTATATCTGTGTTTTAAGAACCATGAACAGGGAAAGTATAGAAACCATCACTATACTTGATGCCAGATAACAGAATCAGAACTCATGTTACATTTTCAAGGAACATACATTCCTCAAATTAATGTAATACAGAAACGGCTTCAATTATTTTTACCAGCTTTATGTATATAAATATAATATTTCTAAGCAATATTGTATTATTAAATCCCAAAGCAATTTACCTGAGAGCTTTCCTGATAGGCAATGCGGCGAGGTGATTCCCCAAGAGGAACAGTTCTGATATGGAGTTTCTGTATTTCATCAATTGTCCCAATTGTAACAGTACTATCTGTTGCTAAAGCTAAACTGCAAAGTAAAATTGCAAATTATTAAAGGCTACGTCAACTATATTTTGAACTAAATTCTTAACTTGAACTGAAATAAAATATATTCATATGAATTAGGTAATTTATTAAATTATTGGCAACGAATAATAAACTGTTATGTTAGTTTCTAAAGAGTAATAAACATATTTCTAAAAGAAAATCCCAACCATCTTCAAACACGCAGTTTGTTTCCACACTCAAAAGAATTTTTTTAAAACAGTTTCACCCACTCACACATTAATATATATACAATTCAAAGTTATTTTTCGAATGTTTCAGAGGCAATAACAACAACTATTTAAAGATGGATATTTAGTTACTTGTTTTAAAAAGATTTTGGAAAGAATAAAATACCTTCTGAAACATTATTATTATTATATTGTAACAAGAATTCGAAAATCAAAATTGTGATGTTTCACGATAATAATTATCAAGGAATGTCACAAATGACCTTAGTACTTTCTGTAGAGCAAGTTTTATAGTGTGGTTGCATTATAGTACTGAGTGGAAAACTATTAAAAGATGCTAGATATGGTGTTTTTTTCTTGAAATATCAATTTACTCATTTATATTAATCAAAAAAACACAACATTAATTAGGTAATAGTATTATATTAAAAATCATACTAAAAGTAAACTAGTGAAATAAAATCGCTTCATGGAATATGTAAAACAGGAATAGATTTGAAGCAAACAAACAAAGAATCACATATAAGGAAAAAATTTGCTGAGGTATAAACTTGCGTCTCAGAAATAACTCCCAAATCAATTCATTGAATTGAATGGACTGAAGTGAGAAATAATTAAAGCTGGTGAAGAAATTTGGGAATGGGCTACTTGATACTAAAAAGAAATTTATTAAACTTTGATGGAAAAAAGTAAAGCAAGTTGTAAGGTTACCGAAAATTAACTTTATTTGCTCGATAAGAGTTAAAAACATATTTTTGATTAAAAAATGCAGAAAAGTCAAATAACGTGACACGGCAATCAGAGCATGTGATGTCACACACACACCAATTTTGCTGAGAATGTTAAGCATCTGTCACCAATCTTTGTGTCGTATATTTAAGGTTTTAAGTCACTCTATTACTTAGTTCTGGTTATCAATCAATAAAACAAATAATACTTTAATAAAAGCTAAATTTACCAAGCGAAACAGAACTAATTTGCCCAAGTTACCAAGAGAAACGATGATTAATTTACCAAAAACATTGAATGAACTTAAGATTGGAACTTGTAGAGTAGAGTAGATGGGTAAGAAAAGAGGGGTGGGGGGAGGGAGGGGGTAAGGCTGGAACGGGTGAGTAGGGAAATTGTCACAAAAAAAATTAAAATTGATTTGACAATTCTGGGAAAGTGTTCCAAATAAAATAGTGATTTGCACAGCAGTATTCAAGAATGTCAAAATTTTCCTCTGAGTATATGTATCCAAAAACCGAAAGAGTAGTTTTGTGCTGAAAAGAGCAAATATTGTTATAGATATATATAAGAAAAGTTACACATGAATGAAGTATTTCTCACCACTGTATTTGAATGATTAGAGGATAGAGTTCAGAAACTTATACAGTCTAGAAAAAATTTCTGTGATATGCTAAATCTGAATAACAGTCATTCTGTGAGACAATTTCCTACAGCACCCACGCTCCATAAAGTTCTCCTGTTGATACAGAGTCAAGACTCGAAATATACAATGTTATTTACATTCTTGTCTCTTCTATGTCTTCACGTCATGCAACTATCATCTAAGGTAAGAAGTGATTCATTTCGCTATCCTATTTTGTAATTACTATTGAAAGAAGCTAAGTAGCAAAATAGTTTAATATATATATATTCATCAGCATCTCTATTTTGACAGTTGCAACCTGTACCATTCCAAATGTTCTCTCTCCTACAGTCTTGGCTTTCGAGGTAGTCGGAATGTTGCCACCTTACGAAAATAAAAGTCACTAGATCTGGTCTCTAAACTCACTAGATTGTGGGATATTTAGAACCAAAAGATTCATTGGAAATTACAAACTCAAATAAAGGAAAATGGTGAGGTAAGTAATATAAAAATATTTTAATAATAATTATTTTCATCAAATTAAATGTAACTATGGATTAAAAATCTAATTTCTTCAATCGGAATTTCTTCTTCATCATCTTGGTCTATCATTGGAGTTGCAGAACCTGCAGATGTGGAAGAAGAGATGAATGAGACGAGATGAATCGTCAGTCTTACTTGGAGACCATCAGACCTGTTCAGAACGGATTTTGATCCCCTGAGTATATGTTGAAGGGTATTTATTACATATGTCTGTGTTACAATTATTTATTCAAAATGAGCCCTAGGTTTCGAAAAATTAACGCTCAAACATATGTGAATATCTTTTAAATATTATAATTTTAGTACATTGTTTAAAAGCTTCAGCGTGGTGTATCCGGTAAGGCGTCTGCTTCCTATTTTGCGAACCCGGGTTCAAATCCCCAAACTGCCAAATATTTTTATTTCTTTTTTTTATATCCAGTAATCATTGAGCATTGATTTTATTTCATTTAAAATTCATTTACGAATTTTTATTATGCGAAATAACTTTTTGAACAAAATATTACAGAATATACAGTCCCACCTTTTTTAAGAAAATCATTATTTCATTGTTTATTGTTGATAAGTTTATTGTTTATGTGTGTGTGTTTTTTTTTAATGAAACAGGTATATTTCATGTTCATCGTTTCTATACTTGTATCTCTACAATTAATATCATTAAGTAAATGTGTTACAGCCAGAAGGTTGGGGGTTTTCCCCCCCTTCCACAGTTATACTTATTTCCATGCAGAGGTGGTAGCGTGTAAATGTTTGAAAATAACATAATGTCTGTTATTTCGCATAATAAAAATTCGTAAATGAATTTTAAATGAAATAAAATCAATGCTCAATGATTACTGGATATAAAAAAAGAAATAAAAATATTTGGCAATATGGGGATTTGAACCCGGGTTCGCAAAATGGGAAGCAAACGCCTTACCGCATACACCACGCTGAAACTTTAAAACAATGTACTAAAATTATAGTATTTAAAAGTTATTCACATATGTTTGAGCGTTAATTTCTCGATACCTAGGGCTCATTTTGAAGAAAAAATTGTAACACAGACATATGGCGTAAATACCCTTCAACATATACTCGGGGGATCAAAATCCGTTCTGAACAGGTCTGATGGTTCCCAAGTTAGATTTAACAGAGTATTTAGTATCTTTACCAATTGCAGCAATCACATCAGATGGAAGCTCATAACTGTAGCAATTTTTTTCACATTTTTTAACTGATTTCTTATAAAAAGAATGCTATCAAGAGTATTTACAGCCATCCTATTTCTCAAATTGATTTTAAGAATGTTCATTGTAATGAAAATGATTTCTGCTGCGGCATTCGAGTGAGAAAGTGATAGGATATAGCTAAATCAGATATCTCCAGAAACGTATTTATTCCAGCAGCATTCTTGTATTTTTGAACTTCAATCCAGAATTCAAAGACATTGACTGTAGCATTCCATTCAACATGATTAATACCATGCCATTGCTTCCACTTTCAAAAGACACATTACTCTAAAATAATGAAATTGCAAGGAAATCTTTGATGAATATGTTTTGCTAATTAGAAAGTGAAGTAAATACAGCATTTTCTAATTGTATTTATGACATCGGTGGGTAATGAGGTGTTTTGAACTTGAGATCCATAAAGATATACTAAATAGGTTATCGGATTCAAGTGGTTTTCTATTTTAATCAGTTGTCAGTTGTTGCCACCGAAGCCATTGGTACCTTATAACAAATGAGAGAATCAACGTCAACAAGGTGTTCAGTAGGGCAACCAGATTTGAGTCTCCACTTTCAAAGCTCTTCACTCCAATTTGTACATCATTAAGGTTACGATTGGTCTCAGCCGCACACATAGAATGAAGTAAATCTGCTGTAAAGCAATTATTTCTATTCAATAGAAAATGAAATTTTAATTCTCCCATTGTGATAAAATCTTCGTGACTGTTTCTTCAACGGGCAGCCAATGAGTGTTACAAGATTTCAATATTTCCAACGGTTTTTTGCCACAATTAATAGCCTCAAATATTTCTCTGTCCTCATCACGGCATTTAGGATAAGGTGAAAATCATTTATAGGTTTCTCTGATGAGAAATTCTATATTTGGTGGTAAGATTTGCGCAGAAACATATGATACTGCTAACTGCAGAGAGTAGCAAACACATCTAACAACAATTAAATTGGGTAAGCCATATTCAGTTTTCAATATATTATGTACGCCACTGTTTATCCGAGTCATGACCCCAATTCCAATCAAGTTTTTTTTTTTAAACTCTGCAAGGTTGAATATCATTAAAAATCACCAAATATTTTTAAGCGATAACATACATAAGAATATCACTTTTGAGCTTAAAAATTCATTAAATCTAGCAACAAAATTGCTAAGGTGACAACATTGGGTTGTCATATATGCTCCAACCAACAGTCCCGCATGCATTATTCAAACAACATTTGACAAGCATTGATATCTCACAACTACCCTCCAGTTTTGGTTAACAAACTAGCTCTCGTGGACAACATTACAACATACTCAGCCCATCAATCGTCCCAAACCTGCAAAAGCCAACCACAACCCAGTCCTGGTCACACAATACTACCCAACCATTAACACAATCTTACGGGAGGGTTACGATTTCCTGCAAAACCTGCCCAAACTCCTCCCTGCCCCTCCCAGAACTTGTTTCAACAGGCCTCCCAATCTCAGCCAACTCCTAGTTCAAAGACACTGTCTTCCTCATCTCAAGTCAGCCCCAAGGCTCTTTCCCATGCAATAGACTCTTTGCAACATACATCATCTCACCACCACTTTCACCCTGTTACCGGGGAAAGCTTTCCATTCATATCCACCTGCAAAACCCCCCATGTGATTTACAAGTTAACATGCAATCACTGCCTGGCTTCATATATAGGTTTGAGCACAAATCCACTTTCCATAAATAAATGGCCACCGGCAGGCCATATTCACAAGGATGCCAAAAGCACCAAGTAATTTCCAATGCCATCACCCATGACACAAATAATTTCAACTCTTGTGTTATCAGAGTCTTCCCTAATAGCAGCAGCTCCTCTGAACTCAAAAGGTGGTAACTTGCCTACGAGTACATACTGGGCACTAGGCAAACCACCTGGTCTCAACTTAAGATAATGCCCGGTCACAGTATTATTTTTACTTTTTTTTTTATCATCTTTTTGCCTCCTTCGCCACTAGCTAAATTGAACCACCACTAAACCTGAGGAGATGTTTAACTTCATAGAATCTTTGGTTATTTTTATTTTTTTCCCTAATTTGTGGTCACTGATTTACTGAACCCTCTAATATCAAACACTACTGCTTTGTAATCACTTATTCCTTCAGTTACTTGAGATCCCACAATGTTATGATCAGGATTTATTAGAAAGATATCAAACATGTTTGGCCCCCTTGATCTCTGCTCTGCGATTTGTGTTAATCCTTCCTCCTTTACTCTCTGCCAATAATAACCTTTACTTTCTCCTGTAGAGCCTCATCCTCATCACTCATTCTCAAAAAGTGGTAAGCAGCCAAGGTCCCATTCTTTCCTTAAACCCCACTACTAACTCCTCCTCTACCTCTGCCATAATTGTTGGAGTAAACATCATTGTCTGGTGCTGATTCCTATCCCTAAAACTATTTGTGGTTTGTGTATCATTATTAAATTATCAAACTCTATTACTTTGTTCATTATAATCCTGAAGTTCACTAGTACGAGTTATACAATGAATTGGTTTTGTGATGTTTTCAGCAGAGCACTTTGCTAGACGGAAAGGTTGCTAAGGGGCGGCAACACTTCGCCTAAACTGTAAACAATTAAGTTCATGATCTGTGTAGCCTTCTGGTACCTTTAACATTTAATAAGTCGGCCGCCACGTATTCATATTATAAAACCAAAATACGAAGGGAGTAATGAAATAAGTTCTCTTAACACAGTTTAAAATCACACAACAGTTATATTTGTGATAAAGTTCACTTGTACAGTACCAGAATTATATATAAGACATCAGATGAAGTTTCATTTTAAGATTAGCAGGTTAAGCACATTCATACCAGAAGACAAACTCACTAAGTCCCCCCCAACTATAGTGAAACACGACTGTTACGGCATGTTGGAACTTGCTGCACTACTGTGCCCCATTTGATTTCCAGCGAAAGAATGAGCAAATTTATGATGGCTGCATGGCCTTTTATAAGTTTTCCGAGGCCTATGACGTCAGTAACATTTTTCATTAATTAATATCTCCCAATATACTAAATAGTTTAACTTAAAATTTCTACAAGGGCTTCATATGATCACAATCTATCTGTTTTAATTTAATTTAGCATTCAAAAAGGTTTCTATAACATTAAACTTGAAGTCTCTTACGTCACCAGTTAGGTGCGATCTTACAGGCTACAACAACAATTAGCGACAATCTATCTCTAAAATCTTAATTATCTCACAAATGCTTAAACTTTTTACCAAAACCATTATATATTTGTAATCCTCTCAATTTAGGCTATCTACTGATATAAATTTCTCAATTATATTCCTTTTAGTTAAAAAGTTAATTTTTCTCTTAATTAAAACCACTAATTAAACTTTTCCACATTAGTTAATTTTACTATCAAAATATTCCAGTCAATGCTGACTATAGCTGATGATATAGGATCAGCTGTGGCTTTACTCAGTCCAAAGTTATTTCAAATCTTAAATATCAGTTTTCCTAACAGCGTGGTTTAAAACAACAACAAACCAAATTATCTCTTAAAATAAATTTTTACAGATATAATCAATACACTTTAAAATGATTCTTATGATGAGTTTTCACCATGGAAATGAATGCAGGAAAATCCCTTCAAGTTGACAATTACCTTACACAAAATTTCTAAGTCCAACATAGGTGACTTCAAAATCAAAGTATAGAATATATTACTACTGGGGATAGCTAGTGGGAATGCTTTTGGCGAACTAAAGGGTACCTTACAACTTCACATTCCTTGTTACAACCCCATCCTATATTGTTTCATCAGCTTCAACTATTTTTTTAGGATTTATGATTTTCCCCATAATGCATTTGCATTCAGTATACCTTTGGTCATCTATTTTATTCCCCTCAGCAGCAGTTTCTTTTTATTTATTTTTTTACTTATGGCTTTACGCCTCGTTGACATCAAGTTCATTAGAGGCTGGATGGTACTGGGAACAAGGAATGGGAAGGAATTTGGCCATGACCTTTTGAAGGAAGCTTCCCGGCATTCGCCTGGAATGATATGGGGAAACCATGGAAAACCCAAATCTGGATGCCCAGATGGGGATGCAAACTGGCGTCCTCCCGAATGCGAGGCCAGAGCATTAACCACTCACCCACTATGCTCTGTCAACAGTTTCTAACAACAAAAAAAGACACCTCGTTGACGTTGCAGTAATTAGAGGCAGGAAAGGATAGATGGCAATGAATGGGAAGGAATTTGCCAATTGCCTTTTTGAAGGAACCATCCCAGCATTCACCTAGCGTGATTTGGGGAAACCAATAAAAGCTGAAATCTGGATGACCACACGGGATTCGAATCCATATCCTCTGAATGTGAAGAAAGAGCATTACTGCTCACCCACCATTCTCAGTTTGACCCCAACATAACTGGAAGTGAGCTCCCTCACAGCTATAGCTATCAATTCAGAATGTATCCCCCTTCTATTTAGGTATACATCAAGCTCAGTTAAACCTCATCTTCCAATGTTCTGTCTTCATGTTTACCCACCTCATATCATGGTGCAACTGTGGCTGAGTTCCATGCTGTTGTGTTGTCTCCTTCACCCCTTTTCTCAGATCACTCTACGAAGTATAACTCATGTTTCTATCAATTATATTCCCCGAACCTCTTATTTTCACTACTCTTTCCCCCTCAGTGAAAACTGTACATAATAAATATAGATTCTCTATTAGATAACCTAAGTTGTACTGGATTTGAAAAAAAAACACTTGGGACCTGGTAGCTTGTGTCTAAATGATATTGATGAAGTGGGCCTACACTCTCCCATGACAATTACCTTGCAGCGGAAAATTTTGCTTCCTATTTTGTATTTTCACTCATCCACTGCTAAAGGCCTGCTGCACCTTAACCTGCTCCAACATTTACACGAGGCTCTTCTGCATCCTCCCCACTCTGACTCTGGTAAAAGGTCAAAACTATTTTTCCCTAAAATTTCTGAAGTGACTGCTTCTTCATCTAGTTTATTCCTATGACCTGTCCCCAACTATCAACTATCACCCCACATACTGAACCCAACATATTTTCTTCCCACCTACTTAAGCTGAGCCTGAAGGGCAGTAAGCAGTCTCCTCCTCTCTCTGAACATTTTGCCTCTTTGATCATTTCACCCATCTCCCTGATTTTTTTCTTCTGCTCTGAAATTTCCCTATTTCTAAAAAAGTAGACAATACCATGTAAGAGCATTATTCACTTCCCATTTTCCATTTGACCCTGACATTCTTCCCAGTGAAATCACTTCTTACATTCAATGCAAAGTAAACTCTTCACCACGATCCTACCACAGATGCTACAATTTCCACACATTTCCAACCAATTCAAGAAAAGCAAAAGAAAGCAATGTTTGTGATAATCATTAAATATAACTGATAAGAGTAGTTTTGTGTGTACTGTATTTTTTGTTGTTGTGTGAAATATGGTTTATCACCATGTAGCTGAAGTATAATCTTTGCGGGTTTGCTACCAGGTGATCATGTTGAAAGACAGACACACTTTTAATGGGGTTCCCTGTCATTATTTTCACTTACTATGGATGCTGAGACAGCCAGAACTGCTGTGCCATCCTCAGGCATAAATGTAACTTAGTAACATCAGTTTCATCCTCTCCCTTTCACCACACCCAATCATTCACACTGGCTGCTGCTCCATCATTAGGGCAAGGATGGATATCGCTCACTATTGTGCTCATTCCAATTTCCTCTCTATAGCATGCTGGGGGCTTGATAATCCAATTGTGAGCTGGTTATTGGGATTTATCTTCCACAAATAAATGGCTCATTGTTAGATACCTAGGTGACCCAGCAGACCACCAGCTTGTTACGAAGGTGAAACTGCAACAAGTACAATAGTGATCCTTATTCATCACAGCCTGCATAATGGATACAATACGACACCGTAGCTAGTGGCAACAACAGTGTGAGTGTAGGGGAGGTAAGGAGCATGATGCTAAATACTGTGTTGATGCCTGAGAACAGCACTGCAGTACTGGTTGTCGCAACATGCACCAAGGATCTGTAGATAGTCTCCCCTGTTTTTCTACATCATCATCTGGCAGCAAACCTGTGAAGAGACCCTTCTTTCCCTTATTTAATATTAGTTTCAAGCTTTAGCTTTACTGTAAGTAACAAGAAGAAAAAGTAATTTGTACAACCATTAACAGAGGAAGAAACTACCATGTGGTACAGCTGCTGATTTAACAACACATAGTTCTTTTACTGCACTGAGTTGAGAGTGGAATGAGATTTATTTTTAATGTTTAAGATATACATCAGTATTGCGTATTCAAGTATCCAATATGGCAGAGCATAAAGGAGACTGAAAGATGATATACTGAATTTGGCAACACAGGTTTATAAACCAATCAATATTCCTTTTAGAGTTCAAAGAATTATCATTATCCCTTGAACATTTCCACTTTCAAGATACGTCCAAGTGCAGCCATGTCCCAAATCTGTGCTTATTTTAAAAGCAAGGTTTCATCCTTGCTATGCCTGTTGTAGTTCTGATGGTGGAACGGATATGTTGCCATCTGTCAGTGAAATGTGTAACTAGTGTTCTACACAGTCCAGTCACATTAATGTGACCACCACCTACTTTCGACGTCAACGTGAAATAACCAATCACAGAAGGCAGGTGGCTGCACATTACAGTGGAGTGTATATAAAGGATGTCGTAGGGCATCAGAAAGCATTTCAATCGTTGGCGTAATGCAGAAATGTAGCGATTTATCCGATGTCCAAAAGGGCATGATTATTGGCTTTCGGGCCAAGGGTGAAAGCATTTCGCAAACGGCTAATTTTGTGAATTGTTCATGTGGCACCATGGTGAAAGTATACCATGCATGGCAAAATGGCACTATTCCAAATCAGCGGCGTGGAACATGTGGTGCATCACGGGCTATAGATGGCAGAGGCGAACAAAGGCTACGGAGATGCGTTCGGGCAAATAGACGTGCAACTGTTCAGCAACTGACCGCCCAGACGAACCAAGGGCTACCTAGAGTGTATCCTCAACAACGGTTCAGTGAAGGTTGCTGCACATGGGCCTCCGCAGCAGACGCCTGGTTAATGTCGGGTTGTTCGCGCCATGTGGTAATCTGTGTAATCTAGCGCAGCTGGCTACGGCACTAGAGTCGGCGTGGCTCAACATCCCAGTGAACACCTTCAGAAACCTAATTGACTCTCTTTCTGCATGCCTCGTAGCGGTTCGCTCTGCCAAAGGTGGATATTCTGGTTTTTGAGAGGTGGTCACATTAATGTGACTGGACTGTGTATTTGATAATTGTATTTTTGTTTTTGAAATGTGTAGTTTATAAAAGGACATTGGGAACCATCCCAGCATTTGTTTAGTTGATTCCAGAAAACCCTAATCTCCATAATAGGCTATTTATTGACTATGATGAAAATGTATTACAAATTGTTGTTATGTGAATAGTAAGATGATGCTCTTGAGAAGAAACTAAAATCATATTCACTATGCTTAGGTAAGTGTAGAATGGTCATTATTGCTGAGGATTTAAATTTACCATGCAGATGGAAATAATAACACAGGAATCAGAGATTTGCAAATAACTTATTAAGAGAAGGATATTTTATGGAAGTAGTTATTAATAATAATGATAATAATCAAATATATTATTTCTATAAGTTTTTTTTTTTTTTGTCGCAAACCAATATCTCCCTTCATACCTCACCGAAATCGATAAATATTGGTGTTATTTTAAAACTTATGTATCGTCTTTGGTTACCTGATATTTTAAGAAAGTAATTCTTGCAAATTTGACTATCATATATTAAGAAAGGAATTTTTAGGAATTTGACCCTTAAAGGGCAAAAGTATTAAAATTTCTAGAATGCATTTTTGTGCCATGAGCCATTTATCTCCCTTGATATCTAACTGTTATTTATAAGTAAGGTATCATTTTAATGGTTAAGCACTCCACTGTAGTGACATCATATTTTAAATAATTTTTTTTTTTGGAATTTGATCCTTAAAAGGCATCATTATTTCAACAAGTTCCCCCCCCCCCCCTCCCTTTTCTTTTCTTTCTTTCTTTTTTGTCTGGAGCTATATCTCCTTTGACATCTAACCGAAATCGAGAAATGAGGTATTATTTTAGAGAATAAGGTCTCCACGTTGTTCACATCATATTTTAAGAAAGGAATTTTACGTACTTTGACCCTTAAAGAGCAAAAGCAACATTATTTCTACAATGCGCTTTTGTGTCACGAGCCATGTATCTCCCTTCATATCTAACCGATATAGGTAACTTAGATATTATTTTAAAGAATATTACTTCGGTGTGGTCACAACATATATTAAGAAAAGAATTTTTCAGAATTGGACCCTTAAAGGGTAAAATTATAATTATTTCCATACTGTATCTCTTTGTCACGAGCCATTTATAGATAAATGAGGTTTCATTTTAAAGACTATTGTCCACATCATATCTTAAGAAAGGATGTTTCGGAATTTGTCCTTTAAAGGGCAAAAGTATCATTATTTCCATAATGTGTTTTTTTTTTTTTACAAGCCACTTATCTTCCGTGATACCTAACCAAAATTGATAAATGAGGTCACATTTGAAATATTACGTTTCCATTCACGTAACAAAATAAAATAAGAATGAAGCTAATTGGAATTTGACCCTGGAAGGACAAAAGTAATAACTGTGAGAATATGATAAGCGGGCGGCCCGATATGAACTTAACCTACAAAAGAAAAAAAGATTTTTTTTGGAAAAGTGGCGATTTATTTCTCAACACAGTCTCCTTTTAGCTTGATACACTTGGCTCAGCGATGCTCCAACTTCTTTAACCCGTCTGAAAAATAGGTTTTCTGGAGATCTGCAAATTAGGTGTCTGTGGCAGCGATAACCTCCTCATTCGACTCAAATTTCTGCCCTGTGAGTGTCTTCTTCAAGTTTGGAAACAAAAAGAATTCAAACGGGGCCAAATCTGGAGAATATGGTGGATGGGGCAGCAGTTCGTAGCCCAATTTGACCAATTTGCCCATGGCGACAGCAGAAGTGTGAGCTGTTGCGTTGTCATGGTGGAAGAGCACTTTTTTCTTCACCAAATAGAGCCAATTTTTTCTGCTATTTGTCATTGAATCGGCTCAATAATTCAGCATAGTAAAGCAATGTGATCGTTTTGCCCTTCTCCAGGTAGTTGGTGTAGATCATACCTTGTGAATCCCAGAAAACAGTGGACATCACCTTTCCGGCCAATGGGACAGTCTTCGATTTTTTCGGAGCAAGTTCGCCGGGTAAAGTCCACTGTTATGACTGTTACTTGGTCTCTGGTGTGTGCCAGTGGATCCATGTTTCATCGACAATCACATAACGAGGCAGAAACTCCTTCGGATTGCACTTACACAGCGTCAAACACTGCTGTGAAGTGGTCTCACGGTTGCGCTTGCTGTCCAGAGTGAGCAAACGCGGCACCCATTGCGTCGACAGCTTTCATGCCCAAAATTTCATGCAAGATATGACCCACGTGGTGTTTTTGAGATGCCTACTGTCCCAGATATCTCACGCACCTTCAATCGGCGGTCTGCCAATATGAGATAGTGGGTTTTTGTCACATTATCCTCCACAGTAACCGTTTACGGGGCATCTGGGCGTGGCTCATCAAAAACCTACATGCGACCACGTTGAAACTCATTAAACCAATTTTTGACAGTCACCATCGAAGGAGAATGGTCACCGTACACCGCATCCAAGCGCTCTGATTTCGCTGCGTGATTTTCCTTCGAAAAACAAGAATCGAATCACCAACCGATACTGCTCTTTTTCCATTTTTCTAAAATATGCAGACACACCCACTTTCACACCTGATCAAAACAAAACTATGAGTCCGATTTGGCTGAAATTTTAACAATAGCCATCTAAGATAATGTACTATGCGATAATAAATTTCTCTGGTGACAGTGGCACCATCGGGAAGAGAGGCTAAGTACTTATCGGACCTACCTCGTACAGTTCAGATCCAAGCCTCTTGATAGCAATAGCACATATTACAAAGGTATTAATCAACTGGTTCAATGGGGCTTTGACTTTTGTTACATACCTAAAACACTAAACAAATAAATGATTGGTACAAATGAGATGGTTCTTATTTCGTCCTATTACAAACCACCCACATTACTATTCGACGTATTCGCGAAATTGTCACATGGGTCATCTAGCAATAATTTAATATCAATGCAACACATGTTCCGGTGGCAATTCCCCTAGTCACCTAATTATCCTTTATTATTATTATTTTAAATTACCTTACATACTATAAGTGTCAAATTCGACCCCCCAATCTACATATATAATTTACGAATTTTAATTTTAAATTTCTATATTGTTTATGGTAAATTAATCACCACTTGTTAATTTTTTTCAAATCCTTGACACCATTACCCACAAAAGAAAACTTTCCCATTCCATTATGCATTAAATCGTATGCCAGCTTGTTGTCATGATCATCTCTTCCCTTCAATGTGCCATTCCTAATTCTTCAACCAATATTCTTCCAAGCTCCATCAACAACATATGCCTTGCACACTTCCAGCACTCTCTTCACCTTCCTCCTGTCTTCCAATGACTCCAAATCCAACTCCTTTATTATATCAAATACTGACTGGGTGCTGCAATAATTTCCAGAAACAAATCAACCTGCTCTTCTTGCATGCCCCCCAACTCCTGTATTTGATACTCAAGGTGTGGGTCACATACTACACCACAATATTCAGGTGTTTTGTAACCCAATTCCTTAACTTCTCTGGTACATCCTCTCTCTCCAGTAAAAGAAGGATTTTATAACCTTTTCATACCACCTGCCCAATAGGATTTGCCCAGTTGAATTTATTATCAAACGTAAGCCAAGATATTTACACTTCAAGCCTTCAACAAGCAATTTTGACCCCAACCTATAATTATAACAACCTTTAGTTTTTTATGTGTGTACATAGTACGCTGATTCTTCTTGGTATTTAACTTCATTCAATGTTGACCTACCCATTTAAATATTCTATTCAGGTGTGCACTTTACAGTCTTCTCTTGTTTTGATCCTATTATACACCAGTATGCCATCTTTAGACAATGTAAATTCTGACTGTAAACCATCAACACAATCATTCATTATAATGATGAATAGCAATGGTTCCAATACACTACCCCCGGCACTCCCATATTCACTTCCACTTATTTTGGCGATGCATTTCCTACTATGATGATCTCTGCATTTTAAGGATTCCTCTATCGAGCAAGTTTTTCATCCACACCAATAATTTTCAGTTTATTTAAAACTATGGCTTACTCTATCAAATCTTTATATATATATATATATATATATATATTAAACATTTGGGTATGAGAAATCCACCGCTTACCATAGAAGAGGATTCCTGCAGTGGCGATAAATGAAAAAAACACATACACACATAGAATAACATTTTTGAGCCTATTAATATATAAATTACATGTGTGTGTCCACATATTTCACTTTTCAGCCAGGACTAAATAGTGCGATCACTGGTGTTTGTGTGTGGTAGTAGCATGGAGTTTCCTATTGCACATATTGTTGGCCAAATGTCGATAGGTGTAATGGTGTGGGAGATATGGTGGTTAAAGGTGGTTGGTGTAGAGAATTTTCATATTTCAACCAAGGACGTGTCCCACCGAACTTCTCTTTCCTGCCAAAACTACATATCGCAGATCATTGATGTTTGTCTGTGGTAGTAGCATTAAGTCTCTCTTCATGCACTATGATAGTTAGAAGTCGGTAGATATGGGGGAGATATGGTGGTTGAAAGAGGTCAACCTGGTGCACTTTCATATTTCAACCAAATACATGTGTGTCCTATATTTCACTTTTCAGTCACAACTACCTAGCACAGACCACTGGTGTTTGTGTGTGGCTGTAGCATAGAGCCACAGATCATGCACAATGTTGGTCGAATTCTGGTAGCTGTGGGGGTGTGGGAGATATGGTGTTTGAAAATGGTCAGTCAGAGTTATTTTAGTATATCGACCAAAGACATATGTGTCTGTATATTTCACTTTGCTGCCAAAACTATGTAGCGAAGACCACTGGTGATTTCATGTAGTAGTAGCATCGAGTCTCCAATCGTGCACTATGGTGGTTAGATGTCAGTAGCTGTAGGGGTGTGAGAAATTTGGTTGTTGAAAGTGGTCGATTAGGGACATTTTTGTATTTTAACCAAAGATGTGTGTGTCTGTATATTTCACTTTGCTGCCTCAACTACATAGCGCAGACCCCTGGTGTTTATGTGCAGTAGTGGCCTCGAGTCTCCCATCTTGCACTATCGTGGTTAGATGCCATTAGCTATGGGGGTGTGGGAGATGTGGTGGTTGAAAGTGGTCTACCTAGGACATTTTCCTATTTCAAAGATGTGTGTGTCCCTATATTTCACCATAGAGCCTGAACTACCAAGCGCAGACCACGGGCATTTGCGTGTGGCAATAGCCTGGAGTCTTCCATCGTGCACTATGGTGATTGCATGTCAGTTGCTGTGGGGGTATGGCAGAAATTGGGATTGAAAGTGGTGTACCTGATATAAAAATAGATATGGGTGTCCCTACACTTCACTCTACAGCCACAACTACTTATCGCAGTCCACTGGTTATTGTATGTGGTATTAACCTCAAGTCTCCCAACGTGCACCATGGTGGTGTCATGTGGGTAACAATATGGCTGTGGGAGATATGATGGTTGAAATTGGGTGATGTAGGGCATTTTCAAATTTTGACCAAAGACATGTGTGTCCCTATATTTCTTTTTGCAGCCAAAAATATTCTGCAAGATCATTGAAGATTTTGTCTTGTATTAGTCTCAAGTCTCCCACTGTGCACTATGGTGGTTACATGTCAGTAGCTGTCAGTCAAAATTGTTTACAAACACGAACAAAGTCAAGGCCACCAACTAGTTCTTTAGAAAGATGTAGTCCTACACCATAAATTTTCCCCCCATGTCCAGTTCCTCCAAAATATCTTGGGTATAACCCATTATCTGTGATTCACATGAATATCCTTGCCTAAAGTCATGTTGAATTTCAAACCATTTTCTTCCCTCACAGAAATTTCTGATATAGTTACATATAAACCTGTGCATCATTTTAGCTATCAATGGTGCCAAACTAATTGTCCTGTAATTTTCAACCCTATTTTTCTCTCCTTCTTTATAAACTGGTATTACTATCATCTTTCTCCAGTCCTCCGGTAAGCTGCAAGACTCCAGATTCATTTTAAATACAATTTCAAAGTAGGGTACAATATCGTATACCACAATCTTTAAAATACATCTGTAGTAATATTATCTGTACCAGCCCCTTTGCACTTTTTAGTTTTCTGAGTTCCTTCCCAATTTGTTTCAAATTTTGTAGCTTCCATATTTATACTTATATGGCATCTCGTACCGATTTATTGCCTCCCATCACAGGATGATAGATCCTAGTGGTCTCATTAAACCAGTCACTCAATATCACTGTCATTTTCAAATCCTCAGTAACTTCAACTCCATTCTTATTTACAATTGTCTGAATATCTTCCCTTCACCAAAGTTTTCTAACATAGCCATAGAAATTATTAGATGCATTGTTCAGTCGCCCTCCTGCACTAATAACTTTCTTCATAAAACCATCTTTAGCGTCTCTCTTTTCTGTTATTAATTACTTGTTTAGTTTTAAGAATTCCCTACTGCTTTCATGTCTCGTAACTGCTTTTTGTTCTTGCCTCACTAACCTCTTTAACCTTCTCACCTCATGGTTGTAGTATGCAGGTTCTGTAATTCTCTTTATTTTTTGTTTTGGAATAAATATTTCCTCACTCTTTTTTGTTACCTTCTTAAACCCTTCCCACTTTGCCACCACTGTATTTGTGCTATCCTTCCACATTCCGAACCTTTCTCTGAAATATCTTTTCAGTTCTAAAATTTGTGCCTCCTTCAATTTTGGTCAGTGGTTTACTGAATCCTTAATATCCATCAGTACTGCATTGTGATCACTTATGCCATGAATTACTAGACACCTATTAGGGTTTGCACCGAGCTTTATTGATAAGATGTCCAATATGTTTGGTCGCCTCATGTTCTGCTCTAACACTTGTTTAAAATCTGCTTCTCTTACTAAGGGATTTACAAATCTCTCTGTCGTTAATCTTTTTTCCTACTCTGCTGACACTCAGTAAATTTAAACCCCACCAATATTAACCATTCTACACTCACCTCTGAACTGTGAATATAAATGTGGTTTCTCTTCAAGAACTTCAGCTTCTTCACTTATTCTTCCACTATGGTAAGCAGCCAACACCCAGATATTTTCTTTTTCATCATCCCAGAAATCTACGCATAGTAACTCATGGTCATGATCTATGAATACTAGACACTAGTAATCTTTGCTACCTAATATTAATACCCCTCCAACAATTGCTCCTCTATCTGTGTGGTACACTCTGCAACCATCAGGGAAAACCTCATTGTCTAGTACTCCTTCTAACCAAGACTCTACCCTTATAATTACTTGTGTTTCATTTTTCTGTGTTAAGTTTTCAAATTACATTACTTTGTTTATTATACTTCTACAGAACAACAATAACACTCTCATTATTGACTATGTGATATTTTCAGCATTAACCTTTGTCTTTTCAATTGTGTCCTCATCTGTTATTATTTCAGCAGCTTTGTCTATTTCTTTAGTATTAGTTACTTTTCCCATCGTGCGTCTACGATCAGTATCCCTTTGATCACTTATTTTTATCCCCTCATCAGCAGCAACTAATATTTAAAATGCAGAGTACTGATGCCATTATAACTGGAAGTGACTTCCTAACAGCTGTAACTAACAACTCAGAAAGTACCCCCTTTCCCGATCTACTTAGGTATAGGCCCGCTACCAGTGATAGGCACAACCCCCAAACCTGAACCAATGCCTTTTCCTAGCAGCATCTCAGTTTCCATGTTTACCCACCTCACAGCGTGGTTCAACTGTGGCTGGTCGTGGCATCTTAGAACCTGCACGAGTTTCACCCTGGTATGCTGTGCCTCCTTCACCACCTTCCTCAGGTCACTCTCTATACTTTTGTTCCTATCAATACTATTACCTTCACCTCTCACTATTAATACTGTATAGTAAAATCCGTTCAAAGTACACACATATCCTGTATTACTTGACCTAACTTTGCACTGGATTTGAAAAAGCTTGTGACTTTGTTGTCTGTGCCTAATTGATCCTGAAGAGAGGATCTACACCTCTCCCATGGCTAACACCTAGCAGCAAAACCTTTTTATTCCTATTTTTTCCTTCCACGACTCTAGAGGCATTTTGCACCATATCTATTCCTACGTCTACACAAGGCTCTTCCCAATATGACTCTAGTAACAGGTCAAACCCATTTCGCCCCACAATTTCTGAAACGCCTGGTTTCTATATCCTGTTAACCGTATCTTCCCTAAGAACTGTTACTGGCTCCCAACCATCGTTCTCACCCAACTCACTAAACCCACCATCTCTTATGTTCTGCCTTTATAGGCTGAGTCTCAATAGGCAGAGTCCTAAGGGGATCAAACATGTTGGATATCTTTCTATTAAATCCTGATGAAAACCTTGTGGGATCTCAAATAACTGAAGGAATAAGTGACCACAGTGCAGTTCTGATGGATATGAGGTGCTTCATTATACCAGTGGCAAAAACTGAAGGGGGAAATAGGTGCAATTATAAAACAGCACAAATTACAGAATTGAATAGGTCCAGCAACTGGAAGGATGGTACAAGTACAGCGGAAAGAGTTCAAAGAGATAGTAAACAAGGGTGAGAGGACGTATTTGTTCCAAAACAAAAAATAAAGAGAAATATAGACCATCCATACATGATGAGGTTAAGGAGGCTATTGAGAAGAGAACACAGTTAAGAGGCCGCAAGGCAGTGGAAATAATTAAAACAACTAAAAAGCAATTAAATAATAAAGGGAAAGGAAATTAACCCATCACAAACCAATGACATGGGATAATTTAATTTTATTTATATCGCCTAAAAGCTGCTTCCTTTTTCCTTAGTTTCATTGCTAAATAAGGAATTAATAACAGCAAAGAGGGGATGTTGCGTAACAGGTGATTTATTTGTTGTATAATCGTTGATTATTATAAAGGACCGTGTTGTCACTTTTCGATGATTTGACATTTACGACCACCAGGGGACAAGTCCAATTTAATTTACTTTAATCTTTGCTGTCCTCCCATTTTCAACAATTTCAAACTTTATTGCCGTACTTTTGATATCTCCTCAAGAAACTATATTTGAGAGATCAAGTATACGAAAATGCAAGGTTCTTTTTCAGCAATGACAAATATTGCATCAGCTCATATACCCGAACCACGCTGTTCAAACCTTATCACTATGGTAACCCAATTTTTTCCCCTCTCCTCTAAGAGCAATTGTTATTTAATTTTGTCCATGCCCAGAGAACAAAATATAGTTCTTTCATAAAACTATAACTATTAAATCCTAGCTCACTTGAAAACTATTTCTGTTGTGTCACAGGAAGCTGAAAATATATTTATGAAGAATATTATTGCTGCAGGGAGATTGGTGAGTGATGCTGCTAGAAATTTCTTTGGCTATGTTAGAAAGCAAACAGGCAAGGAAGGTACTCAGACAATTGTGAATAAGTATAGAGAACAATTTACAGAGGTTTTGGAAATACTGAATGGCTGGTTTATTGATACCATTAGGAACTCATCATCATGTGATGGGAAGAAATAAATCAGAGGAGCGTTTCCTTGTAAGTAGAAATCAGGAAACTACAATATTTGAAATAGATCCTCAGGAAATTAGGAAGGAATTCAGAAAACAAAAAAACAAAAAACAAAAAATTACAAAGGGGCCAGTGTAGATGACATTACTACAGGTGTATTAAAAACACTGGGATATTTTATTGTATTCCACTTTGAAATGTTATTTATAATGAGTTTGGAGTCTTGATGCTTACCATGTGATTAGAAAAGAGCGATAGCAGTACCAGTTCATAAAGGAAGGGTGACAAATAGGGTTAAAAATACAGGCTGATTATTTTGACATCATATGATGGAGAGAACAATATGCAATCACATCATAACTACCTGAGAGGAAAAAAACTGATTTGCAAATTGACGATATGGCTTTAGGCAACGATATCCATGTGAGTGTCCAATGATGGACATATGCAAGATATAGGTGAGCGCCACAATCAGGACTGCATACGACCGAGCCACACAGGGCCAACACCCGGCATCATGGTGTGGGGAGCGATCTCCTAAACTGGCCGTACACCTCTGGTGATCGTCGAGGGGACACTGAACAGTGCACGGTACATTCAAACCGTCATCGAACCCATCGTTCTACCATTCCTAGACCGGCAAGGGAACAAGCTGTTCCAACAGGACAATGCACGTCCACATGTATCCCGTGCCATCCAACGTGCTCTAGAAGGTGTAAGTCAACTACCCTGGCCAGCGAGATCTCCGGATCTGTCCCCCATTGAGCATGTTTGGGACTGGATGAAACGTTGTCTCACGCGGTCTGCACGTCCAGCTGAGGCGCCAGGTGGAAATGGCTTGGCATGCCGTTCCACAGGACTACATCCAGCACTTCTACGATCGTCTCCATGGGAGAATTGCAGCCTGCATTGCTACGAAAGGAGGATATACACGGTACTAGTGCCGACATTGTGCATGCTCTGTTGCCTGTGTCTATGTGCCTATGGTTCTGTCTGTGTGATCATGTGTTGTATCTGACCCCAGGAATGTGTATATAAAGTTTCCCATTCCTGGGACAATGAATTCACGGTGTTCTTATTTCAATTTCCAGGAGTGTATTTATGTACAGCCAATGTCTAGGGAAACCCCACCTACCAATGGTGTCCACAGGCACAACCCCCAAAACAGAACCAATGCCTTTTCGAGTTAGCACCACCATTTCCATGTTTACCCACCTCACAGTGTGGCTTAACTGTGACTGGTCATGGCGACTTACTACCTGCATGAGATTCACCCTAGTATGCTTTGTTCCCTCACCACCTTCCTCAGGTCAGTCCACATACTATAATTTGTGATCCAATCAATACTGTTGCCTTGTCCTTAGTAAAATCGCTACAAAGTGATCATATATCCTCTACTTTTTTTTTTTTTATTTCTAAATTGTCTGTACTACTCTATTTCTGCTTTATCCTGACCATTTTAGTGCCTTCTACTCTGATATATTAGCTCCAAAATTTATTCTGTGATCAAAGATTGTCAGGTAGCTTTCTCCCTAAAGCCCGATGTTTCTTTACCAAATTTCATTATTTCTCTCTTCAACGCATCAATTCGTCCTCAGTTGAGCTCCTTTTAGAGTTACTTCGTAGATCCACATCTACCCTTTCTGCACATTTTTCTCTTGTGGTAGATTGTTTCAATTTACTCACTTCCAGTCTGTTTTGCTTGTATTGCTTCTTTTTCTCTTGAATTTTGGCCTATACTTCATAACTATCAGTCCATGGCCAGAATCTGTCTGCTCCAGGTAAGCTTTTCAGTTTAGAACTTGATTTCTGAATCCCAGTTTGACAATGATATAATAAAGGTGACATCCACATTTCCCCTGAATGTTTCCAGGTGTATATCCTTCTTGCTTGATTATTAAATATTGTATTTGCCACAGCTAGTTTATATTTTTCACAAAATTCTATCAACCTGCATCCTTGCTCTTTTCTTTTCCTAGACCAAAACTTCCTACAGTATTCCTCCCTTTTTCTTCTCCCACTATCGCATTCCAATCACCAATGATTATTAGATCTTCCTCCCCCTTAACATATTGGATTAATTATTCAATTTCAGCATATATTTTCTCTATTTCTTCATCATCTTCCTGTGATATTGGCATATACATTTGTACCAATGTGGTTATGGCAGGCTTAGTTTCTAACCTCATCAAAATAATCCTGTCACTAAACTGTTTTTAATAACTCGAGCATTTCCCTATTTTCTTGTACATTACAAATCCTACACCAGTAAGTTATTTATTCTGTGTTCCCCAGACCAGAAATCCTGTATATCCTTCCACTAATCTTACTAATCCCAGTTAGTAATTTAAGTCGTTACATCTCACTTTTTAAGTTTTCTAATCTACATGATCTATTCACACTTCTAACATTCCACACTATGACTCGTAGCATGTTTCTATCCATTCTGATGACCCCTCTCTGAGCAGTCCCTACTTCACGATCCGATCAGGGGACTATTTTACCTCCAGAATAGTTTACGCAGGAAGAAGCTATCATACCATACATAATTTGTGATAATTACATGGCCTCGGGACATCCTTATGACCTTTAATGTAGTGGCTTTCCATTGCCTTCTGCATCCTCTGGCCATTGCTCATTTCTGATTCATCCACCCTTAGGGCAAGGGGGTGCCCTACACCATTCCCTGTTCATCCGCCCTTCTTTAGCAGGCCATTGGCAAGCATTGGGTGACTCCTTATACCGGGGATCTTTCAGTTTCCAGAGCCTCGTCTGTGAAAACAGGATTCACCATGTGAGGGAGAGGTTGATATTTGGATGGAAGGAGGGAATATAGTCTCCCCTAGACCTTACAGCCCCTCTTTTACCTACACTGGTGTTGCACTACATTTGAAAAAATGATTTAGCAGGTAGCTTGTGACTGACTGATACTGCAGAAGAAGGCCTGCACTTCTTCCATGGCCACTATCCAACTGCAGAAACTTTCTTTTGTCCTATTTTTTCTTCCCATGCCTCTATTCATAAAGGCTTGCTGCACCTTACTTATTCCTAGTTTCATAAGGCTCTTCCTCATCTGACTCCGGATACGGGTCAAATATATTTCTCCCCACAATATCTGAAGTATCTAGAACTTTCTTCCTGCAAACCCTATTTCTCAAATGGTCTATTGCCAGCTTTCAGACAACTCTTTCACCCACCAAACTATTCCCACCATCTGTCCTTTAAACTTCTATAGGCCAAGATTGAAGAACCCTAATTGTTTTACCTGTCTTCCTGGTAGTTTCCTCTCTCTCTCGATCCTTTCATCCTGCTTTGAAATTTTGCCATCCAGCTCAGAAAGCTTTTTTTCCTGTTCTGGAAGTTTCCCATCATTAAAACAGAGCAGATAATACCATGGAAGAGCCTTATTAATTTTTCATTTTACTTTTCCCTACATGCCCAGTGAAACACATCGAGCACTAACTGTTATTTTTTATGTCTGTTGCTGGCCATTTCTTGTTACTAATAAGTTTTTGTTTTGAAAGCAAAATAGAGAATAATTTTGTAGAAACCTACAGCAGAAAAATACCGAAAATATGTCTTATGTGTTGAGCTTTCTTTAAAAACAGCCACGACTTGTTCTGCAGAGCTCGAAAATGTAAATTCAATTTAAGACTCATTTATATTTAAATTCAAAGCAAGTGATTTAACAGGAATTGTTCTTAAGAATGACCAAAGCTATAAATTAAATTAGTTGTTTGATGAAAAAAATGCAAGCTAAAATGTATGTGTATGGTAGGCACAACAATTAAATAACTCAATATTTTGTGCCATTTTTTCCTAATTGCACATAAAAATTGTAAATATATGATAAATACAATGCAATTGAATTCATCATAAGTTTGTTTATTCACCCTACACATTTTACTTCATTCTCACAAGAAGACACTGACTTTTCATGTGCTTATTATTTATGTGTATAAAAGCTGGTTAACTGTGTGGATAAAAAGTGCAGTTGATGTAAGAATGGAGACTTTCCTGGCATATGATTCCAATGAAGTCTTCATGGGTGTACCAATGGCTTGTGTAGTGAAAACACGATATTTTGACGACTCGCTCTGCAATCTTCTTCAGTTGCGAAAATATCTGTAATATTCTGCTGACTGACAATGAGGCCGCTCGCATGCCGTATGTTCTTAGATATGCTACAGATCTGTCCACAACCGGTGCCTGTCTGGAGGCTGGCTGCCAGTGGGCATGTATTGTTGTGATTCGTGGACCCTAATATAGAGCCCTCTATGACGGCATCTGGACAGAGGTACAATGAATGATCTGTGGATTTTTGACAAGGCTGATTTCCATGCCTCACTAAGACATAGCGTACCGACTTGTTGAATGTAACAGCCAGTCAAGTTTCAATTGCTTCCTTGCCTACAGACTCCCAAAAATTTGAAGTCCTAGCCAGTATCCTAACATTATCAAAGCCTCCCCTATGACCTTGGTAGTATATGTGCTTAGCAATTGCTGATTTGCTTTACTGTCCTAGGCAAGTTAGCATTTATGTTCTTCAAACTGGTGTTCTACAGTGCAGACAGATTGACTGATTTATCAGTTGCATCATGCAAACATTTGAAACAAACTGCAGCCAGACAAGGAAACGTTAATGAGAAGATATTCTTCCATAACCAAAAACACTGGAGTGTGTAAGCTTATGTCATTTACATTTGTAAATTATCTTTTTTCCCCTGTTAATTTTAAAACATATCATTCACATTTTATCACAGTTAAAAGTATGGATGCACGGTGGTAAATAATACAATTTAAACAGCAACATCACTTAAAGAAATTTCATGCTAATCTTGCAATGTTTCTAGAACACTGAATCCTTCAAAGGCTTCAAAGAAAAATTTATTGATATTTTGGTGAATTTTTGAAAAAATGAATATGTGATGCCATCAACAACAAATAGTACCAAAATAAAATGCACAAAGAAACAAATAAAACATATTGTGAAGAATGGATCGAACCTAAGGCCCCTATTGTAATATAACGATAACATCACAATTATTTTATTAGTGTACAGTTTAATTCATTATGCAGTGGTCTGTGTCAAAGATAATATTCGGTAAGGACCCACCAGTGAGTCAAGAATAATGACCCACGCAGCGACCACATGCCAGGCGGATTCTCGGAACTCTTAGACAGGGCTATTGTCAACTGTGCACTTGGTTGAATAAACATCTGTGAATGGACTGTGTCAAATTGGTACAAGCAGAGCTTAGAGTTGAAAAGATTTAAGGCACCTGACAACCCATCATTAATTCTCCATGTTGAATCATATTATGTGCTCAAGTTCAGAAATACACGGTGTGTTATCGAATTCTCAATAACAATGAAAAAGCAAGGGAAACACCAGATAAGCTGTTTTTCATGTAAACAAGGATGACAAGAACAGACTGTCTGTTAGACAGAGAAGTTCAATATTTGTAATTCTATGAAATATGGGCAAGGAGGGAAAGCCAGCACCCAATCAGAATGAGTCTAAATGAAAACAAATCACATGTGGGGGAAGCATGATTGTGACCTTCCAATAGCAAAATTAGTTAGTTTTAGTTACTATTTTGCTTAAAACATCTTTTCATGTCTGGATGTATCCAGAGATCACAGAGGCAGAGATGAAGCGGGGTTGGGCCTGATTGCGCACGGGCGGAGAAGGGAAATGGAACCCAGAGTCTGCAAAGGTGGAAGGCACCGGCCGGTCGGGGACTCGACCCTTGTAACGGGGCTGATAAATACTAAAACGCAATAACTTTATAAAATTAATTATTATTTAAGAAAATTAGTTGAAAGATTAAAGTTCCATGTATAACATTAAATATATATGTGCTTTGGATTTTCGGTTACAACTCGTTGGTTATTATCAACTGACAGAGAGATGAACTCGAACCTTCTAAAAGAAAACGTCGCTTCGGGAAATGAGATTACTAATTCACTAACCTGCAATTTTTGGAAATGAAGTTTAAGCTAGGGCTCATGTAGACTGTATGACGGGATGTTGGTTTAGAATAGTTATCGTTCTTATTAAAATGAATTTATGAAAAAACTGAGCCTTCTTTCGTTGAAAAATATATATATATAAATTATTTCTGGTACTAAAAGGAACTATTAAAGAAGAAGTTAACAGCGAAGCGCATTTCATGGCGACCTTGACACCTGAATTGGTAATTTTGCTAACTATTACGAACTTCAAGAAAGCAAGATAAATAAAACGCAACACACGACGATTTACAGTCGACTTGTATATCGATACGCACCGCAACAGACTTCGAGTGCATATCAACTGGACAGCTGTTTTGGTTTAACAACATTGGTGGCCGGCAAAGTTGTGTTTTGCTTTGCTGTGAAACATATCACGGAAAAAAAAGGAACCATAAAAAGGGAAGTACATTTTAAATTCTTTTTATTTGTTTAAATACAGTGAAGGATTTTCATTTCGATAGTTAAATTTTCACGGATTTAAATACTTTCCGTTCTTTGCCAATTGTGAATTTTATGGACTTCAATTAACTGTGTTTGAGCTACGAAGTTTGATTTTGTGCTGGTTAAAAATATTTAAATTGAACTTACTATGGATAAAGACAATGAAAATACTTTTCATGTAATCTGTCAACATGATGTTGCAGAAAATTCTAATATACCGGATATGGCCCCACCGTCTGTATATACCATACTTGACTCTTATCCATCTGTAATTTTGGAAAAAACACCTGTATCTCAACCAGAGGATGAAAATATGGTCCATTTTTCACAATTTGAGGATGATTATTCTCCTGCTGTAGGTACCCATCAGGAACCAGAACATAAACAAACTCCATCAACTCCTTCTCAATTTACCCAGCCAGAACATACCAGTTCCCTACAAACACTTATTGACCTAATTTTATCAATGCAATCTCATTTAGATATTCAGTTCAGTGAAACCAAAAATGACCTTAGAAGGGATTTTATGGAATATTCACGACAAATTGATTCAAAAATAGGGGAAATCGATGACAAGATAGAAAATTATTACACACATTTTAGTGAACGTGTCACTACAGTTGAAACAACCTTGGAAAAACATATTACTGAATACCATGAAAGCCGAGAAGATGTTGAACATAAGATTCAGACTATTAGTTATGATATAAATCAACTTGGGGATACCTTTAAGAATGAATTTATTCAACAAGGAAACAGAGTAAACAAACTAGAACTAGAACAGCTTAAGGTTAAAGAGTGCATAGAATTACTACATGATACCTCCAACAAGTCACAAACAGATTTAGGTTTGTTACATGAACAAAGTAGTAAATGGAAAAACGCTGTTGAACATTTAGAGTGTGTCCAAAATCGACAAGAGAACACTACATTAAAAAATTATTAATGATGTGCAGCTTCTGAATGAGAGAATTGATGGGTTTGAGGGATCTAAAGGTAATAATCAACGAGAATCCGTGGGGTCTCATCCATTACAGTAATTTTCCCCGAGAAAATTGAAGTTGAATGTTTTTCAGATCAGAATGGTATCCACCCAATAGACTTCATAAAAAGTTTTGAAGCCTTTGAAACCTTTGCTTCTTTTACTGATGAGAGAAAAATTAACGTAGTATATAAACATTTAAAGGGTAGTGCCCGCATTTGGGGAGAACGACAAGTCCAAATTGGTAAAACTTTTGAGGAATTCAAACCAAGTGTTGTGAATTGGAAATATAGAAAAAAGGGTTTCCTTTATTGTAGAGGGGTAAGCTATGCTTACCGCCTCATCCTGCGTACAGACTCAATCAGGATATTGAATCGATTAAAACTTCATTCTACCATCCCTGAAGTAATGCCGTTGAAAGGGTCATATGAGATTATTGTTATTCAGTGCCACAAAACACTTGTAAATAGTACTGATTGTTGTGGCTGCACACAATTCTTCAACTGTAATGATAGTAAAAGTTTATAATCACTCAGTGGAAGCTGTCATTTACCAATATTGACGATCTTGGTCAGATGTACAGTCTTCAGCTGTTACCACAGCATACCATTACATAAAAGTTTATTGTCTATTGGTACTTTCTTTTAGGAAGTATATAGTTTGTAAGTTATACCGGAGCATTAGAATATAATGTAATGTACTGAAGAAATAAAAACTAAAATGAAGCTGTTATAGTGATGCTAGATTAGCAAGAAACAATGATGTCCCAGTCGTATTAGCGAGGGTTGATTGTACTGGTCCAGGGACCAAATACATGTGATTTAAATAATGTTGCCGGTTATCCAACAGTAAAACTGTTTAAAAGGATCGGTCTTATGAAGAATGTAATGTACCAAGGGCAGGTAATAGATTTTTTTAACTATTTGAATGTTTGGTAAACAGGCGGAGGCTATGACAGCTAAAGAGGATATTAATGTAGAAAATATTGATTATAGTGAATAAGGAAACGAAGAAAATAAACTTTTACTAGGCAATGAAAGTGAATGTTTTGAAGAAAAAGATGAATTAATGTGCAATAAAATGAAATAACTTTGTGAGCTCAAAGAGGCAAACTGATAATTCTTTCAATGTGAAAAACAAGAATTCCAAAGAAAGTAGTGCTGAGCAAGAAAATGACCCGTGTCAATTGGTTTTATATTTTATAATTTTCTGGTCCAGGTACCTCATTTCATATGGACAAATACCTTAATCAGAAACTGATTTGTTGTTACTGTTATATGTTTGATGTTTTTAAAATGGAAAAAAAAGGTTTATATTTTTGTTCTTCTACAAGATTAAATGCTGGCAGACTATGTATCTTGTTCCAGGAGTACCATGCAGAAAAAGAAGAAGAAAAAAATAATAAACTTGATGGCAACAGAGTTAGTACCCTGTAAGAAAAAGTGGACATTTATGCTTACTACAGGTGGAAAACCAGCAGAGCAGCCAGAGAAAACTAATTTCAACTTTAAAAATTTGTTATTATTATTATCATTATTATTATTTGTATTTATGTAAAACTCACATTGTAAACCAACACCTGAGGGACCTGTGATAAATTAATTCCTATTTCAATTCTTTTCGAATTTCATAGAAATTAGCGGGGGGATGTAACGGGGCTGATAAATACTAAAACGCAATAACTTTATAAAATTAATTATTATTTAAGAAATTAGTTGAAAGATTAAAGTTCCATGTATAACATTAAATAATATGTGCTTTGGATTTTCGGTTACAACTCGTTGGTTATTATCAACTGACAGAGAGATGAACTCGAACCTTCTAAAAGAAAACGTCGCTTCGGGAAATGAGATTACTAATTCACTAACCTGCAATTTTGGAAATGAAGTTTAAGCTAGGGCTCATGTAGACTGTATGACGGGATGTTGGTTTAGAATAGTTATCGTTCTTATTAAAATGAATTTATGAAAAAACTGAGCCTTCTTTCGTTGAAAAATATATATATATAAATTATTTCTGGTACTAAAAGGAACTATTAAGAAGAAGTTAACAGCGAAGCGCATTTCACCCTCTTGAGGTGAGAGATCATTGAAACAAACTGGCAGCAGTCAAGAGACAACCAGTACAAAGTGATAAGTGTTTATGTCCACACTGGCACAAGTGTGACTTGAGGTCGTTTGAGTGAAGATAGAGATGCTGGCTTTCCCAATCCCGGTGCTGGCTTACGGTAAACATTCATACTATGAGCTGCACTAAAATTCGAAGGAGATCTCTTGCCCAAATTTCGTTCCTGGCGAGGAAACTCTCAGATAAGTCTCTCAATCTGCCGAACAGTCATGAGTTTTATCTGGAGCAAATATAATATAATAAAATATATTATAAAATCAATGATGTGCCTTTGTCATTTCTTTGATTAATAATTTGTTAGTATGTGGTAAACGTTTAATTGATAGCCGAGATGATATGTTTGTAAATATAATTCACCGATGTTCATGTGTAATAGAGTCAAGAGTGCAGTGTTTACTTGCCATTGTTATCGACATAGTTTCAACCACCCTTATGCAATGTTAAATTGAGTTGAAAATTAAATGGCCAGTTTATGGAACTTTCAGATTAGTTATGCTGTTATGCATTTTAATTAAAGAACCCTTTTCATTTTTAATAAATTATCAAATTTTTGCTACCTGAGATTAATAAACATAAATTCATGTGCATAACTTAAAGACACCCCCTACAACACATTACATTACACTATCCTTACTGATATTCCCATAAAACTACATGGCTATTGATATTAGGATGTAACATAAGAAGTATCATATATAACACATATGACTCTTTCATTCTTGGTTCCTAATTTCCCACTAAAGATCTCTTTCTTTGTTAGAAACATCTCCACCAGTTTTTTCTGTTTAATGTGTATACACTTCACTACTTTGTTACTCTGAGCGATATTTCTATGTGTCTCTTGTAAACATAGAACGTCACATTCAGATCAATGGCATATATCACTGAGTAGTTCTTCTTTAATTGTAGTGACGCCCTCGCCCTCAGTGTACCAAAACAGTTTCACAACCAATACCTAACACTCAACATAGACCAATATGCATTCAGGCATTTGCAGCAATCAGATGAAGGTTTAATTTCAAAAAAGCTAATTGGACAGCTTATACTGAAAATTTAGATTAGATGATTTCAAAAATAGAACCTTTGTCTGAACACTACAATGACTTTGTAGAGGCTGTGAAAACCAGTTCCCGTCTTTCAATTCCTAGAGGTTGTCGCACAATGTATATTCCAGGCATGAACGAAAAGGTGTCACCTCTCCTGCAGGAATACCTGTGGTTCTTTTAGGCAGGAAACTGTAGAATCTGGGTTAAACACCGTGCTCTGTACTTTCAAAGACTAAGCGGAGAACATTGGATTGAGACTCAACTGAAAGACATGTGACCTGTCCCAAAAATAGCCGAAAGGCATGGCAATTTCTGAAAAGACTTAGCAGTGACCCATGTGTAACCAGTACACATGCTAATGTAACACCCAACCAAATAGCACATCAGCTATTACTGAATGGCAAAGGAGGAAGACTCAGAAGAAGTGATAGGGCTAAGAAGTAAGACAATCACAAGTACAAACAAAAGATTTCTCCGTGGAATTACAAATGAATTGAGTTGACGAAAGCTATTTAAAATGTGCAAAACTGGTAAAACTAGAGGACTTGACCATATAACTGTGGAGCAGCTAAAAAGTTTTGGTACCGTTGTAATGGATTGGCTTTTGCGTCTTTACACTGCCTGCGAGGTAAACAGATACCTAAGATATGGAGAAGACGCAAGTTATTGCCATATTGAAACCTGGGAAGACTCTTCTACTGCCAAAAACTACCACCGTATTTCTCTGTTATGCTACCTCTACAAGATATTTGAAAGGATGCTGCTTAATCGACTGAGCCCAAAAATCGAACCGAAACTAATTCACCAGCAAGCGGGTTTCAGACTTAACAAAAACTGCACTGCACAGTCCTCAACCTGACTCAGCACATTGAGGATGGTTTTGAGCTAGGATTGATCAGAGGAAAGGCCTTTGTAGACCTGCCTGCAGCGTATGACACTGTACAGCATAACATCCTGTTTCACAAACTATATCATCTCACAAATTATTTTGATTTTACAGAAATCATCCGAATTTTACTTCAGAACCAAAGGTATTACTTCGAATTTCAGGGCAACAAAAGTCGATGGAGAATACCAAAAAATGCACTGGTGCCAACATTATTCAACATTTATACTAATGATCAACCCCAGCCGCCAATGACTCGAAGTTTTGTCTATGCAGATGATTTAACACTAGCAGTACAAGCCAAAGATTTTGAAACAGTGGAGGAGTGTTTAAGTAATTGTTTACAATCTTTCACCACCTACTATGAAGACAATCAGCTGAAACAGAATCCATCCAAAACTCAACTATGTGCCTTCCATTTACGAAACAGACATGCCAACAGGAAACTGAAAGTCAGATGGGAGGGTGTAGAACTAGACTATCACTGTTTCAATCCAAAATATCTCATAGTTACACTAGATCGCTCCCTAACTTACAAATGCTTAAATACAAAAGGCAAAGTTTCAGCCCGCAAAAATATCCTGCGGAAACACACAGGAAAGGTATGGGGTTCAAATCCCGCAATGCTTCGAACATCATCTCTTGCACTGAGTTATTCTGCTGCAGAATATGCCTGTCCCATTTGGTACAACTCTGCTTATGCCAAACAAGTAGGCGTAGCATTGCATGAAACCTGCAGAATTCTAAAAGGTTGCCTCAGAGCCGCCAATTGAACAACTACTTGGTCTGACAGGAATCGCTCCCCCTGATATAAGATGGAACATACCTACAATGTCAGAAAGAAACAAGGCTAATCAAATCGCTGCTCATCCCTTATTCCGGCATCAACTCCCCAGACAAAGGCTCAAATCTAGAAAAAGCTTCCTTAGGATGATAGCTGCTTTAGATGTTCCGCCGAAAGTTGCCCAGCTCAATTTATGGTGAGCAAGAATGACTCGTGTGAATCAATGGCTACCTACTGTAGAGGCACTACACCAGTAGAAACCTCAACTGGAAGACCTGGAGAGCGCTAAATCAGCTGAGAAGTGGAGTGGGTAGGTCCAAAGATAATCTCGCAAAATGGCATTATCTAGAAGATCCTAACAATGTGTGTAAGTGTGGGGCAGAACAGACCATTCAGCATTTATACAATTGCCCACAGTGCCCACCAACCTGCACTCTGCAAGACCTCCTTCGTGCCAGTGACAATGCCATACAAGTTGCTGACTTTTGGTCATCCATTGTATGAACTCTTTGGTGTTGATTGATATCATTTTATTTCTGTTATTGTTATTACTGTTTCCAACAAGTTATTTCGAGTTTCTGTTCCTTTTTTCTGTACTTTTTTGTTTCCTTTCTTTTTGCGTTTTTCAAAAGCAGTATGTCTAGGGACTGTGATTGCTGTGTGCAGACGCGAGCTGAGGTGGCTGATCTGCGCGCTCAGCTTGCAGCTGTGTTAGCGAAAGTTACGCAGCTGGAAGCTGCCGTAAAAGGCTGCAGCAGATGTGATGTTGGGGAAACTGATATAGCCAAGCCTATCACAGATTCTCCCATATCGACTGTCGTACCTGCAACCCAGGCTGAAGTGTTGGATGCTGTGCCGCAGTCGCCTGTTGGTGACTGGCGTATGGCTTCTAGACTTCGAAGCCGCACACGGGGGCAGTCGAACAGGCTTAAAGGCCAAGACGCTAACTTGTTCGTCTGTCCAACCGGTTTGATGTATTGTCGGAGGCTGACTCAGTCCCACAATTGTCATCCTGCGAGTTGACGGCCCCCCAGCCCGCCAGGTCTGAGCAAACGCAGAAGGGCATTCTGGTAGTTGGGAGCTCTAATGTTAGGCGGTTATTAGAGCCCCTTAGGGAAATGGCGGATTCCTCGGGGAAGAAATCCAACGTCCATTCAGTGTGTATTCCGGGTGGCCTGATCCGAGATGTGGAACAGGCCATCCCGGATGCCATAGAGGGACGGGGTGTAGCCAACTACAGATTGTGGCTCATGTCGGCACCAATGATGCCTGTCGCCTTGGGTCGGAGGTTATCCTCTCTTCCTTCCGGCGGCTGGCTGAAAGGGTGAACTCTGTGGCCAGTGACCGCAAGATATCGGCAGAGCTAACCATCTGTAGCATCGTAGACAGAGTTGATTGTGGACCTCTGGTTCAGAGCCGTATTGAGGGGCTGAACCAGAGACTACGACGTTTCTGTGATGACATTGGCTGCAGATTTCTCGATCTTCGCCATAGGGTCGAGTCTTGTAGGGTTCCCCTTAATAGGTCAGGTGTGCACTACACACGTGAATCGGCTACACGGGTGGCAGGGGCCGTGTGGAATGCACTGGGTGGTTTTTTAGGCTGAGGGAGGAAGACCCGAAACACGAAATTCAGTTACGGGCAACCCAATCAGATACAACACCGGAATGTAGGAGCAACGTAAAAGAATCTCGTCAGTTAAAAGTTCTCGTAATTAACTGTAGAAGCGTTTGTAACAAACAACCGGAACTTGAAAGCGTTATTTGTAGTACAGAAGCGGATATCGTTATCGGTACAGAAAGTTGGTTGAAACCGGAAATAAGTTCCGCCGAAACTTTTAAAGATAGCATGAACGTTTTTCGTAAAGACAGATTACATTCTCATGGAGGTGGGGTATTTATAGCTGTGAGTAAATTTCTCCCATGTAATGAAATAGACGTCGATACGAACTGTGAAATCATATGGATTAAACTCAACGTTGCTGGGTCAAAACTCATCATAGCCCTTCTACCGTCCACCTGATTCGGATATAGCTATCGTCGAGGAGTTAAGAAATAATGTAAATAGTATAGCTAGCCGTTTTAAAGATCATGCTATGATTCTAGGAGGCGACTTCAATCTGCCTTATATTGACTGGCGTAATTACGTTCACATCACAGGTAGCAGGGATAAGGCAGCTTCTGAAGTAATTCTCGATTTGTTGTCAGATAATCATCTCGAGCAGCTAGTTAATGAACCTACGCGGTGTCATAACGGTAGCGAAAACATTTTAGACTTGCTGGTTACCAACAGGCCAGAATTATTCACCGACATTTCAACGACCACAGGAATAAGCGATCACAAAGCGGTAATTGCGACTATCAAATTAATGACCAAGCGAAAAAGGAAAAAAGGGCGGATTGTATACAGATTCAGTAAGGCCTCAAAGGAGTGTTTTAGAACCTACCTGAGGAATAATACCATAACTTCAAGTCAACAAAGGACACCGTTGAAGAGATGTGGCATCGTTTTATACATATAGTCAGGGAAGGCATGGAAATACATATACCAAAGCGGACAATAAAGGGGGAGATGATCCACCGTGGTACACATGCGAAGTCAAAAGATTACTCAAAAAACAAAGGAAAATACACGCACGCTCAAGAAGGAAGGGGTGTCGCAGCGATTTAGAAACCTTAGCTGATTTAAGAGGACGTATTAAGAATGTAATGCGCGAGGCCTTTAACGATTTTCACTCCAACTCTCTCTCTAAGAGTCTCACAGAAAACCCAAAGAAATTTTGGTCGTATGTACGAAAAGTTAATTGTACCAACAGCAATATTCCAGCACTAATTCGTGAAGGTTCCGAGGTTAATGAAAGCCGCGATAAAGCTAACGTACTAAATACTGTATTCAAAAATTCATTTACAAATGAACATAAGGATAGTATTCCCGTTTTCCCACGCCGGCGAGTCGGTGATGGAATCATTACGAATAGATACTGCAGGTATCGTTAAGCAATTAGAGCTCCTGAAGTGGGGGAAAGCACCGGGCCCGGATGGAATTCCAGTAAGAGTATTTTCAGAGTATGCGGCAGAAATCGGGCCATTTCTGTCTGATATATTCAGTAAATCATTAGAAGAGCGAAAAGTACCTTCAGACTGGAAAATCGCGCAAGTAACTCCGATTTTCAAAAAAGGTGATCGAAGTGATCCTGGGAACTATCGTCCCATATCTATAACATCTGTTTGTAGTAGAGTTATGGAGCATATTATATGCTCGAACATTATGAATTTTCTAGATGATAATAATTCTGCTTACAACAAATCAACACGGATTTCGGAAGAAAAATCATGTGAAACACAGCTGGCCCTATTTACACACGACGTAATGAAAGTTATCGATGCAGGTTCACAAGTAGATGCAATTTTTTTAGATTTCCAGAAAGCCTTTGACTCTGTTGCCACACAATCGCCTTTTAGCGAAGCTTCGAGCGTACGGTATATCGGATCAGCTTGTGTGAATGGATAAAGGATTTTCTAACCTGGTCGGTCGCAGTATGTTTTCGTGAAGGAGTAAGTTCTTCTAATCTAGATGTTACATCGGATGTACCTCAAGGAAGTGTAATAGGACCACTTTTTTTCTTAATTTTTATAAACGATCTCGGAGACAAAGTGAAAAGCTTTTTTAGATTGTTTGCTGATGATGCGGTTATTTATATGGAAGATAAGAAATTTGGCGATTGCTTAGAAATTCAGTGCGATCTGGATGTTATTTTGGCTTGGTGCGCTGAGTGGCAAATTACTCTAAATGTAAAAAGTGCAAGACAATGAGATTAACTAACAAAAAGAATCCGATTGTTCAGAAATACGAGTTAAACAGTTCAGTTATTGATATGGTCGATTCTATTAAATATTTGGGAGTAACAGTACAAACGAACATGAAATGGGACATTACACATTAATTCGTTAGTAGGTAGAGCAATTCTAGGCTGCGATTCATAGGTCGAATCTTGAAAAATTGTAATGAACCAAACAAAGGAGATAGCGTACAAATCTCTTGTGCGTCCACATTTGGATTATTGTTGTGCCATTTGGGACCCGTTTCGTAAGGGATTGATCGAAAGTATAGAGAAAGTACAGAGAAGAGCCGCTCGATTTCGTTACCGCTTGCTACAGTCCTTATGAAAGCGTCACAGAACTGATTAGTAGATTAGGTTGGGAGTCTCTGGTAGATACACGACACACGTTTCGTTTCAAGTTATTGGTAAACATGCGTACTCCCACTTTCACTTTTGAGTGTAGTGAAATACTTCTTCCACCAACCTATTTGAGTCGGAAGGACAGGAAAGATAAAATTAGAGAAATAAGGTGCCGCACTGATTCTTACATGAATTCTTTTTTCCCTCGTACCATTAGGGATTGGAATGCACAGCAAAGAGATTAGCTTTGGTGCTGAGCACCCTCTGCCACCCACAATTTTGTGAATTGCTGAGTATATATGTAGATGTAGAATTTGTAAAAGCAGCATTTTGACACGAAATAAGGGAATAATCCACTTTGTTTGAGTGCTATATTTAACTCACCGAAATTACAGTGTAAATCATCTCCACAGAAAATAATATGTGAATTAATTCCAATATCGCCTTTATTTCTACGAACAAGTTGCAGTAACATTTTTCATATTTCAGCTATTGCAGAATCACTGTTTTTTGGGAGTTTTATTGCTGTTTTGAATATTGGTGTACAATACACCATTTATATACCATATTTCTGACAATTTTACACAAATTCAAAGAAACAAACAAGATGTTGTGCTAGGACAGTATTATATCAGGTTAATACGTGGAAAGTTTAATAGAAATGGGTAGGCAATTAGCAGATTTAATGTGTTTGTGTAATATCTGGAATTGACATAAAACATTTTGCAGTATAAGAGAGTCAAAGAAATGCTTTAAACAAGATTAATTGTTTGTAAAGTACCATTTTTTCATGAAGCTCTGTCAAGTGTGGAAGTGCACGTTGTAGAAATGGTCAAGTAATTGTTGAAAGTAGTTTGAGGCTAGCTAGCGCGGGAGGTGGAAGCAAGCCACTGGCATGGCATGGGAGAATAATGACTGCAAGTTTTGCCTCCAGTTGTTAAGTGTATTGGAGTGATTGGAATGCAGCAAAATGTGTTTTTGAAGTAATTCAGACAAGAGCTTCTGGATGAACTGAATTATTTTGTAATTAGTTGGTCAGAGTGGAGTGTGTTGCATGGTCAGACTGAATAATGTGTAATCGTAGGAGAAGAAGTTACTAACTGCCTTACCCAAGGTCAATTAATTAAATTGTCTGTTGGTGGTGATCAGGAAATATGTATGTGGTTAGCTAATAAATCAACTGAAAATAGTGAACTGCAGAGCTGTCAGTGTAGTGATTTCTTAATACAGATGAACCTGTGATCCAAACAATCAACTAAACTGTACCATATATAAAATCCCACCAGACCGCAGCTGGATTTTATCATGACTATATTACGTATCTAGGCAGAGTGCTTACTGGTATGTGATGTCACAGGCGTCGTTGGCCCACAACAGGTTGAAACGGAGCATTTTAGTGGCTCTTAAACACTTAAATTCTAACGCTGAATTTTAAGTAAAATAAGCACTTTTGTCACAAAATAAATAAATACTACCTGATGAATAACGTGTATTAATAAACAATTTCCCAAAATTAGTCAAATAGCCTATTGGGAGGTCCAGGATTTGAACTTAGCCCAATTGCATCTCTCTAATTCAGTGCAGCAATGTTAGAACACACAACACTGGGCATACTAGGCATCAATTAACCCTAAATTTGACCATGCCACTCTAGTCTCAGCTCTCAAACACACTGTTGGAGGTATCACTCTACCTCTCATGTCAGTGAACTAAATTGACAATCTACATTTGTCCCATCACTTCTTCCACCAGAACCATCCTCTCCAAAACATTTTTTTTTTTTTATCTGCTTAATGTCTTTTAGAGACGGGAAAGGATGGGGGGCAAGGAAAGGGAAGGAATTCGGCCATGGGCTTTTGAAGGAAGCATCCCGACATTTGCCTGGAGTGATTTGGGAAACCATGGAAAACCCAAATCTGGATGCCCGGGACGGGGATTCGAACCGCCGTCCTCCTGAATGCAAGGCCAGAACGCTAGCCGTTACACCACCACGCTAGGTCCAAATTTTTCTTATCCACCAGTTTGGTTTTGCTCAGTTTCCTGAAATCCTTGTTCAACACCAGCAAAATTAGCCCAGCAGAAACATGTGCCAGGAAAGGAGTTTCTACCAAAACAAACAGTATCATCCTTCCAGAGGAAAAGGGCTCAACCAGAGCAGTTATATCTCCGCCTCGGTGGACCAATAGCTACAACCACCTCCTACATCAAGGACTCGCAAAACTTCAACTTCTGTATTTGTACTACGTCCATACCTCTTCCTTCCACTCTATTCTGGTGACAACTGAAGTTACATCCCTATAAACTAACAATTCTCACTGTCTTTCACTCAGTGCCATGAATTTCTCAGACCTAGGCCACTTTCCTAGATGTGGATTTGCACCTCTCCAGTGGCTACTTCAGATCATTGGTCCACACCAAACATTCTAACCTGCAACAGTATCTTAATTTGGCAGTTGCCATCCTTATCACACCAAGTGCCTTAGTCTTGATATTATGGGTAGTTGTGTATGCTCTAACTAGCAGTCTCTCACACATTATTACAACATCTCCCAAGCATTGATATCCTGCAATACCCACCAAAACTTAGTTCAAAAAATGCTTTCACATACCACAACTTGTTCAGCCCATCAACTACCCTAAATCCTAAAAACCAATAAAACTCCAGACCGGGTCATGCATTACTTCACAGGCCTCAAATGCATCAAACGAATCCTTTGCCAAGGTTATGATTTCCTCCAAGCTTATTTGGAAGTGAGATCCATTCTCCCCAAAACATTCCCTCCCTCTCCCAGAACTTGCTTCTGCAGACCACCTAACCTTAGCAAATTCCTAGTCCACGAATGTGGTCTTCTCTATCCCACTAAAACCTCAAAGCTCTCTCCCATGCAACAGACCCTGCTGCAAGTGTACATCATTCACCATGCCTCCACCAACATCATCGAAACCATCACAGGGAAAGCCTTTCCATCATAGGACATGCCACTTTTGAGGCCTCCCAAGTAATATACTAGCTAACCTGCAATGATCACAGACAAATGTTACTCACCCAGAATCTTGACCCCCCAGTAACTTCTAATGACAACTCTCATGACACCAATAACTGTAATTCTTGCTTCACCATCTGAGCTATCAGAGTGCTTACAAACAGCAGCAGCTTCTCTGAATTCAAAAGGTGGGAACTGGTCTATCAGATCATACTGGGGCCCAGATAACCCCTGGGTCTCAGCTAAGATAAATACATGAAAACCTCTCTAATCTTCCTTCTTTATCACTTCTAGCCCCAACATCCACTATATCCTCCCAACACAAACCATTACTCATCAGAGATGATGTCTAATTTATTGTTTTCCGAGTTACAGTTTATCTTTTTATTTTTAACGTTTTTTAGTGTATGATATTTGATGCCAACTCCTCCTATCTCACAAAATAGTTTCCACTTCTCCAACACTCAATTTTCATACTACCCCCAGTCCGAGGTGTTGGCCAACAAACTCTGAGTACGCCAACCTCAATTATGTGAGTTCCTTGTTCTACCTGCTGATAAAGGACAATACCTGAAACGTGCAATGTTTCTTGTGTTAGTGTGCATTATGTGTGTCCATGTCTCCCTGCCATCAAGTAGGGAAACTGGTGGTTCAATTCACTATCCTAATTTGTAATTGAATTTTAATATTAAGAGCCCACTGTTTCCTTCAACTATATATATACAACCCATCAGTGTAGCTGCACAAGTTAAGACACTACCACGGGGATGTACAACACCACCAGGTTAGAGTCCTGGCCCCCACATGCCGGCCATCCTGACTGCTGTTTTTAGGTGGCTCTCCACAACTGTTAATGCAAACAATTGGATGGTCACTAAACGCTGCTTCATAAAGTACACATTTAACAAAATAAAAGAACCTATCATAGGGAACATAATTTTCATGAATCGCAGACAGATGACAACACTTTATCTTCCCTGTAGCTCCAGGAACTGAAAATCCCTGGTTCTATCTGCCCAGTGGAAACACTGAACAAAGTTTTAATTACGAGCCATGACGAGAATCGAGGCTTTACGTGATGTGTGAAGTGGTACAAACACACAGACCTGTTCTGTAAGGTTTTCAAAAAATTGTGTACCAAAGGAGATAACGATGTTAAGCTTATCAAGAAAAAATATGTGGCAAAGATGAAAAAGAGAATTTTGTGATCTTATTTAAATGGAGTAACGAACTTTGTTTTGATGGAAAAAAAAACACAGTATGAAAAAGAAAGGTACATATTTTAAGTCAATCAGAAAATAAGAAAATGGTGTACTTAATAGACTGGCGATATATGAAATCTGAAACATAAACATTAAAATCCAAATAAATATTTACCTGTCAGGATATGCTTCTGCATTTAGGGAACACATGTGGTTCACTTCTTTAAGGTTCACATTTGAAAACACTAGTTTGTGATTTGATGAATAAATCACAGTAGGACGATCTGAACATGCAAAAACATTTGTTGTTGAGAGTGATCTAAACGTTCTAAGAACAGTTGGCTGAGTTCCTAAAGTCACCTGGAAAGATCAAATAATGATAATCTTCATAAGTTATGTACTTACTTTTAAAGTAAAAAAAATACCTAATTGTTATTTCCATATTACCTTCTTCTTGTCTGTAAGTAATCCACTTAATTTATTCAGAGAGAAATAATACATTGATCCATCTCCCAATGCACACAGAAGGTAATTCATTCCTTCAAAGCAGGTCATTAAAATCGATCTAGGTATAATTTCTGCAATAAAGGTAATTTAATACTTAATGATGGATTTAAAGATATAAATTATAGGTTTCCAAAAAGATGTATTAAATATTCACCTCCTCCTAAGAATTCTCTGTTAACTTCTTCTAACCCAGGTAGTCTTAGTATTCGTGCAGATATATCAGTCCAAAGACCAACAGCGGCAATTTCTGCCTTTTTACTTCCTTCCTGAAGTGGAGTTATATCTAGGCAGGCAACTTCATGCTCCAATGTAACATGACTGAAAGCAATTCATATATAATATATGCATAGCTCGGATTGAATTTTGTGATGATAATGTCTATAAGGTACCTTACCACTTTTGAACCAGCTCCCTCTCACAGATTTCTAGGTAGTATAAATCACTTCCAGTAGCACAAAGAACTTGACAGCTATTGCAGGAGACAACACTTATTGTTTTTTCAGATGGAGGCTTCCATTCACTTCAACAATTAAAAAACAGACAATAAATTGCGATCAAAGAGATTTGGTAACAAACAAAATAATTAAATTTTAACTTAATTTTTAAATCTTATTTTTTTTAAAATTTAATCCATAACATTATGGCTTAAAGGAAAGTTTGTGAAATAAACCTCTTAAGATTATCCTAAGATTAAGGTATAGTACTAGTGATGTGAAGATAAAAAGTATATGCATTAATTGTACGAAATGAGGAATGCCAGAAGATAAAGCAAAAAATGTTCTGATGCACCGAGATAGCCTTAATTCTGAGAAAGAAATATTGATGGTTGAAATAGGCAAATGTGTTGAACAGGATCCTAGAGGGTTAGAAGTAGTAAGATGATCAGTTGATGATGTAGGGTCACCTAAGGGCATTAGGAGCTACTAAGGTGGTGAGGTGATGTTGGAAGGTGAAGAGACAGGTGGTTGGGAATGTGGCCACAGTGGTATAGTATTGGAATGCCTATGTTTCAAGACAGAAGATACATGAATACGTATTGAGGTGTAAGAGAAGAAAAGTATTTGGGACAACAGTAGGTTGCAGAAGATTATGAAAGCAGAGAAATGAGAGACCGAAATGTTATGAAGTCTAGAGTTGCAAACGAGTAGCAAGTGTCTGTAAAAAACAAACTACTGGAATGGAAGAAGAAAATCATGGTTAACAGATGATACAAGATGTATCAACAAGAGGAAAACAAGTTGGAAGGAGAAGGGAAGACTTAAGATTGACACTGTTTGACAAATAAAGAAATGTTAACTAGAAGAGAATAGAAGTGCCAGCTGGAGTAGGCAGAAGAAGAAACAGAGTTTAAGCTGATTTGGAGAAATCAAGAGTGAAGTTAAGTTAAAAGGAAAGATCCACCAAGAGGGCGGAGAGTGTGACATGAACAGTGATCTATATTTAAGTTAACATGCTGTATTTATATTTCCCAGTGAGGGAACACTCAAGTTCATGCCAGCAAAAATCATAGTTCTGGGCTTCTTTACTAAGTCTCTTCACTAACATTTCACTCGGGAAGTGAAAAAACTTGCATAATCACCAAGATAATTCATATGAACCTCTTCTTCAAAAATGATGAAAATCTGCAATAACACATACACTACTGTTTTGTTTTGAGTGCGGAGCAAACCCAGAAGTAAGGCAAGCGATTTTGTTCAGCAGTGTTTGTGTACGCAGTGCTGAAACAAACGGCTGCTGATGAAGTGGCACTATGCGTGAGGAAAATAAACCACCACAGCACTCAAGGTAGAGCCTGTATCAAGTTTATTTTGTAGTCCGCATGCCAATATTTTAACTAGTGTGAGATTAGTGCTTTCACAAACAAGCAGAGAGTTTAAATGTTGGGAGAGGATTGTTAAATAATACCAACATTTCACCAGTGTCAATTTCTATATGCTTATTGTAATTGATTAAATTGTAATAAATATTTTTAGTTTAAAATTGTGACTACAAGGTATCCGTGTCTAGTAGGTATATATGTATGTATAATGAGTCATCTGTATTTAAGCATATGTATTTAGATAGAGGGGAATATTTTAATTTGTTATGTGACAGTTTAATTGCTTTTTCAAGCGAATTAACTGACACAGTTATGAATAGGAAGAAGTAACATTCCAGAGAGTGAATGTCATTTCTGTTAGTACCTCTGATACGGAGGACTTCTGGTTGAAAAACAGAAGAGGGGAATCACTGGGTAGAAATCCCACAGTTTACACAGTCGGTCCAAATCAAGCTGCCAAACCCTAACTGTCTGTTATTAATCTGTCTTCTTCCGCACTCTCAGAACCACAACTCTCAGTACTCTCCAAGGGTCTCACTTTCTCACCCACTCCCAAATTTGATCAGACCACCCTAGTATGTGACTCCTTAGCTTTCTGCTGTACACCCCGCGGGAGGTACCACTTTGTCTCGAAGAGCAATAATCTGGACATTCAGAATGACCTGGTGCCCAGTCTCCAAAGATTCCAACCACCCTCCATTCTTGATCCACCACCTCTCCCACAAAACCACCCTCTCCAATTGTTTCAAGATCTGGTTTCCACCAGTTTGGCTTCTCATAGTTTCATAAAATCACTACCCAGTGGCACCAATCTGACTCTTACAGAAACCCGGACCAGCAGGGAACTCTCCTCTCATCTAGACTTGATCATTCTACCAGCAGACAAGGGCTCAACTATGGTGGTCTTGAATGGCTGTGATTACATTAGTGAAGCAATGTGTCCACTGTCTGACACCAACACTTATCGCCACCTCAACCATGGTCCCACACCCGCGGTCAGTAATTGAATAAAAGACTATATACAGTTTAGTGGATGCCTCCAAGGCCTCACCCCCCCCCCCTTAATTCTGTTTCACTCCTCACTCCAAAAAAGCCGCGAACACCTTCCCTATACCTACTTCCTAAAATTCACAAGCGCACACCTTTCCTATACCTACTTCCTAAAATTCACAAGCCTGGCAACCCAGGACGTCCCATAGTTGCTACATATGGCTCACCGACACTCTGCCCCAGTGGATCAACATCTACAGCCGATTGTCAGCCAGCTTCCCTCCCACATCAAAGACACCCCAACCCTTTCTCTCTTGACTGGCCACGGTACCCACACCTCTGACCCCAACTCCTTCCTAGTGACGGTTGGTGTGACCTCCCTACATACAAATGTTTCCCACTGTCATGGGCTCAGCACCTTGGAATACTTTTTAAGACCTGCGACCCCCCAATAGCCTCCCCACCAGCTCTTTCTTGATCACCCTGGCCGAGCTAATACTGAAAAACAACTTTTTTCCATTCAATGGCAAAATTTACCACCAAATCAGTGGCACTGTCATGGGCACTTGTATCGCTCCCTCATACGCTAACCTCTAATTAGGCCACCAGGAACAGTCATTCTTAGATGAATCCCATTAGAAACCCCTTTTGTGATTCAGATTCCATGATGACATTTTCATAATCTGGACCCACATGGACGACAACCTACTCTCTTTCCTCAATAAACTCAATACCGCCAGTACTCTTAAATCCACGTGGATTTACTCCACACATATGCCACTTTCCTGGATGTCGACCTATCCTTCCTGAATGGCTACATCAACACATCTGTCCATATTAAACCCACCAGATTCAGATTCCATGATGACATTTTCATAATCTGGACCCACAGGGACGACAACCTACTCTCTTTCCTCAATAAACTCAATACCGCCAGTACTCTTAAATCCACGTGGATTTACTCCACACATATGCCACTTTCCTGGATGTCGACCTATCCTTCCTGAATGGCTACATCAACACATCTGTCCATATTAAACCCACCAACCTACAACAGTACCTTCATTATGATAGCTGCCAACCTCACCACATCAAACGCTCCCTCCCCTATAACCTTGGCATCCAGGGGAGTCACATATGTTTCAATGAACAGGCCCTCCAACAGTATGCTAACATCTCCGAAGTCCTGATTTCCCGCAATTACCCATCAGATTTAGTTCACAAACAAGTTTCACGGGCCACATCACAACCATCTAAAATGAACCATAGCCCTATTTTGATCATCCAATATTTCCTGAGTATGGAATCCGTCAACCAAGTCCTGCGACAAGGTTACGACTTCCTTCGAGCCTGCCCTGAGATGACAAACCTTCTTCCAAAAATCCTCCCTCATCCACCAAGGACCTGCTTCAGCAGACCTACAAACCTCAACCAACTCTTGGTCCATAAACACCTCCCCCCCCCCTCAGCCCCAAGACAGCCCCAACAGTCCTTGCAACAGATCCTGCTGCAAATTATGCAGTATGCACCCGCCTTCCACCACCTATACCAACCCCGTAACTGGGGAAAGCTTCCCTATCAGAGGACTTGCCACATGTGTATCCTCCAACCCTATATATCAACTCATCTGCAACCGTTGCCCAGCCTCCTGTATTGGTCTGACAACAAATCCACTGGACATCAGAATGAATGGACACAGACAATCGGTATTCACCGAGAACCCTGACCACCCTGTATCGTACCATACCACCATTCATGGCACCAACAATCTTAACACGTTTTGCGGTTTGCGCCATAAGAGTCCTCTCAGACAAAAGCAGCATTTTGGAACTCAGAAGGTGGGAACTGGCTTATCAGTACCAACTGAGTACCAACTGGGCACCAGACAACCACCAGGACTAAATTTAAGATAGCACCTACCTTTCCCACAGAACCATCACTGACCAGAGCCTATTTTTTTGCAGTTTGTAACTTAGAATTTTGCTTAATTTTAAACTTCCAATTTTTTTTAAAAAAATGATTTTGCATATTTCTCAGTTTTTGCAGATGCATCCATTACTTAATAGGCAATTTAGGACCATCAGCTGACATCTACCGCGCTCCCGCGACTGGTCCCTATGGACAGGACAGGTTTATTATCTATTTATTAGTATTTTCAAGCTTATGCATTTTTACCCCCCCCCCAATCCCCACAATCACCACCACCACCACCACCACAAGCTACCGGCCTTGTGGGCTTACTCAGTTGGCTGATGGCCTCCAACATGCAGCCATCTCACTACTACTGAAGAAGAGCCATATGCCTGAAAATTTTATACTCTATGTGTGTATGTGTTTTTTTCATGTATTAACGCCGCACGAATCCTCTTCTATGGTAAATGGTGGTTTTTCTCCTATCCAAATGTATAATATATCTGCTTTGTTTCCTAATAACCTTTATATATAAAACTAAGGAAGGATGGGGAAATATGACCCAACACTTACCACAGATGAAGGCGGCTGGGAGGACAAAAAAAAAAAACAGAAGCGCAATATTTCGGAATACAGCCTTATTCTTGCAGAAGTTAGACACCAGGTGGAGACAGATGTGTTCACAGAGACCACCGTCTGGTGAATCACGAATAAGGCTGTATGCCAAAATATATTACTTCTCTTTTTTTGAGTTTGTTTGTCGTCCCAGCCGCCTTCATCTGTGGTAAGTGTTGGGTCATATTTCCCTATTCGTCCTTAGTTTTATTGCCTAAAAGCATTTTCCTGCTCACTGTTATTATATATAACATTCTGAAATTCACTTGCTCCTACTCTCACACCCAGGCCACATTCCTGGATGTGGATTTATCCCTCTACAATGGCTTCCTCAACTCTTCAGTCCAAATCAAACCCGCCAACCTTCAACAGTATCTTCATTTCAATCAGTTGCCACCCATACCATACCAAATGTTCCTTCCCGTACAGTCTTGGCATTCGAGGCAGTAGCATATGCTCCAACCAACAGTCCCTCATGGAATATTCAAACAGTATTTCACAGGCATTGATTTCTCGCAACTACCCTCCAGCTTTGGTAAACAAACAGTTTTCACAGGCAACATTACAACCTAACTCAGCCCAACACTCATCCAAAACCCGCAATAATAAACAACAATCCAGTCTTTGTCACACAATACTACCCAGGCCTCGGATCCGTTAACAGAATCCTCCGGCAGGCCTATGATTTCCTACAAACCTGCCCTGAAATGAGATCCATTCTTCCTAAAATCCTCCCTGCACCTCCTATAACTTGTTTCAGCAGACCTCCTAACCTCAGCAAACTTCTAGTCCACAAACATAGTCTTCCTCGTCCCAGCAGTCAGCCCCATGACTCCTTCCCATGCATTACACCCCACTGCAAGATGTGCGACATACACCATGTCTCCACCATTTTCACCAACCCTGTCACAGGGGAAAGCTTCGCATCATAGGACATGCCACCTGTGAAACTTCTCATGAAATTTACCAGTTAACATGCAACCACTGCCTGTCTTCATATATAGGTTTGACCACAAATCCACTTTCCATAAGAATAAATGACCATGGACAAACAGTGTTCACATGGAACCCAAAGTACCGAGTTGCTGCCCATGCCATCACCCATGACTCAAATAATTTCAACTCTAGTTTCACAGTCCGTGGTATTAGAGTCCTCCCTAAGAGCAGCAGTTCCTCTTAACTCAGAAGGTGGGAACTTGCCTACCAGTACAAACTGGGCACCAGGCAACCACCTGGTCTGAACTTCAGTTAATACCCGACCATTATTATTATTTTTACTTATGTTTACCCTTTTTAATCCTCTCTTTGCCTCCATCCCCACTACATATATTGAACCACCACTAACCTAAGGTAATGTTCACTTCATAGAGTCTTTGGTTTAATTTTTTTTTTTAATTATTATTGTATTACATATGGATCCCATTTGAAACCCCTTTTGTGAGTCAAATTCATTGATGACATTTTCATAATCTGGACCCATAGGGACGACAATCTACTCTGTTTCCTCCATAAACTCAATACCGCCAGTACTCTCAAATTCACGTGGACTTACTCCCACACACAAGCCACTTTCCTGGATGTCAACCTATCCCTCACAAATGGCTACATCAACTCACAGTCCATATACAACCCACCAACCTACAACAGTACCTTCATTACAATAGCTCCCATCCTCACCACATCAAACGCTCCCTCCCCTATAGCCTTAGGATTCGTGGGAGCCACATATGTTCTAATGAACAGGCCCTCCAACAGTATGCTAACAACATCTCCGAAGCCCTGATTTCCCGCAATTACCCACCAGATTTAGTTCACAAAACAAGTTTCACGGGCCACATCACAACCCACTCAATCTATCAACAGCCCACAACCCTCTAAAACGAACCATAGCCCCAGCTTGATCACCCGACACTTCCCAGGTTTGGAATCCGTCAACCGAGTTCTGCAACAAGGTTATGACCCTCCTTCGAGCCTGCCCCGAGATGAGAAACCTCCTTCCAAAAATCCTCCCTCACCCACCCAGAACCTGCTTCAGCAGACCTCCAAACCTCAACCAACTCTTGGCCCATAAACACGGGGCTCCTAACCTGCAATGATGTATTCGTCTAAGTGAATATGCCACTAATCTTGCATCATGAATTAATCCCTGATTATCATTAAAATTTCTTTTTAACATAATAGTAGCACTTAAAAGACAATTTATGAGATGGTAAACCAAGCGATCTAGGAAACGGCTCTAGCAATTTTGATGAACTTTCATATGTAGATAACAATTTGCTTTTAAAGTTTTTAAAATGATTTTACAAAAATCGAGCAATTATTACATTTGGTATCGCTGAAACGGCTCTATCATGGCCTAAGTAAGGTTTTTGTGATATATGATCTATCCAATCTAAAACTATTATATTAGCAGCTATTGTATAGAGGTAAAATTAATTTCTCACAAGTGTCTCTAAAGATATTGATGTAATCTCGCATACTGAACAGAAATCAGAAGATGTGGAGTGAAGATCAGTGACTCAGGTACGTTTGGTTAATAACCTAAATTATGCAGCGGGTGAAACATATGGCAGGGGGAAAAGATGTGTACTTACCACATTATGAACATGATCATATTTAGCGAAATATTGTGAAGTTTTTGTTTTTTGTGTTTTCTTGTATTCACCTGACCCTCCTGCCTTCATCGTTGTAAGTGATTGGTTATTTTCCCTATCCTATCTTATTTTCAGTGCCTAACAGCAGTTTCATTGTCACTATTACATTCATCAGCCAGAACATTATGACCATGTACCTACTGTCGATATTAACTTATCCAGGTGGTAGCGGCATCACCTGATGAGGTCAGATATGGTGCATGTAGTACCAGTAAGTGTGCTATCAATGTTTAGAATGGGGAAGGTGGTTAGTTAGTGCCTTCAACAAATGGTGAAACCACATCCAAATGCCAAGGGGATAGGTGGCCACCCCTCATTACAGATGTCAGAAATCAGGCTGGGCAGAATGGTAAAAAAGGACATGTGGCGAACTATGGCAGAACTAACATGAGGCTTTAATACTGGGCAGAGTACAAGTGTGTGTGAACACACAGAGTACTAAACACTCCTAACAATGGGCCTCCACAACTAATGACTCATGTATGTGCCAATGTTAACACCACGACATCGGCAACTACGACTGAAATGGGCATATGGCCATCGTCACTGGATATTGGCACAGTTGCATGATCTGATGAATTCCAAAACCTTTTCATCATGCCGATGGGAGGGTGCAAATCCATCATTTTCCAGGATAACAGCTTCTTGACACATGTACTGTGGGATGGAGACAAGCTGGCAGCAGCACAATTATGCTCCGAGGAACACTCACGTGGGCATCCATGGCTCCAGTGGAGTATCGTACACTGGTTGCAGACCACGTACACACCTTTATGATGACCATGTTTCTGAACGGCAGTGGCATTTTTCAACAAGATAATGTGCCATGTCACAAGGCCAGGAGAGTCATAGGGTGGTTTGAGGAACACAGCGGTGAGTTGCAATTGATGTGCTGGCCCACCAACTTGCCAGATCTGAACCCGATGAGATTGAACGTGCACCAGAGCTCCTTGCCCCCATCCCCAGAATTTACGGGAATAAGGTGACTTGTGTGTGGAAATGTGGTGCCAACTCCCTCCAGTGACCTACCAAGGCCTCATTGCTTCCATGACAAGATGCATCGCTGCTGTTATCAATGTGCTGAGTAACAAGCTTGAGTTGTTAGCTCAATAGCCAATTTGCAAATGCTCAGTTCAGATGGTCGAAACAACACAAGGATTCAGTTTCCGCATAAATCTGGTTCAAAGACTAGCTACATGATTGAAGCTTGGTGACTGGAAAATTGTTAACAGCACATCAAGACAACAAAGCCTCCTGGTGACAGGATGTCGTCCACATCTCGACATCACAGAAAAAGTAAATATGCTGGCCTACCCATATGTACCAGAGCTGTCTGCCACTTCCATTCACCTCCCCAATCGCACATTAACAAAATTGGATCTCCTGCCATGGTTCATCCAAGATTAATTGCCCAGTAACTATCTTTGAGACGTCTCTTGCTTCCAAACGAGTTGATAAGTTAGCTTTTTATTAGGTTTTCTTTTGATTTTATTCATTGTAATCAGTGTTTTTAATGTCAATAAAGTTATGAATCATACAATTTTGGGAATTAGTAAAATAAATATGTTTTGTATCTTACATTATAATTTTGGGTTCTATTTGATTTGTATATGGTAGTAATATCCCATTATGCCATTGAGTATTACATTTTGGTTACTGATATTAGTTTTTCAAAGTTTAATTTTGATATATGTGGAAGTGATACCAGAGATGCCCAACTTAAATAATAATCAAAACTGTTTAAACAGCAACACTAATTATCATGCATATAACAATACATTATCATCAAGTGATTCATCAAGCATGAAGAATAATATTAGTAAAATGATCTTTTACTGAAGAACATAATGACATGTGGGACAAACCGAGATGAAAACTCCAAAAAAAAGATGTATTACTCCTTGGACAGAAGGGTGCAAACAGGCCCATTTAAAAAGTATGAAGGACTTCTGAGCCCAAAAGAAGATGAAACCTTCTGCCTATTGCAAGAAGGCTTAACATGGTCCTAGTTGGCCTCAACGAATAAATGCTTTTTCATCTGTCCTCTGAAGAAATACCTTCTTATCAACCGATATTTATTTTTGTAGTTTTTCTGGTTGCCATCCTAATATACCAGTACGACAAAATGTGAAAGTGATCACTTCCACCCGAGACACAATTGACACCTTTCTCCCCCTTTGTGCTAAAATGAAATACAGGCAACAATGCTAGGTGAGCATATGGACAGGTCTATGGCAAAGAAAATACCAGATGTTGCAGTGTAAACAAACAAGGACCCTTCCCAACAATTGTTTTAGAGCGTTTAAGCAGCCAATCCTTCTACCACTGGACTTTTCCCAGAGAAAACCTGGCTGCTGGGTTGGATCTTCCACACGAGAAATGGAAGTCTTTAAATAGGCTCAGAGCAGGCATATCGAGATGCACGAGTACTATGAAAAAGTGGGGATACATTGATGACAAGTATAATTGCGATTACATTTAGACACCTAAGTATTTCCTTGAGAGCAGAGATTTGGGCTTCATGTGCCAAGCAACTGTTCTTAGCCAACGACAAAGTGATCGGAACCCCATAGTAGATAGCTGGTATTCAAATTTCAATGAGGATGAAATGTTCAAGAGAGTTCACTTATAAGGGGCCATGTTGCATCATGATTGAATGGGATTTTTTGGTTAATTAAACAGACGGTCTTGTGAACCACACATATAAATGGCAACTGCTTGAAATAGATGGTTTACAGCTTCATCGGGAACAAAGCAATTAAGCTGCAAATATGTGCCAGAATTTTTCATGTTTGGGATTATAATTAAATAAATAAATACAATAAATACGGGGAAAAACTCCAATATCAGATTTTTCTTATGATTTAGGGATGAAACCATGTATGTGTACCAAATTACTTGTTTCTAGGATTACTGAAAGCACAGTGGAATTTTGATGTCGGGGTGTTGTGCCGAAATAAAATTTGAGTTTCAATAACTTCAAAAGTAAGAAAAGGAATTAAATAAAATTAAATACATTAGTTAGACATATTAAGCTCACTCTACAGTGAAAATCTGGGGTTTATAAAGTAATTAGGGTAGAAAGTGATTTCATGTTAGAGGTAGGTAAGGGGGTAGGTATATGGAAATTTACGAGTTTCAGACTTTTCTTATAATATGTGGGTAAAATGTTATCTGTGTACAAAATTCAAGCTGTCTATGGCTACGGGAAGTGCATATGAATTTTGATGATCATCAGTCACTCAGTCAGTCAGTGAGTGACAAAATCTCTGAAGTTTGCATCCGAATAACATACGAACTATGAACAGTAACAAAATAAAATTTAGTACGTTTGCTAAGAATGCAGATATCTATGCTTAACGGAAATTTGAGACATGTAGCATAAATACAATTGAAGAAATTGGGGTTCAAAAATGGCCCGAATCGCTTCGAGAAAAGGGTAGGCAGTGCCACCGTTAACTCGACTTGGCGGGTGCACTGCCTTGCACCCAAATCTTTTCAGCACAGAAACGTATGTTGGTGTCGAAAGTGCCTTGTATTAAAAAAAAAAAAAAAAGAGAGAGAGAGAGAGAGAGCTGTGACACTTCTACGTATGGACATTGTTAATGTTCCACTGCAGTATGGGGGTCATTCTAGCTTTTGAATTTCACTTGTCATGGTACAGCCTTTCTCCAGGATGTTCAGCTGGCACTTCGGATTCTGTGGAGACCTTAAAAAATATTCACTCTTCTAGTCTTCAATATTTTATTCTTATTCTTCCCTCTATGAAATGCTGTTGAGATGATGAGGGAAAATTTTATGCAACATGAGGGGTCTCTTAGGGAAACTTTCAGAACCTGTATTTTCTGAGGTCCCATTAATACTATTTGCGCTGTTCATGCTAATATTGTGGACATCATCATTTTTATATTCCAACTGACTGCTATTTCGCTAGATACAGAGGTGGAAATCGATGGTGTCCCTTTACTGCTTGGCACAGTAGCTTTTCTCCCACAACTGCAATAACACAAGCACATGGTGTTTGAATTCATATAAGAAGCAACGGTGGAGTGCTGGTAATGATGAAGGGAGTATTGACCACCCGACCAAAGCTAGTTGCAAATGAAGGTGATTCCAGTGCTTCAGCATTTGAATGGATTTTACTTTCCATATCTTCACCTCTTTAGGTAGCCACAACACTATTCACGCCAAGTAGGACGCAAGTCTGAGCAATTAGTGCACACTTGAAGGAGCATGCATTCACTACCAGACTTATTAACTGCCATGCCACACTTCCCATAAGTAGATTCTACATTACAAGAGACTGCTTTGTGATCATAATGCTGGCACTGAAAACAACACCAATGAAGAGTGCTCAGCAAATAACAAGACTTAAACCATAGATAAAACAAACATATTTTTATATGTTAATGTTAATATTTTTGTAGAAGCAAGTTGAAAGAAGAAAATGTAGAGGAATATAAAGATTAGAACATATGAAATAGATAATCATAGACATGGGTAATGGGTTTGTTGACATGAAGAAGTTAACTCAAGATTGTTTAACATACTGAATTAAATGCTTTGTGTCCATTGCTATCAGTCGTGCAGAAACTGGCGTTACTTGTATGATCTGTTCAAAATCCACATTTCCACAGTAAAATGATTGTTGATCAGATACAAAACCGGGTATTTCAGTTTCTTCAACTTCTTCTCCGTTGAGTGTAAGTACTCTGGGGGGTAAAAAAAATTTGGAATGAAATTTTTAGTCATTTCAAATCTACAGAATATATTTCCACTGTAGATATTTTTATTTCACCTTGTTTGTCCAACAAAGGCCAGAACTAATGTATTATCAAATTTTTCTGACGTAGCAACTTTTAATGCCCACATTCCCTTTATACCAGGGAGATCTATTGATGCATGTTCCTGTATCCCAATACCATTTCGGATAATCCTTAATGATCCTTCTTTATAGGCACCTAAACAAAAAGAGACAAAATGTTAAAATAAAAGTGCATGAATCATTTGATGTAAACATAGGTTGTAACACAGGATATAAACTGTGCACCATTATTGTTCTGCTGGATTGATAACTATTTACAAAGTCATTTCTTATAGTATACACATTGCAATTAATCAATATGGAGTGATATATGATGGAACAGTGAGAAACAACCATTAAAGTTTATTACAAGCACAGGGAAAGTTTCATTGAAAATATGTATAAATTATGAGGTGTTTTCAGTTATAGAAACGAGTCAAATGAAAGAACCATTCATAAGATACTACTTATTAAAGCTAAACATATGAATCTTACCAGCGTATTGGGACCATTGCTATTCATTATTCTAATGAATAATTGTGTTGATTGTTAACTATCTGAAATTAGATTGTTTGCAGATGACATAATGCTGTATAAAAGAATCAAAACAATAGAGGATTATAAACAGTTGCAGGGTGATCTGGACAGTATATCTAGTTGGGTTGGTAAACATCGGATGAAGATAAATGCAATGAAGAATCAGCTTATTAGATACACAAATAAAAAACAAAAGGTTAATTATGAATATAAGGTGGGGAAAGAAATGCTTGCTGAAGACTTGAAATGTAAATATCTTGGCATTACTTTTGATAACAAGCTTAACTGGGCTGGACACATTGGACAGGTGGTAGGAAAAGTTTCCACTTTCTGCACTCGATGGAGAGAGTGATGAGGGGATGTACGGGAGAAGTAACTTTGGTCAGACCATTGCTCGAATATGGTAGTGTAGTATCGGACCCTCATTTTGAGTATCAAATACAGGAGTTGGAGAGGGTGCAAAGAAGGGCTGCTAGATTTGTTTCTGGAAATTATCGCAGAATGCAATCAGTGACGGGATATGATAAAGGAGCTGAAATGGGATTAACTATTCTACTGGTTTCTCCCCATTTGGGTTATTGTTAAAGTAGCTTCCCATTACTATGGCAAACAACTACGAACTAATGTTTAGGCACATATAAATTAATATTTCAGACTGACATGAACGTTAGGAGTTGTGCATTACAGCCTTGTAATTAGAATAATTAAAATTTACTGACATATAGTGAGTCTTGTGCATGGTCTATGAAGCTGTTTTGTATAATATAGTCTTTGCCAGTTTGCAGTTGAGAAGTGTCATAGAATGACGACATCAAAACATTGTCTTTTTACGACACCATCCCGGTGCAAACCCACAAAGACTATTTACATTTACATGCCAGGAAAAATCTCCATTCACAAAAGCTGTTTATTAGTTAATAATACATATTTTTATACTTCACAATAAATTTAGAAAATATTTGGTAGGAAACATGTAATAAAGGAAATTTACACAAGAATAAAAAAAAAGTAAGCCCATCACTAATCAAAGCTGAGGACAGGATCGAAATAATAATAAAAATAATAACAACAATAACTGGTAACAATGGAAAGAAAGAACTGCCATATAAATAATAATAATTGAGTAATCAAAAAATCATGCAGGTAAATGGGGCACGTGGCAAACCTCAGGCGGGCACCTTCCTTCTTCTTTTTGTTTTTTACTTTATGCCTCGTCATCTTGTTTGGAGTTATAATATAGGGAGTGAAGGGTTTTAAGGAACCTTTGCAAACTTTAAAATCTTCACAACTTTTCTGTACTCTAATAAAATCCTTATTATTTACCGTGTGAAATTTAAGTTTATCTTTACTAAACACTTTGCAATTCTGAAACTGTTCAACTGTTTAAAAAGAAACTTAGGTCACCATCCCTATGCTTAGAATAAAAGGTACATAACTTTAACAAACAAGATTATTAAGTGAGAGGTACACTGCTAAATAATGATCCAAAAGTCACTGTGTACTCTTTAAACCATGAAGTTTATTGTAATTAACTCATAGAGTCTGGTACCAAAACTGTAGTTACACTCCAGATATGTAAGACCATCGGACCTCGTTCAAGATTTGCAGATTCGAACACAATGAAACATGCGACACCTTCACTCATGCTTACTTTTGCACTAGACTATGCCCACCGTCGGGCATTCTAGTTCATGAATCATCGTCATGTCACTTCAGATCTTCAAAGAAAAGCCTACTTTCCACTTCATCACCACTAATCCCGATTACACACCAGAACGAACCACTTTTCTCCCCGACATCTTAGACATTCTTTGAATATTGAGGAAATAAATATGAATGGTTTTCCTTTGATTCTTGGCTATCCAGATGGCGCCACGTCATGTTTCTTAAAACCGACGTTTCGACCCTCATTCTGGGGTCTTTTTCCAGGGCGCCCTGGAAAAATACCCCAGAATGAGGGTCGAAACGTCGGTTTTAAGAAACATGACGCGGCGCCACCCGGATAGCCAAGAATCAATTGACTCTGGCCGCGGAAGCCTACGATTACATGAATGGTTTTCCTTTCTGCTCAAAACCTGCCAATTGCAATCGTCCTTTCTCTTATGTGACCTCTTTTATGCTATTCTAGGCCTCAGCACATCAAAGATTATGTTACTACGCCAACCGCACCACTTTTCCAGAGCTTTCTTAAATTTATTTGCTTTATCACTCTTATTGCTACTTTATTCTTTGGTTCTGTAATATTTCATTCTGGCCACTACTCAGCCCAAAATACTTTGTCCTCCGAAGTATATTCAGCAACAGATTTAACCTCTGCATTAAAATATCCCCCAAAATTACACTTGTTTTTTGAAGTGGGCATCAAAAATTAGTGGAATTTTCTAAGATTAGTTAGATCTGTTACAACTCTCAGTCCTCATTAATTCATTACATAGTAGTACAAACATCTAGGAATTATAATACAATAATTTCTACTCATAGCAAGTTTCTAACTTTGGAATCTCCCAAACTATGGTTGGTACCGGCTTTTGGGTTATTACAACATTGTTTACATCCATCTTATACAACGTTTCATAAAACAAATGGCTTGCTATAAATTACACATTTATTGTTGTAAGACAATTAAAGCAAAACAAATAAAACAAAGAAATAACTGAAAATTCAAACATAGTGAAATTTACAAATATGTAGAATCTTAATTCTAGACAAGTACATTTTATTAAAAACTTGATTTTTCTCTAGAAAGTCATAGAATTGTCACAATCACCTTGTTGCAAAATAGTTCCTTGTTTGAAGTTATAATGTTAAATCTTTGTGACTGTTCTGTACTCTAATAATAAAATCCGATGTGAAAGTTAAGTTTATCATTACTAAACACATTGCAATTTAGACACTGTTCAAATCTTTGTAAAGAAACTTAGAAGGTCACCATCCCTATGCTTAAGGAAAAGGTGCATAACTTTAACAAATAAGGTTATTAAGTGAGAGGTCCACAACTGAATAATGACCCAAAAGTCACTGTGTACTCTTTGAACTATGAAGTTTATTGCAATTAACAGGTAGCGTACAGTGCCAAAGTTATATTTTCATCCCAAATATGTAAGACCATTCACGATTGGAAGATTCAAACACAATGAAACAGTGCTGCGCCTTCACTCATGCTTAGAAACAACATTCATACTTTTGCCCTAGACTTGCCACTGGACTTTCCAATTAACAAATCATCATCAAGTCACTTCAGATCTTCACAGGAAAGCCTACTTTCAACTTCATCACCACTAGTGTTGTAAAAAAACGGGTTTTTTTCTGACTTGGGAAAAAAAAAAACATGAAAAAAAAAAACGTTTTTTTTTCTGGGACACTTTTTTTTTCATAACTACTAAATCTCAAATTTGTAAGGCATTTATCGTTTAATATGACTGTTTTAGAGTTTATATTAAGTACTTATCTTAATTTTTAAATCATCTATATTTTTCTGGTTCAGTAGGAAAAAAAAAATACGAAAATATTGGCAACATTGACTGAAGTTTTCTTTTATGAACGGGGACTTCCTGAAGAGGTTATGTTGCACGAGAAGGAATCCCCGTTCCCCTTTCTTTGGATTCATACTTGCTATTTGAACTAGTGCTGCCAACCCTGCGAATTTATCTGTAGACCTACAGATCTTTTAAAAAAATTAGGAATTTTAAATTTATCTACGGCTTTTTGCCTCTTTTTATTACTTATTGTGCTTTACTTATTCATATACTTGTTAAACTCTCAGCGTATAATGATACTGAGTCATTAAATTGTCAGTAATTATGAATCGTTTTCTTGAAACCGTTGGCGTAAACCAACGATTGAAAAACAAATAAAGCTCTTATTTTGTATGATAACAGATTTAAATTCAAACTTAAAAGACCTTAATACAGAATTATCGGCGCAGTCTTTATGCACAGTGTGTACTTTGCTCACAATTTAAAATTGCAATCTCAAAATCTTTTTTGTACAATACAAGGATAACCAGTAAAATAAAATGTAATTATTTCTGAAGTACATAATATATCTAGAGGAGACAGAAGAAGAAACAGAAAATTCCGACACAGACCAACTAGTGTTGGTAGTGCTGATACTAGTGAATGTGGTACTGACATAGAGGATGAATAAAATTATGCTACCCATATAAATACATTTATGAATCATTATGTAAGATATTATATGATTCAGTAAGATTTAAAACACACATGTAAAATGTAAGTTCCATAAATAAAACAATAATTTATCAAATATTCTGTTTTCTGAAAAAAAAACAAGGGTGCTAGGTTTTTTTCACAAAGCTGAAAAAAAACTTTTTTTTTCAGTTTGCAACACTAATCACCACTGATCCTAATTACACACCAGAATAAACCACTTTCCTACCGTGACATCTTGGTTATTCATTGAGTACTGAGGAAACAAACATGAAAGGCTTTCCTTTCCATTCAAAACCTGCCAATCACAATCATCCTTTCTCTAATGCGACTTCTTTTGTCCCCTCCTAGGACTCGGTACACTAAAGATTATCTTACTAAACCAGCCACACCAATTTCCAGAACTTTCTTAAATTTAATCGATTTACCACTCTTATTGCTACTTTATTCTTTGGTTCTTTAATCTTTCATTCCAGCCACTACCCGGACCAAAACACTTTGTCTTTGAAGCTTATTTAGTCAGTTTTTCAGCCTCTGCTTTACAGTCGTTGAGGTAATTAGAGGTGGAAAAGGATAGAGGACAAGGAACGAGAAGGAATTCAATCATGGCATTTTGAAGCAACCAGCCTAGCATTTGTCTGGAGAGATTTGGGGAAACAATCCGGATGGATGGATAGAGTTTTGAATCCCACATTCTCCCGAATGTGATGTTTTATAAATTCATATTCATTCATTCCTACCCTTAAATCCCTTCCCTTCTGTTCTCTCCTATTATTCCTAGTTTCAAATCCCTACCAAGTTTCCATTTAAAAACTACCACAAACCAATAGTTGTCCATTGCTATCAAACTCCCAACTAGTATACCTCATTATCTGCTCCCAACAAAGGTTTACACCAAGCAATTTCAATGTTGTTGCGGGTTTTTTTTTGGTCAGTTCCACATTACCATCTTTTGTATTGAGGTATGATGGTTCCTTCCTTTTCTTAATTTATATTCAATTTTTAATATTACAACAACAACAAAAAAGAAAAAAAAGGTGATATGTTTAACATAAATGAGATTGAGAGGAAGAAAGCTATTATCACAGACTTATGGTGGGTGATGTTTATAATATGATGCTCATCTACAGGGTGGGGCAGAATGGACTCCCTAGTTTCAAACACTCAGGTGGGTTTGCGGAGTGGGAGTAGTGGCGTTAGGTGGGGGAATCGACGCCATTTTCATTTCAGTAGTCGCCATGCAGTGAGCTGTTGAGCATCGAGGCTTTGTTGTAGAAACGTTCTTTAAAAACAATGATAGTGAGGTGGCGACACAGAGGGCTTTTCGTAGGCGGTTTGGTTTGGCTCGTCATGGCAGGGTTCCTGATGCTAAAACCATTAGGAAATGGATTACTAGAGTACGGGCGACAGGATCTGTACTTCCTAGAAAACCAGCTGGGTGACCTAAAAGTGTGAGGACACGTGGAAACATCGTGGCAGTGAGAGCGGAAACATGCTGCTGCCCTTGGAATATCGTCCAGAACGGTAAGGTGAATTTTACACACTGACCTTCATTTACACCCCTACAAGATGATGGTCGTTCAATAATTGAGTCCACAAGATTGGGTAAAACGTACAGATGCTTGCAATGCAATTTTAACCTCTGTGCAACCCAACGCTATTCAGTGGTCTAGCGATGAAGCACATTTTCACCTCTCCGGCACAGTTAACAAGCAAAATTTTCGTTACTGGGCGACTGAAAATCCTCATGAACTTCACCAAAAACCTCTTTATAGCCCCAAAGTGACAGTTTGGTGCACCATGTCCTCTGTAAGCATTATTGGGCATTACTTTTTTTAATCTTGAGGTTTAACTGTTACTGCTACCTCTGAGCGTTAATGTGACATGCTGGTGAACTTTTTTCAACCTAAAATGGAAAAGTACGGTCAGAAATATGACACACAAGCCTTTTGGTTTCAACAGGACGGTGCCACAGCTCATACCGCTCTTCGTTCACGCCAAATCCTACAAAGACTGTTCCCCGGCCGCCTGATCTCCTTACGAGGCGATGTTCCATGGCCCTCTCGCTCCCTGGATTTGAGCCCATGCGATTTTTTTCTTTGGGGATATCTCAAAGCTGAGGTTTACAAAGTTCGACCAAGGACAATGGAAGCTCTAAAAGGAGGCTATTACAGATGTCACCGCTGGAATATCAGAAGATATGCTGAGAAGAGTTTTCGAAAACTTTTTTGAATGACTCAATATGTGCATCGCTTGCAAAGGTTGTCACCTGGATGAACTAATTTTCAAATCCAAATGAAAATAAAATGGCATTGAATGTAGTTTTGGGAAATAAGCACGTTTTAAAATTATCTTTGTTTGTTCTTTTTCAATTCACCCGTCAAATCAAGGAGTCCATTCTGCCCCACCCTGTACTTTTCTCGTGTAAAGATCAAATGAAGTATTGGTATGATGAAAGATTAAGCTGGTTGGAGCTTTAAGGCAGTTACAGAGGTTATTTGAATTGTGAGAATGGGAATAAGGGTCACTGGATTGTATGTGTTATAGAGAAAATCATTTGTATCCAAATAGAAATGTAAAAACATATTTATACAAACCCAGCGATGAAATCATTAATGTATTATTAAGAAATAACTCACCTGAACATGTTACAAGTTGTCCCTGGCCTTGTCTCTCAAGATCAACAACTACCATATCCACAATAGGTGCCAAATTTGTAAATGTTTCCATTGTACTGACATATGATCCATTTTCATCTGGCTTGACATTTAGTTTGATTAGTTGTGAATCTCCAAGGCGTGAGCCAATGAATAAAACTCCATTGTCTAGATATGTTATGCATTCAGGTACACTTATCTCTCCTGGAGAAAAATACTAAAAGTATAACAGATATAATGAATAATAAAATAAATTCAACATTATTTTTAAATTCCTTTCGTAGAAGCTTATTGCAATAGTAAAAGCTTCCATGCCAAATAATGATGAATAAAAGCAATTTTTAAAAATGAAAAACTTATCAATAAATGTCACAAAATAAAAGGAAAATGCTTTAAGACAGTAAAAAAGGGCAAGGAAAGTTAACCTATTACTTACCAAAATTGAACGCAAGAAGGCTGCAAAGACACACAAAGAATACAATTTCCAATATTTCAACGCGTAGAGAGGGAGATGGTGTATACATAGCCATTAACTAACCATTTGTTTCATCTAGAGGTAGGCGCCACTTGTCAAAATCTTGGCAGCGGGGCGCGGAACATTTTCAGCCGGCGGCGACATAATGCCAGCAGCGTGATTATTTTAAATATAGGTTTTTATGATATATGTATATATCATTACTTAGTTGCAAAAAGAAAAATAAGTAACGTTTCACTTATACAGCAACACCCCTCTTTAAGCGACCCTGTTATGCGTGTTTTCGTTTTATCCCGAATTTCAAATTTCGCGTTAAAATGCCTCGTATTACGTGAATTGCTTACTTGAGAATATGTATGTGTATAATGTAGTCATTGGCTTCTCTTTGGTCATGGGAATCCCCACTTTCTCTGATGATTCTGATCGAAGAATTGGGGATTCCGCGTCCTACGAATTTGTTCTATGGGGATTCCCTCGTTTGTTTCGTTTGTTCCATATATTTATATCAGCTGGCAGTCGTGTTTTAACATTTGGTGGAGATACATAATTTAACACAACGTTCGAATTGCTGCCTATGAAGAAAAAAAGATTGCAAATTGAAGATGAAGGTGATAAGTAGAATGGAGGCAAAGCAACAATTGTTGGCAGAGATTTTGGTCTGTCAGAATCGACTGTGAGAACGATTTTTAAAAATCGGGAAAAAATTAAACTTTCAGTCGAGAGTTCAACACTTATAAGTGCAACATAACTTTCTCGTTCGAGATCTTCTATCCTAGAAAGAATGGAGAAGTTGCTAGCAGTTTGGATCGAAGATTTAAATAAGAAGAACACACCACTGAGTCAAGCTCTCATATGCACAAAGGCAAAAACTTTGTATGAGATGTTAAAGACAGAAGAAGGTGAAGGGAGTTCCAATCCGACTTTTGCTGCCAGCAGAGGCTCGTTTCATCAGTCCAATCTTCACAATATACAGATAAGAGGTGAGGCCGCCAGTGCGGACACTCAAGCTGCAGCTGAGTTTCCATATAAGTTTCAAGATTTCGTAGCATGAGAAAAAATTCCTGCTTGTCTCATCATCAAAGTTGATGAGACCGGGCTTTACTGGGGAAAAAATGCCATCTCGAACATTCATTTCTAAAGAAGAACGTCAAGCCAGCAGTTTCAAAGCTGCAAAAGATCGATTAACACTTCTACTGGGTGGTAATGCCACTGGTGATTTCAAACTGAAACCTTTACTGATTTACCATTCAGAAACACCCCGTGCAATGCGAGGTACAGACAAGACAAGCCTACCAGTCGTGTGGCGGTCTAACAGAAAGGCGGGGATGACATGGGAATTTTTTCAAGATTGGTATTCTAATAGTTTTTTCCCCATCAGTTAAATCCTATTGTGACAGAAATGGGCTTGAACGTAAAGTTATAGTACTCTTAGACAATGCCCCAGGACATCCAACCTCACTTGATACGCCGAGAGACTTAAAAGTGTACGTGAAGTTCCTTCCACCAAACACTAAGTCAATATTAGAACCTATGGAACAGGGAGCAATAGCAAACTTCAAAGCTTATTACCATCCCTGCACTTTTAGCCAGCTTATTCATGAAACTGACAGGGAAGGGAGATAGTCTATGCGAGAGTGGTGGAAGTCATACAACATCATGAATGCTATTCACAACATAGATGGGTCTTGGAACGAAGTTAGGAAGAGTTGTATAAACTGGGTGTGGCGTAATCTTTGGCCAGATGTAGTTGAAGCACCTAGAAGAATTGTCCAAATTCACAGACAAGTGCTTGAAGACATTGCTGCAATGATTTAGGGGTCTGAACTTGAAAATGTCGCGGTAGAAGATCTTGAAGAGCTTGTAGCAACTCACGATGAACCTCTCACCAATGAAGATCTGCTCGAGTTACAGAATAATGCCATAAACGATGAGGAAGAACAAGTAAAAGAGAGAGTTTTATCTTCAAGCGGAAAACAAAATGCTCTTTCAAAAATTTATTCAGGATTGGACATATTGCAGAGCATAGATACTGATGATAACCGCATTTTGAGCGTGTGTCAAACAATTAAAAACAGCGTTGGGTGCTATGAACGTATTTTAAAAGAACGTAAAAGAAATGCTACCCAAAAGACAATAGATGTATTTTTCTATAAGGATTAAAAAAGCTTGTAATACTGCATAAAGTGTTCTTAGAATTAAAGTGATTGATTCAAATTATTTGTATTTTTTTTTGCATTAACTTTTGACTATATTTAATCGTAAACCCCGATATACGCGAATTTCACTTAACGCGATTTTTTTACGGAACATATCTATCGCGTAAAGCGGGGTATTACTGTGTACTCAAAACTTTGCAGATTATTGCACTCTTTGTAGATATCATATATAAAGATAATTTTATTTAGGCAAAATGAGCTTAGCCTAGACCTTTTCGCACAAATGACTAACCTAATCACAGAAAATACTCTTTCACTTGGCTTTTTTTTTTTTTTTGCTATGGAAGTAACTTAAAAGATTTCCATCATTAGGATCTGATGTATCGGAAGAAACTAGATGTCTCCAACTTCTTGATCGCTCGTATAATCATTATTGACATATATACGATGTTTCATCAATAGTTTTTGCAGCAATGATGTATCATTGTTGGATTTTGTAGAAGCAATAGGGTCCCTACCTTCATTTGTTTCTGGCACATTAAGGGCAGTGATTACTTGCTTGATATATGAGACAAGAAAGGAAGTACTGGTCTTTTGTATTGACTCCAAACATGTGTCTACTTCTTTGAGATCCATAAACCAATAATCCAAAAGTGATACTGCTAGGACCACCCTTGTGGCAGCGAATCATTTGCTAATTTCTGCCACAATGTTGCGATTAAGCCAAAATATAATCAATAATTCGTCATCTAAGACAGAATTCAGTATGTTGATTATTTCAGAAAAGAGCAGAGAGTCGCATTCATTGTACATATCTTTGAGACGACATGACCTCAACTGATTCGCAAAACCTTTAAAACATTTATTAGATCCTTTATGTCTAAAAGAGTCAACTACTTTGATTAATCTTTATCTAATCTTGTCCAATCTTTCTAAACTTCTTGTTTATTAGGTCACGGTTACATAAGTGGGTTATAGTCTCCAGTATCGCTGGTAATCTGTGGCAATGAGTTGATCTTTCAGTGTTGACATAAGGAAAGTATATAATATTTCCTGATCCTGATTCGGATAGCGAACTCTCTTCAACCACTTCATCCAATTTTTCTGTGTGTACTGGTTCCATCTAATCATTTTCTAAAATAGGATCAGCCTCATCATTTTCTAGGTATTGAATGACGTTATCAAGGGAATCCGTAGACTCTTTTTCCATCTTTTCGGCATGTGTTTTCAGCTCTGGCAAGGGATATCTCTCTCTCTCTCTCTCTCTTGACAATGATCATTCTTTTTTTTTTTTTAATGAGCATTTCAATTTCTGGAACACTGTTTACGCTTCCACTGTCACGAGTTATGGTGCCCATTTTGGCAAACGAAACTGCATTTCGCACGTTTTCTCCAGCATAACTGACAGCTAGAATGTTCTATTCATTCAGTCCCAACTGTTTCTTTATATATCTTATCGTGCCTTCTATTTTTTCTCCAGTCTTCATTTCCTCCATACATTGAGTACTCAGGGCTAAATATTTCACTGTTTTCGTGCATTTAGGCTAGCTAAGCAATAGACTTGATCAGAATTCACAATTTTCTTCTTATTGGCTTCTTCTGTCACCAAACTTCTGAAATATTTCTAACAAAAACAGTTTAGCTTAGATATTCATAACACTGTTATAGAGAATGTTTTAACATTAGTTTTAGCCAATTCAGGATTTTAACACCTACATATTCACTCAATATAACTAAAAATTTTAAAAAACTTGTTGTCGTGTTAGGAAGTATTTCTCAAGGACACGACACGCAGCAAGCGGTGGCGGCGCACCTCTAAGTAACGATGGCGCCCACCTCTAGTTTCATCCAACTTTGCGTAGTTGATGGTTCTCTTGTATTACTTTAAATTTTGTTTATCTTGTTTCTTCGATTTGTGTGTGAGTGTTTCCTCTTCATTTGTGTGTGTTTCTTTGTAGCCTTCCTGCCTTCAACATTGTAATCAGTTTAATAACCATATCATTTTTCTCTTTTTACAATGCATTAAAACTGTTTAAAATTTGAAATGCATCAGCATTTCAATGGAACCTCCTTTTGGCTAGACACACAAAAATTCCAGAAAAAAGTAGATAATTAGGGTGTATTAGGCAACAATGATCATTTTATTTAATATTTTATTACACAAACACTATATGTCATTGTTGAATTCTGAAGGAATAGCATAAATTTTATTTTCCAGAGCAGAAGGCAGCACAAATGCTTTTCCGAAAATAACTAGACAGTCGCAAGAATATTTTGTGTGGACCACTAACAATGTGAGCTAGTATATGCCACATAACAAGTCTTACATCAGTATATTGGCAAAGGCTACCACATTCATGCACCTTAGCACCTGTTCTATTATGGTAATTGTTGCATAACTTCTGTTTTACTCAATAATTGCAGCTCATCTTTGAATTTTTCCAATGAGCAAGTGCAATATGAAGCACAAATCAATTAATTCTTTTGCTTTTAAATGACATCAGTCAAGAATTATCCCCACCCTCCATTCCCAACCCCGATTTTCCCACAATATATGCACAAACTTACATAATATCAAGGCATGATAGTGAAATGAAATTTTTCTTCAGTAGCTTAAATTGCTCTCACCAATGGTTATATAAAATAATAATAATAATAAACAGAATTATACAGAATGTGTAAACAATCAGGTGAAAGTGCAAAAACGAGAAATTGAGTTTATACTAGAAAAAGTTGATTTTTTTTTTTTAAAGAATAATTAAATTAAATTTTGATTAAGCCTAACCCCCAGTGAAAATATTACCATTCACTTATTTCCACATTTCATATATCGTTAGTTTCAATTCTTAAAAGGAAATTACCTACTTTCTTATTTTCACTTTTTACAAATTTTTATTTGTTTTTCAGCACCGAGGTAAATTGTTCAGCATATCGCTCCGTACCTTATTCAAGTACCCCAACTGCCTTACCAACAACATTAAATTTTACCTTTCTCTTCTGCACAAAACAAGTGCCAGTTTATTGTCACCATTATATTGTCTTGGCTAAACACTACAATTAATTCTTCTATTAATATCTATCCTGGCTTCATCACCAATATACAGGGTGTCCAGCATGAATCTGACGCATTTCATTTGGCTGCCAAATATCAACGAATGGAATTAAGTTGGTAACATGCATTGCAATATGTAGAGAAACTGTGGAAGTTCTGTTGACTATTTTTGAAAACCTGCGCAAGAGGTTGTAGGTGACGCTGCAGTAGCTTAACTGAAAATGTCATCACCGCAAAAGCGAGCACAAGTTATTTGGTGGTACACGGAAACAAATTCAGTGATTCAAGTACAACACAACTTTCACAGCATGATTAAGAAGGACCCCCCATCACGAATCACCATTAAGAAATGGAAACAGTGCTTTTTGAAAACAGGAAGTGTGAAGAAATTGCATGATGGCGGTAATGAGTGTGTATCAGAGGAGCATGTAGCAGCAGTGAGACAGGCATTTGAACAAAGTCGATGCAAGCCCATTCAACATGCGGCACGAGATCTGCAGATGCCAAAGTCCACTTCACATAACATAATGCATCACTCTCTTCGGTTTCATGCACACAAATTGCAGTGGCTTCATGAAGTTAAAACAGATGACAGTGATACGGTATGAGGCAGGCATTTGCTTTGTTACATCACATTGATGGATACCCAACATTTTTAACTCTCACTGCTTTCTCTGATGAGGCCACATTTCATTTATCGGGCAAAGTCAACATACACAATGGACGTATTTGGGGATCACAAAACCCACACTGCATTGTGGAACACATTTGTGACAGCCCAAAATTAAATGTGTGGTGTGGCTTGATGCACAATTTGATCATCGGCCCGTTTTTCTTTGAGAACTGTTGTACTGAGGTTCAAAGTTTTTACCAGTTTCTCAAACATTGAATTCTTCAACATATCCATTAATTGTTTAGTACAAAACTAGTAGAGCAGAATATTTGGATACATCTATTCAAATTTTCACACCTGACAATAATTAATTGTTAATTAACAAAGTTAACAAAATCGCAAAAATTTAACTTTTAAGTTAACCTAAAAAATTATTAACAGTCTTTTTAACTTCTGTTAAACTTGGCCATCTTGCAGGAAGAAAGAAAAATAATTCATTTTTCAAGTGCTGTCGCTTCTTTTGTAGATAGCAGCAGAATTGATTTGTTTTCATTGTCATCTGCCAATAAAAGATTACTTCAATAAAACATTTGGCATCATAGCTACCAGAACTGCCGTATTCCAAGCTGGTTGGACCAACGTATCGAAAACTCTTTCGTTGTCAACATAATTCCACTATATGTTGAAGAATTCAATTATTGAGAAACTGGTAAAAACTTTGAACCCCAGTAAAAACTCAATATCCAAAAGGATGTATTATTGGTTCACATCACGGCAGTGGCGGATCCAGGATTTTGGTTTTGGGGAGCCTTGAGTGGATTCTGGTTTGGGGAGGGTGGGGGGCTTGAGTCAGGTGAGGGTAGGCTTTTTAGTCATACCACCCTTAAACCTTAAAAGATCAGTAGAGCTAAAAAAAAAAAAAGTCTCCAAATTATGGAACCCTGGAACTGCTATACCTATACCTATTGTATTACATAAACATCAGTTCCACTTTTGGATGGTTAACTCTAAACGGTTAACTTTAACTTGCATTAAATTTGTAAAAACGTAACGCTTCAATGATTATTGAAGTTAACTTTTTAAGTAGCAGATTAATGATTAATGAAGTTAACTGTGTCCACCTATGGTGTTCCCTAATACAGCAAAAACAGAATAACATCATGGAGGAAAATTTATTCTTATTATGGATCAGCTATTATTTCCTATATGAGAAAGGCAAGTCACACACAAATGAGATGAATTTACACTGAGTGCTATTGCTGAAGGACATTTGTACCTCCAATGAGGTCACAGTTACATGGTATTTCCACAATACTTTTACCAATTCTTGGAATTCAGTCATAGGTATATACAAAAATTGCCTCCACGGCATATAATACACTGCAATTGATTTATTATTAAATATAAGGAGATAGCAGGTTTCAATGGTACCAGACAGTGTAGCTCAGAGCTCTAGGTGCCACACACTGGATCGGGACGGTATAACAGACCAGGCACAAGCCCAGGCCCCCATGTACCGGCCATCTTGACTGCAGTTTATAGGCAGTTTCCCCACTATCAAGGAGAATACCAGGACACCCTAATTTCTGCATGATAAACTATATCTTTCACAGACAAAAAATACACTTAAAACATAATGATGGTAGTTACGCGTTTCACAGACAAATGGCAACAGTTCACTTCCCCAAAAGTACTTAGTGCAACCTGGCAGTAGGTATAAATTGCATGGCGTCCGCAAGTGCATATGGCCATAAAACCATAGCTCCAAATTTGATGGCGTGAACAATGAGAAAAACTTATCGAAGGCAGCTGACCTCAATATGTTGGGAAAAGGTGCTCAAGAAGAAGAAAAAGTAGGTTTCAATGACACACAGTTTCATTAAAAAACAAAAACAAAAAAAAAAAACCCTCATAGTATCTACCTTGCATATAAATGATGAGAGCATAGGGAAGAAAACTCAGAAAAATGAAATACCAATATAGTTTTGTTAAGGGAAAAAAATTACATGAATGCGGATTAAATGTAATTTTTAACCAAGTTTTCTACTTACATAGATATTCCATATACTTGTATTGATAAACTAATGGACAGTAATGTAATTGCAATGGCTAAACATACATCTAATGTTGCAAAGAAAAATTGGCAAGTCAGTTTCAAAGACTCAAGGTAAAATCCTGACTTACTATATTGTACTATTAAGCTAAAGGAAGACATATTTCATTCAAAACTAATCAGAAAAATAGGATTAAAAAATCTAAAAAGAAGTCAAAAGAGATTTTTGTAGCTCATACATAAAAAACTGTTAACTCATGCCTGAACTGAGATAAGAACTCTAGCAGTTGCATAATCTCACTTAATACCTACATACATAATATAAAAAAAAACACTGTGAAACAGTATGGAATAATGTAATCTGTCACACAGAATATGCAGATGCTTAGCTAGAAAAGGAATCTGGCATATATCAAACCATCTCAACTATGTGAAATTAAAATAAAGAAGAAAAGGAAGGTATCAGTCATTCTAGAGATATTATAATGAAACTTAAATGAAACATATTTCATGGGATTTTGAAAAAGTATGCTCTTTTGAGCCAACAAACATTGGCTAACTAAGAAGATGTAAGAAGAGGTTTTCATTATAGGGACACATACAGAGGAACTGAAATTAATGTGACTAGATATAGGGAATATTTTTTATCTAAAAGTGTTTATGTAACATACAGCAAATTATTCTTTCAAACCTTACAGCTGAGAAAGGTAACTGTTAGAACATTTTAAATGTGGGGTTATTTTTTGAACTTTGTGCAGCAAAATCTTCTAATTATCTATATTTCAGTTTAAATATCGGTTGGTGGGCATCTTTGAAAAGAAGGGACATTTGTATAAATAAGTCAGAGACTATTACATACAAATTGGTTTCGATTTATTTCAGTATTTAAGCAGAAACTTTTCCTATTTCTGTGGTGATGTTTTGAGTTACAGGAAACTGAAGTTATCCTGAATTTAGACTAAAATGCAGCTGCCAACCTTTTAAGACTGACTGCTCCTTTGATATATATTACTGTCTGCACACATTCCAAATATGTCTTAAAGATTTGAGGGAGTAGACTATTGTGATGCAATTGCTGTAGTAGTAATAGTCTTACAACCTGGATATACAATTTAAACAAATAATTTTCAAAAACACTGGGGAGAATACGTATACTCACAAACAACTTTAAAAATATCATGCTTTCTGAAGAACCCTATAGAACGTCACAAGTATGCAGAACAAACCAATCTGCTCTTACAAAGAGTATTGGGACAAAAATGGAAGAACTTAACGTCTTCATATTTTGTGACCTGAAATCATCTTGCAAAATGAACTTCTCATCTAACAGTATAAACGTGGTTTTATAGTTTTACTCAAACTTTACCATGCATCATTTCTTGATTTATATCTTGTCCCATGTTATTTATCAAAATTTAATTGCAATGAGTTTACTTAAAACAATTTTTTACATCAGTGGCATATTTAGTCTCAGATGTGTACTTAGCAAAACAACAGACCATCAGTTCCATAAACTTTTTTTTTTCTTTTCTTTTTTTCTAAAAAATCCGAAATGTTAAGCATTCAAAATGCTGAGATTTGCTACACATTACATTTTGTTAAGATACATTATCATCTACATTATTTCTATAAGGTAATTTTTTGTCACAAGCGTGTATCTTCCTTCATACTAAACTGAAATCTATGAATGAGGTGTCATTTTAAAGCTTATGGTTTCCTCTTTGGTAACATCATATTTTAAAAAAGGAAGTTTTTGGAATTCGACCTTAAAGGGGAAAAAATGTCAATATTTCTGTGTTACAAGTACCATCTCCCTGGATATCTATCTGAAATCGTGTAATGAAGTATCATTTTAAAGATTAAGACCTCCACTTCAGTGACACTATACACCAAGACAGAAATTTTTCAGAATTTGACCCTTAAAGGTCTAAAGTATCAATATTTTTGCAATGCGTTTTTGTGTCACGAGCCATTTATCTCCCTTCATGTCTAACCGATATAGATAAATGAGGTTTCATATTAAAGATTAAGGTCTCCACCGCGGTAACATGATATTTTAAGAAAGGAATTTTTCTAAAATCCACCCTTAAAGGGCAAAAATGTAAATTTTTCAATTTTTTTTTTTGTGTCTCGAGCCATTTATCTCCCTATATATCTAACCAAAATCGATAAATCAAGTAAGATTATGATGAGTAACGTCTCAGCTTTGGTGACATTATATTTGAAGAAAGAATGTTTTTGGAATTCAACCCTTAAAAGGACAAAGTAAAAAATTTTCTACAAATTATTTTTGTGTCACAAACCATTTATCTCCCTTCATATCTAACCAATATAGATAAAATGAGGTATCATATTAAAGATTAAGGTCTCCGCCATGGTAATATTATATTTTAAGAAAGGAATTTTTCGGAATTCGACCCTTAAAGGGCATATATATATATCAGTATTTCTAAAATGCGTTTATTGTGTCTCGAGTAATTTATCTCCCTTGATAATTAAAAAAAATTGATAAACGAGGTATCATTTTAAAGATTGTGGTCTTCGTAAGGTCTTTGGTTCCATTAACCCACATTTTAAAAAAGAAATTTTTCAAAATTCTACCTTTAGAGGGCAAAAGTATTAATATTTTTACAACGCATTTTTATGTCAAGAGCTATTTATTTCCCTTGATACCCAACCGAAATTAATAAATGAGGTATCATTTTAAACATTAAATTATACGCTTTGGTCACATAGTATTTTAAGAAAAAACTTTCTCCAAATTCAACTCTTAAGGGGCAAAAATATCATCACTTATAAAACTTTTTTTTTTACCTCATTTGATAACCAACCGAAATCAGTAAATGAGGTATCATTTTAAAGACCAAGGTGGCTGCTTGGGTCACTCCATATTATATAAATGGAAATTTTTGGAATTTGTCCCTTAAAGGACAAAATTATCAATATTATTTCCATAATGTGTTTTTTTTTTTTTTTTAATTACAAGCCATTTATCTTCTTCGATACCTAGCTGAAATCGATAAATATCGTATCGTTTTAAAGGTAAAGGTCTCCAGTTAGGTAAAATCATAAATTAAGAAAGAATTTTTTGGAATTTGGTACTTAAAGTGGTAGCGCGTATGAGACAGTTCAGAGCCAAGTCCCTAGATTGCAGCAGCAGATATCACAGAGATCTCAATAATTTTTTTTATTCAATAAGTAGCTTTTTGGATATTTTTTTCTGTTGCGAAAACACTTTCGTTTTGCAATACAATTCCAATGTAAACATTTTATTCGCACAGCAACAAATATCACAGAGATGTTGATATGCTGCATGCATTTTGTTCGGGTTGGTTGTATTCTGTTAAAGTAAGTTTGGGGTAAATAAAGAGGGTTTTACATTTTTCTAATTGTTTCATAATATGTTGTAAGTATTTTGATGCGTACCTATTAAACTTAAAAAATTAATAAAACGGTTCTGCTTTTCATTATATTACAAGCATTCAACCTCACTATTATCGCATTTTATTCGTGAAATTTTCACACGGGTTGTCTAGTTTTCTTTTATAAGATTGGTATTGGTTAAAATTGGTTTATATTTAACTTTTTCCTTTTTTTAAAATTATTGTTCTAAAGCATATTATTTTATTTTGACAGGAAAAACTAATTAATTAAAGTATTATTTTCAGTTATAATATCATAAGGTCTTTTGTTGTTTTTCAAATAAAGATTTGAGCAAACAAACTGTAAATAATCTATATCTATAAAACGAAAACCGGATATATTTGTGCCAGCAAAACTCGAAATTTACTGCTTAGATTTCGATGGGGTTTTCACCGTTTTAAAGATTAGAATCTCAACTCAGTTGTTTGGCATGTCTTATGCTTCTACGTTACATAACGCTGGAACATTAAATGAAATTCTGAACGTATGGTGAAGAATACCACAGATGGAACCACTAGATGCAGCATGTTCCGCACTAAACACACAATTAGAATGTCTCTTACCATAGCCTTTAATGAAAGCAATAAGATAATTTTACAATAATAACTATTTTGCGCATTAAACAAACCTTGAAGTTTTTTTCCTTTAATTTGGGATATTCAGTTTTTAAACACCATAGATATCCGTAACTTGAAGTATTCTTTCCTTTAATTCGGGATATTCAATTCTTAAACGCCATAGATAGCTGCAAAAACAACAGACTTTTATTTAATCACGATCTCTGGCAATAGGCCTCTGGCCATCAGCATTAGTCTTCTGTTTGAATAAAATCATATATTTATGATAATATTATTCTGGATTCACTTTTGATATTTGTATAAAAGGCTGAATCTGTGGAGTTAAAATATCTGGCGTTTTAAGAAAAAAGACAATCACTTTGCAATTGAATCAAATATGAGTTTCTAACATAATGTAGCATTGTTTAGTAATGTAGCAATGCAATTTCTTAACCAAATTAATGAAGCTTGATACCCATCAATCTTTTTGGGTGAATGAAAATAGTTTATGTGCTAATTAACTTCAAACACCCGTTTCTTGGTAGGGGGCATATGAATCTAGGTTTGTTTAAATTCCGAAAAAAGTTGACGTGAATTTTATGTTTCTCACTGCAGGAATATAAATTGTGTATGGGTAAATCTACGCCAACTATACCGGGCAGTGCCGGGAACTCCGCTAGTAGGACAGTTAAAGTAACCAAACTGACACAAGACATATAGAGGATTAAGAAGTTTTCATGTGGAATTCATATCTTGTGGACAGTAGATATACACTTAGTATAAACATTAGAAACTTTTTTTTATGGCTTTATGCCTCATTGACATTAACGTTATTCAACATAGGACTTGGGGCAACGAATGTGAAGGAGTTCGGTCATCGCCTTGTGAAGGAAGCATCTCAGCATTCACCATTAAAAATCTAATTTTGGTTGGTTGGTTGGATGGGGATTCGAGAACCTGCATCCTCCCAAATGTGAGCTAGAGTTTTACCACTCGCACAACAAGCTAGGTACTAGAAACATAATTATCTGCTTGGCAAAGAGCTTAGCATGAAAATTGGTTATAGTAGAAACACAGCTACAATACTGACTACTTTTCAATACTTTGGTTATAGTAGAAACACAGCTACAAAACTGACTACTTTCCCAAAATTAGTCAAGTACCCACTGTGTATCAGGAGGCATTAATGCTCCTTAATGAAGCCAATCAATGTCAACAGCCTGGTACTATTACACAAGGTGAGTTGCTGCATAATACTGCTAAGACTCATGTCATCCGTGGCCCAATCAATGATCTTGCTGCACACCAGCATTGACAACATGATTACGTTGCCTTCTGTGGTTGTTTCTATTTTTTGGTTCCCTTCGCAAAAACCACATCAATTTATTTAAAACCTAATGATTTAGCCAACTTGCTGTGATTTTCCTCAGTCCTCTGACGAAAACTACAGCATGATGGATGAAATGTTAGATTTTAATAAATCAACATAGTTTCACCCAGAGAATACACTGGCAACATTTTTTTGCACCTACACTACAGCTCAGATTTGAGAACTTTGAATTATCATGTCCTGGTAGAAATAAATAAAGGTTCATGAGGCAGATGACATATCCATGATAATGATGTGGTGAAATAGTTCAACAAGAAGGTTTTCCCTTCCTATCAACACAGGATGAGGGAGATGGGAAGGGGAGAAATCATTTTATGCTCGGATAAATGATAAAAGTTCAAAAATGAAATTATTGTGCCAAGGCCAAACAATGTTCTTTATTTATACTTACAGCTTAAAAGTTTTGAAATCCCTTTCAAGGAAGCACTTTGGTTAAAATATAATTCAGATTTCATTTTCAGTGCCACATTCAATTGATAAACAGAGGTACAAATCCAGTGTACAAGGTTTGCTGCAAGATCTTCCTCACAAAGCAGAACAAGATATTTACAATTGTTTCTCAGTTATTATTTTATACACTGTTAATGAGAAGATGATTAAATTTTTTTTAAATTTCTTTGGATCATATCATTATGGCATACTGATTCTTATCTAATTTTCAACTATGACACAAATCTACAGCTGCTGTACATAACTTAGATTTTGATATATGCACCAAAAAATATTTTGAAGAAAGCACAAATCTTTTAAAACAAATTGTAAAAATTACACAAGACACCCAACTTTCTTTTCTGTCACTTCCACTTTTGTTACTGATTCGAAACACTTTCAAGCACCCAACAAACTTCCTGCTAACCAGCAATTTATTCGAAGTGTGTCTTTCCACTAGACACATGTTCATCACCTAATTGAAAATTTAATGTACCTGTGGTACACGGTGTCTGTGTTAATAACATCGTGATGCTTCATTACTAAAGCCGTAATGATTTTTCTATTTTTTCTAACATAGCTCCTCAGATCGCAGCAACATTTCACACAACTATTCTTTAACAGTCTGAATTTGAATCATGACAAAGACTAACTCATATATTGCTTCGATAAGGCAAACGACGTGTGTATGGTTGATCACATGGCGAAAAATTTTGAAATGTACAAGCTAAATACAAATGGTGAGGAACTTTGGTTTAATTTAAAAGAAATAATATGGACCGGTTTACATCAACTTCTTCATAAGAAGTTTATTAAGGTTAGTAAGAACTTCCCGTGGTTCAACAGGGAAGTGAAACGTTTGCTCAGGAGGCAAAGGCATGATGAAGAAGGCAGACAGAAGCTAATTGAAAAATTCTTGACTGACATATTTCGGAATGACAGCAAACAAATATTGCTACCAGCAACATTCATATCTTGGAATGACCGCAAAAATAAGATAAGAGAAACCAGGGCCAGAACCAATTTATTTTTGAACTTATTTTTTCCATGAGTGATTATGGAAAGGAATAGAAAGGATTTACCGGGCAAGTAAACTTCAAATCCGACTGGAGTAGCTTTCAATAAAGCACTCCGGCCATCCTGATCTGGCTTTTTTCCATGGTTTTCTAGGCAAATGCTGGGATGGTTCCTCACAATAGCCCATGAACATCTCCTGCCAATTCCCGTATATCCCTTCCAAACCATTACCCTTTCAGATAGGGGCAATGCACCCTCTGCCACACACTGAATCGCAGAGTAATGATGATAATAATAATAACACAAATCAATCACGTTCCAACAAGATCTCACCTAGATGATTTCTTGATTCATCATTTCTGATCATCACACTTACTCATATTTATAGCCACACAAATAGTATGTATTTTTTTTGTAATTGAGCAATCTGGTCATGAAGATTAAAGTTGTTTCAAAATTGAACCTTCTGAAAACATTGGTTGGATGAACAACAGCAAGAAACAAAACAAATAAAATACAGGGGAAGATAATATTTACCAAGCAATTCCACTTTTAAGTCTTTTATTGTTAATGTACCATCCATCTTTTCTTCTTGTTCAAGCAACAGCATGAATAAATGGCCAGCCATATCTCCCAGCAAGTATCGTGAACCATTTGAGTCTACTTGAGCGTAGCACACAATTGTACTTTGCTGTGAAAAATAGATAGAAAATGTTAATATATTTCTTCTGACCAAAGTCTAAAAACTGGCAAGTAAATCATATTTTGTTATTCTAACAAAAAGAGCTAAACCACTTTTTCTACTTTAATGGGCAAAACATTCTTTCCTGTTTTGCTGCAAAATCTATGGGGACAATTTTTTGTTACATTCTATCTACAGAAATTACAAAAAGTATTGCCTAAAAAATGTAACAATTATTTATATAATTCAACCACAACACGCATATCAAATTTGTGAAAGACAAAAATCATTTCTCAAACAGCTCATCCTGCCATCAAACCTTTTGCCACAAAATTGTCCACAGGAGTATGATAAACAATAAACTACATACTCACATAAAAGATGAACTCCAATGCTGTCCAGTAATATCATTAAGGTGGCCTGGGGATTTGACATCTTAACCAACAAAGTTTTCATCAAGAGCTAACTTAGTATTATGGAACCTCTAGTAAATTAAAACTTGTTTTACAAAACTAACCTCCCCATTTCTATGCGAGTTCAACCGACAGCTACGTGCAATAAATATATAAGTGATTCTGTACATGATTCTGTCTCCAAAATATGATCAGCTTTAATACTATTCATACTAGCAGTTGCCCACTGCTTTAATTTAATTGCAATGGAGGACACGCTCTGGTGGCATTTTCCCTACACACCCACCTTCCCCCTTTCCTGCACCCACCTACACTTGCCTTCTACAAATTTTATCTTTAAATTCTTTCAACTTTTTTGGTAAATTATTCATCATTTCCCTTGGTAACTTATTCCAATCCCTGATACTCCTACCTAAAAAAAGAGAATCTTCCCACACCCTTGTGTCTGAAATCGAGTGTCAGCTTGTGGCCATGGACATCTTTTCCCTTCCATGCACTATTTTTCATACCTACACCAATATCTTTCCATGCCACATCGACAGTATACGCCTTGTACACTCCCATGACACTCTTCACCCTCCTCCTGGCTTGCAATGAATCCCATTCCAGCTCTTTTATCATATCAGTTACTGATTGCATTCTGCGATAATTTCCGGAAACAAATCTAACAGCCTTTTTTTTTTGCACCCTCTCCAATTCCTATATTTGATACTCAAAATGTGGGTCCCATAGTACACTACCATATTCGAGCAATGGTCTGACCAAAGTTTTGTAACACAATTCCTTTACTTCTCTTGTACATACCCTCATCACTCTCTCCATCAAGTGCAGAATTTTGAAACCTTTTCCTACCAGCTCTCCAAAGTGTCCTATCCTGTTAAGCTTGTTATGAAATGTAATGCCAAGATAGGTAACAATGAAAGGAAAGAAATTCTGTGAGGCAATATTTACATGGAAAGGACAGGTAAAATACACCAAACACCCGCCAAAGTTGAAGGGAGGAGGGCAGCAGCATCACACAACAACACACAAACAAAAAAATATACAATATTTCGGGTGAAAAACCCTTTCTCAAGTTAACAGAGGTGGGTGGCTGGGCTTGCGTAAGTCTTGCGTTCCACTCAACTAGATATCCTGTCCAGATCACCCTGCAACAGTTTACAGCCCTCTACCATTTTGATCCTTTTATATAGCATTATGTCATCTGCAAACAATCTAATTTCTAATGCTTTGAGGATGTGTAACTTTGTTGCGATAAAAATTGCTTGCATACAGGATGTGATAATTTTCTCAGTAATGTGATACCGTCTATCTCACTGATTGTTAGGCTTGCAGGTTCGGTTATGTTCATAAATCATAACACAGTTCACTTTACAGATAACTACAGGTTTATTCACATCCTCTTACAAGTTTCTCCATCACCACCAATAGTTATTTTAGTTACTTGACCGTGGATAAGGCATATCATACTTCTCTTACAATTACAGGTTCCCACCACAACACCACACTAAAAGTCTAACGAAACTGCATCAGAAAGCATCACTTTCTCATACACTCCACGCACTCGCCTGTCGGCTCCACTTCCCCAACTGCCAGCTTCAGACTACTTAAAACAATTACTCGACTATTTCTAAACTTTGCGCTTGCGTGCTCAACAATGCATCATGGAAAAACTGAGGTTTTACAAACCATTATTTCTTTGGCTCTTTTATATTTCAAAATGTTTTGTTAATTCTAAATATTACTCCAAACACATTAAATTTATGACTGTTTCTCCATTCCTTCTACATATTGACTGATCTAATACTGTCTAACAACCCTCCTGGATTTATATTAGGTACTGCAAACTAAACATTGCACCAGGGCCGGTTTAAGGCTACCGCAAGAACCGCAGTCACGGGGGGCCCCACCGCGATCCCATTCAAAAATTTTCCTTATTTAACGAATGATTTTCCTGCTAAAATAAATAATCTACAAATTTGGATAAAGGAAACAAAGAAACTGCCGCGAGGCACTGAAAATAAGATAGGATAGGGAAAATAAACAGTTACCCGTCACTTACCACAGATGAAGGCAGGAGGGCGAGACACGTAAAAACACAGAAACACACGAATTGCACAATATTTCGACCTTAGTCTTACTCATGTGGGAGGCGAGACATATGGCAGGCGGAAAGATGTGGTCACATCCCAACCCGCCACATGAATTCATGTGGCGGGTTGGGATGTGACCACATCTTTCCGCCTGCCATATGTCTCGCCTCCCACATGAGTAAGACTAAGGTCGAAATATTGTGCAATTCGTGTGTTTCTGTGTTTTTACGTGTCTCGCCCTCCTGCCTTCATCTGTGGTAAGTGACGGGTAACTGTTTATTTTCCCTATCCTATCTTATAATCTACAAATTTAGAATGTTAACAAGCTGCGTTCACAATAGTCCTAGTGTCGAGAGCACCTTCATTGTTGATCCTATTTTCTGATAAACAGGATAGATTTGACAAAAACCGCGACTGTTGATCTTCTCTCGAACGACAACGATATAGCTTTCAATTTCTGTTCCAGTCAGTTGCAGGCTTCTTAGGAAATACCAGAAACGTTTGATGTCGTCGACAGGTGCAATACGCCTTTCTACTCTCAATGCCAACTGGCTGTTTGGGATTTCCGCTGTTAATGGAGACAAGCGCGTTCGCATAACGGGCCCCAAAGGAACCCTGGTTACAACCCAGTCAGGTGTGAAGTACAAACGCAGTTTGTGTGTGTATGTCTGGTGGAATCAGTACCTGTGATTTGTTTCACACAAGAGTGTATTATAAATATAATAGCTATAAAACTGAATACAAAAACAGTTTCATTTGACACAATGGGCAGCAGGGCATAGCCAGAAATGAAAGTGACAGTAGTTAGGAGATCCACATGAGATGTACTGATAAAACACCAAAGACTCGGCGAAGCTGGTCCCGTTCAGCTTATACTCAATGAACTGTTGTACACATTGCTCTCTCTCTTTCTCTCTCTCTCTCTCTATATATATATATATGTATACACACGCTAAGCGAAAACTTATGATACATTTTTAAGAATATTGCACGCACTGAGAAGTATGAGATTTGGCATAGTTAAAGATTATATGGAGAAGAAGTGAAGGAAGCTAAAATCTATATATGTGTTACAAATACATTAAATTAAGTAAAAATAAAACACTCGCTCGCCTACGTAGTTCGCTCAGATGGCTGGTAGATGGCGCAGCTAGTGGCCTTACTTTGTGGTCTTTGGTGAAACAAAACAGTCGAAATTAATCTCTGAACTTATAGAAGCAAGAAGCAACATTTCGAGGGCTGGTAGATAGCGCAGCTAGCGGCCAGAATATTGGGCGAACGGAGGAACTTAAAGAAATACAGAAAGCTAAAATTATATATAATATATTTTACAAACCCATATATTAATATGCTAAGCGAAAATTTCGGATCCATTTTTAAGAATAAGTGCCGTGCACAAACGGAGGAGCTTAAAGAAATGCATCGCGCACTGAAAAGCGTAAGATTTGGCATAGTTAATGTTTATATGGAGAAGAAGTGTAGAAAGCTAAAATCTGTGGATAATATGTGTTACAGATATATCAAATTAAATAAAAAATTCGTTGTTTACAATTTTTTTTTTTTTAGTGGTAGACGAATCTGACGATGTCTGTGATCTTAGTCAGCAGTAAAGAAAAACATATGGGTGGGGTGGGACATTCTCCACCAGCGAAATACTGGTACTGCCCTTTTGAAATTTGGATTAACTGCTTCCTTATAATGTCCTCTTCACGTTGTACACTCTCCTTTTCCGGAAAAGTTGCCACGAATTAAATTAAAAATGCCTAAATATGACACTGCAGCGCTGCAATTAGTTGCGAAATCAATGATAATCTCTTGAAATGTTGGTTTAATTCTTTGTTGTAATATTTTCTTGCCATTTTAGCTTCACTCCGTTGTAAAACGTCGCATAAAATTAAAAGATACAAAACTTTTATCCGAAATGCAATACTATAAAGCTCACCATCTTGGAATCGAAATAAGCAGTCAGAGATAATCGATTGCTTCAGTTGTAAACAAATGCACAGTGTGTCTCTGGTTTGAGACATGGGCTGCCGCTGAATGAATTTCCCGTAAACATTTTACTCTTGGTCAGGCCAAATTTCAACCTAACCATGATCACTATGACAAAACAAACCTATTTAGGTTGATATTATCCCTGTACCGACAATGTTTGTGTCATTTTTACAGTGCTACTAACATTTCGCGGTTGCGGAGCATCCCATAGTTCGGCATTTTTAATTTAATTCGTGGCGACTTTTCCGGAAAAGGAGAGTGCTAAACGTGAAGAAGACACTATAAGGAAGCAGTTAATCCAAATTTCAACAGGTCAGTAACAGTTTTTCACTGGTGGAGAATGTCCCACCTAGTGTTGCAAACTGAAAAAAAAAAACAAAATGTTTTTTTTTTTCAGATTTGTGAAAAAAAAACATGAAAAAAACTTAGCACCCTCGTTTTTTTTCTAAATTTGGTTTTTTTTTTTTTCTTCAGAAAACTATATATCTGATAAATTATAGTTTTATTTATGGAACTTACATTTTACATGTGTGTTTTAAACCTTACTAAATCATATAATATCTTACATAATGATTCATAAATGTATCTATATAGGTAACATAATTTTTTATTCATCTTCTATGTCGGAACCACATTCACTAGTATCAGTACTACCAACACTAGTTCGGTCAGAGTTGGAATTTTCTGTTTCTTCTTCTGTCCCCTATAGATCCATAACTACAGAAATAGTTACATTTTCTTTTACTGGTTGTATTGCATGCAAAAGCTTTTGAGATTGCAATTTTAAATTGTGAGCAAAGTACACACTGTGAATGAAGACTGCGCCGATAGTTCTGTATTACGGTCTTTTAAATTTGAATTTAAATATATTATCATACAAAATAGGAGCTTTATTTGTTTTCAATCGTTGGTTTACGCCAACGGTTGCAAGGAAATTATTCATAATTACTGATAATGACTCAGTATTATCACTATACGCTGCGAGTTAAAGAAGTATACGAATATAAGGAAAGCACAACAAGTAATAAAAAGAGGCAAAAAACCGTAGTTAAATTTCCTAATTTTTTGAAAAGATTCGTAGGTCTACAGATAAATTTGTAGGGCCTGGCAGCACTAGTTCAAATAGCGAGTATCAATCCAAACAATGGAGAACAGCCGAACGGGGATTCCTTCTCACGCAGGCTAGCCTTTTCGGGAAGTCCCCTTCGTAAAAGAAAACTTCAGTCGATGCTACCAATATTTTTATAATTTTTTTTTTCTACTGAACCAGAAAGTTATAGTAGATTTAAAAGTAAGATAAGTACTTAGTATAAACTCTAAAACAGTCATATTAAATGATAAATGCCTTAAAAATTTGAAATTTAGTAGTTATGAAAAAAAAATGTCCCAGAAAAAAAAACTGTTTTTTTTCACAGTTTTTTTCATGTTTTTTTTCACGTCAGAAAAATAACTGTTTTTTTACAACACTAGTCCCACCCCACCCAAAAATATAATTAGCATAGTTAATACAGGTTACAAATAGATTATTAAAATAAAAAATTAATTTGCGAACGTGTGTGTGTGAGTGAAATAGGATCGGAGCCAACGTTCTTTACGTGAATTCCCCGCATTGAGACACTCTGTGGTCTTTGGTAAAACGAAAGACTCGGATAAAGTAGAGATTAATGTTTGAAGTTATAAAAGGAATACTTCGAAAAGGAATGAAGCGATTCTGCCAGATACTATATGGTCATTTGATTATTTAAAATGTTAAAATTTGGTTAAGTGTCTTTTGATATTTTAATTTCAGTAATTTCATTAGAGAGAGAGAGAGACAAGAAATAAGGAATACTTATTTTCGTGAAATTCAAAATGATAATAGACCAAATTTAAATAGCGAACACACAAAATGATGAAATTATTTTGATAGATACTTTTAAATGCGTATGTTCATAAAGTTAAAGCAGTTTTCAGGCCTTAAGTCAAAATGAATATTTTGAATTCAAATTAACCGTTGATAAATATATTTCATCATTTTCTATGGTTAGATTAGAAGCTCAAATTTAGCATACAGTCACGCGTGGAGTGTATCGTTTTAAATTTATAGGTAATGCAGAGAATTACTAGATTATTACTCTTTCATGAAAGAAACTAACCAACTTAATGAATTACGGTCAAATTTCGATCGCTGGGTGATCACTAGTATATATAAATATATTTGTGTGTGTATGTGAGTGTGTATAAAGTTATGAAAATTATCAAAAGTGTAGGCAAAAGTACATCTAGAAAAGAAGTAGGGGGCCCCGAAATCAAACTTCGCAGGGTGCCCCGAAATTCCTTAAGCCGACCCTGCATTGCACAATAGTAAATATAAATCCACCGAATTTAAGAGAGAGTTTATTATACTACTAGCTGGTACCCACGACTTCGTTCGTGATTGTAAAGAATTCATATTGACAGCAATAGACATCTAACCACCCTAGTGCACGATGGGAGACTCGATACTATTACCACACACAAGTACCAGTCTTCTGCGCTATGTAGTTCCGGCAGCAAGGTAAAATTTACGGATACACACAAGTCTTTGGATGAAACACGAAAATATTCATGATCGACCAATTTCAAACACCATATCTCACACACTCCCACAGTTACCGAATTTCGGCCAATGTTGTGATCGATGGGAGACTCTGTGTTACTACCACACACAAACGCCAGTGATCTGCGATTGATAGTTTTCACATAAAAGTACCGTGACACATGCGTCTTTGACAGAAATATGAAATTGCCACAGGTCGACCATTTTCATCCCCCATATCTTCCACACCCCCATAGCTACAGACATCTAACAACCATAGTGCACGACAACAGACACGATTCTACTACCACACATTAACACCAATGCTCTATGCTATGTAGTCGTGGTAGAAAAGTGAAATCTGCGGAAACACATGACTTTCGTCGAAATACGAAAATATCCTTGGTCGGTCACTTACAACCACCATATCTACCACAGTACCACAGTTTCTGAAATTCAGCCGCTGTTGTGATCGAAAGGTGACTGTGCTACTACTACAAACAAACGCCAGTTATCTGTGATCTGTAGTTTTTGCTGAAAAGTGATACACCATGACACTTTTGTCTTTGGCAGAAGTATGAAATTGCCACAGGTCGACCACTTTCAACCCCCATTTCTCCCACACCCCCATAGCTACAGACATCTAACAACCATAGTGCACTACAATAGATACGATTCTACTACCAAACACAATTACCAATGCTCTATGCTATGTAGTTGTGGCAGAAAAGTGACATATGCGGAAACAGTCGAAATACGAAAATATACTTGGTCGGCCACTAACAACCACCATATCTACCACAGTACCACAGTTTCTGAAATTCGGCCGCTGTTGTGATCGAAAGGTGACTCTGTGCTACTACTACATACAAACGCAAGTTATCTGTGATCTGTAGTTTTCGCTGAAAAGTGATACACCATGACACTTTTGTCTTTGGCAGAAGTATGAAACTGCCACAGGTCGACGACTTTCAACCCCCATTTCACCCACACCCCCATAGCTACCGACATCTAACAACCATAGTGCACTACATGAGATATGATTCTACTACCAAACACAAACACCAATGCTCTATGCTTTGTAGTTGTGGCAGAAAAGTGATATATGCGGAGACAGTCGAAATACGAAAATATCCTTGGTTGGCCAATTACAACCACCATATCTACCACAGTACCACAGTTTCTGAAATTCGGCCGCTGTTGTGATCGAAAGGTGACTCTGTGCTACTACTACACACAAACGCCAGTTATCTGTGATCTATAGTTTTCGCTGAAAAGTGATACACCATGACACTTTTGTCTTTGGCAGAAGTATGAAACTGCCACAGGTCAACCACTTTCAACCCCCATTTCTCCCACACCCCCATAGTTACCGACATCTAACAATAGTGCACTACATGAGATACGATTCTACTACCAAACACAAACACCAATGCTCTATGCTATGTAGTTGTGGCAGAAAAGTTACATATGCGGAGGCAGTCGAAATACGAAAATATACTTGGTCGGCCACTAACAATCACCATATCTACCACAGTACCACGGTTTCTGAAATTCAGCCGCTGTTGTGATCGAGAGGTGACTCTGTGCTACTACTACAGACAAACGCCAGTTATCTGTGATCTTTAGTTTTCGCTGAAAAGTGATACACCATGACACTTTTGTCTTTGGCAGAAGTGTGAAACTGCCACAGGTCGACCACTTTCAACCCCTATATCTCCCACATCCCCATAGCTACCGACATCTAACAACCATAGTGCACGACAGGAAAGATGATTCTACTACCACACACAAATACCAAAAGTCTATGTTATGTAGTTGTGGCAGGAAAGAGAAGTATACGTAAGACGTATACGTAGATATGAATTTTTGGTCGAAATATGAAAACGACCTGCACCGACCAACTTTAATCATTATATCTCCCACATCCCCACAGCTATCGGCATTCGGCCAACGTTGTGCACGACAGGAAACTCCATGCTACTTCCACCCACAAACATCAGTGATCTGTGCTAGGTAGTGGTGGCTGAAAAGTGAAATATAGGAAAAAACACGTCTATTTTTATATATATACTAGCTGACCCGGCAAACGTTGTTTTGCCATATAAATAACTTTCAAGTAATCTTATGACTTCATTGCGTTCAGCTCGTGTATCTTCTGGCTCTTCTTGATGTAATTGCGCCATTCTGACACGTGCATCAGTAATTTGTTGCTGGATTTGTTCTTCGGTTCTTTCGGATCTTCTATTTCGCAAGTTTCGAGATTTACTTGTATTACGGCTCAAATCAGCCCCTTTGCGTTTTCTTGGCATTGCTCACTGTACAAAACACACATAAATAGAATTAATGAAATTAGACATCTGGCGGGGATAACTAATTAAATGACGATTGATCAGTTATCGACCGGAGATTGATGGAATCGACTAAATATCCATAAAAATACTAACATTCAAAGAGCAAATGAATACTTACGTGGCCCAAGGACATTAATCGCAGTTAAAAAAAAAAAAAAAAAAATTAAAAAAATGCGAAACTAAAAATGAATATTTTAACCTTCTCTGAATACCTGAAAAAATATTTTTTTTAAAAAAGAAAGAATTTAATTTGCTCTTTGAATATTGATTTTGTTTTGAGGATATATTGGTTTAATCAATTAATTCTGCTTTAAAACAGAAACTTACGTATGTTGATGTAGGTTTATTTATCTTTGGAAACAGTTGAATGCCTCAAAAAATAAGGGTTGATCGTAGAAGGGTGAAAATTTAGGATTGTATGTATTTTTGTATGTTGTATCATAAAAATATAAAAAATAAAAATTTTGTCTAAAAAATAAAAAAAAAATTTAGGGGTGGACTACCCTTAACATTTAGGGGGATGAAAAATAGATGTTGGCCGATTCTCAGACCTACTCAATATTCTCACAAAATTTCATGAGAATCGGTCAAGCCATTTCGGAGGAGTATGGGAACGAAAATTGTGACACGAGAATTTTATATATAAGATATAAGATTAGTTCCTCACTCATACCATACAAAACCTTTCAATGCATAAATCTCATCACAACTTGGTGTGTGTAGGTATGCTTTACCTTTTTTCCCTAAATATTATGGAAAGGCAAAAAAAATGTAAAAATTGACCAAAAGATTTGTTTTATTTACATTTTAATGTAATATTATTTACTGAATATAAGAAATTAGATTACTAATTGCTCATTAGCTATCATATTAATGCATAGAGGTAATTGTTGTACAGACATTATTGTTAATTTTAAACTCTCAAAACAAGAAAATACCATCCAAATCGGTTAGGTAGTTTTATATGTGGTGTGTAATGTAGTATCTCAGCAACAGTTAACAAAAGTAAAAAAGCACATGATCAAATACAGAAAAACAATAATGAAAGATATTACTGTAGCAAATTTTAGGCCAAATCCAAAACATTCAAGCAGTGTAAATTATATCAACATGCTTCAATGAATTAACAGTAACACAGTTTCTTGCAAGGAATGAATTAAGAATCTTTGGCATCTATACATTCAGGTGAAATAATATTTATGGTAAAGTAAGAATCACAATTCCATTAAGTTAAAAGCTACAGATAAAATCTATTTAAAGATGGCAAATAGAAATGTTACCTTATTAGGAAAATACTTGAAAGCTACCGATTATATGTTTTGCTCGCCATTTTGTTCTCGTAGACCAGAAAAGTATTAGGCCTTTTTTGTCAACTTGTACAAACTACGTAATGAATCAACAGTGTAAGTGGTATATACATTTTTTACACATAGATTTATCACTGCAAAATTCATTTCTGTTATCAAGAAAAATATTTGTGCCCAACTGTGATTTTATCAACAGTAATTTTAAATATTTCGTAACAAATGATAAATTCAATCTCAGTCAAACTCATCAGCTTTTATACACTATGGCCATTTACTGGATTTAGAGATACTTACAGAAAGAGTCAAAAAGAGAGTATCCGTTGTTGTTACTGCTGCAGCTTTAGGGCACGTCGACAGTGAGGTTATTAGCGCTCTAACAATAACCAGCTAATACCGTGGCTAAAAATATACTAAATTACTGTCTGCATGGTCTACTGTATAGGGGTCGGCCATGCACACAGCTAAATTAAATAAATCATAAAAAGGACATGGCTGTATAGGGGCCAGCACCTAAGACTTTACTATAACTACATGGCTGTAAAGGGAACAAACAGGTTTAAGAATGAATTAAAAACACTACATGTCTCACTGGTACATAATGGCCAGCGAGACAGGAATTATATCAATATAAAAAAATAGCAATGCAAGTGGAAGGGTATCTGTAAAGGAGCCACCCATCCATCTTAAAATTAGGCTGATCTACATAAAATCTTAAGCACAAGACCAGCCAGTACACAAAATTTTAAAACACTCACCACATTGCCGTCTCATTATTTAAAATAAGGGAAAGATCGTTGGCCAGGCCAATGTCTAACTAAAGGAATAAGTAATCATTAAGCAGTTCAGATGGTTATTAGAGGGTTCAGTACACTAGTGGATATATTTGAAGGCTCATATTTCAGGACTGATGAGTTTTCAGGGGAAGAATCCATGTATAAAAGGAAGCACAAGTACAGTGGAAATAGTTCAAGGAGAAAATAAAAATGGGGGAAGAAATTTTTATGCGAAAACAAAAAGTTGTAAAAAGAATTACTGTTCCTGGGGTTAGGATAAACAGTTATCGCCTCAAGTATAACCGTGTTTTGTGCTTTGGATATTAGATTGTTCTAAAGTTCTGTCGCCATCATTCTGAAACACTCAAAATGGGAAAGGGAGATTCATAAAAAATAAAATAAAATCACTGCCTCTAAAAGTTCAAAATTTCATTGTATTCTTGTGAAAAATCTATAGGCAATAAGAAATCTATACCAAATAATATGACTGCAGGTTATGATCAGTAATCAGACCGGACCAACCCCTTTACTGCATAACAGTCACTTGAAAATCTGAATTGTTCTGCTGCACTCCATAAAATCTAAAGATGACTGCCTACATTGCCTCTCACCATGCTTACACCTCCTGCCTTCAAGCGCTAAGCATGCAAGAACCAACACACGTCCTTGCTCCAGAGGTTTACTGTGATAGACGACTTCGTCCTGGGGGGGAGGTGTTAATATAAGAGCGTAAGTAGCACCAGGGTTCCTACCCAAAAATATCAATCCGCATTGACACCTTGCACAATCAGCTTTCTTGATTGTCCATTCAAAAAAATCCTACCGACCTGAAATTTTGACAATAGCTAGATTGACTAATAAATATTAATTTCGGCCCTCATGAAAATTTTTATAGCTTTGTTTGGCCATAAAAAATTATTTTCTGTTTAACAGAAAATGCTTATAACTTCACACAATTTTGCAGCTACGAAGCTGAAATAACTTTGTTTACTTCTAATTTACTGCTCTTTTATTTGGTACTACTAACAGGTTAAACAACATTGACCCAAAATGTTGTGCAATTGTTAAATTCGAAACTGTGAATAACTACCAGACATCTGTGAAATATGTTTTAAACGATTCTACATGTTCTTATTTGCTATTACGTCTTAAGTTTGCGTACCGGTTTCCAAACTTCAATGTTTTCAAACTCTTTAGAGGGATTTCGAGCTACAAAAATTGTATTGTCTTTTTCCTAGTTATAATCTTAAATGTCTCTAAAAAATGAAAGCAGTGTTTCCTTTTATGAAATGTTCTAAAACCAAATACCAGATATGCAAATATTATTTTCTGAGTTTCTATAGATGTTTAACTTGATTTATGGCTTGAACTGACTAATAACTGACTTTAAAACTGATGTCACATGTTATTCAATTGATCCCGCTGTTCTGTAAATAAATTTCACTATGCAGTTTGTGAAATTTTAGGTCACCTCACAAAGTATAGAGGAGTATGGAGCCTATATAGGGAGATGAGGAAATTAAAGAGGTTGTTGAGAAGAAAACAAAATAAAGCTAAAAGACCATGGGCGCCGGGAGGGGTGTGCAAGGGGGTGCACTTTCACACCCCTGCAATGAAACAAAATACACAGTAAAAGATAAACAAAAATTTTATTATTAAATTCACTGTTTGAATAATAACTTAAGGCGCCTAGATTGTTGTCTAAATATGTTCAAAACCTTGTCAATAAATTCATTATCCTTATTTAATAAGTAATAAGTGTTATATATAATGTATAAAAAGATACAGATGCACCTCCCTTAAAGTAATCCTGCTGGCGCCCATGTAAAAGACAATAAGGCAGTGGGAAGCACTTGAAACAACTAAACAGGGTATTAATAGTAGAAAAGATAGAAACTAAAGATGAGGTTATGAAGAATGAGTGGGTGCTGAGGGATCACTAAAGTATGCATCTAGAGATTTCTAAGGCTATGTTAGAAAACTGAGGGATTAGAGAAGGTATTCAGACCATCGTATAAAAGGATGGAGAAGAAGTTACAGAACAAAGCATTGGTATCAAGTAATTGGTTTAATGAAACCATTATGGAAAACCACCTTGCAATGGGAGGAAGTAAATCATAAATGGAGCTTCTCCATATAAAATAAGCATACAACAAATTAGAAATAGAGGCTGTAGGAACTAATATAGCTAAGAAAAAACATCCAGGGGTGATGTAAATAATATTACCAGAGATGGATTAAAGAGACCACAATATGAGATTCTAACTTGCCTAGAAATACAGGGCACTTCAAAATGAATATCGTTGTTTTTAAGCTTTGCAGAATATTAATTAATTTGACTTACAATTATAAATGATACATCAAATAAAAGATATTTGACCTCCAGTCATATATGATACATCAAATGAAATAGCAAATCTAACAGTTTTTTACCTAAAAATGTTCAATGTGAGCACTATTTGTCACACAGCACACATCCAGTCGATAGGTGAGTTCTTCTCATACCTTGATCAGTGTGTCTGGAATAATTGTTGCAACAACTGCTTCAATCCTGCTTCTTAAGTCGGGTAGGTCAGCTGTATGCTTTATGAACCCCCAAAGATAAAAACTGTATCAAGTCAAATCAGGTGAAAGTGGAAGCAATGTGAAATAAGCCCTGTCAGTCTAATTGACCAGTTTAGTACAACGTTGTTAAACTAATCGCATACTGAGTTATGCCAGTAAGGCAGCACACCATGATGCTGCCAGACATAGTTCTCTGCTTCATCATCTTGCAGTTAAGGAGAGCCATTCTTGTTAGGCATCAAGATAAGAAACATCCATTACAGTTGCTTCACCAAAAAAAGAAAGGCTAGTAAACTTTCCACTGAGATATGGCACAAAAAACATTCAGTTTTGGGGAGACTCGCTGTAACTGTACCACCTCATGGTGATTTTCTGACCCACAGATGCACCCATTATTAGCGTTTACATTTCAACTTAGATTCATCACTCAAAACGACACAACCAATAAAAGCTTCATCATCATGCAGCACCATTTTGTTTGAAAAATTGCCACTTAAACTGTAGTCTGTGGACTTTAGAATATGTAACAGCTGCAATTGATAAGGATGTAGATGAAAGCGTTTCCGTAAAACTCTTCACACATATGTCACAGGAATTGCTAATTCATGTCTAGCCTTCCAAGGCTGAAGAGAATTTCTCACTCATTCAACATGTTCTTATTGTCCCATACTCTTACCTGTACAAAGATGGCCACAGTCTTGAAACTGATGATACCATATACATATATTATCACTTACAGGATTCCAATGAAAATAAAATACAGAACATTCACTGAACTATAACTAGAGATTCACACCTTGCAAATAGTAAAGCTTTCTGTCTAGCTGTAGCCATCTTTACTACTAGTGCTTCAGGCAGAATGGTAGAGGAAACACTGCATGCAAATGCACACAACGACACTGTTTGATTTACTCTTTCAGTTGATGCATCATTTATAATCTTCAGTCAAATAATAAATATCCTGCAAAGCCTGAAAACCCTGATATTCATATTTGAAACACATGAAATTATTTAGACTGAGACAGGAGACTTGCTAGTAATTAAATAACAAATATGGTGAACTACATGACCTGAGTGAAAATATCGCAAATAGAATACTATAAATAGTGAGGCTGAATGCTTGTAATATATTGAAAAGTAGAATCGCACTTTTGTAGCAAATATTTATTCTTATTTGTTTAGTGTAATAGATATGCATCAAAATACTTACAACACATTACGAAACAGGAAAATTTAAAACACACTGAATGTATGACAAATTGTTACTGACCTTAACAGAATACAACCAACCTGAACAAATGCACATAGCATATCAACATCTCTGCGATATGTATTGCTGTGCCTATAAAATGTTTACATTTGAATTGTATAGCAAAACAAAAAAGTTTCCATAAAAGAAAAAATATCCAAAAAGCCATTTATTATAGGGTCATTCCACATCAAATCACCCAATAAAAAATAAATTTTACACCCACCTCCTTAGATTTTCATGAAATTTGGCTCAAATGGTTCTAATACCATCATGACAACACCTGCAAATTTTTTTTGCTGTATCTCTTGTAGTTTTTTTTTTTTATATAAATTTTTAAAGTTTTTATGTTTTGCGTTTTCCGAACCTTCAGAAATGGTAAATTTAATTTGTATTGAAAACTTCAAAATTGCTTATCTTAAAAACTCTTTTAGATAACATCATGAATTTTTGCAGCAAGTTTATTTATTACACATATTTGAAGATAAAAATGATACTATTAAAATATATTAATATTTTCTATGAAAAAAATTATACGTATTTTTCTTCTTCTTTTTTTTTAACGGGTGTTTTGTTTTATAAGAATTGCAATATCTAGAGTCTCAGACCTGATAGAATGCTCAAATTTGTTTTAATGTACTCTTAAACATATAGGCTACTTGATAAAACAAAAATAATGATGGCTTTTTAACATGTTTATTAATTATAGTAGATTACATTAGAATTATGTACAAAGATAGTGTACTTACAACACTTATGTGTAACCCAACTGATTGCTTGAAACATTGAATTTTTTGAGTAATTTTGTCTTTTTAATAAACGTTAATCCTGATTCAAACTGTTTTTCCACTTCATCCAAGAGCTTTCAGTTCTTTTGATACAGTCTTTTTTGAAGTAATACATTCTTCCAGTGCCGCTTGATTGAGGTGTGTCTACTACACAGACTATGTGCTCCAAAGGCACTATGCAAGAATCTTCTCTTTCAGGCCAATAAAATGGTGCAGCTGGTCCTGAAGGATGTAGAAATAGAATTTCTGTATCTTCTTCATCATTGAATATTGTTTTTACCAGTCCAAAGTACCAGTTACCATCATAATTTGCAGCCACATAGCTATTTATGGATGGTTTAACACGAACCCAGTCAGAAGAAGAATGGAAAGAAAAGACAAAGGAAGGGTTTTACACTATCTGTAGTCCTTCTAATTTCAAGGTTGTTTGTTGGTAGTGGTTTGAAGTTATGAAAACTTCTTGTTCCAGGAATGGTTCGGGTTGCTGAAAAACGTTTTTCTAGTTTTAACTGATGTAGCAAATCAGCTTCTTTTTTGTCAATAAAGTGAAAATGAATGTTTTCAATATTTTTTTCACAAAACTTGTACACTTCGATTGCTGTCAATATTTGTTCTTCGTCTGAAAGCTGTAGACTGGCTTTCCTTAAAATTCTTTTAATAGTTCCTCCTAGACCATCACAAATTGACTTCCCATGACTTGTTGCAAAAAAAGAGTGTTGGGCCTTCAAATTAAAGTCTCTCACGTGTTCAGTCAAATTTTTAAAACTGTTTCTATTTTTGTACTGCCCAGCACAACCATCTGTAAAGTAGTGAACTGAGTCAATGTCAGTATGATGTAATGACAGCCACCTTGTAATTTCTTTTTGTACAAAGTTAACAAAACCAGTGTCATGTTCTTGGTCATCACTAATAAAACAGTGGTTGGAAACAAAAACATTGTTTTCCTCATTTCTTAGAAAAACTCCAACTGGGTGTAGAGTACAACCACCTCTATTCCAATGGTAACTTTGGATCTCATTTTGTATAACAAAGGAATAATTTTCACTGAAATCCATCACAATAATTGCTGTTTTGGGTGGTGGGTCTTCTTTCAATCTTTTAAAGGCTGCTGATTGGGATTTTGCTATAAACGAGTGCGGGGTGAGCTTTTCCAATGACGTAACCAATAACAAAATGTAGTCTTCAACACTGACTAGACTGTTTGATCATTTCTGCCCTGTCTGTGTTAACCCACTGACTGATTACAACTTCTTCTTCTAAATCATAATCTTCACTTAGTTTTTCAGTTAAGTACTCAATTAGTGCAGTATTTCCAGGACAGCTGTCGCAATGACGTAGCATGCAGTTTTGGTTTTCCGTGTTGCACACAAGCATCTTAATTAGGGTCTTTATAAGATTCTTCAATTTTCACAGCATCCAATAATAGTTTAACATTCTGGTGGATACTGCATACACATACAGTGTGTGTGCCTGCAGCACCAGCAAGGATACACCATTTAGGTCTCAAGAAACAAAATTTTGAAAATCCTACTTCTACCTCGGGATTCTCCCATTTGAAACAAGAATAGAGTTCTCTCAAGTTACACAAAATGAGTCTTTTTTGCATGTACACATTTTTTTGAACACTTACTTTGTCTTTTGTTCCAGGTAGCACTCTCGAACTTTCATCCTTTTCATAAAAATCTGTAGTTACTGTATTTCAGAAAGAGTTTTACCTTTTTTTGGACCAGGAGTTTCCAAAATACCCTTTTCAGATTTTAGCTTTCTAGCTTGTCGCACCATGTACTCACTTAAATTAAATTCTTTCATCACTTTATTTCGACTCCAAGAATCCGGAGCCAAGGTCAGAATCTGGATTTTTCTAGACCTCCCAACAGATGAAATCTTCTCTTTCATAAGAGAAATCATTACATCAAAATCCTTTGCTTTCTCAACCACACTTGTATCTTCTTCGTCATCATCAGAACTTGGTGCATCATATTTTAATGCTTTTGAAACCGCCTTTTTTGCAGTCTTTTCAATACTGCTAACCTTCCTTTTAAAATAAGACCCTTTACTATGTTCTGACAAGCCATGAAGCTTTATCGGCTTTAAACCTAAATTATCAAGAGCAATGTTTGTTTGTACGAGGGATTCATTTCTGGATTCCAATGATTCTAATTCAACCATGACTTCATCATCTGTTTCACTTTCATTGACTTCAACTCTTAATTTTTCCTCACAAAAGTTACGGCATGTTGAGCAAAGCTTTTGTCCAGGTTTAATGCTAATATTTTTTGTCAGTAATTGTTTAGAAAGATCCAAGCCTACACTTCTCAATGATTTTTTGATGGGCTTTTTGTGTTTTTTTAGTGGGTCTACACATGTTGTTTGATACTTTTCAAAAACATTTAAAAAGTAGTAGCTGTGGTGTGAACATATATTCTTAAATTCACACAGATTAATTCCAGATCGTAAGTGGATCAAATCTTTTTATTCCTCACTCAATTCAGATAACGGTTGTAACTTTTTTGAAGGTGTGTAGGTTGTTTGGAAACAGTCAGATTTTTTAAATAACCCTACGCTACAGGTTTGAATATCTGACATACTGATTTCACTTTTGGTCTGATTACTGTTCTGGTTACTTTTATAGGATATTGGAAAAGAATCTATGTAAACTAAGTAACAGTACTTACTGAAAGTTCGAATAAACTTAATGAAATACTATCCAAGCACTATTTAACACGGCAATAAATTTTTACTTCAAAACACAGGAGTAACAAAACAAAATCCAAGCCTACATTGTTACTCCATTAAATTGATAACAACTATAACTGTTGACCAAATTAAAACTAAAAGACTTAAAACTCTGAATGAAAAAAATAATAAATAAATTACGTCACTGTATGTAAGCACAACCTGACTCAATGAAAGACAGTGAGCAACTGAATCTAACAATTACCAACTGTGGAAGAACAGCATGACACCACAGGACAAGAGCCTGTTGAGACATGCTTGCAGAGTGAGCTGTATGGAGGAGCATGTCGTCACAGGAAATGTATCTGATCAGACTTGCAGAACCATGCAAATTTTAATGAGCAGAGCTAATCAGGCACTGTTATTAGCTAAATCAAGGTAAACCTGACTTGAGTTGTACTATTATGATGACTGAGCTTTTTTAACTATTAGTACTGTAAAAACACACACAGCTGATTGAATTTTTAACTTAACATACCAAGTTTAAATTTAAACTTAACTGGAGTGGAAAATTGATATCTATCAACATTAATATTATTTATTAAGAAGATAAAAACTTATTTTTGGTGTCTAAGTCACTTGGTTCTTTTTATTTTAAAAATATAATTAATATTATTTTAAAAATTAGATAACTATTAAACAGGTTAAAAAGCCAACATAATTTTTCTTTTATCTAATAGCCTATACAATTAAGAGCATTTTAAAACAAATTTGAGCTTTCTATCAGGTCTGAGACTCTATATATTGCAGTTTTTGTAAAACTAAACATCCGTTAGCTAAAAAAAAACTTGTAAATTTTTTCATTTGGAATATTTTAATATATCTTTATGGTATTTTTTTTAACATTTAGATATAACACACAAACTTATTCCAAAATTTCATACTGATATCTTGAGTATTCTTTAATATACAAATTTTTTTAGTTGTGAGGACACGTTTTTAAGTTACGATTTCCGACTGCTGAAACAACGCCAAACCTAAAAACTTTAAAAATTTATATAAAAAAATAACTATAAGAGATAGAGCAAAAAAATTTTACAAGTGGTTTCAGGATGATAAAAGAAGTAATTGTACCAAGTTTCATCAAAATCTGACATGGTTGGCGTCAAGGCCTGGGTGACTTGACATGGAATGACCCTGTATAAAAACATTTATTGCCATCTTGGCGCAATCTAGGACCTGGCTCCGAACTGTCTTATACGTGTGGCCACTTTCAGCATAAAATTCCAAAAAAATTCTTTCTTAATTTATGATTTTACCTAATTGGAGACCTTAATCTTTAAAACGATACCTCATTTATCGATTTCGGTTACGTAACAAGCGAGGTAAAAAAAAAAAAAAAAAGTTTTAGAAATAATGATTTTTTTGACCCTTGAGGGTTCAATTTGAAGAAAATTCCTTCTTAAAACATGTTGTTAGCAAAGTGGATACTTTAATATTTAAAACAATACCTCATTTATCGATTTCAGTTAGGTATCAAGGGAGATAAATGGCTCGTGGCAGGAAAATGCCTTGTAGAAATATTACGTTTGCCATTTAAGGGTAAAAGTTTGAAAAATTCCTTTCTTACAATATGGTGTAATGGAACCGAAGACCTTATGAAGACCTCAGTCTCTAAAATGATACCTCGTTTATCAATTTTGTTTAGTTATCGAGGGAGATAAACGACTCAAGACACAAAAAACGCATTTTAGAAATACTGATATTTTTGCCCTTTAAGGATTAAATTTAGAAAAAATCCATTCTTAAAACATGATGTGACAACAGCGGAGACCTTAAGCTTTAGAATGATACCTCATTTTCCTATCTCAGTTATATATTCATGGAGACAAATGGTTTATGACACAACAATGCATTGTAGAACCATTGATACCTTTACCCTTTTAAGATCGAATTCCAAAAAGAAAAAAAAATCTTTCTAATATATGATGTCACCAAAGCTGAGACACTACTCTTCATATTACTACTTCATTTATCGATTTCAGTTAGATATCCAGGGAGATAAATGACTTGAGACAAAAAAACGCATTTTAGAAATATGACAATTTTGCCATTTAAGGGTCGAATTACGAAAAATTTCTTCCTGAAAATATAATGTGACCATGGCGATGACCTTATTCTTTAATGTGATATCTCTTTTATCTATATCGGTCAGATATGAAGGGAGATAAATGGCTCATGACACAAAAATGTGTTGTAGAACCAATAATACTTTTTCCCTTTAAAGATTGAATTTTTTAAAAAAAATCTGTCTTAGTATATGATGTCACAAAAGCTGAGGCATTACACTTCATAATCCTGCTACATTTATCGATTTCGGTTAGATATCCAGGGAGATAAATGGCTCGAGACAGAAAGTATGCATTTTAGAAATATTGAAAATAAGATAGGATAGGGGAAAATAAACAGATACCCATCACAGATAAAGGCAGGAGGGCGAGACGAACACGTAAAAACACAAAAACATAAACAAGTTACACAATATTTTGACACGAGTCTTAATCATGTGAGAGGCGAGAAATATGGTAGGGGGAAAGATGTGGTCACATCCCAACCCGCCACATGAATCATGTGCGGGTTCATCTGTGGTAAGTGACGAGTATTTGTTTATTTTTCCCTATCCTACCTTATTTTCAGTGCCTAGCGGCAGTTTCTTAGTTTCCATTATCCAATTTTAGAAATATTGACATTTTTGCCCTTTTAAAAGTTGAATTACGAAAAATTCCTTTCTTAAAATATAATGTTACCACGGTGGAGACCGTAATCTTTAATATGATTTCTCATTTATCCATATCGGTTAGATATGAAGGGAGATAAATGGCTCGTGACACAAAAAGAAGTTGCAGAAATATTGATACTTTTGCCCTTTAAGAGTAAAATTTAAAAAAAAATCCTGTCCTAATATAGGATATCACCAAGACCTTAATCTTTAAAATGATACATAGTTAAACTTTTTCAGATAGGTATCCAGTGAGATAAATGACTTGTAACCAAAAAAAAAAGCATTTTAGAAATACTGACATTTTTGCCCTTTAAGGGTCAAATTCTGAAAAATTCCTTTCTTAAAATATGAAGTAACCAAAGTTATAGTGGACCCATGGAGTTTTGGCTAAAGCTGGGCAATAGTTATGATTTTGTACAAACGCCAGGCAAAGGAGACCAGTTACATCAGCGAACAGAAACAGTTGCAGGCTTTGGAATGTGGCGATGCAGAAGGCAATGGCAATAAAGCAGGTCAAGTGTCAGCAGAAATAAGCTGAAGCATGACAGCATTTGGAAAAAGATGGGAGGGAAGCAGCCACCACGATTGGTGGAGGATCCTTCCTACCACTGGGTCCATGGAGGGGATCAAACATTAAAACCCGGGTGTATGAGTCAGAGAGGGATTCAATCCAGTTGATTGTTTGAACTTCTAGGGAGCTACGCAGCTATGGAGCGATGTAACTAGTCAAGAGCCAGGGGCTAGCACGCAATGACAAGCAAGGGATTGTTCCAGAAGGGAGGCTGAGTGGGACTTAGCGGCGAGCAGCCGTCTACAATGGGCGCAGCCAGGAGCCTACGCCAGCAAAAGTCACTATAACAGGTGGGAGAAAACCATTAGAGCAACATAACTGGGAAGGCAAGCAGTACAAACAAGTAATGGGAGTCTTGCCTATGAAGAGGTTCAAGGGAATTAGGGAAGATTACTCATGTATAAAATCTTGGTGTAAATAAATTGTAAATGTGTATATAAATTTACTGAGAGCCATTATCTGATGGCACTACCACTCACAAACCCTGCTAAAGAATAATTATTCGGCCGAGACAGGACTAGAGAAATATTAGAGGATTTAAATTGATGTCAAAGTATTGGAGGTGAGGGTAATACTACTCCCGTAAGTGGTAACTAAGAGAAAAGTAAAGGAAGAGAATTGTGAGACGGAAAATACCACTCAATTCTAACAGTGTAACAGGATCGGCGCAGCACAGGAGGCCACACAGCAGTATGCAGTATTGACGTGCTGAATTGGCACAACACGACGCATCAAAAGGGAGCAGTAAAGGTCACTGATCAGCAACCGCTTCGATACAACGGAAAAGTGAGTAAGCAAGCTTTGCAAAAATGCCAAACAGTACGGGTAGCAGTGATACCACCAGAGATGAGAATGTAGTGAAAAAACAAAAGCCATGAGTGTGTTTAGCGGAAGATTTAAAATTAATTCCAAACACCTTTTGTGACGAAAAAGGAATGCTTGATGAGTTTTTGGACAACTGCGATACAGCATTCAGTCTTGTTGGGGATGAAGAACAAGAGATTTTGTTAAATTTGTCAAGTCACCTATCAGAGGTTCAGCTAGACAACGAATTCTTACACGGGAGAAGATAAAAGAACGGAGAGATGTAAGAGCAATATTAGTGGAGAATTTTTGGCCTGAATGTACAGTGGATCACTACGCTATTAGGATGTTCTCAAGTCGTTAACGGGTCAGCGAAACTATAGTGGACTGGGCGAGTAGACTAGATGGCAATCAATTTCAAGAAGCAACCAAAAAGGATTTGAAAGGAAGTTAATTAAATTGAGCTTTGAAATTAATTCATAATCTGAGCCACGCTGTGTTCACGAATGGCTTAATAGATGAAAAAATTGTGGTGGTATTAAGAGCACGAGGAACGGATTTGCCTTTGTCAGAAATAACTGATATTGCGTTGCTAGACAAAACTCTAATTTTGTCAGTCAAGGAGAAGCGGCAGTACCATGGAGCAGAAAGCAAGCCGCATACAGAAATCAATAGAGAAAAGAGTGAAGGTTGGAATTGGAGGAGTGAAAGGATGGCGGATGGTTCCCAAATCTGCGGCAGAAGAGGCCACAACGCGAGACGGTGAGTAAAGAGCGTCAAGCATACGAGAAGCAGGGCACACACCAAGAGTGCAGTGCGTTGTCAGTTGTGCAACGGAAGCGGGCACGAGGCGAGGCAGTGCTGGAATGACGTAAGTGGGAGACAGTTCACTGCACAAACGTGTAAACAAGCAAAGGACGGGCATTTCGATGAAGATCGCAAAGAATCTAGGGTGGAATTACAACGATGGAAAAACAGACTGTGAAAGTTAGGAGCTGTCAATGAGTAAGAATTTAAAGGCAACTGCAGAAGAGATTTAAATTTGGAGAAGCCAAGGCCGTGCAAACGATGTAATTTGTCGAGTCACAGAGGAGAGTGTCGCGCTACAGAGCACTGAAATGCAGTAAATGCTATAGATGGGGTCACCACACACAGAATTGTAATGCGTGCACAGGGGTAGAGCAAGTGCATGGAGGCGGGAGTAGACACGCTCTACGATGGAATTATAGATCGCGATCGTTTGAAAAAGTATAAAACCATCATAGATTATGGAAAATCAGTGGTGAGAATTCAGATGAAGAGTGAAGCAGGAGACACTAAGCCGCGACAGGAAGAAATTAAGGAGGAAACCACATCGCATGAGAAGACGTTACGTGTTCGGGTCGGAGTGCAACGAGAAAAGATAATCGAGTTAGCAGTCACAGGAGTTCACGAAGATTCAGAAGCTGTTGTGCCAAAGCAGGATTTGGCAGCAGGCATCTTGGTTCCAGAAGCACTGGTAAATGTGTGAAGAAAAAAGTGTATTATGACAGTATTAGATATTAGAGAAGAGGAGGTCATATTGACTAACCCGAAAGTTAAGGCAGAGAAATATGCGGAGCCGAATAAGCACACTGCAAAAGTGCTGTGTGCAGTGCATCCAGATGTCTTCCATTCGGAGGAAGGTACGCTGCAATACACAGAAACAAAAGAACAGGAATTACAGCGTAAGGCCGAAGCAGCGAAGAAGATTAATGAGCATCAACATAACAACCCCAAGAAGAAGAATTGGAAGAAACAAGTAGAGCGATTGAGAACAACAGAGAGGCAAGAGGCGAATGGCTTATGTCCAACAGATCATAATGGCTTTGATTGTAAGGTAGATATGTTGATGCATAAGGCAGTGGAACGGGAAAATCCAGGAAAAGTTGGACGTGAAGGAAAACCCAAAAAGCAAATAATTAATCTGCAAAACGGCATAGAAAAGTCAACGCAGGCAACATTATTAAAAAAAGGAAATCCAAGGCACAGGTATTACATTGTCAGTGACAAGAAATTTATATAACAGCGTAGAAGAAACGCCACATGCAGAAATAATAAAATGTAAAGTTCACAGCAAGATAAATATGCCGTCAGAAATAAGAAATTTGCAAGTAGACGTAGGGAAAACGTCGCAAGCAGAAATGAAGGAAAAAAGCCACGACAGGAAAAGTTCGTTGCTGGAAATAATAAAGCAATTGCATGAAGAGACTAGAGGTCTAAATCAGAAGAAAATAATTCAAGAAGCAACAGGAAACAAGCGGCATTCGCCATTGTTAATAAAGCAATCAAAGAAAGGGAATGAAGATACGCAGAAAAGCGAAAAAGCTAAAAAATGAAGCCAAATGGAGTTTGCCAAAGATACTACAGAAGTTAAAGAAAGAATTAAAAGGAGCACTGAAAAACGAAATAATGCATGGTAGCAGCATCAAGTGGAATGGGCAGAAGGAAACTATTATAAAGAAACCAAGGGAAAACCAGAACAGAAAACTGAGAATTTAGCAGGCAAGAAAATAAGCAGAAAAAGAAGCTATGAAATGAAGGAGAACGGGAATAAAGTGTTGAAATATGCAACAGTTGTGTACAATAATATCCCTCATACAGGTACGAAGTGTTCACCACATTTGTTGTCTTTTAGAGGGAAAATAACAAGCTTCAAAACATTGCCAAAACAGGGAAGCACTGTTGTCAAGGAAACTAGCACACAATTCCATTAGTACGCTAGTATTAGAACGCATTCGCCAACCAACCGAAGAGCAAGACGAGAAATCGAGGGAAACATGCACGCACAGAAAGAAGGAAAGTGTTGTATGACATAAGTCTATCAATGAAATAAAACACGGATCGATACTACACCACGTAACAGCAAACGCCCGAAGCAGCAAGACGGGACGGCAGAACTAAAAGGCGCAGAGAGTCGATTTAGCAAGCGACGTACACAAGAGAAAACAATTTTGCTGACTGGAACTCGACAGCACAAGGTCAGAGAGCAAAACAGCGAGTAAGTACAACGAGTTCACAGAAGGTTACGACTGAGAAGGAAAACAAATGTAATAATGCAGAGACAGAAGAAGTGACGAGGCAAAGAAGAAATCAGTGTATATATAGTAATGAGTGTTGATATTAGAAGTAGCAGTTGGTATTACAAGAAGCAGTATGTATCATTACAAGAAACGACAGCGTTTCACTGGAGAAAAATGTGCAAGAAAAAAAAGACAGTGGTATGTGAACTGTTGTTATTAGTGACAATCTAAAAGATATAAAGGTGAACAATCAGCTTAAAATGTATAACTGAAGACTATATTAAAGGAAAATAACATAAGAAATTTACTGTGTGAGAAATTTGTTTTGTGATAAAGACTTTAATGAGTTAAACAGGATCGCAGGAGAACCAGAAAAATAATTTTCGCAGTTGACAGGAGCAAGAAATGAATATAGGATGTTGTTCAGAATGGCGCAGAATATGATAGAAGGGTTATGTCCACAGGAATGAACGAGACAGCTACAAGATGATTCAGCAACGAGGAAGAGTACGTGAGCAGTTTCGCCACCACAACAAAAGAGGAGCGAGGCAGCAGAGCAGGCGGCAGGCGAGTATGTCAACACAACCTTGGATGACACGGGAGGTGCGGCGCTTACGTCACACGCAGACATCACATACTAAGTCACAGACACACCTACAACAGCAGTAGCCAGCAGCGAGGTAGTACAAGACTGGAGTGCGGAAGTGTCTGGACATGTAAACAACGGAGAGTCGTAGCAGAAGACCAGGGAGAGAACACGACAATTGAAACCACATGAACACAATAAATATTGTACACAGATACATGTAGCTTCAGATACTTAATCGTAAAGAAGAAAAAAAAGTACCATGCAATTATAGGGGAAAACTTAGAAGGGAATTAGAGGAAGATAGTTATTAGTCTGAGTGGTCAGACGTGTAGCAGCCCCAGGGATTTTTGGCTAAAGCTGGGCAATGCTGGTACAAGTGCCAGGCAAAGGAGGCCAGTTGCAAAAACAAATGACAATAGTTGCAGGCATTCGAATGTGGCAATGCAGAAGGCAATGGCAATAAAGCAGGTCAAGTGTCAGCAGAATTAAGCTGAAGCATGACAGCATTTGGAAAAAGAGATGGGAGGGAAGCAGCCGCCATAATTGGTGGAGGATCCTCCATACCACTCGTTCCATGGAGGGGATCAGGGATCAAAACCCGGGTGCACGAGTCAGAGAGTGATTCGGTCAGGTCGATCATTCAAACTTTTATTATTATCATTATTATTATTATTATTACTCCGCAATTCGTTAAAAGTGTGTGGCAGAGGGTGCATTGCACCTTTCTGAAAGGGTTAAATTTTGAAAGGGATATGGCAGGGGGTGCCTATGGGCTATTTATTATGAGGAACCATCCCAGCATTCGCGTGGAGTGATCTGGGAAAACCATTGAAAACCAAGTTCAGGATGACCGGAAAACTTTATTGAAAGCTATTCCTGTCGGATTTTAAGTTTACACGATCGGTAAATCCTTTCTATTCCATTCCCTAATAGGTCGTGGAAAAAATGAATACAGAAATGAATCGGTTCTGGCCCTGATTTCTCTTATTTTATTTTCGCGGTCTTTCCGAGATATGAATGTTGCTGGTAGCAATATTTGTTTGCTGTCATTCCGAAATATGTCAGTCGTGAATTTTTCAATTAGCTTCTGTCAAGAGCAACGCGTTTGGTCTTCCAACATCACATTTACGCTTTCCCTCCAACTATATATACCTGTCACGAATCGGGTGGCTCTTCCTTGGATCTTATCTAATGCCTCAATTAACCCCTTTTGATGGGGACCCCATACAGAACAACAATATTCTAAGTGAGGACGCACTAGTGACTTATATGCAATCAATTTAACTTCCGGAGTGCATTGTTTTATATTACGACCTAGAAATCGGAGCATATGATTTGCTTTCCCAATTACATTCTCGATATGCTAATTACATGACAAATTATTACGAATTGTTACTCTTAGGTATTTATCAGAGTCTACCATTCTAAGGACAGTACCATTAATTGTATATTCAGAGCAAAATGGTGTCACCTTGTTACTTACTTCTAGAGAGCTACGCAGCTATGAAGCGATGTAACTAGTCACAGCCAGGAGTAAGGATGCAATGGCGAGCTAGGCTCAAGGGATTGTTCCAGAAGGAAGGCTGAGCGAGACTTACCGGTGAGCAGCAGTCTACAACGGGCGCAGCCAGGAGCCTATGCCAGCAACAGTCATTATAATAGGTGGGAGAAAACCATTAGAGGAACATAACTGGGAAGTCAAGCAGTAGAAACAAGTATTAGGAGTCTTTCCTATGAAGAGGTTCAAGGGAATAAGTGATGTTTACTAGTGTATATAACCTTGGTGTAAATATGTATATACCTTTATTGAGAGTATCATTTACGGGCACTACCACTCACATGACAAAGAGTCTTACCCACAATTTAGATGTTCCTCTTGGGGAGTGGCAAAGTGAAAGCAAAAGGATTCACCAGTCCACCACAAAGTGGAGACCATAAGCTTTAAAATGACACCTCAAGCATTGATTTTGGTTAAGTATTAAGGGAGATAATGGCTTGTGAAGGGAAAAAAAACACCTTTTAGTAATAATATATAGGATATTACAGGCCTAGTAGTCTGAATTCAGTAGTAGATAAATTGATGGAGATAATGATATGCAACCACAGAAGAAATGACCGTGAGGAATGAAACTGGTATGCAAATCAGTAAAATAGTTTTAGGCAAAGATATTCATGTGAATCTCAGTTGGTGGGTATAGGCAAGATATTTTGGATGAAATGGACAAGAGAGACCAAGTTGTAGTGCTGTGATAGGATTTTCCAAGGCATTTGATAGAGAGTACAGTAAAATTGTGTTAAATAAGATGAAAATTAATGGTGTGGGTGACAAAAATACATGCTGGGCAGAGGAATTCTTAAAAGGTAGAAAGCAAAGCATCAAGATAGGAAACGCAGTATCAAACGTGAAAATTGGATAGCCATAGGGTAGTGTATTGAGACAATTGATATTCATTAGTCTAATAAATGACTTAGTGGTTTAGTCAGAATTTCAATTGTTTTTCCAGATAATAATTTCCTGTGGTTGTAATGACCAAGTTGACAGGGTTGTGCATTAAAGCTTCAAGGGCTTTCCACCGAGGTAGTATGTCAATGTAGGGCCACGTATCATAGCCTGGCTCATACTCCATCTTCCGGCGAAGTGTTGGATTCATGGAATCGTCCAAGGTGCAAACAAGGTCAACCAGATATCTACATGGATGATAAAGTAGACAGACAAGGATTCAATAGAAGACAGGTGGAGCATGAAGAGAGTGAGGGAGAATACAAACTGTAAACTGATGTGAGGCTTGGAAAGATATTGGTAGAAGCATTAAGAATGGTGCATGGAAGAAAAGAGTTGATCATAACGTCAAGTAGCATAAGGCAGTGATAAAATTTTCTTTTGTAACTAAAGGGCTGAATAGTTTATCAAAAATCACTGAAAGAATTTAACATTTGTAAAGGTCAAAAGTAGTTTGACGGGTAAGTTACACTCAAAGAATTTAAGATAAACTAATAATCATATATACTATTTCTATAAGGAGTTTTTTTTTTTTTTTTTTTTTTGTCACAAGCCATTATCTCCCTTCATACTTCACCAACATCAATGAAAGAGGTGTCATTTTAAAGCTTATGGTCTCCATTTTGGTCACATCATATTTTAAGAAATAAATTTTTCGGAATTCGACTCTTAAAGGGCAAAAAGCCAATATTTCTAAGATATTGTTTTTTTGTATTACAAGTCATACCCATCTAAACTCGTTTACTAAAGTATCATTTTAAAGATTAAAATCTCTGCTTTGGTGACATCATATATTAAGACAGCCATTTTTTGGAATTCAACCTTTAAAGGGCAAAAGTATCAATATTTCTGCAACACATTTTAAACAAAGTTCTAGACTATTGTCACATTATACTTCAATTTTCCCTAATTAAAGTGCAAAATTGCCATTATTTCCATAACTTTTTGTCATGAGCTATTTATCTCCCTTGATATCTAACCAAAATCGAGAAATGACGTATTATTTTAGACATTAAGGCCCCCGCTTTGCTCACATCATATTTTAAGATCAAAATTCGATCCTTAAGGCGCAAAAGTATTAATATTTCTACAACCGAGCAACCGCCGCCGTGAGCAGCAGACATCGACTTTGTTGTGTGTTTAATCTAAAGTGTGGTAGATAGACTTTGTTTTTATCTTTGAATTTTCTGTGTAGGTAGTGAGTCAGCAGTCGAGCAACCGCCGCCGTGAGCAGCAGACATCGACTTTGTTGTGTGTTTAATCTAAAGTGTGGTAGATAGACTTTGTTTTTATCTTTGAATTTTCTGTGTAGGTAGTGAGTCAGCAGTCGAGCAACCGCCGCCGTGAGCAGCAGACATCGACTTTGTTGTGTGTTTAATCTAAAGTGTGGTAGATAGACTTTGTTTTTATCTTTGAATTTTCTGTGTAGGTAGTGAGTCAGCAGTCGAGCAACCGCCGCCGTGAGCAGCAGACATCGACTTTCTTGTGTGTTTAATCTAAAGTGTGGTAGATTTTGTTTTTATCTTTGAATTTTCTGTGTAGGTAGTGAGTCAGCAGCGCAGCAGTAGCCAACTTTTGTGTGTGATTTAAATTGTGCTAGTTTTTGTCGTTATCTTTGAATATTTCCTGTTTAGGTAGTGTTCCAGTCAGTTGAGCCTCCGCAGCCGTAGCAGCAGTAGCCACGAGCCTTAGCAGCCGTTAGTACCGATCGCCGATTTTTGTGTATTCATTTGTAGTTCGGTTTTTGTCTGTTTCAGGTGTAATGGCTTGTGCAAAGTGTTCTGGTAGGCGTCTGGTTCTCGAGGAGATTCTTAATACTATGGCGTCTCTTCAAGCGCAGGTATGGAGCATCCTAGACGAGGAGCGGCAGTGCGTCGAAGAAATTCCGCAGCCAACTGCAGTGGAACCGGCAAGTTTTGATTTTGAGGTTCCAGTTGCAGAAAACGTCTGGCATCGTGTGGATCGGAGAAAGGCGTCGAAATTCCCAATTAGCCGAAGGGAAAATGATACCTTGCCCCTAAGTAACGCGTTTTCTGTGTTGCAGGAAGTTGTAGATTCAAACGCGAATGGCCCAGAAGAGCAGCAGGGAAGATTTACCCGCAGACCCCGAGCCTTGCCAGGAAAAGGTTTACTGGTGATTGGCAGCTCCAACGTGCGACGGCTGGAGAAACCGCTACGGGAATTAGCCACGAAGAACGGTGCAGATCCTCATACTAACGTTCATTCCGTTTCTCTTTCAGGAGCAACCGTACCACGTGTCATGGAGGCCATTCCAAGAGCGATTAGGGAATCGAACTGCCGTCAGTTAAGAGTAGCTGCGCACGTCGGCACTAATGACTCGTGTCGTGTTTCTGTTCCAGATATAGTTAAATCCATGGACAAGATGGGCCGAAAGGCGTATGAAGCCGCCCGGGAAAATTCAGTTTCATTACAGTTCTCAATTTGCAGTGTGGTGCCGCGTGTCGATTGTGGGGAGGCTGTGTGGTGGAAGATCTTTAATTTAAATAATAATTTGCAGGAGCTGTGTCGCAAAAACAACTGGGGCTTCGTCGACCTTCGTCCGATGATAGCTGCCAGCTGGGACGCATTTGACAGGTCGGGCGTCCACTACACACCTAGAATGGCGTCCAAGGTCGCTGCTAAAATTTGGAACCGCCTTGATATGAATTATTTTTTAGGAACAGTGTGAGGCCCGAGGATCCTTCATTTCACCGAAGAGGATGTGCTGATAACTTAGAAGCTGGTCCCGGTAGTGATGGCGCGAATAATTTTAATATTACAGCTCCAATTACTTCACCCGTTTACCGTCAGAGTGCGAGTATGAAAAATGCTATATCAGACACAAATAACAATACGAAGCAGCTAAGGATAATGGTACTAAATTGTCGGAGTATTAGAGGGAAAGTAGCGGATTTTCACGCCTCAGTTGCGACTAATGATGTCGATATAATACTAGGAACCGAGAGCTGGTTGACGCCTGAAGTTGAATCTAGCGAAGTATTTGGCCCTCATTTCAATGTTTTTCGGAAGGACAGAACTGTCTCAATGGGTGGGGGTGTGTTCGTGGCCGTAAGTAAAACCGTTAATTGCTCTGTCGTAACTGAAACGGAAAATTTTTGCGAGTTAATATGGGTCAAGGTAAAAATTGGCAAAAATTTAAAGTTCATACTCGGGTCATTTTATCGACCTCCGGATTCTGATCTGGCTAACGCGGAATACTTCAGAGAGTCACTTAATAACATTTACAAAAAATTTCAAGGACATATATTGATCGTGGGTGGTGACTTTAACCTACCGTCGGTTAGGTGGGACACGTACACGTTCAGGTTGGGTGGAAGAGATAGGTAATAACCGAAACGTTCCTAGAATCATTTGCAGAAAGATCTCTTGAACAGATGGTCGAAGAGCCAACGCGGTGCGACAAAGATTCCTCGTCCATTCTGGATCTTTTTCTAATTAGCAATCCTGATATTGTAGATAAAGTTTGTATAGAAGACGGTATAAGTGATCACAAGGCGGTTGTGGTAACGTTAAACTGTAGTCTGAGTTTGAAGCATGACAAAGAGAAACTCGTGTTTTGCTTCGATAAGGCAAACGATGCGGGTATGGTTGATCACTTTGCGAAGAATTTTGAAACGTACATGCTAAATACAAATATTGAGGAACTTTGGTTTAATTTAAAAGAACTAATATGGACCGGTTTAAACCAGTTTGTTCCTAAGAAGTGTATTAAGGTCAGTAATAACTTCCCTTGGTTCAATAGGGAAGTGAAACGTTTGCTCAGGAGGCAAAGGCGTTTACATGCCGCGGTGAAAAAATCGGGGGACTCATCTAATCGGGCTAAATTAGTCCAGTTGCGTGCGGAAGTGCGTAAGGCAATGCGCGATGCGTTTAAAGAATTCCAAGCCAGGAATTTATCCGAAGATCTCATTACTAATCCAAAAAAGTTCTGGTCATATATCAAATTAATAAGAGGCTCTCGTAAGGTTATGCCGTCGCTGATTAAAGAAAATGGTGAATTATCAGAAACAAGCGTAGAGAAAGCAGAAATTTTGAATGATATATTTAAAAAGGCTTTTTCGATAGAAAACTCAGAGGAGATACCGATATTTAACAATCGTACCGACAAAATTATGAATGATCTCGCTCTTGATGTCGAGGGAATAACTAAACTGCTTTTGAATGTAAAAACCAATAAGGCTCCCGGACCAGACGGTATTCCTACAAGATTCTACTCAAGATACGCAAAGGAAATTGCACCGTATTTGATGAAATTGTATACCGTCTCTCTGGATCAAGGAAAAATACCAGCCGAATGGAAAACCGCTATCGTAACTCCAGTGTTTAAAAATGGGAATGTTAATGATCCTCAGAATTATAGGCCGATCTCGTTAACCTTCAATATTTTGCAGGATTTTAGAACATATCATCTATTCAAATGTCATGCGGTTCTTGGATGAAGGTGAGCTTTTAAATCCAAATCAACATGGATTCAGAAAAGGCCGATGCTGCGAAACACAACTTGCACTTCTAATTCATGACTTGTGCCGGATTATAGATGAGCAATCCCAGGTTGATTTGGTTCTATTAGACTTTAAAAAAGCTTTCGATACTGTGCCTCACACTAGGTTACTTATGAAACTTCGCGGTTACGGCATATCTAGACAAATATGCGACTGGGTTGCAGACTTCCTGAAGGGCAGAACACAGTGTGTAGTTCTCGACGGTGAGCGTTCATCACTTACTGAAGTGGGGTCTGGAGTTCCCCAGGGAAGCGTGTTAGGGCCACTGTTGTTTCTCATATACATCAATGATCTATGCGACATAATAGGGGGGATGAAAAGATTATTTGCCGATGATGCTATAATTTATCGCGAAATCAAAACCCAGGACGACTGCGCTTTGTTACAAGACAATATTATGAAAATAATTGCGTGGTGTAAAGATTGGCAGTTGGAGTTAAACGCTAAAAAGTGCCAAGTCATGCGTGTAAGTAAAAAGGTGACACCATTTAACTATGAATATACGATTAATGACACTGTCCTTAGAACGGTAGATTCTGCTAAATACCTAGGGGTAACAATTCGTAATAATTTGTCGTGGAAAGAGCATATCGAGAATGTAATGGGAAAAGCAAATCGTATGCTCCGATTTCTAGGTCGTAATTTAAATCAATGCACCCAGGAAGTTAAATCGATTGTATACAGGTCACTAGTACGTCCTCACTTAGAGTATTGTTGTTCTGTATGGGGTCCCCATCAAAAGGGGTTAATTGAGGCATTAGAGATGGTCCAAAGAAGAGCCGCCCGATTCGTGACAGGTATATATAGTTGGAGGGAAAGCGTAAGTGCGATGTTGAAGGAGTTAGGTTGGGAAGACCTGGAACACCGAAGGCGTTGCTCTCGACGGAAGCTAATTGAAAAATTCAAGACAGATGTATTTCGGAATGACAGTCAGCAAATATTGCTACCAGCAACATTCATATCTCGAAATGACCATGAAAACAAGATAAGAGAAATCAGGGCCAGAACCGATACATTTCTGTACTCATTTTTCCCACGAGCGATTAGGGAATGGAATAGAAAGGATTTACCGGGCGAGTAAACTTAAAATCCGACAGGAGTAGCTTTCGATAAAGCACTCCAGCCATCCTGATCTGGGTTTTCCATGGTTTTCCCAGATCACTCCACGCGAATGCGGGGATGGTTCCTCACAATAGCCCATGGGCGCCTCCTGCCATATCCCTTATAACCCTTCCAAACCATAACCCTTTTCGATAGGTGCAATGCACCCTCCGCCACACACTTTTAGTGAATCGCGGAGTAACAATAATAATAATAATAATAACATGTTTTTCTGTCACAAACCATTTATCTCCCTTGATATCTAACCGATATAAATAAATGAGGTATCATTCTAAATATTAAGGTCTCTGCCATGGCCACATTATATTTTATGAAAGGAATTTTTTGTAAATTGACCCTTAAAGAGCAAAAGTCAATATTTCCAAAATGCGCTTTTTGTGTCTTAAGCCATTTATCTCCCTGGATACCTAACCGAAATTTATGAATGAAGTAGGATTGTAAAGAGTGATGTCTCCGCTTTGGTGACATCATATATTAAGAAATAATTTTTTTGGAATTCCACCATTAAAGAGAAAAAGTATCAATAATCCTTCAACGCATTTTCGTGCCATGAGCCTTTTATCTCACTTAATATCCAACCGAAATAAATAAATGAGGTATCATTTTAAAGATTAAGGTGTCCGCTGTGACCACATCATATTTTAAGAATATTTTTTTCTGAATTTAAACCTTAAAGAGCAAAAGTATTGGTATTTCTAATATGCGTTTTTGTGTCTCGAGTCATTTATCTCTCTTGATAATTAAACAAAATTGATAAACAAGGTATCATTTTAAAGACAGAGGTCTTCATAAGATCTTTGGTTTTGTTACACCATATTTCAAGAAAGGAATTTTTCAAAATTCGACCCTTACAGAGGAAAAGTATTGATATTTCTACAACACATTTTTCTGTCACGAGCCATTTATCACCCTTGATAGCTAACCGAAATCGATAAATGAGGTATCATTTTAAAGACCAAGGTGTCCTCTTTGGTAACACCATATTTTATAAAAGGAATTTTTTTTTTAAATTTGCCTCTTAAATGGTAAAAGTATCAATATTATTTCTACAACAAGTTATTATTATTATTATTATTATTGTGAGCCATTTATCTCCTCTGATACTTAATCAAAATCGAAAATGACCTATGTCTCCCATCAGGTAAAATCATAAATTAAGAAAGAATTTTTCGGAATATGATGCTTAAAGAGGTCACGCGTACGAGACAGTTCAGAGCCAAGTCCTTAAATTGCAGCAGCAGATATCATTGAGATGTCAAATATACAATAAGTAGCTTTTCAAATATTTTTTCTGTTATGGAAACATGTTTGTTTTGCTAAACAATTCCAATGTAAATATTTTATTCGCACAGCAATACATATCATAAGATGTTGTGTGCATTTGTTGAGGTTGGTTGTACGAGGGTTGCCTTTTAAGTTTTTACGAAAATAGAAACAGAAACGAACAAGTTCGAAACAAAGTGTTTTATTGCTTTTCAAAATATTCTCCCTTAAGGTCTATACATTTTTGCATACGTTCAAACCAATTCTGGAAACATTTTTTCACTGTGAATCTGATATTTCAGAAACATGGTTTTGAAAGTCTTCAACAGCTTCTTGAGGTGATCAAAATCACTGTCCGTGCATCTTTTGTTTGACAGTGGGGAACAAGAAAAAGTAATTAGGCGATAAATCGGGTGAATACAGGCAGTGAGACATTAATTCAATGTTTTTCTTCTTCAAATATTCAGTTGTTTGAAGTGCTTTATGGGATCTGGCATTAGCGTGATGAAGAATGATGCGACGTTTTTTATTCTTTTTCCTCATTTCATCGAAGACCGGTGGCAAACAAACTGTTGTATACCATTCGCCATTAACAGTTCTTCGATCCTCTAATGGAATGGTTGCAACGTGTCCAGTACAACCGAGGAAACAAGCGATCATTTTTTTGGAAGTGCTCTGTGAACGAACAACTTTAGTAGGATTGGGTTCATCGTCAAACACCCAAACAGTAGACTGTTGTTTGCTCTCAGGTTCATTCGAATATATCCAAGTTTTGTCTCCTGTAACAATGTTGTATACGGATTTTGAACGCCCTCGGTTGAATTTTTCAACATTTCCTGACACCAATCAACACGACCCTTTTTCTGTGATTCAGTCAAATTATGCGGAATCCATCTGGTACATATCTTTCTCATACCTAAATGTTCCCGCAAAATCAATTGTATTGCAGTCTGCGATATCCTAAGAGATGCCTCTAACTGTCTGTAAGTCACATGCCGATCTTCTTTGATCATGTTGTGCACAGCATCGATGTTTCTAGGAATGACAACCGATTTTGGCCGACCTTCTCGACATTCATCACTGACGGACGCACAACCATGACAAAATTCTGCAAACCAATTGTAAACAGTCTTCTCTGATGGTGTTTCATTACCAAAAGTTGCACGAAGCGATTCTATGCATTGTTGTTGAGTAAGGCCTTTTTTAAAATCATAAAAAATCATCCAACGTAAGCCTTCATGGGCGATTTCCATTCTTGCATAAACTTGCTTCTTTTAAACGTTCACTATCAACAACTTAATGAGTCAATTTCTAAATTGCCACTAGCTTCACAATAACAAACATCATCGTTCACAAATACAGTGGTGCCACAACTCATTACCACCACATATTGTTCGATTGTAAAAACTTAAAAGGAAACCCTCGTATTCTGTTAAAGTCAGCGGCAATTTGTCGTACATACAGTGTGTTTTAAATTTTCCTAACTGTTTTGTAATATGTTGTAACTATTTTGATGCATACCTATTACACTTAATAAATAAATATTTGCTACAAAAGTTTGGTTCTACTTTTCATAATATTACAAGCATTCAACCTCACTATTCATCATATTTTATTCGCGAAATAATTGCACTGGTTGTCTAGTAGTAGTAGTAGTAGTAGTAGTAGTAGTAGTAGTGTTGGTGGTGGTAGTAAGAGTAAAAACAGGGTAAATAAATGTGTAGAGAAATTGCTACCTTAGCATGCACACAATCACAATTAAATTAATAATGAGTACCAGTCTGTAACTGAAGCAATTTTGAGTTGATGGTTTATACTAACACAAATCATGAAAAGGAAATTTAGATTGTGAGTGAAATCTTCACAGGAATTCAGCCAGAGTTTGAGGGTTAGATTCACAGCATTTATGGAGTTGGAAAAAATCTTTTGATGATGTTAAATCATATGACATGAAATGGTCACATAAAATTGAGGAATACCTACATATGTTAATAAAAGCATACAAAACAAATGTGAAAACCATCATATTTTGTCCAGAAGTTAACAGCCTGTATAAGCAGGAAAACTAAAATAAATAAAATATTATTATTCAACATAACTTCCCTTTATTGAAATACATAATTAGTAAATTTATTCCATCACAAAAAGTATTTTTGTGTCTGCTTGCAAAATGCTGCATCACAGTTGCATGGATTATTCATCATTCTCAAACTTTTGTACATAAAAAACATATATATATATATATATTTTAATTGCAACTGAAGCCACGTCACGACCATATAGTTAGTGAGGAAGTTTGGTAAAACCACATTCTTTAATGATGACCTTCAAATATAAGAAAGTGTGTGTAGGTGGGTTATTGCTGAAGAGAAAATTATCCCTCCTCTTCTGTTTAATGGTATCCCCAAGTTTTACTATTAGTTGCCATAATATTCTTAATTTACTGTAGATTTTCTCTCTTTGTAAGCTATCAGTAAAATGCATTCATTATCCCTCAAAAATCATCCCCATAGTCATCCTTGTCGACTGCATCAGTTTTAAGGTCTTTAGAGGAAACTCTCCAGTACAGTACAATGTCACAGATGCTCTTTTGCTCAAAGGATTACAGTAGAGAAAAAATGAGAATGGACTGCAAAACTGCATCTTTCTTCCTTTGATAAAGCTCCAAATGCTGTTAAGTACAGTTTATTCTTGCTTCTGCACATTGAGAAGAAGTTCTGGCTCTCAGTACACAATGACTTTGTTCATGCACACATTCTTTTAAAGAATTTTAAGAACTGATGTTTTCAACAAACCCGGTATCACACAGCACTTTCTTTTGACTTCACTATTCTATCCAAAAGCACTTCCACCTCAACAATCACAATGGTTCCTCAGTGTTGCCCGAAACCAAGTTCTACTGCTTGGGCCATTGTCAAGAGTCTCTTCCAAGTTTAACAGCTGAATATGATGGGAAAACATCACCATACACATTTCGAAGATGTTTGTGTATTTCCAACTGCATACAACATTCTTGTACAAGAACTTTAACCACACTCAACATTCAATATAAAGAATAAAGTTATGTTCACTTCTGGGTCTAAAGCATGGGGACATGCAAGAAAGTATGCAACAGATGGCACTAGTGTTACTAATAATTAGCTTCAAAAAGTCATCACTTATATTTTTATACACATGCGTGAAGGATGTCAGTTGGAAAACTTCTGCATCATACCTAGTACAATCTCAACATATAATGAAATTCTGGAAACATTCTGTACACAAAATTTATTTCAGAAAGAGTAATTGACAACAGAGATGTCAATTTGGAATTTTTGTCTGTGTATACATCATAAAATCTATTGAATAGGTTTTAACAAATTATGTCATTAGTTAACATACAGAATACTTTTTATCCAGATTAGTAACATAGTTCCTAATGATACACAGGCTAAAATTTTAAATTTTGAAATTTTCATTTGTCTGCACGCACATAGCACAAAAACTACAGTAATTAATAAAATTCGACAAAACCTACACAAAAATAAGCATATACTTACTGTAGGCTAAAATATTGGATATTTTTTAGCCCAATAAGTTACAAAGTCATATTCCCTAAAACACATTGATAGTTTATGTACTTACGAATACGTTCCAAATAGTAATCATCATAAAATTTATGCAAGTAAAGCGAAGGTGTTTTTTTTTTTTTTTTTTTTTTTTTTTTTTTTTTTTTTTTTTTTTTTTTGTAAAGGCTAGTTCTTTTATGTTCATATACATACAAATAAAGATATCTGTTTTTACAAGTGCAAGGCAGTGTCACTTCAAATTTTGCCTGCGTAGAAGCTCTGTGAACATGTATGGCTGTGGGTCATCCCAACCATAAAATCTTGCAAAGAAGTGGCAGTTTCAGGGGTGTTAGAAACAAATTATACCCATAGATATCTTTAATACATACACTGAATTGCCAACAGTCATGAAATATGAAATAAAAATCAAGATACAGTAGCTCCTTGGAAGAAATCTACAAGTTTGTGTGCAGTGTCAGAGCTTTCATTTGTAATCTGGTGAGTCATGTATAATAGTCCAAGATCCCAGAGCCCCCAGACCTACGTCATTTTAGCAAAGCTGAAATTTTGAGGATGAGTAGAGTAATATGTAGTTAAGAACGTATGCATACTCGCCAGCATGGAAGTGGGCCCTTTCAGAGGTAGCGGGTACTAAAGGGCCCAAAAAATCTTGCTAACCTACGTCATTTTAGCAAAGCTGGTTTTTATATATGTTTAACAGGATATTGTTAAAAACCAACATTCATTATTGCCAGACACTTCCTGTGGGCCATTACTTGAGCCAGACGCTTTAAAGGTCGTAAAAAAAGGAGGTAAACTACGTCATACTAGCAAGCCTGAATTTTATATATGTTGCTCGGGGTACTATTTCAAGACATTTTGTAAGCAGCCAGACAAATCCGATGGGCCAAAGTTCCTGCCAGACACGATAAATGTTCCGTTCTGAATATGAGCGCGTGGCCAGTATTCATGCGCATGAGCGCGAGTGAGATATCTTTGTGTCTTATACTCATGGTGTACCCTGTGATTATATTTGTGTGTAACGTTTTTTTTTTTCAGTCTCTGGTCATGCTTCTGCTATTAAGTTGACATTTCGAGTGAGTGAAATAAAAATTTAAATAATTGCAGTGTTTAAAAATATATCATGGCAGAGTTATTAAATTGTGTTTTTTTTTTGTAACAATTCTAATGAGAATTTAATATTGTTTACTGAAGAGACGTTAACAAAATGCCAACAAATTTTAAAACTTAGAAAGGATCATAATCTGAAATTTAAAGATGTTGTTTTTCCAGATGAATTATTTGAAAGTGGTTATCATAGAGAATGTTATAAGTCATTTACAGGATTGATGAAAAAATATTACAAATCCAAATCTACAACAAAGCCTGCTCCAAAAAAGAAATCATCAAATGCTACAGAGGACCTATGTGCAACGTACTCATCGATACCTAACCTTAATAGACAATCTATTGAACCACTGTCATGTTTTTCACAGTCTTCATTTCCAGCAGCTACTCTTATACCTGACCAGATTAGAATACCTGAACCGATCGAACAGGCAACATCATTTTCTCAAGAAAATTGTGTTCCATTAAAAAATGTTAACATTACATCTGAAAGTAATACTGAGATTGAAAGTGATGTAAGTATTGAACGTAAAAATATTGTTTGCTTATTTTGTGACCAAAAGACCAAGAAACATCATTCAAAAAGACAGCCTTTACATTCAACTGAAAAAGAGAATTTTTTTTATCAAACATATCACGAGGACATGAAAATTATCCACACTTATTTAACAAGATAGTAAATCTTTCTCATTCAAATATTTACTATCATCATATTTGTCAAGTGGACTTTGCTAACAAAATATCATTGTTCAGTAAAAAAACAACTAAAGGTATTTGGCATGATCTGCGTCAGTGTCATCAAATGGCTTTTGATGAAATAAGTGCTTTTATTCAGGACGATGTTATTTTTTGACTTATCTTCACAGATATTACATCGACTTTTTAGAAAGAATTGAAGAAGAAAATGCTGAAGAAATTACAGTGAATTTTACACCACAGTTTTTAGAAGATAAGATACTTAAAGCATTTAGCAAAGAAATTAATTTTTTTTTCATTCAAAATAAAAAATTATTAGCCCCAAAACATTTAACAACCATTGATGACCAATCATTTGAAAATTTAAAGGACGAAGACATTTTGCAAAAAGCTGCGTTGCTGTTAAGAAAATCAGTTTTGCACATTGAAAAGAAAAAATTACCTGAAACTATATCAACACAAGATTTAAAGGAAGGAGAAGTATCAGTGCCACAAGATTTGTTAGACTTTTACTTTACTCTGATTGCAGGTAGTAATCGAAAACGAAGAAATAATCCAAAATGTATTCGTCAAGTGCGATCTTATTGTGAAGATGTCGTATATGGAATACACAATGGAAAAGTGAAAACGTCAAAACATATTATTCTAGGAATAACATTAAAAAGTTTAACCAGTAGTAGAAAAATTATTGATATTATTCATAGATATGGGCATTGCATAAGTTATCCGCGAATAGAAGAGTTGGAAACAGAAGCAACATACACTTCTATTCAAAAATCAAGTTTATGTCCTGCAACAGTTAAAAAAAAATCCAAATCTCTGTACTGGTGTTGCCTACGACAATTTTGATAGGTTCGTAGAAACAAGAAGTGGTAAGGATACCTTGCATGATACTGTTGGCATTATCTACCAAAATCTTGATTTTAAAATTCCAAATGTATCAGAAATAACAAATTTCCCCATTCCCAATGATGGAGAAACCTTGAATACAAAGAAAAGAAGACGGAGAACTTTTGAAGCTATATCTTTAGATGAAGTTGCTTACCCTAAGAAACCAAGGATGACAGATGATTTGCAGTTGTCAGTACATGAATCTGAAAATTCACAACCTGTAAATTTAAAATTATATGATGCAATAGACACAATTTGGATGGTTATCCATGCATTACACATACCAAATGTTCCAATGTGGGTTGGTTTCAATAGTCTAATAAGTGACTATAATAATACAAAACAAATAATTTCTTATCTGACCCCCATCAATTCATCACCAACGAACCCATCAATAGTTCTGGAGACTATTATTATTATTATTTATTATTATTATTATTATTATTACTCCGCGATTCACTAAAAGTGTGTGGCGGAGGGTGCATAGCACCTATCGAGAAGGGTTATGGTTTGGAAGGGTTATAAGGGATATGGCAGGAGGAGCCCCATGGGCTATTGTGAGGAACCATCCCCGCATTCGCGTGGAGTGATCTGGGGAAAACCATGGAAAACCCAGATCAGGATGGCTGGAGTGCTTTATCGAAAGCTACTCCTGTCGGATTTTAGTTTACTCGCCCGTAAATCCTTTCTATTCCATTCCCTAATCGCTCGTGGAAAAAATGAGTAGAGAAATGAATCGGTTCTGGCCCTGATTTCTCTTATCTTATTTTTGCGGTCATTCCGAGATATGAATGTTGCTGGTAGCAATATTTGTTTGCTGTCATTCCGAAATAACGTCAGTCGAGAATTTTTCAATTAGCTTCCGTCGAGAGCAACGCCTTCGGTGCTCCAGGTCTTCCCAACCTAACTCCTTCAACATGGCACTTACGCTTTCCCTCCAACTATATATACCTGTCACGAATCGGGCGGCTCTTCTTTGGACCTTCTCTAAAGCCTCCATTAACCCTTTTGATGGGGGACCCCATACAGAACAACAATACTCTAAGTGAGGACGTACTAGTGACTTGTATACAATCGATTTAACTTCCTGAGTGCATTGATTTAAATTACGACCTAGAAATCGGAGTATACGATTTGCTTTCCCCATTACATTCTCAATATGCTCATTCCACGACAAATTATTACGAATTGTTACCCCTAGGTATTTAGCGGAATCTACCGTTCTAAGGACAGTGTCATTAATCGTATATTCATAGTTAAATGGTGTCACCTTTTACTTACACGCATGACTTGGCACTTTTTAGCGTTTAACTCCAACTGCCAATCTTTACACCACGCAATTATTTTCGTAATATCGTCTTGTAACAAGCGCAGTCGTCCAGGGTTTTGATTTCGCGATAAATTATAGCATCATCGGCAAATAATCTTTCATTCCCCCTATTATGTCGCATAGATCATTGATGTATATGAGAAACAACAGAGGCCCTAACACGCTTCCCTGGGGAACTCCAGACCCCACTTCAGTAAGTGATGAACGCTCACCGTCGAGAACTACACACTGTGTTCTGCCCTTCAGGAAGTCTGCAACCCAGTCGCATATTTGTCTAGATATGCCGTAACCGCGAAGTTTCCTAAGTAACCGAGTGTGAGGCACAGTGTCGAAAGCTTTTTTAAAGTCTAATAGAACCAAATCAACCTGGGATTGCTCATCTATAATTCGGCACAAGTCGTGAATTAGAAGTGCAAGTGTGTTTCGCAGCATCGGCCTTTTCTGAATCCATGTTGATTTGGATTTAAAAGCTCACCTTCATCCAAGAACCGCATGACATTCGAATAGATGATATGTTCTAAAATCCTGCAAAATATTGAAGTTAACGAGATCGGCCTATAATTCTGAGGATCATTAACATTCCCATTTTTAAACACTGGAGTTACGATAGCGGTCTTCATTCGGCTGGTATTTTTCCTTGATCCAGAGAGACGGTATACAATTTCATCAAATACGGTGCAATTTCCTTTGCGTATCTTGAGTAGAATCTTGTAGGAATACCGTCTGGTCCGGGAGCCTTATTGGTTTTTACATTCATAAGCAGTTTAGTTATTCCCTCGACATCAAGAACGAGAATCATTCATAATTTTGTCGGTACGATTGTTAAATATCGGTATCTCCTCTGAGTTTTCTATCGTGAAAGCCTTTTTAAATATATCATTCAAAATTTCCTGAAACAAAGTCAGAAAATTTGTCAAGACGTAAAACAATCTTCTATTCAAGTCACTTATGATCTCGCGATTGCGAAAGTAGCCTTACAAATTCAAGCTACCGAAAAGCCTACATTTGATAATTTATTCATTCATTTAGGGCCTTTTCATATTATGATGGCTTATTTTAAAGCTTTGGGCAAAGTTATTATTCACTGCGGCTTATCTAGTGTTATGGTCCAAAGTAATTTGCTTGCAATGGGCTCGTTAAGTGGATTTCTTGAAGGAAAGCATTTTAACAGGTGTAAGAGACTTCATCCTTTGATGGCAGTGGGATTGGAAATTTTACACTTCAAGAAATTTTGGGAAATTAAAAATATAGTATTCACAGATATAATGATAGAGGAAGTCTCACGACTGGGAACCTGTCCAATATCGTCATTTAAAATATAAAATGAAGAACTTAATGAACTATTAAATGACTATAGTATTTATAAGCAGCAAACTCTTAATGGCGAGTTTGGTAAGACACCGCAGTTTTATTTAATCTACATAAACCTTGTACATTATTATCTAACTTTGTCAAAAAGCATCCGCACAGGAGATTTTGAACTATTTAAATTTGTATTGCCAAAAATCACTAACTTATTCTTCATATGCAACCAGCAAAATTATGCTTTGTTGGGCAGTTAAGTACCATGCTAATCTAGTAAACGTCGCCAAAACTCATCCTGATTTGTTTGAAAATTTCAAAAAGGTTGCTTTAGCATTCAAAGAACCAATAAACCTTTCTCAAGACAGCCAATTGACTTAGTTTTGGAGCAAACAAACAATGCAGATGCTGCCAAGAGACTTACAGGTATTCAGTACTGAAACAACATGATTTAATTAATTCGTAAATTCATTAAAAAATTATTATTTCAACTAATTAATCGAAAAATAGTAATTAACTTCATTTCAATTTACAACAAAACAAAACCGTTTTTTTTAATAATTCACATCATCAATTGAAAATCAAGCTTTAATTAAATTTATTTCAATTATTTATTTGGCCATATAGTAAAAATAAATTAGCCTAGAACTTTAATATTTTTATTATCATAGTTTGGTATAAATTAACATTAAATGTAGCAAACTTTAAAAAATTACAATTATTCAGGTATAACGCAATTTACAAATTCCATCTCAGCGCGGCAACGATGAGCCCGAAGTCATGATTTAAGGTCAACAGTTATAAGTTATGTTTATGAAGAGTTAGAGTTGCAAAAAGAACAAGATGTTACAGCAGACTTAAACAATCATAATATTAAAAATAGCATCAGGCAATTACAAAAAATTGTTAATACATTTGATCAGTTTATTAACTCATTTGACGCAGGAGTACCTAAAAAATGTCTTAGTAAATATTTCATCTGGTAAAGCAGCATCAGATACAGTTGAAAAATTTCTCCTTAATATTGAAGAAAATGGAGATACTAAACGTAAACCTTCATTGCAGAATGTGAAGCAGATATTGGTAGGTTTGAGGAGAGTATAAAAAAGACACCGTTAGAAAACTTTTCTCAAGATATTCAAAAACAAAAACAAAAGTTGGTGGTAAAGTACAGGAAGTGCTTATTCAAAGAGATTTATTTGGACGTATTCTTGTTATATCTGTTGATCATAAAGTCGATATTGCAAAAATTTTATCTTATCCTATAACTTCAGTGCCTTTATCCATGTGTCATTTTGATGGTGCTATTTGTAAAACACAAAAATCTGCTTTGATGAAATCTATAGATAGAGACATTGAGCATCATCCACCACCGTTCATAGATGTTTCAGTAATTGATGGTTTTTTTGTGCTACATACCATGAAAGATATTCCTAAAACATTTGGAAATATTTCAAAGAAAATGTTAAAATTGGTAACACAATTAAATGCTGACGTTATTTTCGATCAGTATTTTACTCCTTCAATCAAGGATTATGAAAGATCTCTACGAAATGAATGTACTCAACTTGATTTTACTATAACTGGACCCAATCAAGTTCGACCTGCTAATTTTGGGAAAGAGTTGAAAAATTCACTTTTTAAACAGGCACTCGTAGATTTTTTTATTTTACATTGGGCCACTGATGAGATGGCACCATTCATTGGTAATAAACTGATTAAAATTAATTTCAGGCAATGTCATTCTTTCAGTGTCACTAATAACACAGTTGTGACTAGTATTGATGAAAGTTTATCGTGTCCAGAGCATGAAGAAGCTGACACAAAAATTATTTACCACGTATGTAATATCGATTCCCATGCAAACATTGTAATCAGATGTTCTGATACTGATGTTGCAGCGATAATAATGGGTAATATGCATCATCTGAAAGATGATATTTCACACATTTGGATACTTACTGGAACTGGAAACAACCAAAGATCCATGCCAAAGATATATTGATTTGACCAAGATCTATGAACACTTGGGACAATCTTTGTGTAGAAGCTTACCAGGATTTCACGCTCTCACAGGATGTGATTACAATCCCGCTTTCTTCAAGAGAGGAAAACAAAGGCCATTCAAAATATTAGAAAAACGTCAGGAGTATCAACAAGCTTTTCTAAAATTCGGCGAGCTTGAATTATTTAGCAGTAAAGACATAAAACAAAATGTATTCAATACAATACAAAAATTCATCTGTGATGTTTACAATGTTGCGGGGATGGATGATGTGGATGCTGCTCGGCTTCAGCTTTTTATTAATACATATGCAGTTTCCAATATAAATGAAGAATTCAACCGTAAAAGTATGAGAAACTTCGATGCAAGTAATCTGCCACCATGCAAAAGAGAACTACTCCAACAATTCCGTCAAGCACATTATATTGCAAGTATCTGGAGTAATGCTCATATGAAACATCCAACCACTTTCAGTCCTGAGAATAATGGGTGGCTACTGGAAGACAACCAGTATAATTTTAAATGGTTCGATGGTGATCAGTTGCCAAGTTTTGTCAGCGAGTCACTTCAACTGAATTAGGTATTAGACTTTCACTTCATATTATTTTCATGAATTTGTAGATATTCGCAACATAACTAATTTATTTGTTTTTACAGGGGAATTAAATAACAATGAAGATGATATTGATGAATTTGATATTCAGATCGAAGATGGGCTTGATGAGGAAGCAGAAAATGTGGACAGTGATGACAATGAAGATTAATTGTTCATAATATAATTTTAATATTAATTTTTCATTAAATTTGTATTTAAAACCGAGATATATTAAACCATCCAACCGTTTGAAGTTTATTTTGCATAATTGTTTGGTTCGTAATTAATTTTATAATTTGGCATTGAAATATTATTGGATCAATATAAAAAATCATAAAGACAAATGAAGAACCAAAATTCCATACAGCTGACTTACAAAGCCAACTAATGCTCTCACTCGTGCTCATGCGCATGAATACTGGCCACGCGCTCATATTCAGAACGGAACATTTATCGTGTCTGGCAGGAACTTTGGCCCATCGGATTGGTCTGGCTGCTTACAAAATGTCTTGAAATAGTACCCCGAGCAACATATATAAAATTCAGGCTTGCTAGTATGACGTAGTTTACCTCCTTTTTTTACGACCTTTAAAGCGTCTGGCTCAAGTAATGGCCCACAGGAAGTGTCTGGCAATAATGAATGTTGGTTTTTAACAATATCCTGTAAAACATATATAAAAACCAGCTTTGCTAAAATGACGTAGGTTAGCAAGATTTTTTGGGCCCTTTAGTACCCGCTACCTCTGAAAGGGCCCACTTCCATGCTGGCGAGTATGCATACGTTCTTAACTACATATTACTCTATTCATCCTCAAAATTTCAGCTTTGCTAAAATGACGTAGGTCTGGGGGCTCTGGGATCTTGGACTATAAGGTATTCTGATGTGATTATGGCCACACAACATGAATTAACAGACTTTGAATGTGGGATGGTAGTTGGCGTTAGACGCATGGTGCTTTCTATTCTGGAAATCATTCATGAATTCAACAATCCTCAATCCACAGTGTCAAGTGTGTTCCATATCAAATGTCCTGCTTTATGTCTCACCATGAACAACACAGTGGCCAACAATGTCGACTTAATGACCGAGACCAGTGACGTCTGTGTAAAAGTGTTAGTGTTGACAGACAGGCAACACTACATCAAAGATGTTGCTGGGATATGGAAGCAGAACACTGACACCAGTGACTCTGCTAACAAAACACCATTGGCTGCAGTGGCAACCTGGGACACATGAACTTATCAGTTGGACCCTAAATGACTGGAAGAATGTTGTACAGTAACATGATTCACGATTTCAGTTGTAAAGAGATAATGGTACAGTGAGTGTGGCTCAGACGCCAAAAGGCCACGGGGTCTAGTTTGTACAAGCTGGTGGTGGCTAAATTATGGTATGGTATGGACTGTTTTTATAAAGCTCGGACTGGAACCTCTTGTCAAACGGAACTCCCACTGACATAAAATGTTTATGTTCAGCTATTTGGAGACCATTTGCAGCCATTCATGACCATGATACAAAACAATGTAGGATTTTTCCAGGATGTCAATGTCACTGGGCCAAAATCTATCTCGATTGATTGGAGAAACATTATAGACAATTTCAACAAATGACTTGGCCACCTTGACCACCATCCATGAATCTAATCAAACGTATCTGGAATATGATCGAATGTCCAATTCGTGCGCAACATCCTGCACTAGCAACTGTTTCGCTATTATGAATGGCATTAAAAAAAGCACTGATAAATATTTCTTCAGGGGACTTCTGATGACTTGTTGAGTCAATGACACATCAGGTTGCTGTGCTTCAGCACACAAAGTAGTGTATCCCATGACTTTTGGCACTTCAGTGAATACCTAGAATCTAAATTCAGATGGAAAGGAGAATATCAAAGAAAAATGAAAAAATAATGAAAAATGTGTTTAACTGACTACCCAATATTTCTTTGACAGCTTCTAACTGAATTAACAGCAGACGTTACAAAATCCACATGGGCGAACTTGTCAGCACACTTAGTAATATAAAGACATAAAGAAAGAGAGAGGAAACATCACTTACCACAGGTGATGCCACGATGACGCAGAAGCTGAAAAAACACAAACATGCATCAATATTGTAATTTTGAGTTAAGTCCTTCTTCAGTATAGTCTGGGGCAGAAACACAAAACAAAATAAGAAGGTAAGAAAAAGAAAAATAATTATTGACAAGAAAGCAAAAAATGGCAATACAAAGAATGAAATAAAAAAATTCTACATTTTGTTTTGTATTTCCCCCCTCAAACACACTGAAGAAGGGTTTGCACCCAAATATTACAATACTGTTCCATATTCATGATTTTTGTTTCTGCATGGTCCTACTATCTCCCATGGTAAGGAATAATTTATATTTCTTGCTTTATTTATATGACCATTTGTTAATCAGATCCCTTTTTTCATGTTAAAACTATCACACAATAAGTATGACATTTCATGACTGAAAATTACTTAATAGGACAATACAGCAAAGCATACAAACAATATGTATGACATCAAATGAAACAGTAACAGAAGATGCAGAGCTTAGAAATAAATGTACTGAAATGAAGCTGAAGCTTGTCAAGGACATAACAAACAGGCTCATTAGAAACAAAATGAAGGTGAAAAAAGACAACATTCAACTAAATATATAATAGAAGAGCCTACCATGGTCAGGACATCTAGTAACATTGGAAGAAAGAAGGTGCCCAATAAGAATATGGACTTGGATGAAGAAAAAGGCAGACTAAAGAGAATATGGAGTCTAGGGGTATAAGAAGCAACTGAAACTTCACAACTGAGAAAGTGAGGTCTTGGAAACGCAGTTTGAATATGGAATATGGGAAATGCTGTAACACAGCTATCAACAGAAAGTAAAAATGAAAGTGAAAAGGATATACAATGGGAGAATTTGTGTTTAGGAAAAACCTGTGTATGCATGAAGCAATCCTGACATCAAGATTAATAATCTAAGGATGGATTTTTTTTAAAAAAGTATAAAACTTTCATGGGATTTGTGAAATTTAGTTTATGTTGAATAAGGCAACACATCTCAAATTTTAAAGGAATCGGGGTTAAAATACCGAGATTTAATCAACAATTTGATTTAAGGTACAATTGATCAGAATTAGAAGGCTACAATGAAGATAGGCTGTACAGGTCAGCTAGTAGAAAGTCTGAAGTTCGTCTGGATGACCACAATTTGCCTCTGCTGAACCCAATAATTTTTATTCAAAGCTGAATACCAGGATTGACTCCCCAGAACCACTCAGATTGTGGTTTAATAAATAATGTGGAAGAAACACTTTGGGTATGTAAACAATGGAGCATAGCATTTACCACATGATCTGCCAAAAGTCATGAATGGGCATACAGAGCTTTACATTTGCCCACTGAACAGGCCTACTGCCTACAATATAATTAGTAAATTAGAAGAGACAAGCACAAGTTAAAAATATAGCCTGTAACCACTCATATTCAGTTTAAGTAAAGAATAAAACAACCAATCAAACAAAACAGAAAACTGAATGAGTTCAAGGAGAACTGATAAGGTGATCCTGTCTACAGGATATTGAGAAATTGAGTGACATGGGCAAAAATACTGGTAGAGAATTTTTTTAATAAAGAAAGAATGACTTTAAAAGCAGATTAGCATCAAAACAATGTGCACACTCAGCTACAGAAACCTTTCTCTGTCAAACAAGGGAAGTGATGAAAAGGCAGAAGATTATGGAAGATGTTTTTTTTTATTACCACAAACAGTCTGTTGGTGTGAAAAAATGATGATGGTGATGACTTATTAACACTAAAAACAGTTCTTCAAAATTATAAACCTTTTGTTTCAAAAAAAATTATCAACATTCTCAGAGAAAATTTTTAAAACTGTGTTCATAATAGCATTTTATGGAAGTGAAGCATATTAGCTGGAGGCTTAGAAGTGATAAAATTTAAGAATCTGAAATAGGGAAATATAAAAGCATTTGGAAACCAAAGATGTACAACTACATGTTGAAAGGTGATAAAGCTATTAGTTCAAAGTATTAGAAATGCACAATCATTTGATTTATTAAATATGGGGAACTGCTGAAGAGAAAAGTTCTACAACAAGGTTAAAATTAGAGTACAAGGTATGTTCAAAAAATAATTGGAATATTTTTTTTAATTACCCATCTACACAGATGTTATCCCCTTCTAAATAATCCCCATTAAATATTAAACACTTATGACAGCACTTCTTCCAATCCCCAAAACACTTCTGGAACTCGTTCTTTGGGATAGCTTTGAGCTCTTTCAGCGATACAGTTTTAATCTCATCTATGCGTGTAAAATGATGGGCCTTCAAGGTTCCCTTTATTTTGGGGAACAGAAACCGAGCGTGGTGGTGTAACGGATAGCGTTCTGGCCTCGCATTCGGGAGGACGGCGGTTCGAATCCCCGTCCGGGCATCCAGATTTGGGTTTTCCATGGTTTCCCCAAATCACTCCAGGTGAATGCCGGGATGCTTCCTTCAAAAGGCCATGGCCGAATTCCTTCCCATTCCTTGCCCCCATCCTTTCCCGTCTCTAAAGACCACGTTGTTAAAAAGGAACGTTAAACTGTTAAAAAAAAAAAAAAAAAAAAAAAAAAAGGGAACAGAAAAAAGTCACATGGGGCCATTTCTGGCAAATACAGAGTTTGGGGCCTCATTACAGTGCTGTTTTTTTGCAAAAAAAAAAAAAAAAAAAAAAATCACGAACAGTCAATGATGTGTGATCAGGTGCATTATCATGATTCAAAATCCATGACTTGTTTTTCTATAAATCTGGGCATTTTCTGCAGACTTCTGCATGCAAATGGCATTGAACTTGAAGGTAGTATTCCTCATTGATCGTTTGACCTTGTGGCAAGAACTCGTGGTGCACCATTAAAATCGAAGAGCTCAGAGTGCGTAACCTACATATTAACCAAACTTGAGTTTTTTTTTGTGTTGGTGAGCCAGAATGCAACCACTGGGAAGATTGAACCTTAGTTTCGACATCATACACATAAACCCATGTATCATCACCTTTTATGATACATTTCAATAGTTCTGCATCATTGTTGACCCCATTTAGTGATTCCTGAGCAACTTCAAGTCACCACTGTTTTTGTTCGGAACTCAACACTTTGGTATAAATATTGCTGCAACACTTTTCATTCCCACAACAGATGAAAAAATTACATGGCATGAGCCAATCGATATGCCAACAGCATCAACAACGTCTGTAATTGTGATTCGGTGACCGTTCATAATCATTTCTTTCACTTTTTCCACATATTCATCTGTTGTTGATGTGCCATGATGACATGTACATCTTCACGGCCATCTTGAAAATGCTTATACTATTCATAAATCCTTGTTTTACTCATAGTAGATTCACCAAAAGCAATATTTAACATTTCTAAATCTTTGTTCCACTTAAGTTTCTTTTTTTATAGAAAAATTTAATACATGTTCTCTGATCCATGATTTATACAAATGAAAAATCACCGAGCGGTTTCAAAACACTTTTTATCCTTTTAATAGCTGACAAGAGACTAAACATCCAACATAGCTCAAAATGTGTAGATAATATTAAGACACGTTTACCAACGCAACAACCAAAAATCATGCCAATCAGACTAAATAACCCGCAAAATTTCAAAATTCCTGTTACTCTTTGAACACACTTCATATTTGAATCAGATAACTGAGAATGAATGGTTTAATTTGTAATGGATTTATGGAAATGTAGAGATCCGCATTGGACAGAAAGAGTGAAGACTCCATTAAATTAAAGAGACAAGAATATTTCAATGATAGCAAAAAAGAAAGAAGAAATCAATACACACAATATTTATTTAAAAAATAAAGCATACGCGGAGGAAAAAATATTACAGATTTTAAGTGCTACACCTGAAAGTCTGTCATCAAATTGTATTCCACTCCAATTCATTGTTAGTGATTTCCTAAGCAGCACAGATGAAACAGCAAAACAAAAGTCATTACTTGTTGCTGACAGAAATTAAGATGAAAAAAAAGGTGAAACATGACTCTGTTACGTTACAAGATAAAGCACAGGACAGACAACAGTGGATCATTATGTTGTATTTTATTTAGTTATTTGACTGAGTGAATGTAACAGTGTAAGTCAGTCTCTTCAGATATTTTCTACTTGCTTCAGTGAGGGAAGAGAAATCAAAACACGACAAAAGGGAAACATAAGAAACATTATACAAACAGAAAAATGAAAATCACAAGACAATAAAAGAAAGAATGGCTTTAAGCTTTAATTATTTCTCCACTATTCTTTAATATTGTTATTCAACATCTGAATATAATAGTTTTTATTAAAATACCTTAATAACAGGTGGAGCAACTGCTACATAGGTATTGCCATCATGATAAAGGATTGACTCTTGACCAATAATTATAGCACCACACAGAGGTTCTGGAACAGGAATAACCATTGATGCTTCTGTTTCAACATTATCTTGCTTCCATGGCATCTGTAATAAATTATAATGAATAACTATTGAAATTTCAATAAAAATATTGAGCAGTTTTAAAATTCATAAATGAAGATTATTTTGAAAGCAGCAAAAAGCACTACATTTTCCTTCATTTTAGCAATTTTGTTATATGTTTTAATGTATTAAAATATAACTTTACATACTTTCCTAACAGTATCTTAAAGCACTCAGATCTCCATTGATTAGAAGACTACAATTAATTACTCAGTTGTTATATTTATAGACTTTGTCAGGTCTCTAGATGATTTATAAATCTCACTAAAGTATCATGCTTAAATAAACATTTCAATGATAAGTAGTTGCACAACACCATCAATACATGTTTTACTTGATTTTCTACAATGACGAAATACTCATTAAAACTTACACGAACAAGGCATCTGACTACATCCAAAGATTTTAAGCACATTAGTATACAACTGACAATGTCCTGTTAACACCGTTCCGAGATAACTTGCCCACTTGCAATTTCGGAAGCTTACATAACGGTACAGAACTTTTGAGACTACATTAAAGACGCCAGCTGTAATTTCTCAGGCACTGACAATTGCTCAAGTAATAGAAATAATATAAAAACAACTAGGACATACACAAAACTATTTATAATCATGAAGAAACCTTTTAAAATGAAAAAAAAAAATTTTTTTTTGAAGCATTTAGACATCAAACATACAAAATATAGCATTTCCAAACAGTAAAAAATGACACAAAGCGCTATGGCTTACACAACATTCTTAATTACAGTTTTTTAATGAAAATTTTGGATAGTGTATTGCAAAAACAATTTCAGTGGCAATATTAACAATTGGAAATAGATTGTTCAAAAGAAAAGAAAAATGAGAACATGTAAAAACAGGTTAAAAATTAGTTCAAGATAAAAATAAAGATAAATGGTAAACAAAAACACGGCAAAATATGTCTATTAATTATACTGGCAAACAATTGGTATACCATTGTGAGATAGGTCAGTATTGTTGAAGATTGAGGCACTCTGGTATCCAGAATGTGTTGGTAGGTTAATTTCCACCTGTGGAGTTCGGACAGGGACATGGTTTCAAGGAGCATTCTAAAGGCTCTGACTGTAAAACAGTTATTAGAGTTATGAGAGTTGTGACATTTGGCATGGGCAGCAACAAGATGGTATAAATTTTGGGAGTAACTAATTGTACATAACCATCAATTCTGATGGACAACTAGTGTATGGTGTGGCCAATGTAAGAACTATGGCAATGGAGGCAGGTGAGCTGATGACATTTAAAAGAGGAAAAACAAATATTTAAAAATGTAAAATACAAATCAGAAACCAAAAGAAAACCATATTTTGAAATAAAACAGCAAAGGTGAGTAGTTAAAATAGCCAGAAGCTAAAGATCATGTGCAGCCGAGGTATTACGAAGTAACAGACATAAAAGCAAGGAACCAAACCGCAAGTAAGGAACCAAACCACAAGTAAGGACAAAGCTAAAAAAGGAAAATGTATTTTGTTATTCAATAACTGCAGCAACTATACTGCTATTTATATCTATACTTGCTGACAAAAAAACTGAAGCACCGAGAACACATGGTCATTTGTCAACGTAAGTTGTACATATACACAGCATCAGCTGATATGTAAATGATTTAGAGTTGCAATTCCTTGTGGCAAATGGCCACCAGCACGCATTAGTGTTGTTCATATTTAGTGTTATTGCCAAGCATAAGAAGCATAAATAACATGATGAGTTGAGTGATCACTATGAAGGACACAGAGATGTCACATACACTTGAGAGACAGCGATATCAGCACCTGGTGGTTTTTGAAAAGTGTCTTATTGTTGATCTCTTCTTGGCTAGCTGGTTGAATCAATGAAATATCCTGATTTGGGGGAATTTGAATGTGACAGCGATCAGATATTGGATTTCTTTGGAACGTCAATCACGTCTAACAACCACAAGGGACAATCGTAACCTAGTTTTATTATTATTATTCTTTGGGTTAGTTATTATATCTTTGAATGTATCGCTGGATTGGTTGTAAAGAATAGAATCTTTGTAATCGTAGGCTTCCGCGGCCAGAGTCAACTGATTCTTGGCTATCCGGGTGGCGCCGCGTCATATTTCTTAAAACCGACGTTTCGACCCTCATTCTGGGATCTTCTTCCAGGGCAGAACTGCGTCTTCGGTCAGTGAGCGGTCTCGATTTATAGCGGAGGTCCGCGTCCATCTAGATGGTTCGATTTGCCCGGCCAATCAAAGGTCTGAGCCATCACGTGGTCCGTTGGCCTGGTGGGGGCACGGCGCGGTCTGGTGGGGGTGACACGTGATATGCTCTCTCTCCGCACCAGAGAGAGCCAGGCGTCGTGTAATTTGAGCCCGTTGTCATCGTTAATATTATTTGGGCGTTTAGCGATTTCTAACGCCTCCTTTACTCTCCTTGGCCACCACTTTTCCTCGCGCACTATAAGTGTAGTGTTGTCGAAATCTATTGCACGATTGGTTTCGGATACATGACTTGCTATGGCGGATTTATCAATGTTATTAGATTTGTAGTTTCGAATATGCTCGCGCAGCCTGTCCCTTATAGTGCGCCCTGTCTCTCCTATGTACATACGCCCACAGCTGCACGGAATCTCATAGACCCCGGCAACCTGTAGTGGAGGCAGTCTGTCTTTAACTTTGACGAGCTGGTCGCTGACTTTGCTGTGCGCTTTGTAGACTGGTTTTATGTCAACTTTTTTGAACAGCTTCCCGATTCTGTCAGTAACGCCACTTATGTAGGGTAAAACTACTACTTTGCGTTCCTGAGAGGTGGCTTGATTAGATGTTGAATTAGCGTCTTTCTCTGTCATGGCTGCCTGCAAAGCCCGTCTAATACAATGATTGCGATAGCCGTTGGACTTGAATGTATGTTGCAGCGTCTCCAACTCCGTCGTCAAACTATTTGCGTCACACACTTTCGTCGCTCTTGTATACAGGGTCGTGAGGACGCCTCTTTTTGTCGCTGGGTGGTGGTGCGATGCGGCGTGTAGATATCTGTTTGTGTGTGTCGGCTTCCGATATACTGAGTGTCCAAGGTTCCCGTCGTCACGTTTCGTTACTAACACATCTAGGAACGGCAGTTGTCCTCGTTCCTCCGTTTCCATTGTGAATTTGATTTTTGGATGTGCTTTATTTATATAATCCAGGAATTTGTCAAGGGCACTTCGTCCATGGGGCCACACCACAGATGTGTCGTCGACATAGCGTAACCACAGACGCGGTTTGAGGGGCGCGTTACCCAAAATTTCGGTCTCCAGCGCCTCCATAAAGATGTTTGCTGCTATCGGCGATATCGGAGAGCCCATGGCCGCTCCTTCCACTTGGGCGTAAAATTTCCCTTCATACTGGAAGAACGTTAATTTGAGACAAAACTCGGCCAGGTCCGCCCATTCTTCTGAGATGTTAAGGGCCGATAGCTTGTTGCGTATTATGGCACTGCTTCTTCCACAGGTACATTGGTGTAGAGCGACACAACATCAAAGCTCACTAGAATGTCAGTTTCTTCGATTTTGAGTGAAGATATGATATCTACGAAGTGTGAGCTGTTTCTGACGGTCGAAGTGATGCCTTCTGACAAGGGTTTTAGTTTATTGGCGAAATAGCGGGCTAGTGGATGAGTCGGAGAGTTAATTGCGTTGACAATCGGCCGTAAAGGTATTTCCGGCTTATGTATTTTTGGCAAGCCATAGAACCGAGGAGTAGCGGTGTTGTTTCTCTTCAGTCTAGCCTTGTTTTCTTGTTCGATTTCTGAAGAGTTATTGACAAGAGATGCCACTTCAGACCTCAGTTTACGTAGAGGGTTCCTGTCTAGCGGGGCGTAGGTCTCGTCTTCTAAAATCGTCACCACCTTATTGTGATAGTCTTCCGATTTCATCAGTACTGTTGCGTTTCCTTTATCTGGAGGAAGTATTACAATGTCGTCTCGCTGGCGTAATCTATTTAATGCTAATTTTACCTTTCGTGGAAGATTACTGCGAGGGAGTTTGGCTCGACTGAGGATTCGCGCCGTCTCGCGTCGAATTTCGTCTGCTTGTTTCGTGTTTAACTTCCCTACGGCACACTCTACCCCCGCGACGATGTCCAATGTCGGCAGCTTCGTCGGTGCCGGAGCGAAGTTTAGTCCTTTAGCCAGCACAGCGTTGGTGGCGCACTATAAGGGACAGGCTGCGCGAGCATATTCGAAACTACAAATCTAATAACATTGATAAATCCGCCATAGCACGTCATGCATCCGAAACCAATCATGCAATAGATTTCGACAACACTACACTTATAGTGCGCGAGGAAAAGTGGTGGCCAAGGAGAGTAAAGGAGGCGTTAGAAATCGCTAAACGCCCAAATAATATTAACGATGACAACAGGCTCAAATTACACGACGCCTGGCTCTCTCTGGTGCGGAGAGAGCATATCACGTGTCACCCCCCACCAGACCGCGCCGTGCCCCACCAGGCCAACGGACCACGTGATGGCTTGGACCTTTGATTGGCCGGGCAAATCGAACCATCTAGACGGACGCGGACCTCCGCTATAAATCGAGACCGCTCACTGACCGAAGACGCAGTTCTGCCCTGGAAGAAGATCCCAGAATGAGGGTCGAAACGTCGGTTTTAAGAAATATGACGCGGCGCCACCCGGATAGCCAAGAATCAATAGAATCTTTGTTATTGTGTTCTGGTAATGTTCCGCGATTTTTTTTGCTGTGTGGTTGAAATAAACTAATCTCCATTTTGGCCGAACGAACCTGCTATCTTCGGATAATAGTAATTGCTGATGTTGTAAGTGATTAATGTAGATATGTAGAAATAAAAAATATTTCGACAAGGTACATACCATGATCAGTACTGATTAATTTAAAAATAATTAAGTATTTCTACATGGTTGACCGTACATCAGGACTTATGAAAGTGATTAGCGGTTGAAATAAGAAAAAACACCCGTTAAAAGTCGTAAGATAGGCCAATTGAGAGACTTGGGAAAAAATTGTTTCAGTGATGAATATAACGAACCAAAGACAGTGTGTGTGAAAATATATGTTGAGCATTGAACGCAAAGACTTTACAACAGAAGTTTTCTGCAAATACTTTTATCGGTGCAGCCGAAGTAGCTGCTTTGGTGGGTGTAGTACAACGGGGCTACATTTAACAGCGCAATACAACGTAAATACTTGGACGACGAGCTTGAAAGGATACACAGTAGCTGACACGAGCGGCGGAAACAAATAAGAAGACGTCTCGCAGGCAAAAAAATTAGTATAAGTACTGCAAAATAATTCAAAATTCAGACTAGAACAGAATTAAAAAAAAAAAAATAGAGAAAAATGAATTTAGTTTAATCATATGTCTTGCTAGTAGTAATCTAACCAAGCTTCTGTTATGAAAGTAAAAGATAATAATATAAACATTTCTTCCGGGAAATTTTCTTCAATTGCAAATCAATAGAAGATCCATTGCGATTTTTTTTTTTTTTTTTTTTTTTTTTTTGAATGTCTATCTTTGTATGTTAATCACAGTTTACAGGACAACCTTAGGAAGAAGTGAACTGGAGGTCGACTTCAGTAACAGCCAGTGGTATTGAACACTACATTGTCAGCATTTTTTCTGTCCAGTCATTAGCCTAAAGGAGCTGCCAACTACTACAAATATCTTTTAAATGGCGATGTTTTGCATCTTATGAGTTTGTTTGATGGTGAATGTCCTTATCGGCGTTGCACCTTTACAGCTGGTTTTTTCTGTTCACTTCAAATCTTGATAGTAGTTACTTATTGACCATGAGTGATGAAGAAACTATCCTAGAAGAGATGTCCAAGCAGAATAAAGGTATGCCAATGGAAGAAATGTTAGCGAGGTTCGTGAATCAGATGGAAAAAAATTTTCAGTCTTTGTAAGGAAAAATGTCAGAGAACAAATTGGAAGAGAGATTACTCCTCCTTCAGAAGAGTATTAGAGTGGAAATTGGAGCTGAAGTCCTCCATGCCAGGATCAGTGCTGATCTTGACCAGAGGTTTTCAAGAGTTGAAGGTGACTTCGAATGGCTACAACAGAGGTGTATACTGCGAAGTGAAGAAACACGAGCACAAGTAGAAAAAAATCAAGCTGGAAATGATGGCAAACCAGAGGATAACAATCGTAGAAAAAAGAATAGGATACCTGGATCTAAAATTAAAGACAATCGAAATGGATCTCAAATTGTATGAAGTTAACGTATATGGAATTAAAGAAGAGGTCAAGGACTGCTCGAACAAGATACACTGTCTAACAACTGGTATGGAACTACTTGTGAGGTGGAGAATAAATTCAGTAAGGAAATTTCCATTCATAGTTAAACAAGAAGTAGAAGGAAGTCTAAAGAAACAAGTACCACTCTTTGTAAAGGAAGAAGTGTCAAGATATCAAGTTGGTTTCACTGGTTTGTGCTTCCAAGGACTTACTGTGGAAGAAAAGAAGGACTTTGAGAACTTTGACAATTCTGGAAGAGTACACCCAGTAGACTTTTTGGAAAACTTTGAAACCTACCCTCCATTTCAAGTTGCTGAAGATGACAAAAAGATAAGAATCATCCATGACCATATAAGAGGCCGAGCGCGACTATGGAGTGATAGATTTTTGAAAGAATTCAGGACTTAGGATCTTTTAAAGGGAGAGTTTTTGAAACATTTCTGGTCGATGGAGCGACAAGTGGCCATAAAGGCAGAACTCATGTATGGGGTACCCTATTCTGCAGGAAGGGAAACCCAACAAGATTTTTTTATGAAATATCTGGCAAACTGCCAACACCTCGATCGGCTATACAGTGAGGCTGAATATATTGAAATAATCGTGGCCCGATTACCCGAATCAACGCAGCTTACCTTTGCAAGCCATCGTATAAACAACATATCAGAAGCTATTGCCATGCTAGGATGACTTGATGCACAAGATAAGATAATAAGAAAGAAGAGAATACAAGATAAGAGGAGGCAATGAAGGTTACCGACGAAGAGAAGGAAGCGACAACAAAAATAATGATAGGGAACATGAAAATTGACAAGATTATTGGCGGAGACAACAAGAGAATCGAGAACGTGGTAGAAGCTTCTTTCACAATAGTCATAGTCAAGGAGAACACCGAGGCCGAAGCAGGGAGAGAAACCAATACTCCAATAGAGGGGGTTATAATCGAGGAGAACAGCAAGAGAACAAACCAAGAGCATCAAGTAAGCCCCCAAAAGGGAAACTGCCAGCTGCCACTGGTTTGGTACAGACAGGGGCAGAGCAAACAGTTGGACCACCAGTGGAGAAAGTGAAAAATAATAAAGAAGACATACCCCTACTAACGAAAGGAAAAGTATTAACAAGGCGAAAGGGATTTTCACTTGAAATATTCTTTTTTCTTTGTTTGTGTGTTGTTTTGTGTTGCCGCTGCCCTCCTCCCTTCAACTTTGGTGAGGGTTGGGTGTATTTTCCCTTTCTTTTACATGCAAATAGCTGTTAGTATTAATTCTAACCACCACTGATTACCTTGTACAACTAGCTTATGGAAGATTGTTTACAAGTATGTTTTGAATTACCCAAGACAAAGACCTAGGACGCCCTAATCTTGTGAAGGTTTCGAGATCAAATGGTCGACCTGTAGTGTCCCATTTGATCCTATACCTGGAAGGGGTTGTCATATTAATAATTAAAGGGCCCACCTAGTTTTATTATTATTATTTTTGGGTTAGTTATTATATATTTGAATGTATCGCTGGATTGATTGTAAAGAATATAATCTTTGTTATTGTGTTCTGGCAATGTTCCATGATTTTTTCGCTGTGTAGTTGAAATAAACTTATCTCCATTTTGGCTTAACAAACCTGCAATCTTCAGATAATAGTAATTGCTGATGTTGTAAGTGGACTTAGTGATTAATGCAGATATGTAGAAATAAAAAATATTTCGACAAAGTTTATACTGTGATCAGTACTGATTAATTTAAAAATAATTAAGTATTTCTACACTCTTCGCATCTGCACCTGCCATCCAAGAACAGCAAATGGACTTCCTGCAATATTCTGTATAATCCTACACCATTGGTCAGTGACTAACAGCAATCCCACCAGGAAATTACCATCCCATGTGTAGGCTGCCATTAATACCACAACACAAACAGCTACATTTCGAGTGGTGCTGCGACTGGGAAGCATGGCTGATGAACGGCATTGCATTGTGTTCAATGATAAATTGCAGTTCTGCACTATTTCAGATGCCTATCATCAGCGAGTATGGTGGCAGCCTGAAGTGAGGTCCAATTCTTCTAATGTTTTATAGAAGCACAGCAGTGTTACTCTTGGCATCATGGTGTGGGTAGTCATTGAGCATGACATCGGGTCACAGCTGGCAGTAACTGAGGGAACAACACAACGGTAATTCACGGACATATGTGCCCTATGTGTTATCTATCATGTGACAGTAATATGGTGCAATTTTTAACAAGACAATGTTCATCCACACATCTCTGAAATGTCTGTGTGATGTTGAGGCAGTCCTAAGAGCATCAAGGTACCTAGATCTGTTCCCAATAGAACATATATGGGACCAGTTTGTACATCAACACCGTCCCAGAGCTAGTATCTAGGATATCAAGGACAGCTACAACAGTTGTGGGCCAGCTTGCCTCAGGAGAGGATACAACGGTTTTATGACACCCTTCCCAACTGAATCAGTGCATGCATCCAGGCCAGAGGAGGTGCAATATCATATTGATAAGGGAGGGGGGGGGGAGGGGGTCATACTGTTTGTAAATTTGACTGATTTTTTCTAATCACTGAAATAATATCACATATAGCCACAAATTGTGAATCTTCATTTCATTTACTCCTCCTCTTCTAGTTGCTTCACTTGTTTTGTTAGGCACATTATATTTTTGCAAACTGTGAAAATCTATCACATACTTTTATTCCACCCTAATCCCTTTTAAATTCAATTAATCAATATATAATTCCAAAACCCCTTTTCAGTGTTTAAATTAACTTTTTGGCTTTTCACATTATTACCAACAATATTAACAATGATGGATTGTTTGCTTTGCTGGGTCCCATAGAACAGTGCATTGTAACAGCCCTCAAACCCAGACTGTAAACGGAATTCTATTTTATAAAGCACTTTTAGTAAGCTAGGGTCTGATTGGATATGATTTGTATGTTTGTTTTGCAATTTACTGTAAATCAGTGTAAATGGACTTTGTTTTATGAAAAGAAATTATGTAAATACCATTTAATAAGTTTAAGGTCATAAATGTGCAAGAGAATTACTTAAATGTTTGTAATTCCAAATGCATAGGTGAGCTACGATGTTTAGAGGATGATTTACTACAGTTTAAAATGATTTATGTGGATAATTTTGTGGTTAAATATCTTTAATTTTCATTTCTGACCATTTTGTAATGATTGTAAATGATGATGTATTAATTTTGATTGGTTTTAATATGTTTTTGATTGTTTAGGTATTGTTAAAGTTTGAGAAATACTTGTATCTGTCGGAAGCCTTTGTAACGTTCTAGAACTTTCGATGAAACTTATATAAAGTGAACTTCAGAGACCTTTTTTTTTTTTTTGGACACAGTTTACGACAGCTAAGGACCGTGTTGAGCGATCAATTATGGTACAATTGTCTTTGGAGGAAGTGTTGAATGAAATCGCTGGAGTTTGTGTTTACATGTGTCCAGTATATATGAAATTCCATGCTTTATGAAAAATAAAAACAAGTTAAATCTAAACTGTATTGTGGACTAATTATATTTCTTATATAATTAAACCATGAAACACCTTAATATATTGACCATGACAGGACCAGAAATTACTACGCATCTGTGAGATGTTAATTTCTAAAAAGATTCTGCAGTGGATTTGCAATACGGAAATCAAATCTTCGGAGTCATAAACTGGCCATGACGACTAGGAAACAATGTAGAAGAGTTTATAAACACAGCACACTTCGGAGAATTTTGACAACTGAAAACGACATTGGTTCCTGAAGAAAAGAGGCGGAGTTTTTTGGTCACAGGATAGGAGCTTCGTTGAAGTCAAAACTGGGTATTTGGAAGATCGACTTGTTTTCGGCAGTAAAGTGTTTGTGTGTGAATAGTGTGATTAAGTGTTTAGATTCAGTGAAAAAAAAAAGTGTGGTGTTTAATGGAGGAAAAGTGCTACGTGGAGAAATAAAAAGTGGTACGAAATTGATGACAAACAGTAAGTACTGAATATTATGATATTTGTTTTTGCATGTTCCTTTGTGGTAGATTGGCAAAATTTCAATTTTCCTCAAGTTTGTTTTCAAATTGATTTCATTATTAATTGAAAATTTGAATAATTTACAATTTCTAGAATTTTTTGTAGCCAATTTTAATGCAAAGTTTGACAGCAAATTTTCTTAAATTAATTCAAAATTTTCTGAAATCAATGGTAAATTTGACAAAAAAATGAATTGAATCTTGTTGGAAAGTTATCTGAATTTAAAAATGAGTTAAATCTTGATGGCAAATTTTCTGAATTTAGATGCGAGTTAAAAGGTGATAATGACAGTAAATTTTCTGAAATCAATGGCAAGTTTTTTCGACTGCAACAAAACTATGATAAAAAATTCTCTGAATTGACTAACTATATTCATGTGAAAATCACAGAGCAATTTCTGGGGTTTAGCTCTCAATTCAAGGAGGATATTAACTAGAGATGTTCCGACTAGTCGGCGACTATTCGGTAAAGAGCGCCGACTATCCGGCTTCTTAGTACATATAAAATGTATAGGAGGCGTTACATAAAATAAAAACCTTGATTGTTATTTAATATTTTTACTTTACAATCAGTCTTACACATTTTGAAATGTAAAGGAATCTTTCGTTTGGTAACCACTCGCTAAAAATACTTACTTGTAAAAAAAATACTATGACATTTATCCAAAAAAATTAGTATCTTAATTAACAAACAAAACAACATATCATCTTCTTATCTTCAATAAATATTTGTAAATATTTCTTCTTATTGAAACAAAAGAGCATGATTTTTTTTTTTTTATTAAATGTTGATACAAGATTGCATGTACATGATGTACTGTAAAAAAAAAAATATATTAACTGCATCATAAAACAAAAACAATCAGTCTAACGTACTTATATGATTTATAACCGTACATAATCTAATCAAATTTGTGACAAACAAAAATGTCATCTTCTTATATTTTTTTATTACTTACTTATATTTTTTAATTAAAGGTAAATTATGATGTAAAAAGACTAAATCTTCTGCCCTATCTGGCAGCAATCGATTTCTTTTTTTTTTCTTCTTCGTATAAGTTTCCGGCCTCAGAGAACAATCGCTCACTGTAAACGGAAATTGCGGGACAACTAAGTAAACTTTAGCGATGCGCGACATTGCAGGATACCTAGAACTGTTGCGACTCCACCACTGAAATGGGTCTCTTTATCACCGGTAACGTACAGTAGGACTGCAGTTCATGAGCTGCCCTTGACCTGTCATCTTGAATATCTTCTATTTTTCTTGATACAAATTTTTGGTAGCAATGCCAAAAATTCCGCTGTGTTGCTGTTTCTAAATTGTCTTCATCGATGGAAGTGCTGTTAGATCATCTTCGCCATTGTCGCTCTCGTCATCACTCATACTATTTTTCAGAGATTCTAGTAAAAATTGAGACCTAATGGTGATGAGGTCCTTTGTCTCGAAAAAATGTTGCTTAGATCTTGGATCCAACAGTGCAGCCAGGGTGAAGACATTGTTATGCTCCAAGTCGAACCTACTCTTCAAATAATTTTCCAGCAGGACTTTCATTTCCATGATTTCTTTGTTTTCATCATTGTAAATTTCTAGATATTTCTGTAAGGTTTTCAGATGAGGTATTACTTCAGACACCGATGAGCAACTTGAAGTTATAATTTTAGTAATCTCTTCAAATGGCTCCAGCAATTCAATGCTTTTTCCTAGTATTTTCCACTCTTCAGTACACAAATTTTCGAAATTTACCAATTTTTTAGCCATATATAAAGAAACAGCCCGTTTTTGTTCAACGAGGGTTGTTTCAAAAGTAAGGTTCCCAACTCTGTACCCTTACCGTGCATGGTGCAATGCGAAATCTGGCCACACCACCGTGTTCGCCGGATCCCCCACCACCAATGCCAACAACCAGCGTGGCTCTGCAACGGTCAGTACCGGCCTGACAGCCATAAGCAATGGAGCCCGTCATCGCCATCACCGCCAGGTGTGAAATTCGTGCAGTCATCCGATTTTTGCATGCAAGAAAGTTACCACCTGTAGAAATTCATAGGCAATTGAGTGAAGTGTATGGGGAAATGTGTATAAGCATTCAACACGTCCGCAAATGGCGTAGGGAGTTTGCCAACGGCCGTACGGACGTCCACGACGAACAACAAAGCGGGAGGCCGTCGATCTCCGACGACATTGTGGCGAAAGTTGAGCAGATCCTGCTCGAAGATCGGCGAATCCCCATCCGGCAACTGGCTGCTCAAATTCCTGAGGCTTCCGAAGCTTCAATTGACAGGATTTTGAATGAAAAGCTAGGCTACCATAAGGTGTGCACGCGCTGGGTGCAGCATATGCTTTCAGAAGTCCACAAACAGCAGCGCGTCAACTGTGCTCGGAAGTTCTGCAGTGAATGTGATGAGAATAACGAAGACTTCCTTGATTCCATTGTTACGGGGGATGAATCGTGGTGCCATTACGTTACTCCGGAAACAAAACAACAATCGTGCCAATGGAAACACACTGGATCGCCACCACCAAAGAAGTTTAAGCAGCAGCTGTCAGCAGGAAAAATCATGGCATCGGTGTTTTGGGACCGGCGTGGTGTACTGCTCATTGATTTTATGGCTAGAGGGACCACCAGAAACTCCACAGGTTATTGCGAGACCATGAAAAAGCTCAGAAGGGCAATCCAAAATCGTCGTAGGGGAAAACTCAGCAAAGGCGAAAGGCTGCACCACGGTAATGCCCGTCGACACGTGTCGCAACAAACGAAGGAGTTAATCGACTAATTTGGCTGGGATGTCATTGACCACCCCCCTTACAGCCCCGATTTGGCACCCAGCGATTTCCATCTGTTTCCGAAATTGAAGGAGCACCTAGGCGGTCTACGATTCCAGACAGACGAGGAGTTGTAATAAGTAGTTTCCAAGTTTCTCAACGGGTTGGCGGCGGACTTCTTTGAGGTGGGAATACAAAAGTGGATTACTCGACAGAAAAAATGCATAGAAAAAATGGGGACTATGTGGAAAAATATCTTAAAGATCAACGTTTCCAATGGTGTAATCGTTTTTTTCGAATAAAATTCCTTGTGTCTAAAAAAAATGTGGGAACCTTATTTTTGAAACAACCCTCGTATAAGTGTGTGGAATTCCATCTGGTACATACCTCTTGGACAAGCTGGTGGTCTGGTAAATTTAGTTCTTGCTGCAGATCACGAAGTTTTGACTGAGCCTGATTAGAGTGGTTAAAGTGTGTGACAATTTGTCTTGATTTTACAAGTATTTGTGTCATAGTATCGTGGTTCAAAGCAGTATTGATTGCTAGTTGTAGAGTATGTATGAAACAAGGTAGGTTACTCCCTTAAAAACTGAATCGTTGATTCCTTTTGTCACATTTCTGCCATTGTCTCACACAACGGCGTTAATTTTGGTTGTATCTATATTCCAAAAAGTTGGAATTTCTTCTAAACATTTTTTTATAATATTGGCAGTATGTGTTTCAGGGAAATGTTTCATTTGCAATACTGTGTGATGATATTTGAAACTATCGTTAAGCCAGTGAGCTGTAGAACTCAAAAAACTTTCCTTGTTATTTGTGTTTGTCCACATGTAGGTAGTGACTGAAATTGCAGCTGCACTCAGCACTCCTCTTCGTAAAGATGAGGAATGATGTTTTCTGTGAAATACTTTCTGCCCGGTATGCTATATTTTGGTTTAACTTTTCTCATCAAGTTTCTAAAGCCAGTATTTTCAACACTTGACAATGGCTGGTTGTCAAGTGCAATCATCTCACCAATCGCAATATTGATGTCTCTCGATCTTGAGTCTTCACGTGACCTTTGTACAGCAAAACTATCTTCAATATTTTGCTGACTTTTCTGATATATAAACTGACCTCTGACGACACTGAAGTTGATGGAATAGGCACTGTTGTAGGTAGTTCATTTATTTGGATTTGCGACTGGGATGAATCGTCTGTGGTGGAACATTTGATCACAGAACCTAACTGAGGTATCAGGGTTGGATGTCGGTATTTGATATGGTTGTTCATACTCGTAGTAGGGCTATTTGCTGTTTTCCCCTGCCCACGACGAGAAATTATCATTTGGCACTGATTACACTTCCCTTTACGCGAATCATTGTCCAATTGATCAAAAAAAAAATCCATACACGAGACTTTCATTTTGGCATGATTAAATGAATTGTAATTCTCTTTCACTTTAATGAACAATAATAACACTGTTGTTCTTATTTTTTACACAAAAACACCGCTCTGACCTGGGCACAAGCAAAAATCAAGAAACAATGTGAACTAAACAATACATGTTCCGACACGCTGGTAGGCTGTGGTTGCGACTTGTGCGCGAATCAGCTGTAAACGAAGCATCACGCAAATTGACGAATACCCCTGAAACCGTGATCGGCTTGGCTGACTAGTCGGCCTCTTTACAACCGACTAATCGGCTAGTCGGCCAAAGTCATAGTCGGAACATCTGTAATATTAACAATTTAGATTCTAAATTGGGGAAAGTAGTAATAGAATGTCAGGAGAAATTGAAAGGGTTACAAAAATGTGAGAACAGAATAAGACTGAATGTATAAATTTGATTTGTAAAAAGGTTAAGGGAGTCAGTGAAAAATGTGATAAGATGAAGGAGTAGTATGTGAGTTTATTCAAAGCCAGTGATATTAAAGCTGCTCAAAGGGTCGATGAGTTGAGACAAGAGATGGGACTAAATATTAACACATTGGTGCAGCAGCAGGAACAGTTAGTGCATGGATTAGAAAGTAATGAAAATCAGTTTCAGAAAAAAGTTGCTGGGTTACAAACTCAACTGAGTCAAGGTGCTGATGTTAAGGAAGAGTTTGAATTCTATGATGATAGTGGAAAGTTACACCCTATAAAATTGATAGATAATTTTGAGAGATCTGACTATTTTAATGTGTTACCAGAAAGTAAGAAAATTGTGCTATGCGTAAACATCTAAAGGCTTATGCTAGGCCATGGGATGATAGGCAAGTTAGGGAAGTGAATGATTATAAGCTGTTCAACGAAACCTTTCTGAAACATTTTTTATCAACAAGTAGGCAGATTCAGGAGAAGAGAGAGTTGATGGCTGGTAGGCCCTACAGACCGGGTAACGAGACTAAGCATGATTTTTTTCATAAATGTTGGATCATGTGTAAATATTTAGACCATCCTTATGGGGAAGAAGAATTCATTGATTTGATAGGAGCTAGGCTACCTAATCAAACAAGAAATTTAATAGCTACTTTGGATGTAATCAACGTGGACAGGGTTTCGGAATTATTGAGTCACTTCGATGCTCAGGAGTCATTTTCTGATCGTTATTATAATCATTACCATAGGAGGGAGAGCAGAAATCCCCCAAGGAGGGATCATAGGTCGAGAGATGCTAGGTCCGGGGGAAGAGGTCATGATAATTATGCAAGGAGAAATGATAATGGGGGAGTAAGAGAACAAAAACCCACAGCCTGAAAGGGAAAAGCAGCGTAGGGGGCAGCCAAATCAAAGAATACCACTGCATTGGACCCAACAGTGGTGGGAAAGATTTTGGGTCTAGACACTAGTTCCTATGAAGTAAATTCTATATTTAAAAACACTGGTAGTGCAAATGTTACTAAGGATTTGGTTAGTGGTAAGTTAAAAGTAAGTGTTGATAAAGAAGCCTTTGGCTCTAATAATAATAATAATAATAAATTATTATTTATTATTATTATTATTATTACTCCGCGATTCACTAAAAGTGTGTGGCGGAGGGTGCATAGCACCTATCGAGAAGGGTTATGGTTTGGAAGGGTTATAAGGGATATGGCAGGAGGCGCCCATGGGCTATTGTGAGGAACCATCCCCGCATTCGCGTGGAGTGATCTGGGAAAACCATGGAAAACCCAGATCATGATTGTACGAGAGATGGAAGTCCTTCCTAATGATGATAAGGTAGTTGATATGTGTGTAAGAGAAATAGTTTCTAATGGTAATGCATCTGTAGTAGCATCTATAAAATGTAATAAAGTTGTAATTCCTAGATGTGACGAAGTTGGTGAATGTAACGTGGTTAGTAATCCTATTGTGGTAGACAATGTAACAGAGGGAGTAGCAAATGAATTTCATGATAGGGGTATAGTAATGAATGATGTAATTAATGATTTTGATGATGCAAGGGTTGATAACAGGGTAGAGCAGAATGGGGATCATCCGAGTACATTGTCACTCGTTTCAGTGATAAATTTTGTGTAGAAGATTTATGGGATGGTCACAGGTTAATTACCAAAAATAATGCAGAATTTATAATATATAGTACAGTATGGCTATCTGAAACTAGTGATCCAGCATGGCATAGTTAGGACTATGTTTGCTTATAAAGGTGGGGCTAAAATTAGTAAAAGTTCTGAAATTGAGGAGTTTCTCAGATATCTTGAGGGTGAGGGTGGTATGGTCGATAGAAGAAGACCCAGGTGAGGAGGAAAGTTGTGAGTTGAATGTTTGTCTACCAAACCAAGGGAGAGTGAAAAGGCTTATGTACCAACCTATAAGATGGAAAAATGTTCTGAACATGACTTAGCTGATACATTATTTAGCTCCTTATTTGATGTAGGTGATGGTAATGAAGCAACGGGTGGAAGTAAGAAGTTCCCTTTACCGGTTTCTGATTTGGAAAAATGTACAGAATGTGACATAGGTGATACAATAGTTTGTACACTCTTTGATTTGGGAGGTAATAGTGAAGTAGTAGCTGCTGAGAAATTAGGTTTTGAAGTTCATGTTTCGGGGAGGGGTCACTAGGGATGAGTATCTGATTTAGTAAATAAGATTGGTCAATAAATGTATATAGATTATAAACTATGACAATGAACACAAAAAAAAAACACGAGCGAAGTGCAATATTTCGGCCTACAGCCTTATACGTGCAGAAGTGAGACACCAGGCGGAGTCAGATGTGTACAAAGAGACCGCCGTCTGGTGAATGGCGTCTCCGGCGCATATGGTAGTGGAGGGGGGTGGGGGGAAGCTCAAATACTGGATTGATAATCGATACTATTGCCAGTATATTATCACTGAAAGTGGTGGATCAACATAAATACATACATAAAAGAAAAATTTTGAAAAATAAAATATCAAAAATATAATAATATAAGAAATGTAAATAGTATAGATAATAAGTTCTGGGTCTGGTGGAATTTATTGGAGATTGAGGCCAGGAGGATGTTTGGTGTCAAGGATATTCTGATTTGCTACTTCCATCTACGTAGTTCAGAGGAGGTTGTGTTGTCAGGAAATGTTTATCTGCATAGATTCTCTTTTTTAATTATTACTTTTATATATATTTGTTATTATTATTATTCTGTTTTCTTATTTACTTTTACTTTCTCAAATTTATGTTATGAACATTTTAATGTATTATTCTGCACTTTTTGCAACAAATTTGCATTGCTGGCATATTAGATCCAACTCACTGTCCCCCTCTCCCTGTCCTATGTTTGAATTTGCCCCCACCATGTTCCTGACTACCGGTCATTCTGTGAGACCGTATCCTGCACAACCCTCCCTCCATGATTTTCTCCTGTTGACGAAGGGCCAAGATCCGAAATATTCATTTTTTTTCCCTGTTCTTGCGTTTTTTTTATGTATCCACCCCATGAAACCATCATCTAAGGTAAGTGGAGGTTCATTTGTCTATCCTTTTTTTCGTAAATCCATTCGCTACTTAGCTCCTAATATTTCCTGGCTACTCTCTCTCTCTCTCTCCATATATATATATATATATTGAAATCAAGACACTAAGTAGCGCAAAGGAATCAAATTAGGATAGGGAAATGAGCCACCACTTACTTTTTGATGATGGATGTGGGGCACGAACACACAGAAAAGACAAACACAAATAACAAAGTAATTTTTGGGATAAACCTTTCATCAACGGGAGAAAATTATGAGAGGTGGACGCAGCTGGAGACCGCCGGTCGGGAAAATGGTGGAGGTAAATTCAAACATCGGAAAAGTAGAGGGGCAGTGATTCAGAGCAAATACCCTAGCATAAAATAAATATCCTAACTTATCTCTGGTCAGTGGGAAGAGCAAAATATAATTAAAAACTAAATTTGAATATAAAAAAGGTAATAATAATAATTATATAAAATATAACACAAATTTAAAAAATATAATAAAAAAATAATTTTTATAAAGTAAACATCATCTTAGATTAGTGGTGGTTCAATATAGGTAGAGGGAAAGAGAGGATTAAAAAAGGTTAAACATATGTAATAAAAACAATAATAATGACACGGTATTATCTCAAGTTGAGACCAGGTGGTTGCCTTGTGCCAAGTTTGTACTGGTAGGCAAGTTCCCACCTTCTGAGTTCAGAGAAACTGCTGCTATTAGGGAGAACTCTGATAGCACGGACTGTGAAACAATAGTTGAAATTATTCGAGTCATGGGTGATGGCATGGGCAGCAACTGGGTGCTTTGGGTTCTGTGTGAACACCGTCTGTCGGTGCCAATCATTCTTATGGAGAGTGGATTTGTGGTCAAGCCTATATATGAAGCCAGGCAGTGGTTGCATGTTAACTGGTAAATTACATGGATGGTTTCACAAGTGGCGTGTCCTATGATAGGGAAGCTTTCCCCTGTGATAGGGTTGATGAAAGTGGTGGAAGCATGGTGTATGTCGCCATTCTTGCAGCGGGGTCTATTAGATGGGAAAGAGCCTTGTGGCTGACTGTTAGGAAGAGGAAGACTGTGTTTGTGGACTAGAAGTTCGCTGAGGTTAGGAGGTCTGCTGAAACAAGTTCTAGAAGGGGCAGGGAGGATTTTAGGAAGTATACATCTCATTTCAGGGCATGTTTGTAAGAAATCATAGCTCTGCCAGAAGATTCTGTTGATGGATTAGAGGCCTGGGTAGTACTGTGTGGCCAAGAGAGGATTGTGGTTGGTTTTTGAGGGTTTGGGCAGATGTGTTTGCCTCGAATGTATTTCTCATATTCTTAACTTTCCCATCCCAGCACCTCTGTCACCCCCTCCCATCACCCCCACACCTACCCATTCCCCACCACTGGAGAAATCAAAAATCCCTGTTGTGAATCTTTCTTCCATCCCCCTCTCCAATCCTGAACTATCAGTTCTTTCAAAGAATCTTACTTTCTCTCCTACCCCTAAATTTGATCGGATTACTCTTACTAAGAAATCCCTTTCATTCTGCCGCATACTCACTGGAGGTATTTTTTCAATACTACATGCAGGGGAAACAGCCGATTGTGATAACCTGGAACCCAGCCTCCAACAATTCCTACCTCCATCCCAGTTAGACCCACCTCCCCTCCTCAAACCATCCACTACTCCTATTCCTCATGTGAACCCTCTCATCACCTTCCTTCCTAAATTCAATCCCCCACACCAACAACCTGACCCAGACAGAAATCCGAGCAATGAGTGAACTTTCAAAAAATAAAAGCATCGTAATCCTCCCAGCAGATAAGAGCACGACCACTGTGGTCATGGATCAAAGTGACTAAATAGCTGAGGCCCTGAGGCAGATCTCCGACACCTCCACTTACCTCATACCACTGACCCCACTAATTCAATCTGCACAAAAATTTACTCTTTCCTTAGTCTCCAAGGTCCCTTACAGGATCTTTCACACCATTCCATTTACCTTTTGACTCCTAAGACCCCCCAGACCCCCACCCTGCCCCTACTGCCGAAGATACATAAGGTGGGCAATCCTGGACGTCCTGTAGTTGCTGCTTTTGGGTCTCCCACGGAACGCATTTCTGCATTCGTTGACCAGCACCTACAACCTTTCGTCTAGGCCCTTCCATCTTATGTCAGAGACACCCCCCACCTTTTAGAGCGTCTGTCAACGGTCCCAACACCCCTACCAACAGATTGCTTCCTGGTCAGTATTGATGTATCATCACTCTACACCAACATCCCTCACGGCCAGGGCCTCAGTGCCATAGAGCATTACCTCGACAGTCGCCCGCCTCCCCCCCCCCCCACACACACACACACACCTTCCCCACCACTAATTTCCTCACTTCTTTGGCTCAATTCATACTTACCACAAATATCTTTTCCTTCCAGTCTCAGGTTTACCATCAGATTCGAGGCACTGATATGGGCACTCGCATGGCACCTTCCTATGCCAACCTTTTCATGGGCAGACTAGAGGAAGGTTTTCTTCAAAAGGTTACCCGACAAACCACTGTGTGGTTCAGGTATATAGATGACATATTTATGATCTGGACCCACCAGATTGGGAGGTAGTGTCTGGAAGTGAAAACCTCCTTTTTGACTTCTTGTATTCACTTAATAACTTCTCCTTAAACTTCACCTGGCCCTACTCTCAGACTGACATCAGAATGGTCACTTACACACCTCTGTCCACATAAAACCCACTAACCTACAACAATATCTCCATATCATGCAAAACGTTCCATCCCATACAGCCTAGCCATTCGAGGCAAATGCATCTACTCTGATCATAAATCCTTTATACTCTACATCAACAACCTTACCCAGGAACTCATAAACCGCAATTATCCTCCAGATCTAGTTCAAAAACAGCTATCAAGAGTCAGGAACTGTACCCCACACCAACACAAACAACCTAAAGCGAACCAGAACCCTGTTTTTCTCACCCAGTTTTTCCCTGGTCTGGAATCGCTAAACCATATTCTTTGTTTGGGCTCTGACTTTCTTAGATCCTTCCCTGAAATGTGCCGCATTCTTCCCACTATCCTTCCCACCACATGCCGAGTCACCGTCAGCAGACCGCCTAATCTAAAAAAAAACATCCTTGTACATAAATATCAACCCTCTGATGCTGCTACACCACCATTTGGATCCTTCCCTTGTAAGAGACCCCGTTGCAAAACTTGCGGTATGCAGTCACCTACCACTACCTATAGCAACCCTACTACTGGTGAAACCTACCCCATAATAGGTCATGCCACTTGTACAACTACCCATCTCACGTACCAGCTCACCTGCCTCCACTGTCCAAGTTCCTACATTGGCCTGACCTCAAACTCATTATCCATCAGAATGAATGGTCGCAGACAAACAGTTTACTCCCAAAACCTGGACTTGCTCAACATGCCAGTACTCACAACACCCGCGACCTTAATAACTACTTTACAGTCAGAGCCATTAGAGTACTTCCAGACACTACCTCCCAATCTGAACTCCGCAGGTGGAAATTGGTTTATCAACACATCCTGCAGACTGGACATCCCCCAGGTCTTAATCTCCGTTAATATCTTCCATCCTCACCCTATACACCCATCACAGGCCAGCACAATAGATTCATGTATTTTTCAAAAAATTTCATTTATATTTTTATTTATAATTTTTATTACTATTATTTTTTCAACCATTTTAATCTTTCTTATGATTTATACTCGCAGTTATCGTTGCCCCCTCCACCACCTCTGACGGTCTATTGCATTCTATGAGTGACTGCGTCCTACGCAAGTCTTGCGCAAGCCCAGCCACTTACATCTGTAGACTTGAAGAAGAGTTTTGCCCAAGATATTGTATTTTCTTTGTTTGTGTGTTGTTTTGTGTTGCTGCTGCCCTCCTCCCTTCAACTTTTGTGAGTGTTGGGTGTATTTCATCTGTGTTTCCATATACATATATATGATAGGTAAGTGAGTCGCAACTTACCTTTAGATGATGGATGTGGAGTGCAAACACACACAATTTTTGGAATGAAAATTACTTTATCAGTTGTATTTTTGTCTTTTCTGAGGTGGCTCATTTCCCTATCTTAATTTAATTCCTTTTCACTACTTGATTTCATTGTTTACTATATATATGAACAACGCATAGTCAATTAGCAGCAGTAGCACTTTTCATTGGAACTGAGAAATATTAAGTAATTAAGTTTCTTTAGATGAGTGGAGATGAAAGAGTGTGACATACCAATTATGTGTGTTCAAGACAGACATATGTCAAAAACAATGGTATAGATCACAAAATCAAGTAGATTAGCTAGTAAGATATAATAAATAACAAGTAAACTGCTTCTAAAAGTAAATATAATTATTTTGACATATGGTTTATATAAGGAGAAATTTTATCTAAAGGAGTAAACTTAAATCTGAAGTTTCAGTAGGTGGGATATCAACAGCACTATGACGTCCTTGATAACCGAAATTCAATTGATTTTTTTCTTTTTTTAATATACAGAGCGTAAAAAAGTAATTTCTTGCAAATAATACTTCTGCCCAGTTATATTTTAAAAACAATTACTTTTCTAAACATGTAATATAATTAGCTGTTAAAAAATAAATATGACAGTTCTATTACAAACCTTCACAAATTCCTTGTCTCTAAGGGATATTTCATGAGTTTTTACATGTCTTCCATTCATATCCTGATGTATTAAAATAATGGTTGGGTTTGGACAGCCATGTAGAAAATCTAAATCCTGTACTTGTAATTCTTCCATTCTGTAAACAATTTTTTTTCAGGTTATTAGTAACAAAACACCTTCTACAATGGTAGACATTTGGACAATAGCTATCATACTTCAATTACGGACAAAATTTTCTTGATTTTTTTACTGCTGGCAATTTTCCATACAGGGATCTAAATGCCCTTTTCAATAAATCCTAGTAACTCAAGTGTCCAGACAAGATCTATCCTGCTTAAATGAGAAAAGAGGAAGATGACATTACTTCAGCTAACAATAAGAAAACAGACATACAATTAATTTAACAACAATATAACAAGTGTCAATCTCAGAAGCTGAGGGTCCACACACAGACTGTGTATAGTGTTATTATTATTAATTTTAATTGCAATGGAGCTAATGCTCTGGTGGCAATTCCAATAGTCATCTAATAACCCCTTTTTTAATTATTTTTTATTTTCTTTTATAATTGAAGTATTAAATTCATCCCTCATTTACTTTTCCAATTTACCAATTTTATTTTAAATTCCTTAAGCGTTTTTGGCAAAATTTTTCATCACTTCACTTGGTAATTTGTTTTAATCCCCCGACACCATTACCAACAAAAGAAAATTCTCCCACTCCCTTATGCATGAAATCGACCCCACCTTGTGGTCATGGTAGTCTTTCCCCTTCCATGCACTATTCCTAATTCTTTGACCAATATCCCGCCAAGCCCCATCACCAACATATGCCCTGTATATTCCAAGAACTCTCTTCAACCTCCTTTCCGTCCAATGATTCCAAATCCAGCTCCTTTATTATATCAGTTACGACTGGGTCCTATGATAATTTGCACAAGCAAATCTAGCTGCTCTTCTTTGCATACCCTCCAACTCCTGTATTTTATCACCAAAGTGAGGGTTCCCAAACTACACCAATGGTCTGACCAAAGTTTTGTAACCCCACTCCCTAACTTCTCTGGTACATCCTCTCATCACCCTCTCCAGTAAATGAAGGATTTTGTAACCTTTACCTATCACCTGCCCAATGTGCTCTGCCCAGTTTAGTATGTTATCAAATGCTATGCCAAGATATTTTACCATTCAAGCCTTCAACAACCAATTCTGATCCCACCCTATAAACATAATTAACCTTTAGTTTCTTATCTGTGTGCTGACTCTTCTTAGCATTTATCTTCATTCCATGCTGACCTATCCATTTAGATATTATATCCAAGTCACCCTGCAGCTGTTCATAGTCTTCACCTGTTTTGATCCTATTGAAAATTAAGTGGTAAGTGATTTTTAAATAGAGTTAATTAATCATTTTGCAAAATTGGTTTTGAAATGGTATATGTCAGAATTTCTCAACCTTTCTCAGTCAGAGGACCAGTAAATTGTCAAAAATAATGCTGTGGACCAGTAACTTATATGGACCTAATCTTCTATTATGATGGGACAGTTAAATATATTTTAGTCTGAGCTTGGGGATAATTTTGAACCAGATAAAATACATAAAAAGATTCATTTGCACAGGGCTAACTGTGGGAAAGTATTCTAGAATCTGAAACAAAAGAAGAGAGAGAAAAATGAAAGAAAAAAAGTTGGTTGTTAACAATTTAGATTGAGTGAGAACAGATGCTTTTGGTTCAAGGATATTACCTAAGAGCGGACTCGCGAAACAACCTACAAACTTCAAATAAACACAAAGTCCAAACTGTAAAGTTGTAAATGTTGGAGCTATTACCTTGAGAAGGAATATTAAACATAGTGGCTAAAACAAAGACTTTCTTCAATCAATTATATCTCCGATAGCCTTAGAAAACTACTTCAAGGACTCTTTATTGCCACACTATGAGTTTATTATTAACACCTAGGACATATTTTATTGTACCATTATAACTTAATAAATCTAAAAGCATATTTTGAGTTCCTATGTAAACACAGTTATGAAACTAGAAGAAAACAATTAGAAGTTAGTTTAACTAAGCAGACTCTTAATATTTAGTAGCCAAAGGAATAATGATGTTACCATAAACTCGATGCTACACTATACCAATAACCTACATGTACAAAAAAAAAATAATAATAATAATAAAAAAAGATGTTAGACCTGACACCTTTTATTTTTGTTTAAAACACCTCTCATGTTACCAACCATACAATGTACGACAGTCCCTCACTTAATTATTAGACAAACGGCACCCTCTTTGAAGCCAACTGGAAATGAATATTGTAGGAACAATGCTGTCCTATCCTCACCCTGGAAAAGCCAGACTTTTGTCGGGTCACTGTGGCTTTTTAAAAGGGCTTTATTGACTACACTTGTTTATATATAGCCGTATACAATACAAATACAGAATCTACATTTAAAATACTCTGCCTGTGGACCATCTGAATCATCGTGGACCACAGGTTGAGAAACACTAATATATGTATAATCAAATTTTAAAAAAAAGAATAAAAAATTATAGGTCACCGAAAAAAAGTTTTTTACAGCATTTTTACCATCAGATTCTTGAAATTATTTATCTGATTATACAAATAAATTTTTGTTGGAAAAAGTTGTCTGCTGATGAATGAAATTTGTTACAATTAGTTAATTCATGAAACACAAAGTCGCTACAGTTTTCCTGTAATTTTGAAGAGGCACCTATAATTGTAAAATTGGAATTAGATTTTTTATCGTTTTCACCAAAAGCTCTTATGAACTATGGAATAAAAAGAATAATCCAAACAGTTTAAGAGTTGGTGGGTTGTTGGCTTTCATTTGATACACAAAACAATTATCTAAAGAAAATATTTCCTTCAGCCTCCTCCTAAACTACCTGCAAATATTTGTACCCCTCCACCAAAAACACACACATCAATATATCCACATTTTACCTTATAACCGTCTTAAGGCTAGTAAGAATAAAAGTAGTGAACAATTACAAGTTCCTACGTTAAAGTATTCAGATGTTTTGAGTGTGAAACGGGCAAATGAACGAATCACAATGCTTCTGTCTTTCAACTAAAAAGTCAGAACCATATCAACCCCAGTCAACACAGAACACAAAGCAATGGAGCTTCTTAGTCTGAATCCATCACTACCACAAAACAATTAAATTGTACTTGGTGGGGATCAAAAAGGATATTTTTTATTGTTCTATCCTGCTATACTGTGTGCTGATGACTCTCCTCCCTTTTTTTCTTGGTAATTACCACTAAGAATTTTCTGTTTCCAGTCAACCTACTTAGCTTAATATTACAAATTACAAGGAAAGGGGAAGTGACTCATCGCTCACCAAAATTGAAGGTTGCGACGAATGAAAAACATATATGATGAACACTAGAATACACAATATTTCAGTTTTACACCTTATTCATGCTTTAGGAAACAAGTCATGTGGTTCGAAAGGTGTGCACATCCCGAAGTTTGACATATGACTGAGTGTATTATCAATATGTAGGGAGAAACTGAGATGTTATATGTAAACACATATATCGCAGAAGGTGATAGAATTAGTAATACAGTAGAGTCTTGCTTATCCGACGCAAACAGGCCGCAGGAATGTCGGATTACCTGGAATGTCGGTTAGTAGGGAAAGAAGAAACAACAATATCATAAATGGTTGCTGGTGTCTTATTATTGATAAAGATGATGCAGTACAGTAATTACTTTCATTGTGCAATACAATTAAAAAGCATAAAAAGAGGTTGATATATATTCAATTTTGTTTAAAAAAGTTTGTAATAGACTTTTGCTTGCCTGCCGAATGTCTTTTTCCTTCAATAGACACCAACACCCTCTTTCTTTTCGAAGCCATCAAAAAAAAAAAAAAATATTCAGTAGGGAAAAGAATCACCACACAGTGCAGTCTAAGGCACTAGCAATAATGTATGCAGTCAGACCTTTACTACAACAATGACCGGGTCAAAGCTGAAAGTTGTATTCACAGCGCATGATTCATTGTTGTTTGACTCGCTGGAGTACAGTTTGGTGTAAATATAAATGGTAAGCTGGGAAGGAAAATACATTTACAGTGTGTGTGTGCGTGTGTGTGTCTTGCGAGTCGGATAACACGGAATGTCAGATAAGCGAAGGTCAGTTAAGCGAGAATCTACTGTATAACAAAAGGGTATGGAATGTTAAAACAAAAAACAGACAAATTTTGAAAAAAATTTGTAACTAGTTAAATGATAATAATACTAATAATAATGAGTGATGGCTAAAAACAAAATGGAATTTTATCGGTGGTTGAAGCCAGGTGGGTGTCTGGTATCCAGGATATTTTGGTATGCAAGTTACCATCTCCTAAGTCCTGGAGCGGCGGTGGCTTCAGTGAAAACTCCGATTGTTCTCACACTGAAACAGTCATTACGGTTGTTAGAATTGTGGTAGTTAGCATGTTCTGGTATTGGAAGATATAAATTGCGCGTGTGGACTGTTTGTTTGTGGCCATTCGTTCTGAGGGAGAGTTGTTGTGTAGTCGGACCTATATAGGAACTAGTGCAGTGGCGGCAAGTTAGCTGGTATATAATAATGTGTTGTGGAGCATGTGGCATGTCCAATGATGGGGAAGGCCTACCCTGTAGTAGGGTTGCAATATGTTGAAGTGTGAGGACGCGAGGTCTATTACAAGGAAAAGATCCAAATGGTGTTTTTGGAGAGTCTGATGGAGCTTAATATTAGTAACATATCAGTTCGAGAGTAAAAATTATTTTTATAGTTACATATGTTTCGTGCTTAGTAAAAATTGTTTTTTGTATTAATGAATTGTGTATTTTTACATGGTCCATAGATGGCTGAAATCAACAGAATATATTATTTTTTTTTTTTTGGCTTTACACATCTTGAGTTCATCAGAGGTGGAAAAGGATTGGGAGCAAGGAATGGTAGGAATTTGGCCATGGACTTTTGAAGCAACCATCCATGGAGTGATTTGAGGAAACCATGGAAAACCCAAATCTGCATGGGGAATCGTACTCGTGTCCTCCCGATTTCAAGGCCAGAGCATTACTGCTCAGCCACCATGTTCGGTAGAAATCACTCATTTGTCCATATGTCACAACCTGAACATTTCTGAACCCTTTAAACTGGAAATTTGTAACCATGCTTTATTTTAGTTTTAACTGTTCTTAACCAAAGATTCTCAGTGTCTATACATCGATCGCCTTGCAGTATGCTCTCCTCTAGTCATGACTAAGATTTATACCACAATACTGTAAAGTGTGTTCATGATTTGTGTTCATTGCGGCCCTCCCAACTTCATCTGTGGTGAGTGAAGATTTTATTTTCACTGTCTTACATCATTTCCATATATATATATACATAATGCTAATAATGAGAAGAAAATGCTTTAAGCCAGTGAACATAAGGAAGGATAGGGAAACTAAAGTAAATCGAACATTTACCTTGGATGAAAGCATCTGAGAATTGATAAACACAAAAAGACGAACGTGTATAACAAAATTTTGGTCCTGGGCGTTGGTCTTGTAAGTAAATGAGTACATGACGAGGGGGGCTGAAACATGGATTTAACAGTGTACTATGTTTATGGAGTTTATCTGGAGTTGGTAAAAGTTCATAAGTAAATATTTAGCTTGACTATAGTAGGAAAAGAATGCTATTTTTGAACTACACCATCTGATTTTTCTTTTCAAACATTAGGGGAAAGACATAAAGTTATAGTTTTTGAAGAATTTTATTATGACAGATGGCAAAGTATGATATGCAGCTGAAGAGGTTGTTTGAGGGTGCTCCATTTCCTACCAACATATAATTCTCCAGTTCAAAAACTATTACTTGGAAAGGACCTATCATATTAATTTCAAACCATGATGACATTACTGATAGTGCTTATGCGTGTTGCATGTTTATGCTGATCATAAATTTTGGTTATCTCCTATTTAGGTAGAGCCAGAAGATACTAAAGATGATTTACCAGCGTTGGGTTAAATAGTATTTTTATCGTCGGATGATTCTGATCTATCGAGCAGTCCAAAGAAATTAGTTCAGAAATAGATTGAGTAAGGAGCATATGTATGGTTTAGGTCACATAGCTTTTGATAGTCAACAAGATCACAAAGGTCCTACTAATTTGGTGGTTTCAGTTACGATTTAAAAAGTTGGATACCTTTGCATTAAAGTGTATTTGATTTTTGGAATGGTGTAGGTGAATGCCTGGAAGGTCTATATGATGTGTATCAAAGATTTATTTTATCCAGGGTTCATGTTACGATATATGATGTTTGTTTGGAGAATTATATTGCTAAACCAGGTAGTAAGAAAGGTGAAAAAACAAATCTTAAAACATCAGTTGACAAATATGAACAATCTTATGACAGTAATGGTTCTATTGGTGTTAATACTCCTAGTTGTTCTGATATGTTGCACAAACATGTCAGAAATCTGATTACAATGTAACAGTTGATTCTCCACAAAAGGATTGTCCACCAGGAAGAATGTATTTAGGATCATTGAGAGGAATTGATACAACTAGTGCTACCGTTGGTGCAAAGATATGTTACCACAAGGAACTCATAGATATGGTTGTTGATATAAGTTTACTGTGCTAACAAAGTTTAAAAAGTATGTGCCTGCTTCTACTATAAAAATAAAAGCAATGCAAGAAGTAGTTAATGCAATGGAACCATGTGAAAGTTTTGACAGTTGGAAATTTGTAATTGGTCCAGTTGATAATTCGTATTACTCAAAAAAGGAACAAAATGATATATTAAATGTAAAACATGTTCACTTTTATTATACTGCTAGATTTTTGTTTAAATTTGCAACAAAATCTCGAAATAAAACATTGTAAATTCTATTCTCTTTTTTTTTTTTTTTTTATTGCAAGACATTGTCCTATGTCACTGCCATTCATGCTCTTGTGATTTTCCAAATGAGATTGTGACAGTTTATTTATGTTTGAATACAGGTCAAACAACCTAACTTGGTTGTATCTTCAGAGATTAATTGGAGATGAACTTCCTTGATATTTTCAACTTGTTTGTAGAAGTGATGTCTTATGTTATTGCTGTTGAGTGGTCATATGTGCACCAACGGTGTTCACATGGGAGGCAGGGGCGGTAATGGAGGGGGAGGGGTGCAAGAAAATATTGAATCAGTAATTGATATTTGAGGCAAAATATTATCTATAATTGCTGGAAGACGGGGAATACCACAAAAGTAATGAACATAAAATGATACAAATACCAACAGAAAATATAAGTTTTAGAAGTTATATATTACATGCATGTGAAAATTATAATACGTGCTGAAGAATTTTATCAGAGGTTGATGCTACAGGGATTCCTGATATCATGGTAGCTAGTTCCCAACTATAAATTTCAGAAGGAGTTATGGTTTCAGAGACAACACTGACAGCTGTCAGTGTAAAGCAGTTGCTTAAGTATTTAAAATTCTGGTTACCAATGGATGGTATGGAAGAGTTTTTTTTTTTTTAGAACTGTGTGAAAATTTATTCCTACACAGATTCTAAATAGTCAGCAATTTTGAGAGCTATGTAAACAAAACTCACTGTGGAACTGGTGACTTTGTTCAAACTAAGTAGGCATTATTACAAAATATTACTTTGTATTAACCATGTGTTTCTCAACCTTTTTGTTTCCAAGGGCCAGTAAGAGGTCAAAAATAATTCTGCAGACTACTAATGGTGTAGGTGAATGCCTGGAAGGTCTATATGATGTGTATCAGAGATTTATTTTATCCAGGATTCATGTTACGATATGCACGATATACCTACATGTATATTATTAACCATTGCCACCAATTACTATTGGCACATACTGTGGTCCATTAAAAGACCTACACCTACAAAAGACAACGGTTAACTTAACCCCTACAGGAACGCCAAACTCTTTCATACCAACTGGAAATATATTTTATTACAGCAACTCTGCAGACATGTACACACATCCAAAAAAAAATACCAGATTTTTGCCTGATCTTTGAAATATTCATTGCTTTTAGAAAATTTGGTTTGTAGGCATATTGCTCTTATTTTTATAACTGTACTGTACCAATTTCATGTGAACAATTTTTACTGATTTATTTTTTGTTATATCTTTAACTGAATTAGAATTAAATTTCTAATATTCTCCCCACATACCACATGTGCCATCTTTGCTGACTACAGATCGAGAAACACTGTATTAATCCATTTGGGATTCCAAAATCTGCATGGCGACAGATTGCTCGGAGTATGTACTTGGGGTTAAACTTTTCCAAGAAATTCCAGCAAATAGTGAAATTGAGAAGAAACCTGTTGTATTTTACTGCAATTGAACAATACTGAATACAGCTATGGAATTTCTTACCATTATTTGGGCATTTCCAAAGTTCAGGTATCTTCTATTGGGATGCTGAGTCATTATTTATACGAAACATAAAGCCTTATAATTTCTCCATTAATGCACACTTTTATACGGGATACTTACACGGTGGACTTTATTAATTCTGGAATTAAATTATGAGGTCGATGTATACCAAGATCCGATGATTTATCCCATTTACCAGTGAATATTGTTCCAGTGAAAACAATAAAGAACCAAAGTTATTGTACATTGATGGCATATAGCATGAAAAAGAAGTTCATGCTAGTTGTAAGCATATGAAAAGACAGGGTGATAAAATGATGAAATTATTAGTGAAGTCATCGAAAAACTCAAACAGGGAAACAGTTCTGACAAATTACATAAATTGTATTGTTTGGAATCTGGGAATTTATTTCGAAGAACCCACGAGACCTGTGAAGAATGGAAACTGTGAGTGCCCGAATTGTAAGTGATGTTATCCTCATCTCAGTTATTTACATTCAGTATTCAAAAATGTTATAAACTACTGCCACAACATTTTTAGGAGAATACATGATCTGATTGCCACATGTAGTACCCTCCAAGTCAATATGACTGACAATATGCAGAGAGATGGAAAACATATTGCCCTCCAAACCACTATTCATAAATGTGTTGGCACTAAAAAAATATTTTGTGATTTTTAGTGATATTCAACCTTGCAGAGTTTCAAAAAAACTTCATTGGAATAGGTGTAGGTAATGCCTCTGTCATGACTCGGATAAATATTGGTATACGTAATATACTGAAAACAGAATATGGCTTACCCAATTTAATTGTTGTTAGATGTGTTTGCCACACTGCAATTAGCAGTGTCACATGCTTCTGAGCAAACGTTACCACCAAATATAGAATTTCTCATCAGAGAAACCTATAAATGATTGTCACCTTCCCCTAAATGCTGTGATGAGTACAGAGAGGTTTCAATTGTGGCAAAAAAAACCTTGAAAATATTCAAGTCTTATGACACTCATTGGCTTTCCATTGAAGAAACAGTGACTAGGATTTTGTCACAATGGGAAAAATTAAAATTTCACTTTCTAATTAATTGAGATAATTGCTTTACAGCAGATTTACTTCATTCTATGTACGCCAATGAGACTAATCACCTTTATATGGTCTTTTAAGAAGCATCATTAATGATTTACAAATTGAATTGAAGAGCTTTGAAAGTGAAGACTCAAATCTGGTTGCCCTACTGAACACCCTGACAACGTTGATTCACTCATTTGTTATAAGGTACCAATGCATTCGGCAACAGCAACTGACAAAGATTATTTGTCAATTAAAATTGAAAAACCACTTGAATCTGGTACCCTATCTACGATATCTTTTTGAATCTCAAGTTCAAAAGACCTCATTACCCACCGACGTCATAAATGCAATTACAGAACACTGTACTGCCTTCACTATCAAATTAGCGAATGAGATTCAGCAAACGTTTCCTTCCAATTACATTATTTTAGAGAAATGTATCTTTTGAGAGTGGAAAATTCGCAAGGGCAAAGGAAACAAAATAAGAGATCTTGCCTCAGAATTCGGATTTGATGATGAAAAAATTGACAAACTCCTGAATCAATGGAATTGTATTAATCAAGTTCAATGGCAAGCTACAGTCAATGTCATTGAATTCTGGACTGAAGGTCGAAAATACAAGAAAGCTGCTGGAATAAATACCTTTCTGGAGATATCTAATATAGCCATGTCCTATCACTTTCTCACTTGAATACTGCAGTAGAAAGGATTTTCAGTACAATGAACATTCTTAAAAACAATTTGAAAAATAGGATGGCTGTAAATACTCTTGATAGCATCCTTTTTTATAAGGAAAAAACTGCTACAGTTATTAGCTGTGATTGATGTGATTGTTGCAATTGGAAAAGATACTAAATACTCTTTTAAATCTAAGACTGGCAATTCATCTCATCCTTCCACATCTGCAAGTTCTGCAACTCAAACAATAGACCAAGATGATGATGAAGAAATACCGATTGAAGAAATTAGATTTTGATTTTTAATATAGTTACATTTAATTTAATGAAAATACTAATTATTAAAATATTTTTATATTACTTATCTTATTATTTTCCTTTATTTTATTTAGTGATTTCTAGCAAATCTTTTAGTTCTAAATATCCCACAACCTAGTGAGTTTTGAGACCAGGTCTAGCAACTTTTATTTTCATAATGTGGCAACATTGACTATCATAGTTGTCAACTCCACAGTGATTCATGAATAGGTTCCGCATGTTGGGAGTTCAAAGCCTATTCTAATCGGCAATGGTCCACAATTTTCAGGAAAAGTATGGAAACAATACTTTGTATACTTACAAATACAAATTGTTAAAACATCATTATAATACCCGCAAGGAAATCTGGTGGAAAGACTGATGCAAGAATTGGGGAAGTGGTTCAGTACATGCAATCATGACAAACATAAGAGATGGACACTGGAACTGTAACATATAAAAGATGTCATTAATACTATACCCTATGGCTCCATTTCTGTTTCTCCTTATAAACTGATTTTCTGACAACTGCCAAGAGGATTGTCAAAGAATACTTCAAGTTACCTGATTTTTAGTGTAGATTATAGTGAGAAACTTAAACTTGCTCTGGACCAGCTGACTAAGCAAGCTATAAATGGGAAGCAAAAACGTCACCAAGACATCAAACCCACTCACAACATATGAAGTTGGGGACCTTGTTTTGGTGCAGACACACTACAAGTCCTCTGTAATCAACGATGAGAACAAGAAATTCTGTTCCTTATATGAAGGAACATTTGAAACAATTGCCATAAACAATGTGAATTGAACCTAAGACTGATTCTGAAAGGACACAATTATGTCATTGCTTTGAAACCATTCAAATATTTTTAGAATTAAAGAGACAGTTTGATTTTCATACGTTTTTTGTGCAAAGTGCCAAAACAATTAGTGATACAAGATTTATTCATGTTACATATGAACAGCACCAGCTGATGACAGTGTGCAAGTGAGAACTAAGTGAGCAATTGAATGAGGAAACAGCTAACATTAGTTTGTGAGTGAAACTAATCCCCCAGGGGCATGCATCTGGCATTACGTGGATAGCTTCCATCCGGTCCCCTATTGTTACTGTCACTGTTTTATCTAGTCTTCTAACAGTACCTCTTACTTTCACCTTTACTATCATTTACAATCAGTCAACTCTTTCTATTTATGTGACTTCAGTGTATTCCTGCATCACAAGTATGCAATTTTATTCATTTCTTTAGTTTAAGGATTTCTTTCTTGTAGATTAAGAGATGAAAAGAGTGCAGAACTTTTTAGTAAGGAAGAGTCTATGCTCTGGATTACTCCTCAGTTGTTGCCAAGTTGAGAGATACTTCAGCCTATGTTAGTTAATTGTATTATGGCAATTACAGACTGGATCATTTAGATCGTTTCAATACCTATCTTTTCAGATTAAATCTTTTAGACTGACCAGAAGGTTTAACAGTAATTTTTGTTATTTACAGTTGCTGTTGAAGGTATGAGTTTCAGTGCGTATGTGTCTGAATTTTTAGGGGTATTGACATTTTGGGAGTGGAAGACAAGAAAGTATTAAGGACTCACTGATTTATTGAGCTTATCTTAGGAGACATATTTTGGAAACAAGTTTGGAGTACACAACACAATAGTGTTAAAGACTCAATGATCAGCAATGGTTTAAGAATGGTAGAGAAGGTATAATAAAAGTTTAGAACTCAAGATAGGAAGTCACTTAGAGGGTTATAGCTGAGTACAAGTTCAGAATAATCTCAAGGTTTTGAATTTTTTATGGGAAACTGTTTTTCTAATGTGTTTGTTGTAGGTCTACTTTGAAAGCGTAAGGTACCCTTAAGTTCACCAAAAGTATTCCCACTAACTATCCCCAGCAGTAATATATTCTATAGTTCGATTTTGAAGTCACTTACGTTGGACTAAGAAATTTCGTGTAAGGTAATTGTCAACTTGAAGGGATTTACCTGCATTCATTTCAACGGTGAAAATTCTCCAAAAGAATCATTTTAAAGTGTATTTGTTATATCCGGAAAAATTTATTTTAAGAGAGAATTTCCTTTGTTGGTGTTTTAAACTGCGCTGTTAGGAAGATAAATATTTAAGATTTGAAATAGCTTTGCACTGAGTAAAGTCACAGCTGATCTTCTGTCACCTGCTATAGTCAGCACTGTTGCAAATATTTTGATAGTAAAATTAACCAATTTGGCAAAGTTTAATTAGCGGTTATAATTAAGACAAAAATTAACTTTTTAACTAAAAGGAATATAACTGAGAAATTTATATCAGTAGATAGCTGATGCATTGTACCACTGGGATAATCCTGAGAGGTCATTCCATGGCGATGTGGCGAATGGTTTGCTCATAGTTACCGCAGTCACAAGAAGGATTCTCTGTACATCCAGTAGTTGCATCTACCGTGGCCTATTCTCATTCGGTTCAGTGCTGTCCAGGTTTTCCTAGGAAGGTTGAATCCAGGAGGCTGTCATGTAGGGTCTTGGATTAGCACCTTGGAATTTGTCCACTTAGCGCACCATGCTTCTTCTATGTTGAAATTATTTTGGACCAACTCTTGACCAAACTTTCATGTTGAATATCTAGATTTTAGTCTATTTGGAGCTTTGTGTGTGCAGTCCTGATGAATTGGAATTTGTGGATAACTTAAGCATTTCTGCCATTCATTTTTTAAAGCCGCTTGTCTTCGGCGACTTGGTGGGGCGATGTTAGAGAGTACAGGCAGCCAGTCTGTAGGTGTAGATTTGACAGTTCCAGATATTGTTCTCATTGTGTCATTTAGTTGAACGGCGATCTTTTTAGTGTGACTGCTATTTAGCCATACTGGACTGCAGTATACTGCAGTTATGTATATCAGAGCAAGAGCTGATGTTCTGAGAACTGCGGCATGTGTTCCCCAACCCGTTCCTGAAAGTTTGTGAAGGATGTTATTTTGAGTTTTTACTTTTGCCACTGTTTTATGGATATGCTCCTTATATTTCAATGACCGGTCAAGAACCACACCTAGATATTTTGGATGAGGATTGTATTTAAGTAATTGGTCTCTGAATTTTATTTGAGGTCTATAGTGGGCTCTTCTATTGTTTAGGTGGAAAGAGCTGACTTCTGTCTTATTTATATTCAGTTTTCAGGCGCCAAATGTTGAAGTAGTCATTCAGTTTCTGAAGATCAGTTGCGAGAATTTCTTCAGATGTTTTGAAGTCACCAGATTGTGCTGTCATGACATCAGCGTATATAAACTTCCGAGAAGTGGTGGATGGCAAGTCTGTGGTATAGATGTTGAAAAGTAGTGGAGCAAGGACAGATCCTTGTGGTAGCCTGTTGTTTAATCTGTAAGATTTGCTTCTATTCCCATTTAGATGAATCTCAATCATTCGATTGCATAGCATGTCATTCGACAGAAAGGCAATCGTTTTGCATGGGATAATCCTCATGAATTTCAGGATCATTCCCTTCCTCCAGACTGTGTCATATGCTGCAGTCAAATCTACAAACACTGCCAAGGTCTTTTTTCGATCTTGGAATCCCTTTTCAATATAGTTGGTCAGCGCCATTAATTGGTTGCAACAAATCCGGTTTGGTTGAAATCCTGCCTGCTCAGTTCGTATGTAGTCAAGGATTTTTTCTGAGATCCTGTTGTAGATGGCTCTTTCGAGCAGCTTGTAACATGAACTCAGAAGAGCTATTGGTCTATAATCTTCTGGGCTGCAGCCAGTTTTGCCTGGTTTCAATATAGCTATTACCTTGGTTTTTTTAAGGTTTGGGACTTTACCGCATTTTAGGATATTGATGAAAAATTTGGCAATCCAGTCAAATGTTTGCGGGCCACAGTGTTTTAGAAATTCTGGGTATATTCCATCTATCCCTGCAGCCTTACCAGATTTGGTTTCTTTCAATGCCATCGAAATCTCTGAGACTGTGAAATCTGCCGCAAATGGAGAATTTCTGTCAGCTTGAAGTCATCTAAGCTTTAGTTCATTTCGGGTTTCTTTAGACTTGTTGCTTAAAGTGTAAGTTGATTTTCTAGTTAGGTTGACAATTCTCTGTGCTACTTGATCTGGTTTTATCTTTGAGCTCTTGCTAGTGGTATCTACAGCGTTACTTCCTAGTTTCCGCAGAAGTGGCCACACTTTTCTGCTTGAATGCTGGAAATTGACGTTTTGCATTAATTCTGCCCATTTCTCTTTCCTCGCAGATTCTAAAGAGCGTAGAAGTTCATCTGCAATCTCCGGGTCATTACTGAGTTCATAATCCCTGTACAGCTTGTAAGAACAAGATGTGCACTGGGGTTGGTGCATAAACACGTTGATCTTAACTCTGACCGTGTGTAGCCTTGAATGCTACAGTTTTGGCTTAGATAGAATTATACGGTCGCCACATAGATTTTAACCCAAAAACTATGGAAAGGTAAAAGTTCAATGATGATAAACAGTTCTTTGCCATTTAAATAATTATATTCTTCAAAATTTCACCAAGCCAGAAACTGTACAGGTAATCAGACACTTTTCCAAAGAAATGTTTTGCAAGTTCGATTAACCGTTTGAGCCAGATCACACCCCAATAGTTCACAGTATCAAACTTTCAGTTGTAGAAATGATACACAAGTGAATCACACGCTCCCATTGTTCCACAATTCATTTAATTTAGACAATCCTGAGGCCCCGTTTGGCAAAATACTATTTTATCGCAACATTATAATAGAACTGAATGTTTTAAGTTGCATATTAAGGAGCCTAGTTTGCGTCCTGTCTTGTGCACTGCTACTTGAAGACTGACTCGCTCGCTGTGGCTACTAACCAGGAAAGTTCTGGTACTCACGGAGCATGGGAAAACCTAGCGGCTGCACTTCTCATGAGAATCTCTCCGACAACTGATCAGTTTCTTATCTCATATCTGAAGGTTTCATCATCTAATTTGACCTCAACTATAAAAATAATTATATCTCCTTATAACTTTACAAATTGCTAGATCTTTAAATAAATGTTAACTTTAGTTATCATACAAAATATCCTGACTTTAATAATTAAGCCAGAAATAAATAATTTAGATATGACCTTTCGCAATCCCACTCCAGGTGAATGCCGAAGAATGTTGAAATTGAAAAAATTGAAAATACTATCTTAAAAACTGTAAAACTGCTTTCTAACTTGAACAAGCATAAAAACCAACTTTGAAAATGAAATGTACTAATATTCTATCCAATCTAACTCGTGGTTCTAAGAACAAAATTTTGTCACGCAGTTACAAAATTTAACAGATAGCTTACAAGCTCGTCACATTTCGGGCTCCAGCCTGTGATGTATTCCTTTCTATATCCTCTAGGTATATGCTTTTTAGCTATAGCACAAAGCAGCCTTGAGAAGTGCTGGTAATTTTTCATATTTGGTGCAATTCATTGTATGTTATGTTCTATTTCTCTGGTGAATTCACCCAGTTAGCTTTGGTTGTTAGGATGTTAAGTAATGTAAGGAAGACATACACTTTTTTCCTGAAACATTTGATTATTATAATATTCAAATAAGATTTCAATGCTTTAGATAATATTTAAATTGTGCTTAGTCTTATTTTTCCAACCACGGTTGATGATTTTCATTGTGCTTGGATGCACAATATGTGTACTATGATGATACCAGTTTTAGGAGAATAACATCATAGACTATACCACTTGAAGTGACATTCATAAAATGTAACCGATAGGAACATATGGCATTTCTTTTGAGACATTACTAGATATTTGGTCCAGGGGATAGATATCCTATTGTAGACACAAATGAATAGGAATCTTTTTCTTTTCACAATAATATGATATTATACCAATTTTAAATTAATAAAAAAAATTCACCAGTATACTGGTGAACAAAACTAGTAATATTTCTGTATAATTTTGTGCATCAGTATACTGATGGAGTGAAACTACGTTTCTTATATATTGCATACATGAACATTGTACTTATTGTAAATTTTTATTATTTTGCATAATGCCAAAAATTATTATGGCGAACTTTGTAACTACTTCCTATTGAGAATGGCATTTGTACTTTTCTATTCAAGACTTTTGTAAAGAATATTGTTTTTGTAATTTGATTCAACTTAACTTGTAATGTTTTAACTAATTTGTTTCTTTATATCATTGTTTTTGTAAAGATGTACTTCTTACTTTCTTTGTGTATTTTAGTTTAAGGTTTAGATGTTAAGAACAGGCACTAAAACTAAATTTTTTTTCAACAGCTTGAAGCCTGCAGCTTCCACTGACGACCTGCTGTGCCAGGAGTTAGGGAAAGAACATTTCGCTCTGCAGCCAAGCCCACTGGAGCATTGTTTTGTATTATTATCAGCTCCATACTAGTGTGTCAATCCATGCCAGGGCTTGGTGCAACTACCAAATTGGGTGGAATTTTTGTGTGCTAATGTGCCTAATTTTGTATTTTTTTTGATAACAAAGACACTCAAGAAGTGAAATCATATGGACATTTACAACATTATTGCAAACATTAATATTTGTGAATTTTTTTAATATAAATTCCACACAATTACACATGTTACATTTTGAAATTACATGTTAACACAAGTTATATTTTAAGTACTAATGTAATGTTTTGTAACTGATTAGGGACGGTACCAGAAGTTAGGGAATATATATATATATATATGTTTATAATTTTTGTATATTAATCTGAATTTTCAAGTAATTTTCAATCTTTCTGATGCTATGAGTGACAGCAAGTGCATTTTGCTTTGTTATTAAATGCATGTGATGAGGACAAGACAAACTCTCATAACCATTTTAGTAAAATTTAAACTCATTTGTAGCATTGCAGAAATAAGTTTAAATTTGCAAGGGTATGTAAGGTACCCAGCAGTAATGTATTCTATAGTTCGATTTTGAAGTCACTTATGTTGGACTTAAAAATTTCGTGTAAGGTAATTGTCAACTTGAAGGGATTTACCTGCATTCATTTCCATTGTGAAAATTCTTCATAAGAATCATTTTAAAGTGTATTTATTATATCTGGAAAAATTTATTTTAAGAGATAATTTCCTTTGTTGGTGTTTTAAACAGCGCTGTTAGAAAGATAAATATTTAAGATCTGAAATAGCTTTGAATTGAGTAAAGTCACAGCTGATCTTTTATCACCTGCTATAGTCAGCACTGTTGCAAATATTTTGATAGTAAAATTAACCAATTTGGCAAAGTTTAATTAGTGGTTTTAATTAAGAGAAAAAATTAACTTTTTAACTAAAAGGAATATAATTGAGAAATTTATATCAGTAGATAGCTTAAATTAAGAGGATCATAAATATATAATGAATTCGGTAAAAAAACTAAGCATTTGTCAGATAATTAAGATTTGTAAGATATATTGTCATTATTGTTGAAGTGCATAAAATCGCGCCTAACCAGTGACATAAGAGACTTCAACAGTGAGCTCATAGAAACCTTTTTGAATGGTAAATTAAATTAAAACAGATAGAATGTTATCATAGGAAACTCTAGTATTAATTGCAAGTTAAACTATTTACTATGTTTGGAGATATTAATTAAAGAAAAAAGTTGCTGATGTCATAGGCCTTGAAAAGCTTATAAATGGCCATGGAGACATCATGAATTTAGTCATTTGTTCTCCAGAAATCAAACAGTTAACTACGTGTTTGGTTGGCGGAGCGAATAGTAAAGTTGCGGCACACGCTAACATGCAGTAACTGTTACTCACTAATGTTAGGGGAACATAGTGAGTATGTCTTCTCATACGAATGTGCTTAACCTGTTAATCTTCAAATGGAACTTTGTCAGATCAATTCATGTTATGACTGGTCCAAAATTCTTTTGTTTGAGCCAATGTGTAACAGCTTGCAATGTATCCATGATTCGTCACCTGTGTAGATGTTTGATGCACCTTGAACGTATTTTTTTTAACATTTCCTTGCACCAATCGACACGAGCTTCCTTTTGAGCGTTTATCAGAATATGCGGGGATCCAACGCGAACAAATATTTTTTACGGCCAAATGATCATGCAATGTTTTATTGATGCTTGTCATACTAATGCCCAAAGATGCCTCAATCTCACGGTATGTCAAATGATGATCTTGCTTTATCAGTTCACGCATAGCATCGACGTTTTCTGGCACAACAACCGATTCTGGACGATCCCGATGGAATTCGTCCTGAAGCGAACTTCAGTCACGATTCAATTCGTTTTATACCAGTTTTTTTTACAGTGCTGTATGATGATGCTTTATCGCCATATAAAGAATTAAGTTAATCGATGCCCTTCATCTTGATAATCCACTTCGAAAGTTGTGAAAAATAATAACGCGAAAATGTTCACGAGTTAATTCCATTTTTTCGCCTGAGATCAATTTTTAAAGTTACTGTAATCAACGAATTGCACATTGTTATGAATAAGGCTGTGTTCAACAATGTCAGTGTTTCCAATGGAAACGTCAGATGGCGCCTGGCAACACTTATTGTTGCCAAGGCCAGGAATATAAATAGCAACCCTTGTATATTGTATACTTTTAAAGAAACCAAATATTGTACCTACCACAGCAATAAATGTTTTTATTCAGTACCAAGTTTAGAAATGGGTTAGAACCAAAAATATTTTTCACTGTTTTGTTTCATGTGCAACTTTATTAAGATATTTCATTACATTACAAAGCTGATCATTAAAGGTTAGTGAGTCAACCTTCTGGGCTCCTCAGTGGTTCTGTTTTGGTGACACAACAGGACTTTAGCAATTGCTGATTTTCAGTGAAATCTTCAGATGTAAATTGCAGATTGAGAATAAATTTGACAAATGAAACAATGAACATATGTAAAAATATCAACAATTTCAAAAGTTTTTTGTACAGAATTAATTTTTAAACACTTCAGTTTTACAGTATTTAAAATAATTCAAACTCTGGCACCAATACCAGAATACCGGAAATTATAAAAGTAGGGAATTGTTTTGCAAGTTTAAGTTCATTTACCTTTCTCTTTTTTAAATTTATTTATGTGATTTTTTATATGTTTTTGAATGAATGAGGATGTATGTTGTAAAGACAATGGGGAAATTCCCTAGTTGAAACTTTATCCTGATTTTTGCCCAGTAAATTTCACAAAATGTGGAGAGATTTGGGGAGAGGAGTGTGCAGTGCAGTAACGCTTCTGTGCCAAGAAAACAAGGGGGAGAGAGAGGGTGAGAGAAAAAGTAGATTCATTATCGTGTTTGTAAATAGAATCGAAGGCATACCAGTTATCACTAATAATATCAAAGATTCAAGGGAGAATACGAGTATTTTGAGATATCTCTTATTGCTCAGAAAAATCTTGATGAAAAGTTATTAAGAGAAATAAATTTGGAATATCAGAGAGTGTGGGACAACAGGAAACAAATAACAGGTTTATTTTAGTTAGATACAGTTGGTAAAGTTAATGAATAATGTTTAAAAGGAGAAAGTTATAGCCCAAAGTTTAAGGGGAAATAATAAGTATAAACAAGGATATTAAATATTATAAAAAATGTATTTTTGAGGAAGAAACACAAAAGCAAAAATATTTTATAAATAGAGGATTTAAATAAATAAATAAAAATATGTAAATGAATGAGAGGTATAAAGAATCATTATAAAATGGTGGTTTAGTGTTTTAAAGTAGAAAAAATGTGTTTTTCATATTGGGATAAACTGCGTAACCAAAGCCAAAGATATTTAGTTTTAAATCCAGTGAAATAAATGGTGGGCCCAGATATCAAATTAAAGTAGATGATAAAATAATAAGAACCATGGTATTTCCAAGTCTAAATTTTAAGGGAAAGTATTTATAAATGAATTTTGTAAATAGGGATGGAACAATGAGAGCTGAAGTGAGAAATAATCAGAAAAAAAGAAAAGATTATCACGGAGAAATGAAAACATTTTCGGAACTAACTGTAATAATGAAAAAAGTCTTAGAAAAATTGGGGCTATCTGGTATAGAATTCTGGAATTTCAGATGCAGAGTCCAGATGGTAACATGACAGTGACACACCATACTTTCACAGTGACACATCACAATTTTAATGGATTTGAAGCAGGCCTTGTAACTAGTGGTGAGGTTTAGTCACTAAATTTGTGGAAGCAGTGAAACAGTGAAGATGGGTGTGTGGTCAGTGGTGAGAATAAAGTAGGTGACACTTGAGTAGTGAAACAATGTAGCTGTGAAGGCAGCCACAATGGATAATTTTAATTTTTGGATTCTGAACTTGAAAAAGATGATTTTTTAAGTAAGTCATTCCAGAAGGAAAGGAAATAATGAAGAAATGACATTAAAATTTGCTTGTTATTAATATTCAAAATGTAATTGTACATAATGTTGGTGCGAAAATGATGAAAGATCTTTGAAGGAAATATGCATGCTATTGTAGATACTGCTAAATCAGACATATTTCTCATGACAATACCTGAATAAATCTGAATAAATTTCTGAAGAAAACTTTATTTTATAACCCCCTCATACTATTGTCAATCAGAGGCCAATATTTCTGCTTTATACAGAGTAGCGATCAAATCTTAAATCATAGTATTGCAAAAAATACTTTGGAAGGTTACAGAAATAAGCATTAACAGCTGGGGATTTCCACGATTTAGACCAAACCATAACAAACCATATGCTGTAAAACCATGACACCTATAATATTAATTCTTGCTTCACGGTGTATGCTATTAGGGCCTCTCAAACAGGAGCTTCCCCTCCTAACTCAGGTGGGAACTTACCTACAAGTACAAACAGTGCACCAGGCAACCACCTGGCCTTAAATTAAGATAATACCAGTTATTTCTTTAACTTTTCCTTCTCTCTATCCTCTCCTTTCTTCTACCCCAATACATAACTTGAACTACTGCTAACCAAGGGTGATGCTTGACTCCACTTTTTTCTGTTTTAATTTTAATGGTTATTTTTATTTATTTTTTATCTAATTATATTTACATGTTTAATATTTTATATTATTTTTCTATCTGATCTTTATGCCCACTCATGATTAGCTTTGATATTTTGCAATGCTTCATATTCCCTTCAAATCACTACCTATTCTTCCTATCCTCTCCATGGATTTAACCCCACCACAGAATATGTTCCTTGTTCAACCGTAAATTTTTGTGGGTCTCTTACAGCAACCATCCCCCGCCATATTCTACTTGCTGATGAAGTAATATGACCTGAAAATTTTAATGTGTTGTGTCTTTGTGTCCACTACATGTGGTCACGCCACCCAGCTGACATCTAAGGTAAGCAGGGCTTCATTCCCCTATACTAATTTGAAATTCCTTTTCGCTATTAGCACCAATTATTTTATTGTTAATATAACTATATACGGGCAGCATTCATGGCTAGTGAAATTATTTTAAAGTGCACTCTACTAACCTCATTATTAGATGTGATAAAAAAATTAACCTTTCTACATAGTAAAACCCCACTTTTCTCCCTCACTTTTTCGCTGCTTCTTCCACAGCAGGTAACAAAATACACACTGATTTGTAATCACAGCAAGAAAACGCATATCCTCATCGTGTTTTTTTTTTATATCTACCCACAGTTTGTATTACTTGCAATTATTTCCAAAAAAAAAGTAAAATATAATTGAAATTTTTATTGTTAAGAAGAAATTTCTAAGGAAACTGTAATTTCAAAACCAAATAATGATGATTTGTTTAATCAATACATTTCGTGATTACCTCATTTCCTGTAAACTTTCTATGACTTTTTAATAAACTTCTCTGTTTCTTTCCTACAATCCAAGAATTATTAGATTATATTACACTTGGATTTACTAAATGCTACAGAGAATGGATCATTGCATGAATTAATGGATTTAGCTGTTGTACAGAAACAAATAACTACATGTGGATTCAAACAAATGTCACAATATATATATATATATATATATATATATATATATATATATATATATTTTTTACATAACAGAATTGCCTTTTAACTGACATTGCACTTCTTTTTGACATTATAATTGCAAATAAAATCCTATTTTTGTGTAAACTTTCTCTGAATTGTAGTACACTGCCCCGTAAAACTCTTAGGCTATATTGTCACTTGTTTCCTGTAATTGATACAAACAATACAGCATAAACATTGGATGCTTATAAGAATTTCTGCATCTAGTGATCGTAAACAAACAAAAAGCAATGTATAAATTTAGACGAACATTGCATTATAATTTTTTATATCTCTGACTCGCATTATAATTTGTATGTGTGCTACACAACAGACAATTATCTTTTAGCGGGCATCACTAACACACTTTCTTTTAACTATGTAAGTGCAAATAAAATTCAATTACCTATTTGAAATTTAAATATCCTTTTATCAGTATAAACTCAAATAAAGTCAATACAGTTATTCATTTGAATTTTGCTGATTGGTTACTGGTGGCAGGCAGTGTAACTAACACTTCAGGTATTATCGAGACTCGCTGAAGGTTGTCAATCTATCGAGGTGCGCAGTATCCAGGTTCAACGGATTTTATTAATAATTACAATGAAGCATATGGCATAGTCGTTATTTCCCTACACATACCCCTTTTCATCAGAGTAAATTTAATTCTGTCTAAGGGTGCCCACACTATCCTGCGATGGTAAAATTAGAAACCTTTTTTAGGGAAGCTATATAATCAGCAAAATACAATAAATAATAATTACTCATCCAGAATCTGCCAGTGTGGCTCAGTGGGTTAAGGCACTGCACAGTGGATCATGGAGGTGAAACAGAACCAGGCTTGAGTCCTGGTCCCCATGTATGCGGTTTCCTGAAATCATCTAGGTGACTGCTGGGACGGTCCCCATTCTCTGCCTCATAAACTACACATTTCACGAACAAAAATAGTTATCATACAGAGCACAAAAAGTTACACATTTCACAGACAAATGGCAACAAGGACTGTCCTCCTCTAGGTTAAGTATGCCAGTTTGAATTTGGGCAGGACACAAGTTCTTTTCCTTCCTGCCCCCATCATGATTCAATCTGGGCACCTGTATAAAACAGGGAGCCAGTGGAATGTGGTCTTAGTTGGTAACAAATATTTATCCAGCAGGTCGAAGTTACATTTTCTTAATTTTCACTAAATCCCTTAAAATTAACTACTCGCAAGACAATATACAATGTAAAGTCAAAATATTTATGAAGTATGTTGGAGGAATTCATCTAATTATAGTAATAAATCTTGCAAAATACTGAAAATAAGAAAAAATAGGGAAAATAAACCCATTATAGGAGCCAGAATGAACACAAAAATACAAACACACTTTACAATATCCCAGCACATCCGAAGACATAACATAAAATAAATCATGTAGTGAGTATCAGTGTGTACACATCCAATCCCCTTTCCATACGTCCTCTAATCGTGACTAAGATTTTAGTGAAATATTGAAAAGTATGTTTGTATTTGTGTATTAGTAACGGTCCTCCTAACTACACTGTGGAAAGTGATGGGTTTATTTTCCTCATCATTCCTTAATTTTCATTGCCTAATAGCATTTTTACTGTCACCCTTTTTGAAATGTCACTATTTTGTGATGAATATCAGGAACCTTAGAGACATTCTATAAATTTAAAGATGCGAGATAAATGATACAAAATGTTTAATACCATGATCCTGCATATAGTATTGAAACAGTTTATCTCTTTTCATTGCTTTTCAGTGTAGAATGTAGTTAAGGATTAATCCTTAGTGCTTAAAAACAATTCAAATTATATCTAGTTCAGATAAGTCTTATACAAAAACTGGAACGGAATTAATACCCTTACATTTCATGGGAGGTAACAGCTAAACATATTTCCTGATCCCAAATGGAACAGAATACACCAGGGGTGGCCAACTTGATTATACCCAAGATCTACTGTTTACTGGCGAAACCCTACCAGATACATACTTCTTGAAATTTGAAATGAAACAGTATAGTTCAGTACACATTTATGTAGTATTTTTATTTTATGAAGAGGGAAAGCATATAAATGAAAATTATTCTTGGTAACTACTTACTTATATTAGTGTGAGAATTGTGTCTTCCTTTAGATTAGCAAAATCAGGTTTGTAGTTGGAAATTGCCAACCTTAAAGAATCCAATGTATGAGCAAGAAGGTTGTTTATTTTTTGTTTGTTTTGAGTAGGAAAATGCTGACTCACATAAATATGTTGAACCAAAACACGAATGCAGTTGTTCAACACATTTCTTCAATTTGGATATTTCTCGTTGGAAACCAATTACCAGAAATCTAGACCTGAGGATGACCTTGCTTTTTGATATATGTCGTAGCGCAGATTAATAAATTTCGTTTTCAAATATCATGTAGTCCACTTGAAATGTATACGCAAATTTTTAAGCCATTTCATAGATATCATTATGATTAATGGAATTATTAAACGTATAACTGATGAATTCCTCCAACTGCTCAATTTTTTTGAAATCATTAAAGCAAATCTCGAAATCTAATACCACTGCCTTGCCACAATAGACTGGACTAATAGCCGCGATCGACCGGTTGGCCACCCCTGGAATATAACCTTTATTAAAAATAATCAACAATTGTTACAAAATACCTTATGCTGGATGCTTTAAGTTCACTGTTATCTTTCTCGAGTGGTATAATCTTGAACAAACCATCATACAATCGCAGACCAATAACTCTGGCTTCTGGATCAATGACAGCTATTATGCCAGTTTCTGATGGTTTTCCTATTCTGTCAGCTACATTACCATGAGCTTTTGTGATTATTTCCAAATTTTCACCTTCACCCACACATTCCAGAATCATTGCATTGTACCGTCCCGTAACAATAAATAGCAAGTCTTTTGTCTCATTCTGCAAACAAATATATAGCAGAAAATTAGATATATTCTTAAGAAAATAAACAAAGACATTTGATTAAGAACTTCATCCAATGGCAAATTATTATTTGAGTGAATAACCTATGATTACGCTCTGCATTAACATCTGCAATAACAACTTACATACAAGGCTAATGAATGTATAAATGAGTATAAATAGCAAAGATTGAAACTGTCACATTTAAACCTTCCTTTACAAATATAATAACAACAAATAATGATAACAATTACAAGGAGAACAATCCCACATTGCAATATGCTTCTCCTTCATGAATATAACACACCAAATGGAAACTATTTTTCTTACCACATGGATACAATTTCTTGTTTAACACTAGAGTGCACGCGCGGGCTACATATGTAGCCCAACGTGTAATATTGTCATATATTATATAAACTTTGCGCGCTACAGATTAATCGTTCAGTGTATTCCTCAAGTACTATCCCCCACCCCCGCCAGTAGCGTGCCATCTCTCACGGCGCACAGACATCTGCATAAATCGCCCTTGAAGTTGATGGGCTACACCTGTAGCCCGCGCGAGCGTTGGAGGAAGTAAATTATTTAATATACAAGTGACAAAATTGAGGTAAATATGATCTTGTCCTGTCACGGTCGCCATGTCGCATATTTATTTTGTACTTTATGTTCGTATTTTCTACTTAGTTATTTCGTAGTCGTAGTAAAGATATCTGTTTGATTATTTAATGTAATTTCTTCTGAAGTTTTCTAGCTTTGCCAATAACCAATGAACTTATATGCTTTGATTCCTTTTTATTTATAAAGTCAAAACATCTTTAATCATCCGAGGTTATACAGGTTTTTTTACGCAAGCAACTTTAAATTCAAAACGAACACGACAAGTTCTCACCAAGTTTGCCGATCCTGAGCTATCTTTCATCTGTTTATCCCAACGTTACCCTTAACTACCAATTTTCTCTAAGAGTAATTATTATAGTTATTCATCTCTGTTATACCACAGCCCCCCTCAAGTTTGCCATATATCTTTGTATTCACAAATATTCTGGCAAACTTACTGAGAACCTTTCGGTCTTAGCTTGAATCATTATTCATATATAACATTTTTCACAATCTCAACAATGAGGAAAAAAACAATAAATCCTTCCTCTTCTTGCCCTGTCACGGTCGCCATGTCGCATATTTATCGTGTATATTTATTTTGTACTTTATGTTCGTATTTTCTACTTAGTTATTTCGTAGTCGTAGTAAAGATATCTGTTTGATTATTTAATGTAATTTCTTCTGAAGTTTTCTAGCTTCGCCAATAACCAATGAACTTATATGCTTTGATTCCTTTTTATTTATAAAGTCATAACATCTTTAATCATCCGAAGTTATACAGGTTCTTTTACGCAAGCAACTTTAAATTAAAAACGAACACGACAAGTTCTCACCAAGTTCGCCGATCCTGAGCTATCTTTCATCTGTTTATCCCAACGTTACCCTTAACTACCAATTTTCTCTAAGAGTAATTATTATAGTTATTCATCTCTGTTATACCACAATTTTCTGTATTAATATTACAAAAAGTAATGTCAATAACTTTTTTTTTATGTGTGTTGTTTGTGTTTATATATTTTTCATGTAACTTTATTATGTTTTTGTCATTTTTAGATGGTGGGTAATGTGAGCTATACCCAAATACTAAGATGGTTGCTGGAGAATGACAAAACGAAATTAAGTAGTTTTGATGTTGTCTACCCTCCATAATCATGCTAAAAAATTGATTATACAACTAGTGAAGCTCAAAAACCTGATATCATCACATTTTATAACCACACAAATTTTGATAAAATGTCTAAAGAATACCTCATTGCTAGGAACAGTTGTTGATTGCCTCGCACGCCGTTTTAAAATTTTGTTAACATGGCGAATATAAACGGTCTTGTAATATATCTGACGAACAATCCTAATATGAAAGTAATCCGTCGTCAATATCTTCAAGAAGTCGGATTCGATCTTGCCAGACCTTTTATAGAGCGTGGTATATCCCAGAAAAATATACTAAAAGGTGTAAAACTGAAAGGAAGACTACTTCTAGGATTGGCAGATCTGTCGTTTGTCCTGAATGTATGCCAACAGAATGAATTATTATCAATCACTATGATAATTGGTTCAATTACTACACTGAAACCCATTTTATAATAAATATTACGTTCCTAAATAAAAATAAGACTAAAAGATTTCAAACCTTTCAAAAATATCTGATTTTTAAGAAGTTTACGTTTATGTTTCAAATTCTAATTAAGAAACAAAATTTTGTTAATTTTATGAGTCAATATGATAAAAATAAAGATATTTAGTAATTATTTACTCGGTTTTATATATTTTTTGTCTGATTCCGAAAATTAATTATCCTATAAATGGGCTACGCCTGTAGCCCGCGCGTGCGCTCAAGGAGTACTTAGGGGCGCGTGCACTCTAGTGTTAACTCAAGCTGGAAGTTGAGATAATCATGTTTTCTCTATTTTCCTAGACAGATTTCTATTTCACTCATAAGGGAGTGAGTAGGTAAGGATAGTCAGGGGTTGGAATAAATTACCAAGAGAGAAAACAAATAATTTACAAAAAACACTGAAAGATTTTAAAGTTGGAATTTGTTGAGGGCAAAGGTAGGTGGGACCAAGAAAGGGGGGAAATGGGTGTGTAGGGAACTTGCCAGTGGAGCATGCACTCCATCGCAGATAAATTAAATTTTATGGTTTAAAGTCTTTGTATTTAATGATTTATGGTCCTTCACCCAGACTCAGCTCCATAAGAAGATGGTTTATTTCTTTGCTAAATTAAGCACTGTCACGTTACACAATTTCCAAAGTCCTGTACAGTAGGGGAAAAAAAGGTTTGTGTTTATAATATGTATTCATCCTTTCTTAACTGTTTTGCCGACCCAGTTATCCCACTTTTTCTTATCCTGGTCATCCACTATTACAGTGTGAGAAAGCAGGACAGCCATAGCTAAAACTTTTGCTGTTTATTTGTCATATAGGACTTATCACATAAAAAAAAGAAGAAGCAGAAGCACTGTTCACTGTGACTATCTCTGGAGCACACATTTGAACTGCATCATGTCCAGCATGGCAGCACATTTTTTACATAACTGCTTCAAAAAAGATATAATTACAAGAATTTAGGTAATTAATAAGCTAATGTCACATTACAGCTGTCAGATACAACAAATCGAAGATTCAAAACTTCTTAGTAAATTGCTTGATAAAATTACTATATAAACAAAATCAGTTATTCAGGGAGAAAGGATTCAAAGCAGCCTTTGGTTTCCCATCTGACAGCAGGAACTGTTGTACAAACATTAGGGTGGGAGTCAATTGGATGAAATCACTTAGTGCTGTAAAAGGTCAGTTAATCTTTTCCAGTGGTTCTTTCTCCAACCAAATAATCTCTGAATCTGTCAATTAGAGGGTTAAGTACTATTCAATGGTTAATATATTGACAATACAGCAGTAACTAATTTTTTTTTAATCGCCTTCACGGCAATAGCAAGATAAAACGTTTCTGTAATAAAAGGCATCTCTTATTTTGTCTTCAGATTCATTAGCTTTTAGTGAAATGCCACTTGGTTAATGTTTAAGAATAAGGATCATGCCAAACATATTAAAGAGATTAAAAAAATACACAATTAAAAAAGCTCTTTAAAAAATGGTGGATTGGGGACAAGGCATGGGAAGGAATTCTGTTGAGCTTTTGGAGGAACCATCCCAGAATTTTCCAGGAGTGATTATGGGAAGCCATGGAAAACTAAAATCAAAATGGTCAGACTGAATTTGAACCCATCTTTTTCCGTAGTACAAGATCCATGTGTTTATGTTAACCCAGGCTCGGTGCAAACATCCGATTATGAGAATAGGATCTAAACACAACAAAGCTAAACAAAAATTATAGATAACAGATACATAGCTAAAATTAGTTTGTGCAACATGGGCAAATATAGAACACTATAGCAAATACACAACTTGCAGCCACTTAGTTTTTCTAATATTTGCATTTATTCCGTTTCATTTTATCATTTATATGATTTCTCATAAGTGTCCCAATTTTTTCAGACAATCTAGAGACATCTCAGTGCAAAGAAACTAACATGTTGCATCTAGAACAACAAAGGGTTAGCTTGACATCTGTCAATACCACAGATGAAGGTAGGAAAAACCAGGATAAACAAAAAATCTGAATACACATTACAATATTTTGGTAGATATACCTTTCTGATTTTAGAAGTGAGATAAATGGCAAGGGAATCAGATATGTGCACATTTGGTCTTTCTTCAGATGGAATCCTGGAAGTCCAGTTGTAGGATCTTCAATATCTTGATGTTTCATAAATGTAGAGTTCCAGCTTTGTTGCCATTTTTCCTTGACACTAAAGTCAGATACGTCATGCCATACTAGATTTCTGCATTTAAGATGAATTGGGGTAGGTCATTAAGGACCTTGTCGATGTGGATATCCTGTGTATGGTCAGGTTGACCTGACTTTATCCACTCATATGCCATTGATTCTTAACGGCTTATCTCGAGAGGTGGTATATTACTGATGATAAGTAACCAGAGGACCAGGGTGAGTTTTAGTGTGCCAGTTATTGCTCTCATACACTCATTCAGATGAATGTCAATTTTTGTATTGTAGGCACTTCAGTGCCACACTGGAACACAGTACTCAGCTACAGGGTAAACAATAATGACAGCAGTTGTTCATAATGAAGTCGCATCAGCTTCCAAAGAAATGCCAGCTGCTTTTCTCATGACGACGTTCCATGTTTTAAGTTTCTGACTTGTGTTTTACAGGTGTTTATTGAATGTTAAGCAGCGGTCTAAGAAGATGCCAAGATATTTAGGGTAGAAATTATGTCTAAGTTTTTGTTGATGGAATTTCGCTTTGAAATGCCTATGTACTATTCTATTACTCAAATGGAATGCACATACTTGTATTCATCCGGTCTAGACAAAGTCTCCACTGCAAATAGTATGCATTCAAGGTTTCTAAATCATTTTAGATAATGCTTTCCCCTTCCTCTAGAGTGGCAGTTTGGGCAACGATAACTAAGTCTTCAGCGTAGCAGAATTTGTTGCAGATTGTTTCAGGCATATCACTGGTGCGTAAGTTGAAGTGCATTGGAGCAAGTACTGACCCTTGAGGTATTTTTCCATTTTTTAATGCATGTGACTTACTACACTGACGCATGAATACAGAACATAGTTCCCTTAAAGACCTAAAGAACTGGCTGAGTAAGGAGGAATGCCATCTTGTATTTTTACTCTGGATACAATTTCTTGAATGCAACAATATTCAGCAAACAGCCACAATTCTGTAGTAGCATCAAATTCTCCATATTTTTGTCCAAGCTCATTACTTAGATTGTCAATTTCTATTATTCTAAGTCTTTGTTTCTACACTTGCTTGATTGAGGCCCTAGCTTCCATAAAAACTTTTAATCTATTTTGATTGCTGGAACATTTGCATAATCCAATGAGATCAGTACAGAGCAATAAAAATGTTAAATTAAAGTTGATGAGAAGATGTTTTAGACCAATAGAGAGCAACTGAGTTGATGATTTGAGAAGAAAAATTTCATTCCCAAAATTAAATTTAATGATTCACTGCATTGGATATTTTTCTTTCAACTTCCTCTTTTTTTCCAACAAAATAGTTAATAGAAAACATTTAACAGAATCAAAAATTATTTTCTGTAGTTAAGGGAACTGATGTAAACTGGTTAAAAATTTCATATTCTATTTTAATTCATAAAACTGAGAAACAGTAATAATAAATTGTAGGATAAAAGAAGTAGAAATAAATGTTAATTAGCTCAATACATTTCAAAATAAATACAGTTTCAATCACAAAGCAAATAAATTTTTAACAAAGCTCTTTTTTTTCCTTATTCTGTAAAAACTTAACTTTTTGCATGTCTTTGATTGGAACTCAGTTCCTTGCTTCTCCTTCAGAAGAAACAAATTTATTGTATACTTCTATTAATGTATTTTCTTATTTACAATGCAAATAATAAACTATTGAAACTATTTATACAGAGTTTGTAATATTGCAACACGAATCCTATTTCCAATCTACATTAACTTTAAAACCTTAAATACTTAGAGTTTACTTTTCAATATTGCTTTATAAATTACTAGCTGCTATCTGTGACTTTTTACATGTGAACTTAGAATTTTATTGCTAGAATTGTATATAGAAAGACATAAATTACATAAAAGGTGTCCCAAAAAACATGGAGTTAGGATAATATGACAGAGAAGCCATAACCATAACATTCTACCAAGTCTCATGAAGAGAAACAAACTGCAACATGTTTCAAAAATAGTGAAAAAACTAAAAAAAGGGGGGGGGGGTAACTGAGGGCATTTTGGCTTTCAGCTTGGTCCTGTCTACTTTCTTCAGCATGTGTATCAGATTATTACTTTCTAATAACTTTAGCTGCTCGTGTTCCATGAGGTGTGTCAAAAAAGAAGACAAAATATACTGTTTCCAGAAACCTTTATGTAGACATAAAATAATAGTCTGGGGCGGCGAAAATCAACAACTATACTGTATAATATGTTATGGCTATGAATTAAATTTATGAATAAAGTATCCCGTGTCCTCCCAAATGAAACAAAGTATTTCCTTTTCAAATTTCAATATCTGTATAGACGTTTATTCATCGAAACGTAACATGCAGACAGAGTTACTTTCGTATTTATATTATTAGTGTACATCAGAAATAAAACATGAGCGACCGATATAGCATATAAAAATTAAATGTGTATGGCACTGTTGGGTCCCAGAGGATTGTTTGGCCACCTACATAACACAGTTTTGATTTGCCACACCTTCTACCTCTGTTGTAGCTGGACCTACAGTTTAAAATGGAATCTGAAACAACAGAACGTCCAGGTGTGGCTCATATGATCAATTTCTGCTCCCACCAGGATTTAAATCTAGGATTGCACCCAAAATTTTAGAAAGCAAGCACAATATCCACCCTGATAGATTGAAATGGCACGTTTTTGTTCCATTAGCCTTGCAGGCATACACTAGGTGGAATTCCACCTTGTACTGACATCTTACACCAACTCATGATCTGAGAGATCCAATTCCTTTTGAATTGTATGCATTTTTTTGGTTTAGTACCATAATGATTGAAATGCGTCATGATCCTCCTCCCTGTAGTTACCATTTCCGTCACTTGTGACTAAGCATTCAGACAATTGACAACAATTAACTAGAGAGTATGAATGTTGCAAAAACTGAGGCCAACCTGCATTACTGATGGCTTTTACTACATTCGTCCATTATCATGAATAAAATGAATTTTTGCCAGCTAGATGTCCCAAAAACTTGCTATTTCTTGTAGGGCAACTGCAACATTTTGTGTTGTGTGCTGTCATTCAAAATGCTTGATGGTCAGAATAACATGTTTGACACTGAATTCACAATTAATTAAAATGCGCAGTAATTTATTTTTTTTTAAATTATGCGATTATGCAAGCACGTTCAAATGTCACTTGTGACAGAAATAAAGTCAATATCTGAAAGCATTTTTTTAATTATCACTACTACCTCTTGGTTTATTTCTGAAATTATTTTGTCTGAAAAGTAAGAGCAGAATGATATGTTATACCACGGCAAAATGCTATTTATTAGTCTTCTAAAACCAGCCCTTTCTACAATATTTACTGCCTCATTGTCAAGAGCTATCATTTCAGCAAATTAAGTGATGGTATTTTTAGCCTTGGTATCATTAACATAAATTATTATTATTCTCGTATCACAAACATCAAAATACACAGTTAATACATTGTGCAAATCAACAACCTTAAACACACTTAGCCCAGTAGTTCGCAACCTCAATTGCATTGTGTGTTGCTTGAAACAGGTCTTCGTTGTTGCAGGATGATGGGCACATAGGGCACTCGAGCAAATGATTTATAGTTTGGTCTTCACCCCATTCGCACTTAATACTGGTAGCATCACTCCTGTTTGCAATCGATTTTAGGTCCGCCAGACGTTCCAGTCCTCTGCCTGACCACGTGGTAAGCGCTCTGCAACTGTCAGTGGTCCCGAGATGTTAGGAACCTTCATTTTCCACAACTGTACTCTTCCCTTTTAAGGTGACCCAGTTAGTTCCCGTGATGTTCTCAGAAAGCTTTTCCTGGATTTGAATCTCTGGGCTGGTGGTGTATGGCCATGCAGTGGATGAATGCTTTCCCGTTCTAATTTGGTCCTCTCCTTGTTCGCAGCCACTTGTCTCCGGATACTGGGTGGTGCAATGCCTGAAAGCTAGTAAAGCCTATCAACTAACTGGGGTCGGCTTTAAGCAACCTGTCACTAGCCTATAGGTGTTATTGAGGGCTACACCCACCTGTTTGGTATGAGATGATGAATACCAAACTGGACTTGTATATTGTGCAACAGAGTACAAAGGGCCATTGACGATGTACGTATAGTTTGTGGTTGACTGCCCAACTGTGATCCAACTAGTTTGCGCAGTAAGTTGTTTCTTGTAGAGATCTTCATTTTGCAAATCATGCAGTGCTTCTTATATGTGAGGATTTTGTCGAGTGTCACTCCCAGATATTTTGGGGTGTTACAAGTCTGCAGTTCGATACCTGACCACATTACTTTTAACTTGCACTGAGCTTTCCTATTTTTTAGGTGAAAGGCATACACTTCAGTTTTTGAAGGGTTAGGTCTTAAATTAGCATAAATAATTAGGTATTTCAGTGCATTTTTTAAGACTTACTTGCCTTTTTGATGATTAAGATTTATTTTGCACCCATATCTTGATCCGCAATTTCTTGACTCTTAGGAAGCATAAGCTGCAACTTACGGTATTCTTCATTGTGTGAATGTTTTCTTTTTTAAACCATTTATCATTCCTTGCCAACACCACCATGAGAAATTTTTGTTTGGCACAATTTACTCGCGACAGTTGTCATATTTTTATCATCCTCGAAGTATGTCCATATAGGTGACTTTTTTTTAGAGGCCATGAAGGATTATTACTACGCAACACAACTTCAGTTTTAAAGTAATCAAATCAAAAGAACAGTAAACTGGCTGCTTAACACTGCATAATCAAACTAAAGATCGTGCCACACTTGACCGACACTAGTATGCTCTGTCAGTGTGCAGACAGTTTTCCTATTGTCGGTGCTCACTTCATTGAAGTAGGTTCAAACAACACCACATCACAGTCCAACACTCGGCCAATACCCCCCCCCCCCCCCCAATCTTCTACAGTGAATAGTTTAGTTTACTTTTATATGGTGATGGTGCAGTGTCAGTCTGGTGGATGTGGTGAAGTTTATCTCTAAAAAAAGAACAATGATTCCCAAAGTGGTCGATATTGACCCTCCAGATGAAAATGGGGTGTCCATCTACTCACATCATCAGTACAAGCAGTAATTTCAAGTTTTTAGTACAGATGAAATGGATATCATATATGGCTTACTTAACAGATTTATTTACTAATTTTGATGGTATTGACTTGCAGTTATAAGGCATCAGTCAGAATTTAATAAAATTAAAGCAATAATTTAAGCTTTTCTTGCCAGAATTAATCTATTCTAGCAAAACATTGGATGGCACAAATTTTTACAACCCGTCACTGACAAACGCCGAGGATGATGATTTTTTGGCCTATATTCAACATTTAGCCTAAATGCCCTTCTCACAGACTTAAAAAAAAAAGGTTTGAGAGTGTTTTTACTATGGAAATATCACACTCGGTTATCAATCCATATGGTGTCATTAATGAATGGCATATCAGACTACAAGAAGAATTTATGAAAATAATCACTATCAAACAACTTAAGGTGCAGTTCAGAAAGTGGTATCAGCAGTTCAGACTTCAGAGAGATCTACCTGTTGCTTATCTTGTATTATGAATTATCGTAAGAAAGCCTTTCCATCTTCATACCTTGTGGAAAGGGTTTTGAGTACAGTAACCGATATTTTTTAGAAAAAAAAAAGGAATCTGTCATAAATAGCTCAACGTTGATATTTGAGGCCATACTTCAAGCATGTCAAAAATGGCACATAGTGGTGGGAGGTAACTATACTTAAACAGGCTGGCAAGAGACAAGTGCCGCAACACAGATTTTGGCACCAATGTGGCTAAATGATTGTGCTGAATATTCGGTTATTTGGCCAGGAGGTCTGCAGAATATTAAGTATTCAGCATATGGCCAAATATACTATTCATTGCAATTCTAGTAAAAACTAATCAAAGGAAGTCAACTCCAAAATGTTGGATAAGGTGGTGAAGAAGAAGATGAACAACAGTTATTAACATTTATATTAATATCATACACAGATGGGCTGAAAAATTCTTGATTTTTTAATGTATTTTTGCAATTTCTAATAAAAAATTAAAATCTGAAATTTCACTAACATTTCGTGATAAACACATTAGGAACTAAAGTTTCATTTATGGTTGTTGTATAGAATAATATACCAAATCTTTTCCACTGCATCAACCTTAGAGAGAATATGGAATGATCTAAAAGTTTAATTAATTTAATAACTTTGACTAAAACAAGAGTTTATACTTGGTTATACTTACTGGTGCCCTAAAAAATTTCATAACAGCTATTTTCCCATACAGTCCAACTTCTTTGAGTGGTCTCAGACCCTCTGGTGTAACTAAATATATTTCAAGCCTCGTATTTTTTGCCAAAATCAAATTTAAGTCACTTGGTGAGGTAAAATTACCTGCAGAAACAAAATAATGAAATTAATCTTCAGTAATCACATATATTTAGGCACAGCAACTATTAAAACAATTCAATTTCAGAAGAAAATACATTAACTTTCAGTAATAGTTTTTTTTTAATGATCTTGTGTTCTATGTCATTGCAGCCATTTGGTTAATGATGGGTTTTCCTTCCCAATCCTTGTTTGCATTAACAGAAACTTTTAATAAAGCGAGTATTGGAAATTACAATCATTATCAAGCTATCAGAAATTCTGGAAGGGAAGAGAGAGAGAGAGAGCAGAAGGAAATGTGCATCCTGCATTTTTGGACGATATAGGAATATCTTTACAGTCTACTCATGTTATATTGCTTATAGGCAATATTTCTTTATGCCAAGGGAGAAATGTAGCAGTAATAGGAGTAACTACAAAGAAGAACAGACATACAATTGAGATGTCATGTATGATTCACTGGAACTCAAGATACAGGCTGATATTAGAATGCTGTAGCACCGACTGAGAACCACATTAGTGGACAATTGTGGACAGAGCAGTGGTGGTGGTAGAGAAGCATACAAGATTGTAGAGAAGGGCAGCTATATAAATAATGATATTTGGGAGATTATTAACAGAAACATAGGGAGCAAATAAGAAAAATGGTATAAATGTTTAAGGGTGAAAGAGCTGGAAAGATCTTCTTCATAAGCATGGAAATCAGAATATGCCATAGGTTGGTTGTGAGGGTGATGGTTCGTATACTGGAGACTGCAAAAGAATTAATTGTGAATTACTTCAAGATGCAAGAGAAAAAGTTGAATTAAAATTAAACATTTATCATTATTATTATTATTATGTGTAACACTAAAATATCTGTTAAACCAAGTCCGTTTGTTTCAGCAGCTTATGAGACATAACAAAAAGTAACTGAAAAACTAACTTAAGTTCATGCATTAGTTATGAGTTATTTGATCAATCTAAAAACAGATATATGTTGTAACACATACAATCGAATAATCTAAATTGGAGTTTCCGACTTTATGGGTCATAAACTAAAAGGTTAGCCAATCTAAATCTATTTGTTGATCTTTATATATGTCATTACATCCACAAATATTTACTAATGGTAATAAGCAGTGGAATCGCTGTTGCAAATTAGTTTTTTCTTTCATCTTGGCACACTCCACTCCATGCAATTACTTACTAAAATTTTAATCTTTGTTATTAAATCTCTTGTTTACATTTAAAATTAAAATTTGTAAGGGTTAAAAAAAGTGTAATGCAATAATTGCACTAAAAAATTAGATTTAAGAAAAAAAATGGGAAAATAGGTGTCTAGAAAAATTGGCACTTTAGCATAAGCTCCATTGCAATTAAATCAAAATAGTAACAAAAACAGTTAAAATGGTAACTTATATATGCAATGGAATGCCGATCATCCAAATGTCAATTATCTGAATGCCTTTTTTTATATTTATCACAAAATTTTTACTATTTTGCAGAAACGTGAACTTTGTTTCTATATACATTACAGTATACCCTTGCACCTGTTATGTTTTGAAATTCCACTAACAATTAGTGTAGAGATAAACCACCACTTACCTTAGATGATGGCCATGTGAATACACGTAACGGATACGAACGAAAAGAACATTGAGATTTTCGGAACTTAGGCCTGCCAAGCAGAGCATTGTGGATGGTTGATGCTTTAGGAAACTGAGGCTTATTGATGAAGGACTAAAACCCAAAAATTTCAATGTATTTTGTGTTCACGTCCATTACATGTGTTCATGCCATGCATCCATCATTTAACATAAGCAGTTGTCCATTTACCTATCCTAATTTGTGATTTCATTTTGGTACTTAGTACCCATTCTTTCATCGTCTCCTTGAATTCAGATTGCAGATTGACATCACTTACACACACTGATTGCAAACTTTCAGAAAATTCCCTCCAAATTTTAAAGATCATCCTATGGCATCCTGGAATAACATCAGAGTCCACTGTCGTGATCATTAATATAAAGTTTACAACAACTTGAAATTTTCTAAGAAAAGTTCCCTGTTTCACCAATACTAAAAATCTTCAAAGTCCCTAGCCTAATAGTTCGCTACCCATCACAGAGCTCTTCTTGCCTCAACTGCCTGGTTGAAACACTGTTCCTGACTGCCTCCGCTGGTTGGCTTTTTATAGCCTTGGTTAATCTATTGCTGAATTGTCATAGAACAATGGTAAATTCCCATGGGGAAACACTATTCTTTGGTAATTTATCAAAATCCCCCATTCCTGTGGAACACTAATTTTACTCGGATTTTCCCTAAATTTTAATATGTTTATTTATTTATTTAATTCTTTAGGGATTTTAGGTCCATTTGTACAGCTATAAAAATTCACAATGGTTGGTGTATACTGCTTTAAATATCATACAAAACAATTTAATAAAGAAAAATGGCTTATAGTCTACTTTTCCTAGAATAATAAACATTTACAATATACTAAAACTACCTAGACAAAAAAAAAAAAATAATTAAAATTTACTGTTACTTGTTCATTCATATCTTAACCCATTGACTGCTGATGGCGTATCATGCACCTGGCGCGCGGTGGCCTGAGACGTGCAGCGTAATCCCACTACCTGTGCAAAGTGTTTATGCCTGGAGCCACCGGTGGGGACGGAGCGGCCCGCGCTGCCCCAACCTACCCAGTGCTGAATATTCCTGGCGTGACCTCTCACAGCTGATACAGAATAAATGCTCTCACTTCATAGTTTCTTTGTAGATTAATAACTGCAGAATCAAACTGAATCACTAATATTTTTTTCGTCACTAATAATTATATCTTGCTTGTAGTTTTTACTCGATTTTTGCAGCTTATGACAAAAGCGTTATGATTTTAAAATTTTCCTCAATAGTTTACTGTTCTTTCTTGGATACCCGTTTATAACAACTGCTATTTTCTATGGGTTTCTTACTGTATTAACTCAAGAACGAATGAAATATCCTATAGCTTAAATATTGGTGTATGTTGATTTTGTTGTTCAAAACGTCGTATTACGTCGTCTATAGAAGAAAGATACATACAGTTCATCTTGCATGTCGCATTATAATATCGGAATTTAGTTGGAGCAATGGCAAGAACAATTTCACTTTACTTCGTTATGGAAATATAATTCATACACGATGGCTACAGCTTACAAAACCGTTGTTACACCCATTTTTAAATACTGTTCTTATATCAGGAATCTGTCTCAGATTGGATTGATAGAAGACAGAGAGAAAATTCAAAGAAAAGCGGCTTGTTTCGTCACTGGTTCGTTTAGTACGCGCGATAGCTTCAAGGAAATTCTCAACCATCTACAGTAACATAACGACTCTATAAATCATGTAGAGTGCTATTGTTGAAATTCAAAGAGCGTAGATTCGAAGAAGATGCTAGAAATGTTTTACTTCCACACTTACATACCACGTTAGGACCACAACTGTTAAATTAGAGATATTCAAACTCATATATAGAGTTAAAGGAATCCATTTTTTCCTCGTGATATTCACAAATGTAAAAAGAGACATGAAAAATGATAATTGTACAAGCAGCCTCTGCCACATACTGAAATTTGGCTTGCGGAATATCTGTGTAGATATAGATTCCCAAAATATCTCGGGCAATTGGAGGATTAAACCAAACATCTTTACGAAAATTAATAGCTTATTCATCAATATTTGTGAATATTCATGAATATTTGTTGCGCTTTGTAATTACCGATTATACGTAATTTTGTTTCTTTGATGAAATTTGTTCCACATAAGTACTCAACAGATTTTCCAACATTTGAAAGCTGTGAAGTGTCTGTCTTTTGTTAGCACATTAAATTCATGAACTGTAAATTTAGTTCTTTTTACACTTTATGACAACAGACAACGACAAGCTAGTGATCAGAACTGAGAAAGGCTATTGAGAAATGGGCGGGAAGTCCGCTGTACGACTCGGGTAGCGGCGTGTATATGTTCATCATCAGCACTCAGGTAGCGGCGCGTCTATATGCGTTATAAGCACTCTGGGGCCGGCACATGGGTGTGACTTATCTCGTCAACAGCGCTTAGCGGAAAACCAGCAGCTGCGACTAAGCTCGTCATTAGCACCCAGCGAGCAGCAGGCAGCATGACGAGTTTACAAAGGGTTAAGAAACAAGAGCGTAACAAACTGTCTTGGTTTAATGATATTATTCCAAGTTTAACCCTATTATGATAGCAATCTTGTTGTATTTTCTGAATACACGTATTTATATTTCTTTAGGGAAAATGTTGTTGTTCGATGACTAATTCTTTGGGAAACGTTGAATCTTAAACTTCCTAGCAATTCTGAACAATCAATATTACCATTGCACAAACTTAACAAAAATTTAAAATCATTTAATTCACGAAATGATTGGAGAGGGTACTCTTAAGCTGGATGCAATTTGGGTGTATTTATGATCACGAAATGGGTCTGGAAAACCCATTCTAAATGCCTTATATCTAAAAAAAAATTATGCTGAACAGTTTCTATTCTTTTAGTTTGAGATAACATGTACAGTGAGCAAATTAATGATGAATATGCTAATGTTGATCTTACAAAGGGCAGATACATTATTCTAAGTGCGCCAGATTCCGCGACATGGCAACATGACCTCATAACAAAACCTAGTTTTTGTAAGGATTTGGTTACAATAGTGTCAACATGTTCATCGAAACTCATTTTTAAGCCCCGGATTTTTAGGTTCTAAAAAACCAAATTTAGGTTTGTTCAACTCACGTTTTAGGCTTTTATAGGTTTTTAAAATTCTGATTTAGGAACTTACACGTTTTTAAGGGAAATAAAATTTAAAACACGCAATATACACTGCCATAGTGTTAAAAATATTGTTGACTTTACAATACAATGTCAAGTACTCCTTAAAAACTTCGAACATGTCATTGGTCGATCACATTAAAATATGTAAAATAAACCACTATTATGTTCAAAATACTTCGTCTATATTGTGTATGGTAAACAACTCATTTAAAACTTCTAATATGACACTGAACAATGAAATATGTTGACAGATTTTCAAGAGTAAATCCGTCTCTTTTTTCCGTTCCAATTCTCTTGAATGCGGAAAAACTACGCTTTACGTCACATGTGGTCAGAGGTGTGAACTTTGTACCAGCGATTTCCTTAGGATTCCAAGGTAATATTCTTGTTTCTTTAGACCACAGAGGACACGGCCTATGTATTCCATCCTTTTGAAATCTGGACTGCGGGCTAAAACAGACTCCTGCTTCTGAGCTATAGATACCTCAACTAGTCCAGGAGCCACTTTGGCCCTCACTTCTTGGATGATTTCAAGTGCTTCCGTCAACGGTAGAGTACCTCCTTCCAAATTCTTGATTGAAAATTCTGGGTTGTAAAAATTTGCCTTTATACATGTCAACTCCTGTAGAGTTGGTACAGAGTGCAACGCTTTCTTTGCATTTACTATAGCAATAGCTTCGCTTTCATCTAATGATTTGATGACCTCCGTGATGCTCTCATAGTTTTATGCATAATATACTGCGGTTGAGAGCCAGGTCCCCCATCGTGTCACTACTGGCTCGGGAAGGAGGGTATCGATGGAAGCTTTTCCCTGAAAGTAACGACTCGACTTGGCGCTTTCAGGAATATTTTCTTCACTGAAGGAATTATCTCTTTAACTACAGGGTGCTGTTCCAGAATTTTTTCAGCTACCTGGTGCAGCCCATGAGCTAGACAGGTGACATGGACCATTCGAATATGGAATGCCTTCAAACACTCCCCTGCTTTTATCGTATAAGCTGCACTGTCTGTCACCAATGACAATTTATCCTCGTTCTGGACCTGGCAACAACAGTTTTGATCCATCCCTTACAGCAATTACCACAGAAGACTGGTTAGTCATTGTAGGTTCTCTGCACATAATGACTTGGGGTAAACTACGTCCCTCACATGCGAGCTTCCCCACAACAACGCTATGTATCTGCTGCAGGCATCTGTCGTCTCATCTACACTTAACCAGATGAAGTGGTCGGCAATGTCCACTAGTTCTTCAATGGTTTTCACTTGCAGCTGAGGCAAGTAATTCTTTCGTAAAGTGAATTCATCTCGTATTTTTCTGTTGCAAAATTCTTCCAAAATGGTTTTCAGGACTGCATTCTGGAGTGTTTAAACTGGTATATTAGCGGCAGTGAGAGCCTCACACAGACGCAGGTGAAATGAATCTTCAGCACCCAGCTTTGAACTTGTAATGAAACTCTGCTTCTGTTCGGAAGTGTTTCTCCTGGTAACATTTGTCAAATGAGTTGCTGAATTCTGATACTGTAGTACGTGGGATTATTTTTCTGCAGTCATTTACGGTATATAGAAGGCAAAAATAAAAACAGTCCACCTGAATATAACACCCCGGATAATAGCCAGTTAATATTATGAAATTTCATCCAGCAGTCTAGACTCTGTCACTTTACATTACTTTAGAAATTAAAACAAATAAAATCTAATTTATTTTTTAAAATTATAAAAGATATATGTATATAGAACAAAATAAACTTACTGGTTTCACACATGCTTGACAATATATAATTTTCTCTCATCTTTAGAAAAGTTCTTATTCGTTCCTAACCACTCTCGCAGGTGACTACTTCTTGAAGATTTCTTTTTAGGCATTATTGCTTTTAATTAAGGAACTAAACTTATGTAGGCCTACACAATATTTTAATTTCCGTGTTACCACTGAACGATGACGGTATACAACTGTTAAATTCTCAGAAAGGGTTTGAGTTCCTGAGATTGTTAATGTTTAACATGCTATGTTTAAAACTTACTTTGTCGATTTGTTTCTACTGAATGTAAACGTTTGTAATAATGTGAAGTTGCCACACCGTATTGTTACAGCTTTTCTCAATGTTACTGTCAACAATTAGGTTAAAACACATCATTTAATATTGTGGTGAATAGTTATTCCAATTTTAAAATAAATTCTTCCGTTTTACACGTAAACATAGTTCGTTTACACTCCAAGTTCGGCTTTACCCCTCGGACTATGTTAGGGATCATTCCCATACTGCTCATATTTGCAGTGTCTTGGATCTTAGGATTCATGTAATAATAGATACAGCTGGTGATGGTGACTGGCCAGATCGCCATGTAACATTAACTTGGATCGATGTAGAAGAAGAAAACGAAATTTTTGAGAAAAAAGGAGGAAAAGGAAGCAGCTACCCGTAACCTGTCCATAAGGCACTGTTCCGGCATTTGCCTGGAGTGGAAAAGGAAAACCACGGAATACCATGTCAGAACAGCTGACGGTTGGGTTCGAACCCATGGCGGACCGTAGCCCTGAGCTAATCCGGTTGGACATTTGTTTAAGTAACAAAATTACAGTCGAACTGGATCAGTACATCGAATTAGGTCATTTTAGGTCATAACATAAAAATTAGGTTATTTTAGGTCCTATTATATTTATGAATATTATTAGTTTATACAGTAGACGTAAGAGAAAGTTAAAAGTTCGAGGATATTAGATTGGGAACAAAATAGGTTCGAACCTAAGAATCCGGGGCTTACTCATTTTACTGTCGAATATTACTCCTAGATCGTTAACTGAGTAAACCTGATACCTCTTATAGATTATTTTGATAAAATTTTCTTACTTGTTTGTGTAAATGAAATACTTTTGTATTTTAATGGATTCAAATGTAAGTCATTATCTTTAACCAGTTATTGAGAGCAGTTCTGAAGATCACATATTTCTTTAATTGATTCTATACTTTTAAATAATTTTAGGTCATCAGCAAAAAATAAAAACTTTACATTTTCCAAATTTTACATGTCATTTATAAAAATGATGCACAAAAGTGGACCGAGATGAGAACCCTGTGGAACACCGCATAATACTAATATTTCAATTAAAGTAAATGCTTTATATTTAACTATTTGAACCCTGTTAGTTAAGTAACTTTCAAGCCACTTGAGAAGGGATCCCACTATCCCAAAAGATTTAAGTTTGAGAACAAGTAGTTTATGATTGACCGAATCAAAAGCTTTACTGAAGTCAGTATATATACAATCAACTTGAGTTCTATTTTCTAAAGGGGATAAAATGTATTGTGAGTAACACATTAAGTTCGATTGGACATTTCTTCCTTCCATGAATCCATACTGGTTTGGTGATAAGTAAAGAGACATAGTAATCTTTAATTTTTTAGTAACAATGGATTCCAGTAGTTTTGGTATTACATTTAAATTTGAAATGGGTCTGTAGTTTCTAATATCACTTTTGGGGCCTGTACAGGAGTGATAAATGCTGATTTCCATTCATTTGGGACTATACTTTCACTAAGAAATGTATCAAATAATAATTTTAATATTGAAGTTAATATATATTTGCATTTCTTAAGCAAAATTGGTGGAATACCATCAGGACCTGCACTTTTCTTCTCATCAAGTTTTTCAATTTCTGAGAAAATTTCTGAATTGGAAATATTAATTGAATTTATAGTAAAATTTGTTTGATCCTCTAAATTTACTGTAGTGTTATGAGAGGGTTTATAAAATGATTTAAAGTATTCCGCAAATGCATTAACTATATTTGTTCATCCATATAGGGCCTGCAATTCTTTAAACATAACATCGGGTAAATCTCTACTACATCTTTTGGAGTTAACATATTTCCAAAAATTTTGAGGATTTTCTGTTACTGAATTCCCTATTTCTATACTGAAGTTATTAAAGTCTCTTTTGGCTAAAGTCTTGCATTTATTTCTGAGATTAGAAAATTGAGAGTAATTTTGTCCTGTTTGCTTATAAAGAATATAAGCTGTCTTTTTCTCGGTGATAGTGGTTCTGAGTTCCTTAAGAGTGCCATCTAGGGAATTTAGACATAAAGATTTGCTTTCTTGCTACATAAAAATTTATACACTTATATATATATACAAGAGTAAAATCTACTGACACACCTCTCAAAAGAGTTTCTATTCCAGTCAATATTAGCTATGAAATTTCCCCAATCTAATATAATACTAGGATAATCTGCTTTACTAAAATCTTTAATCCAGTTTTTTGTTTTGTATCAAGGGGTTGTCACACTTAACGATGTACTCTAAATATAAAGATGGATGATAAGCATCAGGAGATACTACATACTCATTAACTAAAGAACAATTTATATTGAGAAAGTTTGCAAATATAAAATCAAGTGTTACACCAAAGATATTAACTTTGTTATTAATTTGAAAAAGGTTTAATAACAAGGTTGTATCTGATAATTTCTTTGATAGTGTTTTTTCCGGAAGAGTTGTCTTAGCAGTGTAGAAAGGATAGCTGCCATTATTACTGTGTTTCCACTGCACGTCTGGCATATTAAAGTCTCCAAACAGTAACCACTTAGAATCTGGGAACTTAAGATTTATTTCTTCGACAGCATTGCAGTAAGAAATCATAGTAGTTTCTGTTGTTAGTGGAGGAAAGTATGCAACTCCTATGATTAAGCTATTTTTATTTCCTAAGATTCTTATAAATAAATGCTCACATCAGTCGATACTTCTAACTGGAGACAATGGTATTTATTCTTAATAGCTATTAGAACACCACCAAATCGAGAAAATGGACTATTGTTTAAATTTCTAAATATAACATAATTATTAAGATTTAACTCTGCATTATAAACTTTTGCGTCAAGCCATGTCTCTGTTAACCCAATAACATCATAATTATTCAAAATGTAATTTGCCTTTTCAACTTTCCTTAGTTTAGTTTTAAGTCCACGCACATTTTGATGATAAAATTTTACGCATTTTATACAGTTACGTTCTTTGAATGCTTATTGTTTCTCACTGCGTCAACTATCTTAGGTTGACCATTAACATATTTAATAGTTTTTACCACTTGTTTTACCACATGTTATAGTTTAATTTATTCCCAATCTTTTAAGTCATGACAAATTTTCTCATACTTATCCTTGTTTAAGAGCTATTAATTCCTAAAAGCCACCCATGGTGATGCCATATCACCTCAACACTAGAACTTCTTACTATAAATTTCAAATCACCTTTGAACTGTTATATTATTGTTATTAAATGAATTTTTCTCTCTCATTTAAGCCGACTTTTATCTTCCTAGCTCTTTTATCTAAGAAGTTCACATTCTTAAAAATTTTAAAAGCATACAAAACACACCTTAAAATGATCATCCTTCTCCGCTCTCTTAGTGAAAATGAATGCAATAAAATTCATTATGACCAAAAAACAACCTTATTTGAGTCTTATGTTTTTTTATGAAAATGGTTTAGAATCGATGTAAAAAGTGCTTTACTGTTAACAAAATGGTTATAAAAGTTCTTTACTATACAACTATATGAGATTTGCTCCCTTCTAATTGATTTTAGCAAGATAGTGAATGTTTAACAAGGTTATATTCTGAGCCTGAAAGTACTTTACTATTGAAAATGATTATAAAAGTTATTTGCCTCAAGCATTACATGTAATAGGCCTCCCATTGAATGGTTTAGGTATAATAGATAAATAACAAGGTCCACAGACAGAATACTGAAAATTTAATTCTAATTGGACAAAAGATAACTCAACAAACAAAAAAGAAGTGCCTTGCGCTTTAACAAAATGTTTCAGTTGCTATCCAGGTCTAGGTTGCGTTTTAAATCTAACGTACGGGAGAAGTTTACATCGTGATACATGACGTCACAAACGTGACATAGTGCTTATGAAAGCTGCTTAAATAACTGATAATAACTAAATTCAATGACTTTTGCTGTAATAAGGTTCATTTTTTTATTCTGGTCCAGGCTGAATTTCAACCTAACCAAAATCACAGCTAATACTGCCACTACAAAATCAAAGCTTTTCCTAATGCCTTGCACTGTAACAAAATGTTTCTGTTGCTATCCTGGTCCAGGTTGCATTTCAATCTAATCACAGGCAGTTCAATCATTACCGTGGCACCACAATCTGATAATAAATTCTTGTAGAACTCGATGAAACAAATCGAAAATAAAGAATATTATTTTTTGATATCTCTCTTGGTTTTTGACATACAGCATGTTAAAAATCAGATATAGATATAGTTCCATGTGCTTTTGGTGAGGTTTCTTCTGGTCCAGGCCATATTTCAACCTAACAACAACCACCAAGAAGAAAATAAAACACCTGTAGTGCATTTCCGCCGTGTAGATATAGTGGTTTTCGTGATTTTTTTTTTTTTCTGGTTGAGGCCAGATCTCACCCTAACCTCCTTACTTTTGAGATACAATATTTCGAGAACTAAGCGAGATTTCATCATCAAATTTGGCAATTGCAAAATTTTTCTTCTGGTCCAGGCCTCATTTCAACCTAACCACGTCAATTTTGAGACACAATATCTCGAGAACTATGTGAGATCCAAAAAATTTATTTGCTACTTTCAATTTTTTACATAAGAATACATCACCAAATTGCGGCTCCACGGTTATCCTAGAATCCCCTAATCACATACTATGCTAAATATGCCACCAGGGAAACAATACTTCAGTTATACGCATATTAATACATGTACTTATCACATTTCAGTGGCAATAATGCATTGCGATATAAACTAAATCAAAAATTTTGACGGGTGTTTACATCTGCCATTAACGTTATCCATGATTCAGAACGGTATTATAACGGTAGAATGACTAATGCAGTTACATACGGCTGAAACATGTCGTCAGTAAAAGAAAAGGAAATAAAAAAAATCTGAACAACTTACGTCTTGCCAGGCAATATTACATTTAATTTTAGTCTAGGTTGTGTATATTGCGCTCAGTGTGGAACAGCTTTCATTCAAACGAAGTAATGATTTAACTAACAGGACACTAATGAAAAACAATTAAAAAAAACAATTTACTTATGCTCTCTTTAAACAAATATTAAATAAATATAAGCAACTAATAACTGTTATGTCAATTTAATCGAAATACGTACTTTTCTTTCAATGTTCTGACAGTTAATGTAGCTACTGATGCTTATCTAAATAGAACTGTTACTAAATAACGTCAATTTATAACCTAGAATAACATATCTGATAGTAAATTGGACGCAAAGCATGGCGTAATAGTGCGACGCCATAGAGTGATGTCATGCCGTAACAGCTGGGGTCAGACGTGACAGCTGGCGTCAGACATGACAGCTGGCGTCAGACGTGACAGCACATGACAGCTGGCATTTTATATTAATAGATTATAGTAAATTCATATAAGTACAGATAGTTCAGGAAATACATTCTCGAACATTTGATCCTGTGAATAAGAAGCCTCAACTGCCCCACCCAGCAGTCTAGTCTTGTACCAACTACTGGTGAATAAACAACTTGACTTGGAGCAACTGCAAGCTACTTATTCGATAGCTGGACCCAACCTCCTAGCTAAAATGGTGACCCCGAACTGCGGACATCATTGGCAACCTTCTACATCAGGTTCCTTGCAATACTGGACATCAGGTACCTTGCTTCTCAGTCATCTCTACGATTCTCACTATGTTTTCCAAACTTTGGGCTTCTCCTATGATCTATTATGACCTTCCTTGTCACCTTGACCAACGATGACCAATGCCAAGCAACTTTCTAATCTGCGGGCACAACTGGCGGATCTCCAGCAGCAGCTCGATGTCCAACAAGCCACACACAACCAACAGCTAGCTGCACTTCAACAGCAGTGACAAATCGTTACCAGACACTAAGAGCCTCACTTATCCAGCATATATCTCTCCAAGGAGCAGCAGGTTCGGCAACTCCCAACAGCAGAAGAACTGGGTGATTGCAAGCCTTCTCTGGCACTTGCGCTCTTTAATTGGCGCCACACAAGTTCAGGACTCCTTCTAGTGCATTTTGTGGTTGCAACGTCTTCCACTCAGTGCCCAGGCTACTCTCCAAGCACAGGCTACTAATCTGCCGCTCGATCAACTAGCAGACATGGCAGACTGAACAACCACCATTGTTCCACCAACAGTAACTCTTGCTGTCCATGCTTTGGGTGTCCCGCCTAACACTTCGATGTTGGCTCCGCACATCGAGGAACTTGCCAAGCAGCTCCAAGATATCCAGACTCGTCTGAACATTTCTGTGTTCAGCCAACCACAACTTCGCCATCGTCAAATCACCTCCTCGACAAACTCTCCACAGCATACCACTCAATCAGAGGTGTGCTATCACCATTATCGATTTGGTGCCAATGCTTTAAATTGACATCGAGCCATATTTCACCACCCCTGCCTCTAAGACTAACTCAGACTACGCCTCGTAATGGTGGCCATGAATCGTCCACTCCAGGGATGCCGCCTCTGTTACCGAACGCCACTCCCACCGATGATTCCTCATCGACACGGGATCAGAACTCTGTCTTCCCGATTCTCCTGTGCTCCACTCATTGCCCTAGCACTGACTACAAGCTTTGCATTGCCAACGACAGCCAAATCCATGCCTATGGTAAGTTACCCATGTGCCTCCAATTCAACTTTCCATGTGACTTCTTATGGCGATTCATCATTGCTGATGTTACTGAACCCATCATTGGGGTAGATTTTCTCGCACATTTTTATCTGGTCACCAACAAGGCCACCACTCATTTTATCAACACCATCTCCAGCCGTTCCAAGACTGGTCATCGCGGTATGTCTTCACAGACCAGCATCTGCGCCCTGTTGGGATCTTCATCTTACCACAACCTGTTGGTCAAGTTCCCCAGCATCACCAGACCTCCAGGCACACCTAGGGAAGTACGACATCACACGAAGCACCATATATGCCTTCAACAAGGACCACTGATCTAGTATCGCGCCGGACGACTTGTTCCAGATCGTCTATGGGATGTGGAAGCTGAAATTGACCTACTGGTACGTGAAGGCACTGTCTGATGCTCTCACAGCCCCTACAACTCACTGCTTCATATGGTATGGAACAAATGTAACATTTGGAGACCATGCGGCGATTACAGGGCCCTCAGTGCCCGCACAATCCCTGGCCATTACTCCGTCTGCTAGCTCCATAACTTATCTCGGGCTCTACAAGGGTACACCATCTTCAGTGTCATTGTCTGCGCCAAAGCGTTCACCCAGATTTCTACGGCTCCAGAAGACATTGAAAAAAAAACGGCTAACATCAAACCCTTTGGCTTGTTTGAATTCTTATTCATGCCGTTTGGACTACACAACGCTGCTCAGACCTGGCAATGCTTCATCCACGGAACTCTAGAAGGCCTTCCCTTCTGTTTTCCATACCTGGACAACGTCCTGGTTTTCTCCCATTTGGAAGAGGTACATTTTCGGCATCTCCGACTTCTATTCCAGCGCTTCTCCGAATATGGTATCGTGATAAACCAAGTGACGTGCATCTTTGGGTCTTCATCAGTCACCTTTCTGGATTACACTGTCAGCGCCGATGGCTACCCACTTTTCCCAGCCAACAATAACTTCTCACCTCCAAGAACTGTCCGCGACATGCGAAGATTCCTGGGAATGCTCTACATTTATCGATAGGACATTCCGCACACGGCTGATGCACACGCTCCACTCAATGCTCTCCTCCAAGGTCCCACAGTAAAGAGCTTGACTCCAATCTCATGGACACCAGACCTTCTCTGAGCCTTCGACGACTGCAAAAATGGACTCGCCCAGGCTGCCACTCTATCGCATCACATCAGCTCAGTGCCCCTGGCTCTCGTCGTAGATGCCAGCCCAACAGCGATCGGTGCTACCCACCAGCTACTTTCTGAGCACCCCTGGTAACCACTTGTTTTTTTTTTTTTCTCGCAAGCTGAAGTGGAGTGCCTACGATCAAGAACACTTTGCTGCTTACCAAGCAGTGAAGTAATTTCGACCCATGGTGGAAGCTCACGACTTCACTATTTTTACAGACCATAAACTACTTACCTATGCCTTCCGTCCACGTGATAAGAACATCGACACTTGCTCACCACGACAGTTTAATCATCTCAAATTCATTTCACAGTTCACCACAGACATCTGCCACTTTTCCAGCCAGGACAAAGTCATTGCCGATTGCCTATCGCGGATCAATGCCATCACTACCTCTTCTCCACCTGAATTCACTGCTTTGCCCAGGACGTGATGGGGACCTGCAAGAAAGCCTACGTGGCAGAACGGCTCACCAGATTACCCATTCCCAGCACGGACATCTCACTTTGGTGTGACACTCCATCCCAATGGTGCCTCTTCAACGCGATCCACTCCCTAAGCCATCCTGGTGCAAACTCCACGATACAACTTGTCTCTAAGCGTTATGTCTGGCCATCCATGTATCAGAACTGTCACACAAGGGTCAGTTGCTGCCTCACCTGCCAGCGTGCAAAGATGACTCGTCAAAGCACCATGCCCGTCGGAGATTTTGTTCTGCCTACCAAACAGTTTAACCACATACCACATCACTGGAACTCTTTCACCTGTCGCTGACTACCACTATCTCCTAACCATGATTAACCGCTTCTCTCATTGGTCTGTTGCTAAGCCCCTCGTGTACATTACTGCAGAAACCGACTGCCACGCCTTTCTTCTTGGATGGATTGCTAACTACAGCTGCCCTAAACATGTCACCTGTAACCGTACCCATCAGTTTGTATCTACCCTCTTCCAGCGTCTTTGCCTGGCACTGGGAACGACCCTACACTACACCACAAGCTACCATCCACAAGCCAATGGTCTCATTTAGCGCCTGCATCACACTATCAAAGCAGCTCTCATGTGCCATCCAACTGAATCTTGGCTAGACGCCTTGCCTACGACCCCACTCGGCCTCTGCGCAACCTTGTTGACAACACTAGCAGAACTTTTTTTGAGGAACCTCTCCGTCTACCCGGTGACTTCTTCGTTGAGACTTCTGAGATCGCAACCGCAGCTGACCATCTCCGAGCTGTGTGGCCCCATGGCTCAACTGCAGCCCACTCCTGTATCTCATCACTCCGGTCATTGGCTAGTCTTCATTCCCAAGGATTTGGCTGCTTCGTCCAATGTCTTTGTTCATCAAGTCACAGTACGACCAGCCCTGCACCCTCCTTATGCAGGGCCTTATCCCTTGCTCAAACGCAACCAGAAGACTTATAGCATCAACAGCAAACCTTCGACCGTGTCTATCGACCGCCTGAAACCTGCTCATCTTCTCCTGGACGACTCACCATCGGTAGACTCCGTGCCACTTCTGTCAGCGCCACCACCTCTCCCCACTACTGGCCCCAACAGTTTCTCCTATGCTACTGAATCCAGGGCCAGCAGTCTCCACACGTTCTGGCCAGACCAGCCACCCTCCGGATAGCATTGTTGCCAATGTTCACTCTTCCCGCTGGGAGGAGTAGTGTGAAGATACGCCACCACACCAGCGATACTTCATGCACGTCTGGCGTTCACAAGCACCTCCAGATGTAGCTGCTCGACTCTGCCCAGAGTGAGTCACCACTTTGACTCAGCAGTTCCGCACTCGCCTACCACATGGGCGACCCAGGATCGAGTCCCGGCACCTACTAAAGATTTCTCTCTCGCTTATCTAACCCTTTCTGGATTGTTCTATAACATTATACTAAATTCAGTTAAGTAGAGAAAGTTCTATAAATACTTTCTCGAACATTAAATCCTGTGTATAAGCCTCAATTGAGGCATACCAACTACTGGTCAATAAACAACTTGTCTTGGAGCAACTACGGACTACTTATTCGACAGCTGGACAAAACCTCCTAGCTACAACTGTATTGTTACTATAATATTTTCCATCTGGCGTCAAAAAGAGAGAAGTTCCTTTAAGGATTAAGTTGATGACGACTTATGAGAACTTTATTGTAGGTGTAGATCTTAACAGACCTCAGTAATTGTTGATAACATTTGGTAAGGTTAGTTTGTAATATACATGTAGGTATTAAATTAGGATCATCTAAGATAATGGTCTACAGAATTATTTTTGACATTGTGCAGGTCCTCAGATTGAAAATGGTTGAGAAACATTGTATTAAAGCATTTTCTTGATAACCTATATCTGTAAAATGTCAATCTTAGTCACGATGTTCTGTCACTTGGTGACGTCACGCTATAATGTCGTGCTTCTCACCTCTGCTTACAACAACCAGAGATATTGTTGTAGGTTATGGACGTTATTTATTTACAGTTCTATTAAGCTAAGCATCCACACATAAATAAATTGTCAGAATACTGAAAGAAAAGTATGCGTTTCATTTAAATCGACATATTAAATATCAGTTGCTTATATTTATTTAACATTTGGTCGAGGTATAAGTATTGATTAAATTCTTTGTCCATTGATATGCAAGGTAAAAGCTTTACTTTTTGAATAGCAATGTTAGCACCAGTTCTGATTAGATTGTTATTTAATCTCAGTCAGAATTACAACTGGCATTTGACATTACAGCAGAAGGCATGAGTAATTTAATTTTTTTTTTTTTAATTTATTGTTTTCATGAGTGTCCTGTTACTGAAATCATTGCACCAACGTTTGACCCAGCCACATCAATTATTTATTTTTGACTATTTAATTCAGAGTAGAAATACTGATGACAAAAATAATATTGTTGTAAATGTTATGGGTGGAAAATATTAATAATAAGATGATGATTAAAGAAACATATAAGGAGTGAAAAAATTTCATAAAAATACATGAAGACTAGCTGTACCTGTGACTTCGTCCATGCAGAATTTGAGATTTGTGCTGTTAATATACAGATAAGCTATCAAAGAAATAGTGGCTGGATAGTTTAAGACAGAAAATTAGTCCTGTTTTTCCCCCATTTTCTTGGCTCTTCTCCTCTCCTTCTGATTTTATATTGTAAGGAATGCTTTAATCATGTTTGAGAGCACCATTTGTTTATACCTCCCCTTGAAATTACCACTAACTGGAAAAAAAAAAAAAAAATACGTTGTTGAGGACCCACAGGCACACTTCAATATTGTCAACATGGCTTCTGTGAAAGCAATATTTGAAATAGTGCTGCCTGGCGTGTATACCGACAGATTTTATTATTTGCATGTACATATAAACACCCTTATAGAATTCCAAAGTTGAAAAAAATCACCCATGGTATGCATTTAGACTGTGGGAAAGTTCCATATCTTTAGGGGGTGCCCATTAATTATGCGAGGCATTTTTCCGGAATGCGAGAGCTCGGAAAAAGCGAATCAGGATTACGCCAAATATTTGAAATGTACTGAGCTCTTAAGACTTGTCAACGTAATTAAATTTTGCACGCTTTAAAAATTTATTTGTTAAATTTATGGTTTTAAAAATATCAAATTCTGCTCTACTTAAAAAGCTGACGACAAAGAAGAACCTTTTAAAAAATCATTAAAAAAGTGTGATCCCTTTACTTTGCCACCATGTAAAGTTAAATTACGTCGACAGGTCTTAAGAGCTCAGTACCTTTTGCGCAATCCTAATTTTTTCCAAGTTCCTTAAAACAAGAATATACAGATAGCAACGACAGAAAAATGGATTAGAATTTCATTCGTTTGATGGAGAATTCATGCCACAATTAGTGTTAGCTGCTATATTTAGCAAAAGATATTTAAACACAGATGAAAACCATATAGGTAAATTGAAACATTTCTTTCAAAATTGCTTTATTCATTAAATATAAATGCATTATTATTTTCAGACTAGTGTAAGCCCTCGACCGTTTTTTGCGTATCGCCACGGGTCTAGAATAGTTCCAGTGTTTAGCGTCAATGATTATGACAGCCTGATCTGATCTGACCAAATATGAACTTGACCTGTTTTTCACTCTTGGGGTGAACAAAATCTCTTGAGCTTGTAGAAATCAGAAGTATTAAAAGAGCAGTTATTAAACACCGATGATCACGGTATCATATAATTGTTTCAAAGGTCATAGACTTGACTTGTATTTGAACCTTAAAGTTCACTCAAATTTTAAAAATTCCTGTTCGCTTCTAAAGCTTCAAGCTGCTGGTTTTTTATTTTTGAGAATGGGCATTCATGATGTAATCTTTCATCATAGTGTCTGTAACTGTCAGAGAACTTAACACAGATTCCAGATTATTAAACAGTTAACAACTCCGAAGAAACGAATTGCCAGAATACTCAATTCGGTAACATACTTGGTCTGATGTCCACTTTAAACAACATAATAACTCACGTACAGCTAACATGAATAAAGACCATTAACGAAATATGTAAAAAGCAAATAAACCATAATGTATAAACTTTGGTGAAAGTTTTAATTATACTGAAATTTAGCCTAATATAGAATGACATTTGGCATTCATGGTTACACCAGAGATCATGAGTAATTTAAGTTTTTAAAGTTTTTTTATGTTGCTTTCGTTAGAAACATGTTACTGAAAAGAAGTTCCACTTTTTTTTTCAACCATAAAGTTTATCAATATTTTTTTAAACTATGAAATGCTACAAAAATCAAACTTAATGAATATGATATAGCAATTAATTTGGTAGCAGTTGCTTAGCTATTAAACAGTGGGCTTAACTTCGAATTTCTTTTAATGTTGAGTTGCGAGCGAAGGCTGACATATAACACTGTTCTCCAGCCAATAGCTATCAAGGTGAGTGAGTGAGCTTACGAAATTATTACTAGTGTAAGTCCGTGATCGTTTTATGTGTATCATCACGGATCTAGAATAATTATAGTTTTTATGGTCAAAGATTGACCTAATCTGACCAAATACGAACTTGGCCTGTATTTCACCCTTAAGGTGAATAAAATCGCTTCAGGTTGAAGAAATCAGAAATATTAATAGAAGTAGGTATTAAACACAAACAGGGACAATAGTGCTCTCATATAATTGTTTCAAAGATCGTAGACACGAAGTTGTTGACATACAAACTTGACTTGTATTTGACCCTTAAGGTTCACTCTGCAAAATTAGAAGAATTACTCTTTGCTTCGAAAGCAACAAATCGTTTTTTGTTGAGACTAGGCAAAACACTCGTAATCATTGGTCATAGTACCTGTAACGCCTAGAGACTGAAAAAACCATTAACGAAAGTTTTAAGTAAAATACCCAAAAAGCAAATAAACCGTAACGCATAAACTTTGGTCAAAGTTTTAATTAAATTGAAATTTATCCTAAGCCAGAATGACAATTGGCATTCATGGTTACAGCAGAGACCATGAGTAATTTAATTTTTTTTAAAGTTGCTTTCATTTGCAACATGTTATTGACGTTTTTTTCAGACGTAAAGTTCATCAATATTTTTTCTTAACTATGAAATGCTACAAAAAGCAAATTTAATTAATGTATTATGGCAATTAATTTGGTAGCAGTTGCTTGGCTATTAAATTGTGGACATAACTACGAATTTCTTCTAATGACATCTCTGGTCGCTGTTTTGTGAGGGAAGGCTGACACTTGACACTGTTCTCCAGCCAATAACTAGTGAGGTGAGTGAGCTTAGGAAATCTATTAGTATAATAGACAAGATGTAGCGTGTAGCACCTACGTCATGTCACGCGGTGACGTCAAGCTATGACGTTGCGCTATGACGTCACGCTTTACGATATTATTTGTGGGAGTGCGCGTTATTTAATATCATTTCCAAGCAACAGTGAATAAATTAACTCACAGAACACTGAAATAAAAGTATGTATTGCGTTAAAATCGATATATCAATCATTAGATGCTTATATTAACGTAATATTCTTTTGATATATTGAAGTATTCCTTAAATTCTTTGTCCGTAGATATTGTAAGATAAGAGCTTTGTATTTCGAGCATCAGTGCTGCTAAATGTTTGGTTAGAGTATAACTAGCATGGATTAGAATTACAAGTTTCATTTGACGTTAACGCAGAGGGCATGAATAATTTAGTTTTTTTCAAAATTTAAATTGTGTCCTATTACTGAAATTATGTGTGTTTAAATTGGCATATTAATTATCAGTTTTTTTTACTGAAACATTACATGGTTCAAATGAAAGAAGTTGCAAATTGTTCGCGATATATACGGCTATAGCATCCTTCGTTGTTGCTGGAGTCATTATTACAGCAGATGTAAGCTTTCTTAGCCGTTAAAATATCGATCTTCATCATAGGTAGCTATTAAGAAAGAAATGTGTCAGAACCTGTGAAGATTTGGGATCAAGTTTATATCGCGATGCATCGAATGTACTAAATTGCGCATGATTGAAGCTTTGCTTTTCTATCAGAAATTTTAGCGGATATTATGGTTAAGCTGAAATGCAACCTGGACCACGATGACAACTGAAACTTTTTGCTACAGCACAATGAACGATAAATTACAATGAGCTTTATTTTGTAACAATTCTGATTAGTTAAGCAACTGCAGAGAAATATCCACGTTATTTAATAACATTTCTAGGCATCCACGAATAAATTAACTGAATGAACATACTTATTAGTTGCTTAGATTTATTTAATATTAGTTTATGTAGAAGTATTCGTTGATATCACATATATGTAAGTTCATTTTCGCAATGTTAGCGGCAGTTTTGATAGATTGTTATTAGAATTGGCACTTGAAGTTACAGCAGAGGGCATGCGTTTTTTTTTTAGTAATTTTTTTTCTGTTACTTAATTCATTACTTCGTTCTAACGAAAGTGTTGCTAACATTTTTCGGTTGCGGAGCGTCTTACGTTTCAGAATTTTTAATTTAATTCATGGCGACGTTTCGGAAAAAAGGAGGGTGCAAATGTGAAGAAGATGCCATTATAACGAAGCAATTGATACAAATTTCAACAGGGCAGTACCAGTTTCCGGCCGGTGGAAAATATCACCTTCCACCCGTTAAAACTAATATTACGTTGGAATGACGTAAGCTGTTAAGATTTATTTTTAATTTACTTTGGTTTTACTGATGTCTTATTTCAGCCGCATGTAACTGTGTCAGCTATTCAAATGTGTTAGTATAATTCTGAATAATGAATATAAAAAATTAAGATTGAAGAACCCTTATAGATTTTTTATTTGGTTTATTTCGCGATGCAATGTGACCATTGAAATGTAATAAGTATATGTATTAATATGCGTGTAAAGTAAGTATTGTTTCTCTGGCGGCATGTTTAGCACATGGAGGAAGGAAATATTTCCTCCATGGTTTAGCGTAGTACTGTACGTGGTTATGGGATTCTACGATAACCGTGAAGCCGCAATTTGTTGATGGATTCTTATGTAACTCGACGAAAAAAACAAAGTAGAGAATAAAATGTTTTGATATCTTACTTAATTCTCGAGATATTGTATCTCAAAATTGACGTGGTTAGGTTGAAATGCGGCCTGGAACAGAAGAAAAATTTCGACATTGACAAATTTGATGATGATATCGTATGTAACTCGAAGAGACAAATCGAAAACAAATAATACATTTTCTTTCCATATCTCGCTTAGTTCTCGAGATATTGTATCTCAAAATTTAGGTGGTTTGGGTGAAATCTAGCCTGGACCAGAAAAAACAAATTACCAAAACCGCTATATCTACACGGTGGAAATGCACTATATGTGTTTTATTTTCTTCCTGGTGGTTGTTGTTAGGTTGAAATACGTCCTGGACCAGAGGAAACTTCACCAAAATCACAGTTATAATTGATTTATTTTCAACATGCTATATCTCGAAAACCAAGAAAGATATCAAAAAATTTTATTCTTTATTTTCGATTTATTTCGTCGAGTTCTAAAAGAATGCATCATCAGATTGTGGCACCATGGTAATGATTAAACTGTCTGTTGTTAGACTGAAATGCAACCTGGACCAGGATAGCAACAGAAACATTTTGTTATTGCGCAAGGCAATAGGAATTATATTATGATTTATTTTTGTGTTTATTTAAGTGATTGCTAAGAAATGATTTGCCAGAATACTGAAGTTGTTATGATTTAATTTAGTATCCTTCGTTTTCACTGTGGTCATTGTTTCAACTGTAGGCTATGTAATTTATGTCATCCGTTAACACATCGATCTTCATCGCAGTATTAGCGAAGATTGTGGTTTGACTGAAATGCGTCCTGCACCAAGTTGACAACTGAAACGTTTTGCTACATCACAAGGGATGAGAAATTACAGCACATCGAGCTTTATTTCAAAACAATTCTGTTTAGGTAAGCAACTAAAATGAAATTAATTGCCAGAATACTCCAAACCCGTCAATTTTGACGGGCTTTGTGGCTAGTTATATAATAGATAATGCAACAGAACCAGAAGAAGAAGAGTATTAGAGAGCAGTGATGAAGACTATGCTGCTAATGATGATGATGATTATAATGAAACAATCAATACTGATGAAGAATAAATATATATACATTTACATAATTATAGAAAACAATGGAATCACAGGAGCTAAGTAGTGGAAAGGAACTAAATAGGATAGGGAAATGAGCCACCACTTAACTTTAGATGATGGACATGGGGCGTGAACACACAGAAATGCAACTAATAAAGAAATTTTCAGGATGTGCCCTGTGTCAACAGGAGAACATTATGGGTGATGTGGGAGAGGCAAAAAGACTGTTGGCCACAAAAATGGGGGGTAAATTCAAACAGAGGACAAGTAGAGGGGCAGGGATTCAAAGTTAATACCCTGAGCATAGATAAATATCAAAACTAATCTCTGGTAGCCGGGAAGAGTAAAACAATATGATTAAATATAAATAAGATATTTAAATTTAAGAAAGTAATATATATATATTTAATTTTTAAAACAAAGACTCTATGAAGTAAACATCACCTCCGGTTAGTGGTGGTTCAATATAGGTAGTGGTGATGGAGGAAAAGAGAGAATTAAAGAAGGGAAAACATAAGTAAAAAATAATAATAATAATAATGGCCAGGGTTTTATCTGAAGTTGAGACCAGGTGGTTGCCTCATGCCCAGTTTGTACTGGTAAGCAAGTTCACACCTTTTGAGTTCAGAGGAGCTGCTGCTATTATGGAGGGCTCTGATAGCATGGACCGTGAAACAAGAGTTGAAATTATTCGAGTCATGGGTGATGGCATGGGCAGCAACTGGGTGTTTGGGTTCAGTGTGAATACAGGCTGTCAGTGGCCATTTATTCTTATGGAAAGAGGACATTTTGGCACACCTACATATGAAGCCTGTGCAGTGGTTGCATGTTAACTGGTGAATTACATGGGTTTCGCAGGTGGCGTGTCCTATGTTAGGAAAGCTTTGCCCTGTGACAGGGTTGGTGAAAGCGATGGAGGTATGGTGTATGTCGCACATCTTGCAGCGGGGTCTATTGCATGGGAAAGAGCCTTGGGGCTGACTGTTGAGACGAGGAAGACTAAGCTTGTGGACTAGAAGTTCGCTGAGATTAGGAGGTCTGCTGAAACAGGTCTGGAAGGGGCAGGGAGGATTTTGGGAAGAATGGATCTCATTTCTGGGCAGGTTTGCAGGAAATCATAGCCTTGCCGTAGGATTCTATATACAATACTATCCAGGCATTGCCTGTGGGGGTGAGGTACAGTGGGGACCTAGTGTGCCCCGTGACCGATACGGTAGCTGTGAAGGCCCTACAGGAACCCTGAAAAAATGGCGGCCAACGGGGCTCTGGTGAAGCTACGACAGGCCTAGCAAGCCGGTAGTGGATATATTTCTGCTTTCAAAACAAAAACAAGCCTCGGAAAGGACGGAACAATGGACAAACGACATGGCAATGGAAACGGTTTAAGATTTGGATCCTTGAATATACGGACATTAACCGGGAAAGTGGAAGAAATTGTAGACATGATGGAGAGAAGGAAGTTGGAATATTTTGGGGTTGAGGTGAGACAAAGTGGAAAGGAAAGGGTAGAAAAAGAACTGAGAAATGGTTTTCCAACTGTATTGGAATGGAAATGAGGAAGGGAGAAGAAATGGAGTAGGGATAGTTGTAAGAGAGGGGTTGAAAGAGGAAGTGGAAGAGATTAGTGACAGAATGATGAAGGTTAGGATAGCAGTCAAAGGGAAAAACTAGACATACTTCAAGTATAACGCTCCACAAGTAGGCTGTCAAATTCAAGAGAAGGAGGAATTTGAGCAGCAGTTGCAAAGACAGTTAAATGGGCAAAATATTATAATTATGGGAGACTTAAATGCCCATGTAGGCACAGAAAGGCAGGGATATGAAGAAGTAATAGGAACAGAAGGATGGGGTGGCAGAAATGAAGAAGGGGAAAGGCTGTTGATCTCTGCAAAAGAAATGGATTGAAAATAGGAAATTCTTGTACAAAAAACAAGAGAGCCACAAGGTAACATGGTACAGTAGCGATTGGCAGAGGAAGTCAGTTGTGGACTACTTTATATTTAATGGTGAATTAAAGCAGAGTGTGTCAGATGTGAAGGTAATACCATCAGAGGCACTGGATAGTGATCACCGGCTATTAGTAATGGAGCTGAGGATTGCGACAGAGAGGAGAAAATCAGAAAGACAGGATAGGAGATTAAGAATATGGAAGTTGAAAGAGAAGAGCAATGAAGAGGAATACCAAGAATAATAAGGAGTAAGAATACCAATAGCGGAAATGGGGACAGTGGAAGAGGAGTGGGAATATTTTAAAACAACGTGTAGTCCAAGCAGCAGAAACAGTGGGTGTGGTAAGGACTGGTAACACAAAAAAGGTGGAAAGAAATAGCATGGTGGAATGATAGAGTTAAACAAAGCAGTGGAAAACTCAAGAAACAGGGCCTTTATGGGAAATGGTTCAAGCAAGGACACAGGAGACAAGGGATGACTACGTGAAGAAAAAAGAGAGAAAGAAAGGAGGGCAAAAAAATAAGGTAACCGAGGAAAGGAGGTAAGTGGCTGGAGAAGTGGACCAACATGACGGAAGAATATAGCAAAGGAAATAGAGAAGTATTATATGGAATGGTAAAAAAGGAAGAGGAAGGAGAGAGGATAGAAAATTGTCAACATGCTGGACTAAGATGGAAACGAAATAAACAACTCAGAAAAACTAAAAAGGATGTGGAAGGAGTATTTTGAAGCCTTACTGAACCCAATTGGTCCACAGGATGATACAGTTGTTCAGGAGAAGAAGGAAAATACAACCGTGTAGGAGAGAAAGAGAAGGATCTAACTTGGGGAAGAAGTGGAAACAGCTCTGGGTAAGATGAAGGGTGGAAAGGCACCAGGCATCGATGAAGTGAGCGTGGAAATGATAAGGGCAGAAGGAGTAGTAGGAAAGCAGTGGCTGTACCGTGTGATGAGAAAGGTATGGAATCAGGGCACAACTCCTGAAGACTGGAAAAAAGGAATAATTGTACCTATATTCAAAAAAGGGAGCAGGAAGGAGTTTAAAAACTATAGAGGTATTACACTGATGTGCCACTGTGCCAAAGTGTATGAGAAGATAATTGAAAAAAGAATACGTGACAGGGTGGAAAAGGGGCTAAGGGAAGAGCAGTATGGCTTCAGATCAGGAAGATCGACGGTAGATTTGATATTTGCCTTGAGACAGCTGCAGGAAAAAACATTATGAGTATGGAAAGGACCTACTGTTGGTATTCCTCGATATCGAGAAAGCATCTGATTGTGTACACAGGAGTAAGGTATGGAAGGCCTTGGAGAAGAGAGGAGTTCCCAAAGAAACCATCAAGAGAGTGACGGAACTATACCAAGGAAGTGTGAGCTATGTGAAAATAGGGGAAGGAAGATCAGATTGGCTGGAACAAAGGAATGGACTAAAACAAGGAAGTGCCCTATCACCACTACTCTTCATTGTAATCATGGATGAAATAATGCAGAAGGTGGCAGCGAGGATGGGAGAGGAAAACATGAAGGTGATGGCTTTTGCGGATGATCTGATGATCTGGGGAGGTGAAGAAGAGGAAGTGCAGCGGCAGTTGGATGTATGGACAGACAGTGTGGAGGAATATGGCCTGAAATTTAATGTAAAGAAATGTGAGTACATGGTAACAGAAAAAAGAATAGAGTAGCTCAAGGAATTGTGATAGTAGGGGAACAACTAAAGAAGGTAAACAGGTTCAAGTACTTGGGGAGTGTATTAGAGGAATGTGGAGGAAATGATGGCGAGATAAGTGAAAGAGGAAGACAAGCAGAGGCGTTCCTAAGGAGCATTAGAAGCCTGATATGGAATAAAGAGGTGCCACAGAGAAGCAAGAGAGTAATCTATCATACGTACTATGTGCCTATCTTAACTTATGCTGCTGAAACGTGGACAATGAAAAAGCGGGACATCAGCAGAGTACAAGCAAGTGAAATGAAGTTTTTAAGAGGTAGAATGGGAGTCACTAAAATGGACAGAATAAAGAATGAAGTGATTAGACGCACCATGAAAGAGGAACCCCTACAGGAAAGGGTAGAGAGAACCAGACTGAGATGGTATGGGCATATCAAGAGAATGGGGGCTCAGAGAATCCCGAGAAAGATCCATGAAATTAAGATGGAAGGTAAACGCCCCAGAAGAAGACCAAGAGATGGATGGCTGAAAGGAGTGGAGGAGGGTGTACGGAAGAGAGGAGAGGACTGGAACAAGGTGGTGACAGAGAGGTGGTGGGAAGAAAGAAGGAAATGGAGAGGCTTGTGCATAATGCAGACCCAGCCAGAGGCCGGAAACTGTTGAGGATGATGATGATGACTAAGTTATCTGTTTAACATATTTTTGCGAGCGGGTACTTTTTACAGAAAAGCTGTAGTTAAATCACTCTATAAATAGGGAGATAAGTCAGCCATATCGAATTATCATCCTATTTCATTACTAACAGTCTTCTCCAAAGTTTTTGAGAAAGCAATGTACAATAGAGTTTATGAACACCTTAAAATAATAATATTCTAATTAAATCACAATTTGGTTTTCAAAAGGAACATTCAATAGAACAAGCTATATTTGCATTCACTGACATTATTTTAGAAGGAATAAACAATAAATTAATTCCTGTGGGAATTTTTTTGACTTGTCTAAGGCATTTGACTGTGTAGGTCATAAAATTCTGATACAGAAATTAAAGTATTATGATACAAATGGTATTATTAATAAATGGCTTAGTTCTTACCTTCTGAGTAGAAACAAAGTGTCAATGGAGAATTTTAAGGCTGGTGGTTCACTCTTTTCGGAGGGGAAGTTAATCAGATGTGGACTTCAGGGTTCTATATTGGGGCCACTATTGTTTTTAAAATATATAATTGCTCTACCCTGTGTTTCAATTTTCAGATGACACAAACATAGGAATTAAAAACACTCCAGATTAATCTACAAAATATATTTCAACTTATGTCTCCGAACTTATTAATGAATGGATTGTCTTTAAACTGTGATAAAAAGTTGATATATGCAATTCAGGGGGTGTAAGGGTTTTGGAGAGACTATACAAGCCTTTTCGAACCAAATGTCAACCGCTCCTTCACGTACATCACACAGATTAACACCAGACATAGACATAAAATTGGCAGGCCAGTCCATTCAGGAGAGTATGTGAATTTTCTAGGTTTACATATTGATCATAATTTAAATTGAAAGGTTCATGTTTCTAACTCACTGAAGTGATTGGACGCTGCCACATTTGCTATTCGTACAATTTCAGTTATTGGTGATCTCCGTATGAGGAAACTAGTTTATTTTCACTCCTTAATGTCATTTGGAATAATATTCTGGGGCAATTCTACCCATACAGACAAAGTGCTCAGAGCCCAAACGCGAGTAATAAGAATTATGTGTTGGGTTAGCAATAGAACTTCATATAGAACGCTGTTCAAGAAGTTAGGGATTTTAACATTGGTGGCTGAATATACACAATGTCCTTTGTAGTCACAAATTATACTTTGTTTGAAACAAATAGTAAAATACACAATTATGGCACAAGGATTACAAGTCGTCGTCATTTGTTCAAAAAGGGGTCTGATATTCAGTGATACATTATCTTCAATAAGCTCCCAACACATTAAATGTGTAACAGATGATCAGAATAAATTCAGGAAAAATTGAAAGAATGTTTAGTTGATAACTCCTTCTACTCTGTCGAAGAATTTATTTCTAAGGTATAGGCCTATGCAAAATAAACTGCCAGAACTTTGTGTAAATGTAGTTTACATAATTAATGTATCATGTGTGCTATTACTGTACATATGGTGTATGTATTATACAATTGTTGGCTCTAGCGTAATTACTGGATCTCATAAAGGAATATTCCTTTTGGTCTGAAAATTATTACACATGTTTGATAGATTATATTGTTTAATATGAGTTGCTCTTAGGGGTAATATCTAGATTTGGATACCACGACAACCACTTACGATGTAAACGCTTCTGGATGGAGAGAGTAAGACATCACTACATTGCTGAATGTGACGCATACATTCCGCATGCAGCTTTAAATGTCACTAATGGGTTCTTCCACAGAAAGTAGTCCATCACTAGTATGTCCCATATTTTGAAATCATTAATTTTACATTAGTAGTACAAGAATAAATTCATTAGCGATGAGGTTCTGATGCATCCTGGACCACAATGAAATATAACTATCAAACACCTTATTGTGGATACCTAATTCATATGCCTTTATGTCTTAATGCAGCCTGTACCATAGTGAAACGTAACGGTCACACAATATTGCTGATACCCAATTTCCAAATCGTATGTATCTCTGTTAGTATGGTCCAGGCTGCATTACAACCTAAACAAACGGTTATTGATAAATCTTTTTTTATAAATAGTTTATTTTGTATGAATGATTTTAATAACAATTTCAGCCATGCGTGAAAATATAGAAGAACGGAATGAAATACAAATCAATGGAATTGTTACTAATAACATTAACGTTACAGGAACTGACGTTATGGAACGTTACTAATGAATGATATCAATTATCAGTTTTGGAATGTTGATATTTTAATAATATTATTAATTGCACTAGTAATAATTTTCTTTAAACTTTTCAATAGATAATTTTTTATTATTATTATTACTATCAGTTACATTCTATCGCCTAATGTTTACTCACAAATCGATCAAAGGCTGAATATGCCGTATACCGAAACACAGTGATGTCATACTCTCTCCATCCGGAAGTGTTTACATAGCGAGGTGGTACGTGGTTGCAGCGGTATTGCAATTTAGATATTACCCACTCTTAGAACTGTAAAATAAATATATACCTCACAAACTTCACTCAAAATGTGTTGTGACATTATACCGCGAGCGACAGGGAGAAGCAAAGTATAATGATCATGTGCACGTTCTCTGAACGATATTACTTGAGATCATGTTGCTATCACAGGCATCAGAAACATAAATATGGAGCAAAATCATTAACCTGTGGATAGGTTGAAATGTAGCCTGAACCAGAAAGGACATACATGCTTCCTGTTGTAGCATAATGGACTTGAATTTTTGTTTTTATTATAAAATTGGTTATATTTTCATCATTGTTGGTCACTGATGCATTATGCTGCACATAATATTAGTATCACTGGAGGTCGAATATGATAACAAATGGCGTCCTCTCATTGCTTAGTGTGTAGTATTACAGCAGTGGATATTTCTTCTTTTTTTTTTTTCTTGATGTCTGTGAATCATATACACTCTTGATGGGTGTAATAGAAACATATTCTTAAATAATATAGTTGAAGGAATGTTTGCATTATCATTACACATCGCTATATGCCTATGCTTAACATTACAGCACTTTTTGAGTGAAGTTTGTGACGTACGTATATATTTTGAAGCTCTAAGAGCAACATATATTAAATAGTATCACCCAACGAACATGTGCAACAGTTTTTAGACCAAAATTACAATTCCTTTATGAGTCCCGCTGATTGCACATCATCATCTGGAGAATGTATTATTTTGTCATGGAATTGTTTAGCTGTAAACTAACATCTTTCCACATCCCACAGAGCGAGTCTCTTATATTGGGATCAATGGAAAATGAATGTATTGTATTTCTTCCTAGCAGTTATGATGGTTTAATTCTAGATGGGGATACCGCTGCCTCGCAACTGTTAACGTGACGTCATCGTGATGTCGCGTTCACGTATAGTCGTAAAAACATATATTGTGACCGAGCGTAGCTCGGTCATAATAATTTAAAGCTGTACAATATCAACATAAACTGATATCCCGAAGGTGGATCAGATGCAGGCGGCCGCTGGTAAGCGGCCGCAGATGTCCGATAACACAAACAGATGTTCAATGTTTAAGGTGAAGCTCGCATTTCATCATCACCCGGCAGTGAACCCGCGAAGATTAGCAATATTGGTTGTGTTAACGGACATCTGCGGCCGCTTACCAGCGGCCGCCTGCATCTGATCCACCTTCAGGATATCAGTTTATGTTGATATTGTACAGGTTTAAATTATTGTGACCTCGAGCGTACTGAATGTGAACGCAACATCACGATGACGTCACGTTAACAGTCGCGAGGCAGCGGTATCCCCATCTAGAATAAATCCGTTATGATTAGATAGGAATATGGCCTAGACCAAAAGAAAAGTATTACCAAAAACACGAGGAACTATACCTACCTAAAACTAGTTTTTGAAATATTATATATCAAGAACTAAGAGTTATAGCAAAAAAATCTACTTTAATTTTTATTTGTCTCATGTTATTGCATAAGATTAAATTATAAAATTGCTGCATCACATTAATGAGACAGCTGCTGTGTATCATCCAATGATTTCCCTAATACAAATGAAGCATTGCGCAACCAATCATGTTCTTTATTTTATATATATATATATATATATATATCCACAACCAGTAAATAAATAGTCACTGATATTACTTGAAATACTTACATACGAAATTCTCTAGTGTACAAAAATATAGCAACACATTGCAGAATTCAACCCATACTGCTGTTGATACAGATTTGTACATCACTGTAAGAGGTTTATAAGCTACAGCTATAATTTGCAACAGTAAAGGTTTGTTAGTAAAAAATAGATAACATTATTATTCTTAAAGTGATGACACACAATAGCAAAAACTCCTATTCGCAGAAGAAAGAAGTAACTACAGACAGATCCAAATATTATGCAATGAATCATTGTTTGCATTTCATCCTTTCACTGAAGAATAAATGTAATCAGACTACTAAAAAAACTGCCAATTAGTTCACACTATTAATCAGTTAAACGTGAAATGACTCTTAAATGAATAAACTGTCAAACAGTGAGTATTAAACACAAATACACTTGTGTAACCAGTACATGCAATACCGACCGGTAACACATGCAGTGACCGCAGTTGGTTTGTGAGCTGTAACAACATAATGGTAGGTCATCTTCAAAACAGTAATAACAATTTCCTCAGTATTTTAAGACTGTAATCTGTAAACTAAACACAACAACTCTCAGCACTCTCACACTGACGCATTCTACGAAAAGAAAACATTTGTCTATTTATTGAATCTCTGGATATGACAACATCTTATTGCCTTTGTAATTGCAGATCAAAGATGCCATTATCCACAAGTCAAATCAAATTCATGGAAGATGATCAAAAATCCCCTAATCGTACAAAATACTATAGTACATACTTTTTTAATACAATGCATTCACTTAGATCCCAATATAAGAGACAAAACTTAATATAAATAGTAATGACAGTCATAACAACCGAAGAATAACTAGAGCATAACAATAAAAATACATCAATAAAATTTTACAAAATATACATAAAGATAATATATAAAGCTTTTTAATATCTTTAAATAACAGAAATGTAGAATTAATATTTTCATAAATCAACAATTAGCTTGCAGCTTCATCCGCGTTGACCTAAATGAATGGACGAATTCAGGCCCGCCGCTAGAAAATTGAACACCCTTGCGCAATACCGATAACACCGCCCCTGTCTAATTACAGCCAGTGGTGGATCCAGGAATTTTCCGAACCGGGTCTAAAAACTGTAAGTTTGCAGCACCTTCGAACATTAAATTTTCCACCCCCTATTTCCGGCACTGCATGTTTATATAAAGCAGTTGCGTTGCTACTGTCCCGGCGGCGATAGACGATCACTCGATTTGCCACCCCCCTGGATGTGCCGTCCGCGTTCGGTGCACGCCTTGCACGCCCGCTTACGGCGGGCCTGGACGAATTTAATATATGTCTGGTATGGTTTGAAAATAATGCAGCAAAAAACTGAATTTATAAACGAAATCTGATTTCATCAAAAGTTCCTGTAGTCCAATCATTAAAAACTTTTTAATTATTAGGCCCTCCTTAATCCGTGAAATACCGATGCGACGCAAGTGCTACCTCAGTATCGTCAATTTGAGTGGCTTGCGGGTGATACCGTCAGGCGATCCCATACCACACAATGAGGATGAAGCGATACAGTATCTTCAGGCTACCTCTAAACGAACGAACAAACAATTGAAGTTCGTCACGTCATGGGTAACCCGTGACGTCACTGGGCGCTTTGGGCAGCTTTTACCACCCATCCATTCTATTATTTTAAATATGGCGTTGGTCATTTGTGGTGATGGCTTATTAATATTGACCGGTCACTGCATTGTCGGCGCAGGCCAGAGCAGTAACGTGGCGCATCTGGGGTCCCCCAGGCCGACCGCGCTGACATCCACGCCGGCAGGCAACAGGGGCTCTTACTGAAGGGAATATATGAGGAAGTGGGAGTGTTGTCATCTGGTCTGTTATAATGTCAGGTCGCTTGTCATTAGTCCGTTAGTGCGTTGGTCTGTTGGTTAGTCATTCAGTTGGTTAGTCTCAATGTACTCCCTCAGAGGCAGGTGACCGTGGTATGTGACGTTCTTATATTGCTTGTTAGCTGTTTAAACAATTTATACGATGGAGACTGATTACTGCTCCACACTTTGAACTGTATAATATTGCGGTCCCCGAGACAGTGAGTACAAGTAACAAAATAGCACTGTCAAAATCTTACACATAACTATTAAACTGAAATATTAATTAAAATATAGGGAAACCACTGACTGATGCACCTAGAAATTTCTATGGCTATATCAGAAAACTGAGGGAAAGAGAACAACTAACTGAGGAGTTAAAAAGAAGAGTTATTAAGTAAATGGTTTAGTGAGACTATTTGAGACTATGATTCAGGAATTGTAAATCGGAAAAACGAGAAATCCACACAATTGGAAGTGAGCAGACGAGAAAATTTGAAATTCAATTTACATTATTATGAAGGAACTAAGGAATATAAAAAGAAACGTAAAGGAGCTGCTGTAGATAATACTACTACGGTTTTTAAAAAATAGGAGGATGTGACATGGTACCATACACATTATTTAAATTGAGTCAGGATTTTTACTGTTTACCACGTGACTGTAAAAGTGTGTAGTAGTACTGGTCCATAAAGGAAGGATGATAAATAGGCTCGAAAACTACAGGCCAATCAATTTGACATCAATGGTAGGTAATTAATTGAGAGATTGACATGCAACAATTTTAGACATGTCTCTGAGGAACGAAGGTGTGTTTCAAGTCCAATACATGGCTTTAGGCAAGGATATTCATGCGAATCTCATTTAGTACGCTATTGCAAGTTATTTCAAATAAAATGGACATGGGACGCCAAAATTATTTTATAGAATTAGATCTGTCAAAGGCTTTTAACAGAGTGAGCCATAAAATGGTGGTATATAAGATAAAAAATATTGGAGATCATGAAAATGTGATTTGTTGGGTAAAAGAATTCTTAAAACTAAGAAAGCAGAAAGTTAGGATAGGAAAATCAGTATCAAAAGAACTGGAAGAGTACATGGGAGTTCCATTGGGCAGTGTAATGAGACCATTGCGGTTGGGTGTTCTAATGAATGATTCTGTTGGTTATTTTCTAACAGAAGTTAGATTGTTTGCAGATTATATAATGTTTTAAAATAAAATTTAAACTGTAGAAGACAGTAAACAGCTGCAGGATGATATAGACAGGGTATCTAGCTAGGGAAGTCGACATGGTATGAAGATAAATGCAAATAAGAGCCAGCTTATTAATTACACAGATAAAAATCAAAATGTTGATTGTGATTACAAATTGGAGAATAATTGCTTATTGAAGATTCAAAAAGTAAATACCTTGGCATAACTTTTGTAACAACTTTAATTGGGCAGGACACAATGCACAGGTAGCAGGAAAGGGATTCAAAATCCTTCACCTGTTGGAAAGAATGATAAGAGAATGAATAAGAAAAGAAAGAAATTGGGTTGCAAAACTTTGGTAAGACCATTCCTTAAATATGGTAGTATAGTACGGGACCAACATTTTGGATGTCAAATACAGGAGTTGGAAGGGGAGCAGAGAAGGGCTGCTAAATTTGACTTTGGAAATTACCACAGAACACGATCAGTAACTAATATGTTAAAGGAGCTGGAATGGAATTCATTGAAAGACAGGAAGAGGGTGAAGACAGTTATAGGAGTGTACAAGGTGATGAGGCAAGAAAAAATACTGGTGGAAAAATTAAGAGAGTTTCTTGGAAGGGTAAAGATGACCATGACCACAAGTTGGTACCCGATTTCAGGTTTATGGGTGTGGAAAAATTTTCTTTCGTGGGGATTGGTATAAATCACGAAGAAATATGATGAGTAATTTACACTGAAATCGTTTAAGTTACAAATTAGTGGCAAAAGTAGATTGGAAGAGGAAATGTATAGGGAAATTATCTTCTGAATGTGTGCTCCATCTCAATTATATTAACTTATTATTATTACCTGCTAACTACGCACTGCTTGTCATTCAACAACTGAAGAAATGTTCTTACATTGGAAATGAACTCCAGAAGGTACAAATGATATGGTCAGGCGGCTACAAATCACCATTTACGCCATTCTCTTTTTAACGTAAATACCAATTAAACTTTAAAATTCAAAATACAATAGCACATATAAAATTCTTTCTCTCTCTTTTCTATGAACAACAAACAAACACAAAAACTACTTTTTTCTTATATTACTCCTGAAGTCTTAAATGATATCTTATTCCTGGCTTCTAAGAGGTGTGAGCTGCTTGACTGGTTCTTTTATAAATAAACGATATTCGAACAAGTTTAGTTTGGTCGAAAGGCTTCGTCCTACATTTGCTTATAAGAAACTGCCACATTTTCTTCATTACAGTTGTAAGCTGCGAGTCGATTTTTATAAACAGCCAAGTTCGATCTCGTAATTGAATTCTTGTTTTATCGTTGAGATAATTTCTTTACCAACAACGTAATTTGTGCATCATTACTTACCAACATATTACATCTTTCCCCGTCTTTCCTTTTTTTTTTAATCTGCTTAACGACTCTCTAACAGCGAGGTCTTTATAGACGGGAAAGGATGGGGGGCAAGGAATGGGAAGGAATTCGGCCATGGCCTTTTGAAGTAAGCATCCCGGCATTTGCCTGGAGGGATTTTGGAAACCATTGAAAACCCAGATCTGGATGCCCGGACGGGAATTCGAACCGGCGTCCTCCCGAATTTGAAGCCAGAACGCTAGCCGTTACACCACCACGCTCGGTCCGTCTTTCCTAATCCTTAACTTTCTTTAAGAGTACTCCATGAAACATCTATAGGTACGTATTTACTAAATGGTCTACTGGTTCAGTGGTTAAGGCGCCTGACTTGAGATATACAGATCCTCCGTTCGAATCCCTGTCTCGGTGGGGATTTCCAAGGGTCGTTAACTCCACCTCTGGCACAGCTTACTGTAATAAAGCAAAGTGCGCCAGAACGTTAAGGTGCTTCGGATAACATGTTAAACTTTAGGTTCCCTGTCCCTGGTAGGATTATCATTTTTTTTAAGGTGGCTACGATAAGGCCTGAATGTACTGCCAATAAAAACCTGTCACCTGGTCATTAGAACCACACGAGCATTTACCTTTATTGGGAATCTGATATCGTAGATTCTACTACCCCATGCGTGTTTAAACCCTGAAATCCTCCTCTCTTTGCTCGCCAAAAAATTTTTCTGCGTTTACGGAAATCCCCTCGAAATCCTGACTTCCTTAAACAGTTTGACGCTTTATGCCCTAGATAACTACACGCAAAGCATTTCATCCTCTGCTCTGCATTAAAAGATTTGTCTGACTGTTTTCTCTATATGATCATGGTAGGTCTAATTTTTACTTTTTCATATATTACACTATGTTCAATCGCATCTCCAAAAGTTTTTGTCTTTTTCAAATTGCCGTCCAATTATATCACCTACAACAGATAGAAACCCATGGAGCACTCTTTGACCAGCATCACATTGAATAACAATGTTATAATGCTTCCCATGGATCAATGTATTATTATTCACTGGTTCAATACTGCCTGCAACATATTCGATGTCATCCTCCGTTCACCTCCTCAATTTATGAAGCTATTATGGATTAAATTTAACATGCTGTTTCCAATTAAATTCAGCGTTCTGTTTCCTACAAAAATACTTCAATAAGTCTGCCTTCAATTCTTTATGTTTCACATCGTTTACCACAAACTATATTTAACTTAATTTAATTCCGATGGAGCGCACGCTTCGGTGGAAATTTTCCTACACAACCAATTTCCCCCTTTCATGTTACCTATCTTCTTTTGCCCTTTCCAAATTTCATCTTCAAATTTTTTCAACTTCTTCGTAAACTATCCATTATTCCTCTTTGTAATTTATTCCAATTTCTTATATATGAAAGAGAATTTTCCCACACACTTGTGCCAAAAATCGAATGTCAGCTTGAGGTTATGGTCATCTTTGCCCCTCCATGCAACTCTCTTAATTCTTCCATCAATATCTTTCAATTTCTCATCAGCAATATACGCCATGCCATGTACACTCCCATAACTCTCTTCATACTCATCGTTACTTCTAATGAATACCATTCCAGATCCTTTTGTCATGTCAGTTACTGATTGAGGTCTGAGATAATTTCTAGGGACAAATCTAGCAGCTCTTCTCGACACTCCCTCAAACATCTGTATTTGATATTCAAAATGTAGTTTCAATACTACACCACTATATTCAAGCAATGGTCTGGTGAAAGATATGTAACCAAGTTCTCTTAATTCTCTGCTACATCCTCTCATCACTCTCCAACAAGTGAGAGATTTTAAAACCTGTTCCTATTACCTGTGTCCTGTCCAGTTGAGTTTTTTTTATCAAATGTTATTCCAAGACATTTTAAGTCTTAAAAAAATAAATTCTTTCTCCACTCCAGTTTTTCATCTGTGTACCTAACAAGCTGACACTCCTATGCGTTTATCTTCATCCCATATTGACCTATCCGACCATATATCCTGTCCAAATCAACCTGCAATTATTCACAGTCTTCTCCAGGTTTGATCATATTATATAACATTATTTCGTTCGAAAGAAACTTAAATTCTAACTTCTAAACCATCAATACGATCATTAAATAGAATAATGTACAACAATAGTTCCAATACATAACCCTGTGCCACCTCAATTTTCACTTGCACATCTCTTAATACCTTGTTTTCTTCCCTAACATTTTGCTTTCTACCTTTTAAGAATTATTTTACCCAGAACATCAGTTTTTCATTCACTTTAATAGTTTCTACCTTATATACCACCATTTTATGGCTCACTCTGACAAACACCTTTGAAAGCTCTAATACTGTACTGTCGATTTTGACTCCCTTGTCGATTTCAACCGAAATATCTTGCATGTAGCCTATTAAATGAGATTCACATGAATATTCTTGTCTAAAGCCAAGTTGTTGACTTGCGTTCCACACAGACTTTTCTGATGCAGTTGCATCTCTCCATTAGTTTACCTAACACTGATGTCAAATTGTTTGGCCTGTAATTTTCTACTCCATTTATCAAGCATTCTTTATGGACCGGTAATATTATCGCACATTCCCAGCCCTCTTGTAAGTGGCAAGTATTCAGACTCAATTTTTAATAACTTTTCAAGAGAATGTCACAAACTGCTGTCTTTAAGATATCCTTAGTGGTTTATCCACACCAGGTCCTTTATTTTTTTAATTCATTCAAAACATCTTCAGTACGAATTTCAGATTTTTTAGTTTCCTCATTTCTAACTGTGTGGACAAGCTCGTTACCCGATTTACACCCATTCCTGAATTAAAATCTCTTGTGGTCTCAAAAAACCAATTATTTAAAATCTCTTTTTTTTTTAAATCCTCAGAAACATCTTTCCCATTCTTATCTATAAATGTCTCAACATCCGCCATTCCCCTCAGCTTTCTAACATTACAATTGAAATTTCTAGATGCATCCATCAATCACTGGTTCCCCTGCACCAGTAATATCGTTCATAAATCTATCTTTAGCCATCTTCTTTGTTGTTATTAGTTCCTTGATTAGTTGTTTGAAGTATTCTCTGCGCTCTTGCTGTCTTTTAACTCTGTAATTTTTTCTTCTCTCCAACCTCTTGAACCCCATCACCTCCCTATTATAATTTAATAGCTAACTAATTAGGACTCAAAGCTTTCGATTCACTAGCCCGTACCAAGCACCAAAAGTACAAAACAAAATTCCTAATTTGACACATTAGCTGTTCCACGAAATGAAATAGAATATAACATCATGCTTCTAACTCATTAATTTTTATAGTATATCTAGGAATTACTTCAGATAATGAAGCGGTACGGTATCTGAGTTGTTAAATAGTGTGACTGGAGACCAAACGGCCCCAGATCCAATCCTCGAATTAGAGGTGTTTTTCAAAGGCTCTTAACCAGACCTTCACTCTGGCACAGCTTGCTGTGTAATGTGAAGTGTGCCAGAACGCTTCTATAGTTTGGGCTCCACGTTAAACCGTAGGGTCTCCTATAACCGATGGGATTGCTGGGCTAGGTGAAGGCAGTTACGATAGGAGCGGGAAGCGCAGCTAATAAAAACCCTGTCACTAAGTCGTTTGATCACATACACTTCAGACAATATTTGGTTCAAAATTATTGCTGCATCTGCATTCCTGACATTTACAACCATGGTGATTTTCCTGATATTTTACACCACAAAGTATCAAAATTGTTCAGATGTGCTACAATGAAGAGATTTCACATAGCCTGTACCAGCTGTCACAACCACTAGTTATCTCCGCTAAGTGGCATACGCTTGTCTCTACCATTGGCTGCTATCTGAGGCCACTGCGCTGTTCGCTGGCTCCAACTTTTTCCACCTATAAGTGATTCTCTGCTCCGGGTCTTCCCCTTCCATATACTGACTCAAGAGCTGTGTTACAAATACAACGTTTAGCTAAATCACATTGAATTTCTTGACATCAAAATTGCAATGGCCTCATGGTGTGGGGAATAATCCCAGTGGCGAAACATATGACTTGTTAGATCTTCTACTCTTGTTCAAAGTATGGCACCTATGAATTTCGATCAACCTCTGCTTTAATGGGCGTTAATCTGTTGATTTTTATGGGCTAAGTGTTCAATATCGATTCGTGTTAGATGGTTGCTTCTTACTAGAACACAACAACAAAAGTTCCTTTTATTAAACTCAATAGAGCTGCAATCAATATTTTCTTGTACAAAACTCCAGCTTGTGGTGTCTGCTTTCAAGAAAAGTAAATTCGTGATCATCCTAACAATAAAAAATTATTAACTTTGAATATAATTAATGATTATGAATCTTAAGCTAGTCAAGTGACATATTACAGGAATTAAAAGTATCAGTGAAAAATGGTTGTACAATTTATTAAAACTTGAGCATGCTGACGTTTATGCAAACATGAATTTTATTTTATTAATATACTAGCTGACCCGACAGACTTCTTTCTGTCAAAAATTATTGGTCTGTCATAGTCCAATAGAAAAAATAAATAAATAAAACGTATTACAGAGTGATCTCTTTATATATTGAATTAATGTCGCTGATCACACGCAGGCATAGATTAATATCCATAAAGCCTAATCAACTTGAAGTCATACCAAAGATAATCGTAACGCACTGACCCGACAGACTTCTTTCTGTCGAAAGTTATTGTCTAAATAAAACGTATTTCAGAGTGATCACTTTATTTATTGATTTAATGTCTCAATAATAAACAACGATTACTTACAAAAATAAGTCTTCTATTTCGTACACTGCAAGATTTTAGTAATAATGTGATGATATTTTTATTCTATGGTAATGCTTTATGGAACACGATACTTTTTGTTTGGTTACTTGGCGCGTAAACAAATAAAGCTGACGGTTTTCCAACGCGGGAGCTGGCAACATACAAATGTCCATGAGAGAAGCATGGGTTTTCAAGATTAACGCCACAAACACTCAATGACTGACCCTGGGATTTATTTATAGTCATAGCAAAAGCAAGCCGCACTGGAAATTGCAGTCGTTTAAATTCAAATGATACGTCATTTGGTACCATTGCGATGCGAGGTATCAACACATCTTCTCCCTTATATTTTCCCTTCGGAATGGTTGCTTCAGTTACATTGTTCAATAATTTTTTGACCGCTAGCCGTGTGGCATTACAAAGACGCGATTGGTTGATATTTCGCAACATTATGACCACCGATACTACTTTTAATTGAAGATTATGAGGCAGCAATCCTGGCAAATCCAGTGAGTTCAAAAATTCTGGTGGATAGTTCACGACATCATCTTGGTTAGTTGCACAATCAACTGATTTTTATGTCCTAAACTAACCGGCAACTTCATTTTGAATTCTGAAATTTATTTCAATTACATCCATGTTTTTGTCTTTGTAACATAGATCGTTCGTTCAACCAAAGAATTGACAGGACATGTAATGCAGCCAGTCAAAACGTCTGCTGCGATTTTGTCATTCCAATGCCAATGAGTTGTTTTGAAAACATTTCTTCAGATCGATCATTTTGCAATTCCATCAATAATCATAAAGCATCCTTGTTTTGTTTGATTAACACGCAGTGATTTTATTTTCGTTGATCACACGCAAACCGTGTTTTTTTTTCTTTTTTTTTCTTCGAACTTTAGTTTGGGCAGGCATATACTAATATCCATATAGTATAATCACGTTTAAAGCATAATCTTAACGCGCCTTTTTGTTTTTTTATGATTGACTGGTTTGTATGGTATTAACGAAAATATGAAGAAGAAAAAATTAGCCGAATTGATCGCACCTTTCTCGAGTTTTGAGCTTAGGACATATTTGGCGATTCATTTTTATTTATTTAAAAGTAAGAAAGTATTATTACTCATACCCAATTCAATCATCATGAATTCTACCTGAACATAATTTAAAACGAATGGAACCCATCACCACAAGGCTTACCACAACTTTGAATAGGATAAGTGTGGCTCGATCGTCAGACGCTAATGCATATCGCTTCTCAACTAAAATACCAGTAATATATTTTGTTTGTTAGGTATTCTTAATATTGCATCCTTCGAAACTAATGAATTCTATTTTCACAGTCGAAACTTTCTGGATGGGCGGCATGGGTCTAAATGTAAACACACTGAACAAATAAACACACAATTGGTTTTCGAGAAAAGCGAAAATTTAAAAACAGCCAAGAAAATGCCACGCATGGAGGAAATAATAACAACACGTACGTCAGTGATATTATTTTCGCTGATCATACGGAGGCATAGATTAATATCCATAGAGCTTAATCAACTTGAAGCCAAACAAAAGATAATCCTAACGCGCCTTTGTTTTGTTTTGATTGAGGGAAAAGAAAAGGGCTGTTTTAAGGGTTTTTCCGGCAATTATTCGATTTTTTTCTCGCCGTAAAAACCATCCTTGAACTCCAACGAACATTTAAAAAAAAAATGGCCAAATTGGTCCAGGCGTTGTTGAGTTATGCGCTTACCAACACATTTTGCGATTCATTTTTATATTATAGATAAACAATTACACATTGTCTAACGTCTTTGATTTTTGAACAGTTAGAGCAATTTGAGATTTCTCAAGGTCGTTTACAGTGTGGAACTGATTGCATAAGCTTCCGTCGTGAACGAAGATTTACCGTTTCGTCACTAGCTAGGTGAGAAGACCCACGCAAACCAGAATAGCATCACGGGGGTCGTCCGCGCAGTCAGCTTTCTCGACGTCCGAGACGTGTTGGCTTCTTCCCCATTCCGTGTCGTTCACCCCCGTCTCGTACAGTGGTCTGGCCTCGGTGAAGGTTACTTGTCGCTGCAGCAGTTCAGCATCAGAATCAGAATGTTCCTCCATCCACTCTTCTGCTCCGCGAAAAGCTCTATATCATTCGCACTGCGATGTGACGTATCACACTCGGCGAATCAAAGCCTTGCCCGCGAAGATGACTGCTTCTGGTAGGATCAACAGATAAACAAAAAACACCAAAACGTTAACAATATTGCTGGCGATCTTCTTTAGTGGCTGGATCGTCCCCCACCACTCTCCGAGCGCGGCTCTTTACTGAGGAACGGTCTAATGGACTATTATCGGTCACCGGCACTAGCTAAAGGCATTTGGAGGTTCTTTTCCGAAACCTGCCCAAATGGAAAGCGAACTTTAGCTATTTATGATGGGCAATAAATTCACTGAATGTCCAAGCCAGGTAGAATGTATAGTCACTAACCGGAAGTGTAAATCTTGGAGCTATGTTGCGTCACGTAGCACTGTCTGTTTGAGCCATGCAGCACCGCCAACATATCGCAGATACTGTACGAGTACTCGGTGCCTAATAACATTGACACTTTGTACTTATTAATTCATTATAAGCTGAATGTGATGACAATAAACTGATTTCTATCAGCGTTTTAGCATACCACAATTTGTACTTCAATTTTGCTACCTTGTCCGAAATGCTGGAGCAACTACTATCTTGGAGACGGTGACTAGTGCGCCCCTGAACACTACATTTTGTCATGCGTCTGCGAGTGTCCGCACTCACAGTTCCCGAAGATAAGAACGGTTGCGGTAACTCCTTCCCCACACTACCATCACAAGGTCACTAAATGTCAATGCATGAATAACACATTGGAGCAAAATTATTTTCAGCTGGCTTGGAGATTGCAATGTTAGAGCTTGAATGGGCGGAAAAAGGAATCAGAACCAATGACAAAAGACTTAACAATTTGTGATTTCGTGATGACACTGCACTTGTGGCTAACGACATTGATTTACTCTAAAATATGGTTACCTACCTTGTCTCTGAGTGTAAAGCAGTTTGCCTAATAATGAATCTTTCAAAAACAAAATTTGTGTCTAACAAATGGGCCACAGAGGGGAATGAACAACTAGATAATGAATCTTTAGAAAATCTCAGTGAGTACATTTATCTTGGCCATCCTGTAAACATAAAAGGTGATGTAAGACCTGAAATTTTCCGTTGTATCAAGCTGGGTTGACAAGCTTTTGGAAGGCATTCTATTATCCTCAAATCTGAAGAAAATAGTTTATGACCAGTGCATTATTTTTATGCTGACATACGGCTGAGACCTGAACTCTAAATTATTTTACAAAAGGTAAACTAAAGACTGCCAAAGAGCTGTAGAGAAATCAGTGCTAGGTTTAACTAGAAAACACAAGAAAAGAGCAACTGAAATTAGGTCAGTTAAAGAAGATAGCATCCTTGAAGTGGTAATTCGGCCGGTCATAGTAAGCGGAGAAAAGACTAAATATATGGAGCCCAAGAGATTACCTAAGACCAAAAGGAAGAGCACCTGACCGATGGGACTAGGACATATGCAGAGTTATAGGAGCTAACTGGCAAAGGATCGCTCAAGATCGTTAAACCAGGAGAAGACTGCTCAAGTTATACCTGAACTGATAACTTTATGAGGTCACATCAGTAAATTATTGAACTAGCTGATAATGATATTAATAATTTAGTAAATAGCTTAATGAAACTATTATGGTTATAATTAAAGGATGGGAGGGGCAAAATATAGGCCGATTAATTTGACCTAAGTAGTGTACAAATTGAAGGAGAACTTTATATGCTTAAAATCAGTTATTTAGTTATCTTGATATAAATGGATTAATTTGTATTATAAGAAAAAATATTTTCTAAAATTTGAATTTAGCAGTCGTGTGAGACATTATAAATTAAAGTTGACATTTGTGAAATATTTGAACAAAAAAATCATAAGTATATATGTTAATAAGTTCCGAACTTTGAAGGTATATGTAGATTTTGTTTTTTTAAAATGTGAGTAGGGGAATCTTCAATCAATTAGTTATCTAAATTTTTGGATAACAGTGTTCTGAAAGTTTAATAATTTTGTATGGTATTCAGTGACGTAGCTAGGTCAACAAGGGCCCCGATGCAAAAAAAATCATTTTGGGCCATCAGGCCAGACGGGCGACCTTTTTTTTGCTTTTTGTTGCTGGTAGGTGCCCCCTGAACTGAGGCTGGGAGCTACTGAGTTGCGCTTGGGGGCCCCTGGGCAGTGAGGGGCCCCTGAGCAGTGAGGGGCCCTTAGTGTGTCTCAGGGGTCCCTTCAGACGAAGGTAGAGCTAAAAAAAAGGTCGCGAGATCTGCGCTGGGTGCTCCCAGAGGTGTGCTTGGGGCCCCCACAAGTTAGCTTGAGGCCCCTGAGGTATGCTTGGGGGCCCCTGAGCGTAGGGGCCCAGGTGCACTGCACCGCCTAGCCCCATAGTAGCTACGCCTCTGATGGCATTGAAGTTTGGGAATCCTGTTGCCAGATGTATGTAAATCAACTAATACTTCTGCAGTGAAGGTGATATGAGAATAATATACAAGCTGGATAGTAATGCATCATGTAGAGAAATATTTAGGCAGGAAAATGTTCTTACTGCATTTTCACTATATCTCCAACGAGGGGATTCTCAGTTTCTCCATGAAAATATGGAGTGCTTTGTAATTGGCATCTTGCAAAGAACATTTAATGATTGGTACCATGGAGGAAGTAATATATGGAGACGACGCAAGGGACCTTCGCCACATATTGCAGTGAAACCGGGTGGAGACAAGTGGGGAGGGGAGGCCGCCATATTGCTTGACCAGAGAAACACGGAAATATGCACAAAAACCTCAAGGGAATCATAAGACAACCGTGGCACCGCAATTTGATGATGGATTATTATGTAACTCGACGAGACACATCAAAAATGAAGAATAAAATTTTTTGATATCGTGCTTAGTTCTCAAGATATACTGTCTCAAAAGAGTGGAGTTTCGGGTTGAAATTCAGAAGAAACGTGTCCCCGAAGTCAAATTTGGTGATAGATTCTTATGTAACACGACGATACAAATCGAAAATAAAGAATAAAATTTTTCGATATCTCGCTTAGTTCGCGAGATAATACTGTCTCAACATGAGGTTGTTAGGTTATGAGGGGATTCAACGATAACCGTGGCGCCGCAATTTGATGACGAATTCTTATGTAACTCGATGAGGGAAACTGAAAGTAATGAATAAATTTTTTTGATATCTCGCTTAGTTCTCGAGATATTGTACCTTAAAATTGACGTGGTTAGGTTGAAATGCGGCCTGGACCAGAAAAAAACTATCGCCATATCCATATTTGATGATGAATTCGGACGTAACTTAATGAGCAGGTAATTCTTTTTAACTTGAATAACAAACTTTTTATTTCTACAGCCCTTAAATTTTAGTTGATGTTCAAATAGGTTATATTTTCACATTCTATTTCAGTAATTGACAAGGAAGATTTCAAAATCTAGAAATATACTTGTAGACATACGCGTATTTACAAACAGAAACAAGTCATATCTGAAATTAAAAAAAAAACATAAGTCAATGTTTAGAGCTTTAAAAAAAATTAATACTTCATAAAACCTCATAGTTTCTGAGCTTACTTAGAAGATATTGTACTGGTAGTGGCCTATATAATTTTGCTAGAAAAATCAGTACATTCAAAAATCAGAAGCTAACAACTAATAATAAATAAATTGTTTGTTCTCTTCAGGTATACACCGCATTTAAACCTGCCAACATTTGCATTAATATTGCCGCTACAAAACCAAACTATATAGACACATCTAAACACAAGAAATGCATCGCGAACTACATTTCCGTCAACAAAGTTTATTTCATCACGTTTAGTAGTTCGCACAGCACAAATTATCACGATTAATTTCATCATGCAATGAACAGCGTAAACTTAAACGTGAGTAATGCATGCAGAATACCATATTCACTGTGTCGCGATGTAAACATGACCCGTTTAAATTAAATTTCCAACATTTGTCTACAATAAGGCTAGCTTTTCAGGTGCAAAATAGTAACATATGCTACTTGTCTACACTACACCAACAAAAATTTGAAAATAATATGATCCTATTGAGAGCAATGAATAAATTTATAGCGAATGGTACTAATGTTGCGGTTGCCTGTCAGATACTTCAAGAACGATAATTACAATGTGACTTACTTATGAAACGCTATTCCAGGTTTTTTCCTATCTCGTCTGTTTGTGCAACCATATGCATCGCAACTTGGCATTATAGAAAACTTTAGAATATTAGAAAATGAAATATTCTCAGCAGCTGACACAGTGCAAACAGCCCAATGTTTTGGTACTCCTACGATGTCCACCGCGCAGGCACAGTTTGTTCACGAGGTTTCACGGATTTCGCGTTATCTCGTCTCCATATATTCCTTCCTCCATGATTGGTACCAACTGAAATCCACAGTATCTGAGTCCATGAATATTCTCGAGCAACCTCAAAGAAAGCGTCGTCACAGATAATGGCATACTGGGTGTGACTGTGGAGTTGACAAACGAGAAGCAGCTTATGATTATGAAGGTTTCCGCGGTCTCTGTATGTATTATCTTGGTTCTCCGAGTGGAGCCGCGTCAATTTATTAAAACCTAACGTTTCTGCCATCTTACTGTGGCTTTCATCTGGGAGAACCAAGAAAATAGGAGACGCAGCTTGAACGAAGTTGAATTCAACTAAGCAAAAAGAGGACTGGAAGATTTTTAAAAAGTACGAAGAGAGTCAGTCAAGACCATTACACGAGTGAAGAGATCTTACGATCTTTTGAATGAAAAATTGTATAAAGAATTCTGGTCAATAATAGAAATTTATGCCGGTTAATTGAAGAGTAGCTCTCAGAGTATGCCACCATACCTTCACTTCGAGAATCTAGAAGGGAAGTTGATCACTTGCAACCATGGGAACATGGAACTTCTGTGACTTCAACCATCTACTCTATTGCTAAGAACCCAGGGAAAGATTTTTTTGTAGGCGAAACATAACATATCAATCCCCCCTCTGACCCACTTAGTTCGTAGCAAATCACTACAGCCATCAAACGGATCAAAAATAACATAGTGTCTCGAGAAGGTGACATCATTGCGGAAGCCCTTAAGGCAGGTAGATGTAATATCGCTGAGGTCGTATTCCAGTTGACTGCTGAGACACCAGGAGTATATCGGATGAAGTGAGAAGCGTGAATATCACTTTTGTATTCTTCGACTTTAAGAACTCTTACGATTCGATTGACCATCAGACACTCCGCAATAGTACGAGAATAAAGTATGGATTGTAACACACGTGTCCTCATCGCGCAGACTCTCACAGACACTTCTTCCAATATGAAATTCAGAGGAGAATTGTCCCGGAGCTTAAAAGTAACAACTGGAGTAAGACATTGCCAGAATCTTAAACTGAATAATATCGGAATCAAACCAATCACACAGAAGATAGAAATCAGGTGTCTGGCTTTTGCAGATGACATCACAGTTCTACCAACAACTCTAAGGACTCATCCATTGCTGTTCAAACCATACCCGAGATAGCGTTGAAGACAGGATTATAGATGTAGGTAAAAACCAATTACTTCGAGAGTCGGCACCCCAGAAAAGTCCCTCAGACGACCATAAATGACAAGATTGGAAAAGTCGATCGATTTCAGTACCTTGGTGAATGGATACACCCCTTAAAGTTAGATAAATATTCCAATCTCAACGCAGCATACGAATTGTCACGAAACTATAACTGCTTTGGGAAGAATTAAAGAATCTATCATTACAAAACTGTTGACAGACCTGAGTTCTTAAGTGCTGCTGGTACAAAACTAATGAACCGAAAAGACGCCATGGATTATTTAAAAAAAGTTGAAAGTCGTATCGTGCGATTGATTATCGGCCAATAGTACCCCCAGAAGGAACCTGGGTCTACCGACTGAAAGCAAATTCCTAAATGTGTCAACTGTTGAAAACGACTAGCATCAGCATGAGACATAGACGGTTGAAGTTTTTTGGCATCCCCTGCAATGGACAACAACATGTTTAATAAGAAATTTTTCACACTTGACCAGGGCCGTAACTATAAACTTGGAGGCCCCGGGGCAAAAATTCATAGTGAGGCCCCTCAATATTTCTTTCTTTTTATATGACTGGGGGTTTATTCCAGCTCGACAAAAATTGGTCCATGCAATGGTAACAAAATTAGCTACAAAAGGTTCACCAAGCCAAATGTTCAAGTATTTATTTAGGTTATACAATTAACAAATTGTTAAATGGATTATTTTTATGATAAAAGTTTTGGAAATTAAATAGTCAGTGCGTATGGTTGTAAAAACAATAAGGTGAATAATACAAAAGCAAAATATTTACAGAAGTACAATTTCTAAAAAGAGTGTATGTTTATTAAAAATTTATAAAATCGCACATTAAAAATACATGGTAAAATATTTGCTATACTGTTGTTGACATAAAAAACTCAAAAAGGTAACTTTTAATAAGATTAAACTATTGTAAAACTTTCAATTGATAATTTAAAATATGACTTTTCTAAATAATAGTTTAAGGTAGATTAAAGATTAGTTACAATAGATGTAAATTAAGTTAGTTAAAATACATACTTTGCTTGAAAAACAAGGAATCAGGAACCGATGCATGGAAATTAGTGTAAATTGAAAATATTAAAGACTAGCTATAATTGATTATTTCTTAAACATTTGCTTCATAACTTTCAAAGAAGCGAATTCATCAATTACTTTGTCAAAGTTGATATGTTGAGCTCGATCATTCTCAATTGAAAGCAAAGCTAAGCTGCTGAGTCTTTATTGAGCCACTGTACTTCCCAAGTAATTTTTGATTAATTTCAAAAGGAACGTTCAGTCTCAGATACAGCCACAGGAACAGTCAAATATATGGTGCACGTTGTTCAAACATCTGGGTAGCTTGATGAAAGCGAATTGTGGTCGACTATTATATAATTAGCCACTTCATGTTTTCCAGTATGTTTTGAAATAAATTTTTCACTGAACCTAATTGTGAAGAAGGCTGGACTCACATCATTTGGAAACTTATCGAAATCAACTGCTTTTTGTGAATATCACTTTCACTTGCATTGGTTAAAAAGTAGGGTTGTATTACTTGATAAGTGTCAAGAACATCTTTCATCCCTTCAAAAAGGTGATCAAGTTGAGTACATAGTGTGTCTACCATCGGATAGAACACAGAGACTCGGAAACAAGATTTTGGGTCTATCAATCTCTCGTCTTCACTCAACTTATTAAAGTGTTTTTACTTAGTCTGTTTTGGCGAAATTCTTTGTTTATTACCCATCGACTACAAACATCTGATGCTTCAGACACAAGTTCTTCGAAGTTTCCACGTATTTCGGTTATCCTTAACAATAAATTACCCAATAACTCATAAGCATACAACAGGTCCCAGGATTCATATCGAAAGGATTTTGATACGAGGTTGACAGACTCTAAAACTTCGCACTGAACAACCAAATGCAATGCAAAATTAAAACTTTCAAGTTTGTTCTTTAACTACTGTGCTTCATTTCTTTCCTTGCTTTTCCTGGAAATCAAAGTTATGCGTGTAAGGCTTTTTAAAACGTCACAAAATCTGTATTTCAGTGCATACACTGCCTCATGCCTACTCGCCCAGCGAGTTAGATTAAGAGTTTTCAGTGTTACTTTCGAATTCAGTGAATCAGTCTGAGCCTCGATGACGTACACTGACTTCAAGTCTTACCAGCAAGATACTGTGACCAAAAATGCAATACTTTGAATGGTTTCAAAAAACTGGCAGACCACTCGGTTTCCTTCCACAGCATCCTTTAATACTAAATTAAGGTTATGTGCAGTGCAGTGCACAAAGTATGCGTGCGGGTTTTTTCTTCAACACGTTGCATGCCCCACTCATGACTGCAGCCCCGTCGTACCCTTGTCCACGAAGTTTTTCTCTTCCAATGAAGTAAGTATTTCTTCTGCAAGACCTTGGGGTGATTGAAATTTTACCTCTCTAAAGGATACAAAAGTTTCATATATTTTGATATCAATAGGTGTCCCTTCTTCATCATTAACTATTTTGACATACCTGTAAACTTCACTTAAATAATCAACATTAGCAATGTCCTAAGTGGTATCTAAAATCAATGGAAAAACCAAGCAGTTTTAAAGTTCAACGGTAATTTAATTTTTTATTTCATTCTGAATTTTAGGACTGAGGTAATTCACAGTCCCTTGTGGACGCTGAATCAATTCTTGCAGTACTGGGTCATATTTTGACAAGAGCTAAACTATCGGGAGAAAGTTTCCTTTGTTGCCACATTCTAACTATTCACTCGATCCACGAAATGCGAGATTACATGTTGCAAGTGTTAAGGTCACAATTAGGATTCTTTCAAGAACTTTTATGCTTTACGTCTCTCAACAACGAGGTCTTTAGAGTCAAGAACTTTTCGCCAGAAGCTTCTTTTATTCTCCAAATTTTAGCACTAGCTCACTGCTCGTCCCAGTCTTCACCATCAGTCGGCAGGCACCTGGCGCGACATGACACGTTCGACTCGACATTCTGCTATCTGCTCTTAGAGTTGCTTTTGCATGCGAAGCGTAAGGAGTATATGAACGGACACGCAAAAACATTTACTCTAGCACTTTTATTGATTTTTTTATCATTAACTTTTAGCTAGATGCTAGAAATTTTAGGAAGTTAGATTAGATATTAAAATACAATAATTTTTTAACCATCAGTTTGGGGCCCCCTCGGGCTTTGAGGCCCCGGGGCAGTGCCCCGGCTGCCCCGGCGGTAGTTACGGGCCTGCACTTGACAAATGTTTTAAGACGGGAAGCATGTGGTTCAACGAAGTACAAAAAGAGTTGAATTCCGCAGGTATTTCTGACTTTGATGACGATCGCTTCATATTTTGTAATATGGTTATATCCTGTCCTCTCCTCCAAAAGTTAAAATCTCGGAATTCCAGCTAACAGGAGAGAAAGAAAAAATTATTAGCTGGGCTCAAGAGGTATTGGAACCGGAAGAGAGCATTCAAAAAGATCTAATCATAAGGGCAGCTAATTATTGTTTCTTTCTCTACTGTGTGATGTATTATATATATATATGAAGAAGATTCATGAAAATAACATTCGAGTAAAGTCTAATCCATGTGTGAGTGGAGACTTTCTCGACGTACTGATGCAATAAAATCCTCTCTAGAATCTGACACCTGATGATGACAGCAGAGATTGCTGTCGAAACGTCGTATTTATGCAATATTATCTGGTTGGACACCCGAGAGGATTTTATTGCAAGACTAATCCACATACAAAAGTTATAATTCCAATTCAGCTGATACGAGTGCCTATGAAATGGGATCAACACTACATTACAGGATCCCATTTCATCTGAAATTCTTGAATAGAACTGAATTTAAAAGTGAAATAAAATGGGATTACTGGGGATCGCGAATCCGGCTGAAGTTGGCATCATAATAGTGCAGTGGTCAAACGCAAGTCTACCTAGAAATTCTTTCCGAAGTACATTTAACGGTTTCATGCTGGTCCAGGCAGTATTAAACCTAATTTCTGTTTGAAAATAATGGCCCAGGCTGTATTACAACGGAATTACTGCTTGAAAATAATATGACTTGCGACTGATATACAGTATCACAACGCTATTATTTAATGTTGTTATAGCGGAATCGCGATCTCCAATAGACCCCTTCATCGGTATTGTATTTTATAATGTACTTTAATTGTATGACAACAGGTGATTACTATTCTAGGAACTTGTAATTAGAAGTATATTAAAAATTGAAAACAATTATTATCATTTAAATGGCAATGTAAATTCAAGTGGTCTTGCGACCTGGTGACAGAGTTTTGATTTGCCGGGCATTCCACCTTTGTCTTAGCTGGACTACAGCTTAACATGGAATCTGAATCGCGAATTTGAGTAGGTAATATTTCCACATTGGACATAACATTGCGTTATTGTGTGTCATTTTTGAGTACTATCTTAAAGATAGAAATTCGTATTCAGATGGTGGCAAGCCTGCTGACGCTTCCGCAGCAAGTAGTTTGATTTGAATTTGTTTGGAAACACATAATTTTTGAATGAATGTATTGTGTTCGCTTTTGTTTGCGGTTTATGAATAAGTTTTTCAGTACTGCATCAGTTTTTAATTTATGATTGTTACCTGCTGTAATTTTATGGTGAGAAGTGTTACTCAAAGATTATCGGTTGGTCGTGTAAGCTTGTTGCGTCATATATTCATTCGTTTTTATATATTCTTGAAATCGTTCAAAATATAATTTGACTGTAAGGAAATAATGGTGAAAGGATTTTTTCACCGTATCTATATGTATTTGTAGTTGGTTTTATGTATAAACTTATTTTTAGGTAGTGTAATGGAAAGAAAGAAGAAGAGAGCTGTGTCGAAGGATGTAGCTTGTTCTAAAAAAAGAGAAAGAAGTCCACAGTCAGTTGTGCAGAAAAATAAATTTAATAGTCAGCTGTGTGAACGTTTGGAAAAAGGTATGATTTTAGAGATATTTCATGATTTGTAGACCAAACAAAACATTGCGTCAGAAATTTATGATAATTAGTTTTTCCTGTTTGAAGTATGATTATTTTTAACAGTGTAAAAATTTTAAATTAAAAGTATTGTAGATTTAAAGACACTTTAATTCAATGTAAAAAAAAAAACACACACACACACACACACACACAAAAGATTGCACTTTTCACATTTTCCATTTCCTTTCTTGCTCTTTCTATATCTACTGTAAATTTGTTGGTAATATGATTTTTATTATTGGGCAAGATAAAAACCATGTGCAATGTGATTTTGTAGTTTAATATTATTTTGCTTTTGGTTCTTTCTGTTAATAATTTGTAATAAATTTGTTATTCATTATGTATTACAAAAAATTATATACTGGTTACACGACTGTCTCCACCTGTTACGGCTCCTCTACACAATTGCCCATGATGGGCAATTAAAAAAGTGGTCATCATCACGCGATCATGGATTGCTGTCTACACAATCATGATGGCTACTCTTCACAATCTCCCATGATGGGGAATTAAAAAAGTGGCCATCATTGCCGCGATCATGAGTTGCCGTCTATGAATTTTCATTTACTGAGTGTTGTCTGTTGAAAATGGATGTCAAAGTGATAGCGGCTTGTGGTTATCACGGATTAATAAGTTACTGTATGTTACGTGATATAATTTTATAGATTCCTTGAGATCTTGTGTTGATCAGGTTTTTATTTGTTGTGTTGGTTGATGGCCGATGTAAATGTTATCTTTGTAGTTTCGGCTAGTGTTGGCGTAACATTGTAAAATAATTAATTTACTGAATTAAAGTTATGATAAGTGCAATGAAAGGCTTACGAATCATTCATTAATTAGATAATTTCTAGAACGTATTTAAAAAAAGAAGAAGAAAAGGCGACCGTGTAACTAAAGAAGAGATTACCACAGTTTCCGGAAATAACTGGAAAACATTAAATAAATACCAGGCAGAAACAATGCACAAAGAAAAATAACACAGGCTGCTGCTATCTATTTGCTTAGTACATAATTATAATCATTATCGGAATGAGCATCAAAAACAAACTAAAAATCTTGTAAAATAGAGGAAGAGAAAATGGTGGCAACTGAACAAGGTACAGAGCGTCCTATTATTTAATTTAATTTAATTGCAATGGAGCACACGCTACGGTGGCAATTTCCCTACACACCCAACTTCCCGCTATCCTTCACTCACCTACATTTGCCCTCTACAAATTTTAACTTTAAATTCTTTTAACGTTTTCGGTAGGTTATTCATCATTCCCCTTGGTAACTCATTCCAATCCCTGACACCCTTACCTAAAAAGAAAATCTTCCCACACCCTTGTGTCTGAAATCGAGTGCCAGCTTTTGGTCATGGTCATCTTTTCCCTTCCATGAACTACTTTTCATACTGCAATACCTTTCCATGCCTCATCGCAAGTATACGTCCTGTACACTCCCATGACCCTCCTCATCCTCCTCCTGTTTTGCAATGAATCCCATTCCAACTCCTTTATCATATCTGTCACTGATTGCATTCTGCGATAATTTCCAGAAACAAATCTAGCAGCCCTTCTTTGCACCTTCTCTAACTCCTGTATTTGATACTCAAAATGTGGGTCCCATACTACACTACCATATTCGAGCAATGGTCTAACCAAAGTTTTGTAACCCAATTCCTTTACTTCTCTCGTGCATCCCCTCATCACTCTCTCCAACAAGTGCAGGATTTTAAAACCTTTTCCTACCACTTGTCCAATGTGTCCTGCCCAGTTAAGCTTGTTATCAAATGTAATGCCAAGATATTTACATTTCAAGTCTTCAGCAAGCAATTCTTCACCCACCTTATATTCATAATTAACCTTTTGTTTTTTATTTGTGTATCTAATTAGCTGACTCTTCTTTGCATTTATCTTCATCCCATGTTTACCAACCCAACTAGATATCCTGTCCAGATCACCCTGCAACTGTTTAGGCCTACAGTCCTTTTATCGTTCTGATCCTTTTATACAGTATTATGTCATCTGCAAACAATCTAATTTCAGATAGTAAACAATCAACACAATTATTCATTAGAATAATGAATAGCAATGATCCCAATACGCTACCCTGCGGCACTCCCATTTTTACTTCCATTTCCTTTGATACCGCATTTCCTACCCTAACTTTCTGTTTTCTACCTTTTAAAAATTATTCTAACCAGCAAATCACTTTCTTATCCACTCCAATAGTTTTTACCTTATTGACTACCATTTTGTGGCTTACTCTGTGAAACGCCTTTGAAAGATCTAGTGCTACACTATCAATTTTGCCTCCCTTGTCCATTTCATCTGAAATATCTTGCATATATCTAGTGTTGTAAAAAAACAGTATTTTTTCTGACGTGAAAAAAAACATGTTTTTTTTCTGGGACATGTTTTTTTCATAACTACTAAATTTCAAATTTTTAAGGCATTTATCGTGTAATATGACTGTTTTAGAGTTTATACTAAGTACTTATCTTACTTTTAAATCTACTATATTTTTCTGGTTCAGTAGAAAAAAAAAATTACAAAAGTATTGGTAACATTGACTGAAGTTTTCTTTTACGAATGGGGACTTCCCGAAAAGGCTAGGTTGAGTGGGAAGGAATCCCCGTTCCCCATTGTTTGGATTGATACTCGCTATTTGAACTAGTACTGCCAGGCCCTACAAATTTATCTGTAGACCTACGAATCATTTCAAAAAATTAGGAAATTTAACTATGGTTTTTTACCTCTTTTCATTACTTGTTGTGCTTTCCTTATATTCGTATACTTGTTAAACTCTCAGCGTATAGTGATACTGAGTCATTGTCAGTAATTATGAATAATTTCCTGGCGTAAACAAACGATTGAAAACAAATAAAGCTCCTATTTTGTATGATAATAAATTTAAATTCAAACTTAAAAGACCGTAATACAGATCTATCGGCGCAGTCTTCATTCACAGTGTGTACTTTGCTCACAATTTAAAATTGCAATATCAAAAGCTTTTGCATGCAATACAACCAGTAAAAGAAAATGTAACTATTTCTTAAGTTATGGATCTAGAGGGGACAGAAGAAGAAACAGAAAGTTCCGACTCCGACCGAACTAGTGTTGGTAGTACTGATACTAGTGAATGTGGTACTGACATAGAGAATGAGTAAAAAATTATGTTACTTATATAGATACATTTATGAATCATTATGTAAGATATTATATGATTTAGTAAGGTTTAACCCTTTCCTACCGGCTATTGGAAAAAAAGGGAAATTTATAATTTCAATTATATATTTGTATAAAGGTACTTGAAATTAAACACACATAATTTTTTCAAATTTTTTTTGGAACTCTAAGTGCTAATTACTAAGCCGGTACAAATAAGTACCGTCAGGGACTTTGTGTATCACATGACATACAGAAATAGCAATTGAAATCAATTATGTTCATATTGGTATGAAATGTTTGCTTCATGATATTAAAAAAAAAACCATTCTTTTTGCTCATTCAGACACAAAAGACATTGTAGTGCAACATTTGGAATGATGTTTTGACTGTATTTTCTTCATTCTACATACTTCACATCTTCATCTGATTTTTACAAATTAGGGACAGTGTATACCTCTGTTTTCCAATCTTACATCTCTCATTGTGGAATAGTATGACTTGTGTTGTTTGAATGGATGAGGGCTTGGTGAAATAGATATAAATGACCTTTTATTCTTACCGATATCCTTCATAGTCATCATACCATGTGCAAAGGATCTTCTAAAAAATTTTACAGACTTTTTTCAAATATCGGACCATTTATGTTATAGGAATTGACAAATACAACATCCAGAATTCCCAAAACAATCTTTACCATGATTTCGGTAATCTTCTTTCAGCATTGCACAAAGTCATCAGCTGATCAGTAGTATCAACCCAACACATGAAGGTATTGTAGTCCTTGACGACTCCTGAGCATGAAATTGTCGACTTCAATCCATCTTTTTCTTTGCATATAACTAGTGGTGTAACAACAGGGTGGCAGGATGGGCAAAATGCTACGGGACCTACTGCCGGAGGTGGCCCCCGATGACCGGCCAGAGAGGCCCTCTGGTCCAAGATCCACCAGGTCACCAATCCAACCCGAGAGAGGGCCCATCTGTTGAAGTTGCCATTGACCCCAACCAGTGTAGTGGAGTTTCACCATTGCCATGAAAATTTGATACTAAATATATGGCCTTTTTATCCTTCCATTTCCAGTAGCAAATACCTAGGTTTGTAAATTCATTGTCACAATCTCCTCTTTTTAGTTTTCCATCAGCACATTGTTAGAAAGTCCCTTGCAGTAGGGTCTGATTCTCCCACAAACAAAAGTTGTTTCAGTTTTTTAATAATGAAACTGATGAAAAATAATGATAATACTAGATAACGTCAGCATTGCTCCATTTTTTTCAGTCAATTCTAAGACCACTCTTTGACCTAATGAGTAATCTGAGAACATTCCAGTCATTTCTTCATTTTTGCCTTGATAAATTATAAACTTCTAAGAGAAGAGCTGATAAATTATAAACTTCTAAGAAAAGAACTTCAATCAGAGCGTATTTCATAAAAATATCCATTTGAAAATATCAAAAACAATGATAAAACCAATTGTATACTTGCTAAATCTATTGACCAATAATCTGTATAAAACTACCCCTAACTCCCTGTCGGTACTTATAAGTCCACGTTGGTTTTTCTAGATTATTTAGTAAAGAAACTAGAAAAACATATTTTATAGGTAAAAAATATATGGTTAAATGTTCAAACTAAAAAAGTAATAACAGAAATTGACACTTACCAAGTAAATTATCATCTAAAAATTCGTTGTAATGTACCACTTGTTACTTTGGTCAGTATGCTGTCAAGCCCCAACTTAGAAAATTAATTTCTCGGCAATTTCACCCAGAAATTTAAAAATAAATGTTGTCATTGTCTGACTTAATCATACAACAATACATCAACAGGCTTAACAATGCAGTGGACACTGGTGGTATATACAGTGGTACTTATAAGTACCGTCAGGGAGGAAAGGGTTAAAACACACATGTAAAATGTAAGTTCCATAAATAAAACTATAATTTATCAAATATATTGTTTTCTGAAGAAAAAAAATTAAAAAAAAAAACAAGGGTGCTAGGTTTTTTTTCGTGTTTTTTTTTCACAAATCTGAAAAAAAATTGTTTTTTTTTTTTCAGTTTGCAACACTACATATATCCCACCAACTGAGATTCGCATGAATATCCTTGCCCGAATCCATGTTGCCTACTTGAAAACCACTTACGTTCCTCACATATTTTTCTGATGTGGTTGCATATCAATCTTTCCATTAATTTACCTACCACTGAAGTCAAACTGATTGGCCTGTAATTTTTGACTCTATTTCTCACCCCTCCTTTATGTACCGGTACTACTATCGCACTTTTCCAGTCTAATGGTAAGCAGCAAGTATCCAGACTCAATTTAAATAATGTTTCAAGATAAAGTACAATGCCACACCCGGCTATCTTTAAGATATCTGTAGTGATATTATCTGTACCAGCCCCCTTATGTGTTTTCAGCTTCCTTATTTCCTTCATGATTTCTTCAGGATGAATTTCAAATTTTTTAGTATCTTCATTTGTAATCGTATTGTTAAGCTCGTTCTCCGAATTAGACCTTCCCGTTTCTGATTCATTGTCCCTAATGCTCTCACTAAACCAGTTACTTAAAATCTCTGCCTTTTTCAAATCCTCAGTAACTTGTGCTAGGTATTAGGCAACTCTTGCCTGCAACTTCGTTTTCACTTCTCTGTCCATACACATGATTTTTCTTCCCCAGACAAATACACGATAAAAGTGGCATAATTTAAAAGACCAATGTGTCTGCTTTTGTCACACCATATTTTATAAAATGATTTTTTTTTGTAATTCAACCCTTAAAGGGCAAAAGTATCAAAATAATTTCTACGACGTCTTTTTTTAAAAAAAATTATGAGGCATTTATCTCCTTTGATACCTAACCGAAATCGATATTAAGGTCTCCAATTAGGTAAAATCATAAATTAAGAAAGAATTCTTCGGAATTTGATGCTTAAAGAGGTCGCACGTGTGAGACAGTTCAGAGCCAAGTCCCTAGACTGCAGCAGATATCACAGAGATGTCATTAAACTGTCTTTTTATACAGTAAGTAGTTTTTTGGATATTTTTTCTGGTACGAAAACATGTTTGTTTTGCTATACAATTTCAACTTAAACATGTTATTAATGTTTCACAGGCTATGATAACAATAACTCATATCACAGAGATGTTGGTATGCTGTGTGCATTTTTTTCTGGTTGGTTGTATTGTGTTAAGGTCAGTGACAGTTTGTCGTGCATATAGTGTGTTTTAAATTTTCCTAACTGTTTCGTAATATGTTGTTGTAAGTATTTTGATGTGTATCTATTACACTAAACAAATAAATATTTGCTGCAAAAGTGCATTATTCCTTATCATTGTATTACAAGCATTCAACCTCACTATTCTTCGTATTTTATACGGGAAATTTTCGCACCGGTCGTCTAGTTTTATTATTATTATTTTTTTTTTTCAAAAGGGGTTTTACTAACTGAGACAATGATATCAGTAGAGCTTGACAGGAAACACAGTAGCATGTATTCATAAATCCCGTTGGCATATGCCTGAAGTGGTTTTGGTAAACTGTGTCATACCGAAATCTGGATGCCTGGAATCTGAACATGAATCTTATTGAAGGCCAGATCATATATATATTTTTAAACTGCATAACGTCTCTTAACAGTGAGGGCTTTAGACACGGGAAAGGATGGGGGACAAGGAATGAATGGGAAGGAATTCGGCCATGGCCTTTTGAAGGAAGCATCCCGGCATTTGCCTGGAGTGATTTGGGAAACCATGGAAAACCCAAATCTGGATACCCGGACGGGGAATTGAACCTCCCAAATGCAAGGCGAGAACGCTAACCGTTACACCACCACGCTCGGTGCCAGAACATATCACTGTCTGATGCAGTAAAGGAAGGTCCCCGGTTCAACTCTCTGTCTGCACTTTGATTTATAAAGGCTCTTTACACTTTCTTCATATTTGGAAAGTTTAATTCAAATATGTGGAACAGTGTGGTTCAGATTTCACATTGAGCTTTAGGGTCTCTTTTCCTATCAAGATTACCGTGTTACATTTCATGGCTATGCAGCCGGTAAGGAACTATGACACTAGGTCATCAACAAAATATTTCTGCATCAAATTTTAACAAAAATGGGATCCAATCCTAGCTCTATCCTCTCTGATGTTCCAACAATATCCCTGTAACAAAAATTCCCGATAATACATAACTATTGAAAATATGCAGAGCCAATAACTTGTGTTCTGTCAGTATAGTTTCTAGTTAAATTAAAAATGTCAAAATATGAGACAGTTGTGCAACTGTGAAATGCGCCCACCACTGCACATATAACATAAAAATTTTCAACATTGGGATTATGTTAACCTAAACAGTATTGTTTTCTCACAGAGGTTGTGGTCAGTTTAAAATGTGGCCTGGACCAAGAGAAATTTTTGTTTATACATAGTTTTCCCCAATGTCCATCTCAGAAATGCCGTATTTATTTATAATAAAAGCAATCGACTGTTTCCATTGCAATACAGTATGGCGGGCATCCTGAAATACAGCTCAAGCATAATTTTTTTGTTTGATTCATGTGATAAACTTCGGCATGTGCACGCCTCCTGAACCGTATGGCTCGTTTGCTATCACATGAGGTGCTAAACTGAAATACTTTGTTTTTGTTCGTCTCTTATGTTTCTTGCTCGTCTCAGCCTTCAACTTTGGTGAGTGATGAGTAATTTTTCCTCTCCTTTGTTATTTATATTGCCTAAAAGCTGTTTCCTTTTCCCCTAAAATCATTACTGTCAATGACATTTTAAATATTTCACATCTCGTACTGACACCATAAACACAAAATAGCACTTTGATGAAGAAGACAGCAAAAACATTTTACTGTGTCACTGCTCTCTAAAATACAGAAATACTTTTTGAAGACTATGCACTGGGCTCAATCACAACTTGCTGACATACATAAATTTAATCAGCTAAATAATATGATTACAGCTGCTCTTGTCCTTCTCCAGAAACTGAAAGAAAATGAATTGATCATAGCATGCTTAGTAAAAATTGATTTTTAATATCATATATATTATTTCTATAAGGTATTTTTTTGTCACAAGCCATTATCTACCTTCATACCCAACTGAAATCAATGAATGGGGTGTCATATTAAAGCTTATGGTCTCCACCTTGGTCACATCATATTTTAAGAAAGGATTTTTTTTTTCAGAAGGGAATAAATGTCAATATTTCTAAAATTCTGTTTTTTGTGTTACGAGTCATTTATCTCCCTGGATACTTACCTGAAATCATTTAACGAAGTATCATTTTAAAGATTAAGATCTCTGCTTTGGTGAAATCATATATTAAGACAGGAATTTTTCGGAATTCGACCCTTAAAGGGCAAAAGTATCAATATTTCTGCAACACATTTTTGTGTCACAAGCTATTTATCTCCCTTCATATCTAACCGATTTTGATAAATATTAAAGAGTAAGTTCTCCGCCATGGTAACATTAAATTATAAGAAATTAATTTTTCGTAATTAAACCCTTTAGGGGCAAAAAAGTAAATATTTTTAAAATGCTTTTTTTGTGTCTCGAGCTATTTATCTCCCTGGATATCTAACCGAAATCGATAAATGAAGTTGGATTATGAAATGTAATGTCTTGGCTTTGGTGACATCATATATTAAGGAAAATTTGTTTTTTTGTAATTCAACTGTTAAAGGGAAAAAATATCGTTGCCTCTACAACGCATTTTTGTGTCACGACCCATTTATCTCCCTTCATACCTAACCAATATAGATAAATGAGGTATCATATTGGTAACATTATACGAGGCGTATTTTTTAAGTAAGTACCGTTTTGTCACTCCGTGGCTGCAGCGCTACGGTCGGCGATCCGCGCATGCGCACTGGGTACCTGCATCTCTTGCCTACACACTGACGCCATTACAGTCTAATTCTTCCTTGTTTACATTGTTCACTGAGTGTTTAAGATGCCTCTGATAATTGTGAGTCCCGCCGACTGTGAAGTACGGGATGTTATAAGATTTCTTTGTGCTGAAGGCCTAAAACCGATTGATATTCACCATGAGATCTGTGCAGTTTACGGACAAAACATTATGAGTGATGGAATGGTGATAAAGTGGGTGAGAGGATTTAAAGTTGGCTGCACAAATGTGCATGATGAACAACGGAGTGGGCATCCTTCGGTCGTTAATGAAAGTTTGGTGCAGAAAGTGGACAAAAGGTGAGAGAAAACAGAGGCTTTACGATTTCCTCCTTGTGTGTTGACTTTACTAATGTTTCTCGTAGTGTTTTGTATGGCATTGTGACCGAATATTGTGCTCACGTTGGGTACCGAAAATGTTAACGGATGTGCACAAAACCAAACGTTTAGGCAGTGCATTGACTTTCCTTGAGCGGTACCACAACGATGGTGATGATTTCTTAAGCCAAGTTGTTACAGGCAATGAGACATGGGTGGCCTACATCACACCTGAATCAAAGCAACAGTCCATGGAATGGCAGCATTCAGATTCACCCAAAAAAAAGTGAAGTTCAAGCAAACAATTTCTGCCCGAAAAATCATGTGCACAGTTTTTTGGGACAGAAAAGGAGTATTGCTTGTGGAATTTCTGCCTTGTAATGAGACAACCAATGCAGCAGCTTATTGTGAGACATTGAACAATCTGCGCCGTTCAATCCAGAACAAAAGACGTGTTAAGTTGAGTAAGGGCATCGTTTTGCTGCATGACAATGCCCGTCCACATGTGGCTAATCAGACCAAAGATCTCATCACATCTTTTCGATGGGAAACTCTAGATGATCCTCCGTACAGCCCTGATCTGGCACCCAGTGACTACCATCTGTTCCTGCACTTGAAGAAACACCTGGGCGGTCAGCGTCTTGAAGACGATAACGAAGTCAAAACAGTTGTGATGCAGTGGTTAACAAGTCAGGCGGCAGACTTCTATGAGGAGGGTTTTCAAAAACTGGTATTACGTTATGACAAGTGCCTCAATATTGAAGGGAATTATGTAGAAAAGTAGAGTAAGGTACAGGCTTTCAATTATTGATATATATTTGCCCGTCTTTTTTTAATTTCAAAACGGTACTTACTTAAAAAACATGCCTCGTATTTTAAGAAATTAATTTTTCGTAATTCGACCCTTAAAGAGTAAAAATTTCAATATTTCTATATTTCGTTTTTTGTGTATGGAGCCATTTATCTCTTCGATATTTAACCGAAATCGATAAATGAAGTAGGTTTATGAAGATTAGTGTCTCAACTTTGGTGACATCATATACTATGAAAAGAATTCCCCCTCCCCCCCCCCCCCAAATTGAACCCTTAAAGGGAAAAAGTATCAATGGTTCTTCAATGCATTTTTGTGTCATGAGCCATTTATCTCCATTAATATATAACTGAGATAGATAAATGAGCTATCATTCTAAAGATTAAGGTCTCCGCTATGGTCACATCATGTTTTAAGAATGAAATTTTCTTAAAGGGCAAAAATATCAGTATTTCTAAAATTCGTTTTTGTGTCTCGATTCAATAATCTCCCTTGATAATCAAACCAAATTGATAAACGAGGTATCATTTCAAAGACTGAGGTCTTCGGTTGGTTACACCATATTTTAAGAAAGGAATTTTTCAAAATTTGACCGTTAAATGGCAAAAGTATTAATATTTCTACAACACATTTTTCCATCACGAGCCATTTTTCTCCCTTGATATCTAATCGAAATCGATAAACGGGGTATCGTTTAAAATATTGTAGTATCCGCTTTGGACACTTCATATTTTAAGAAAGAATTTTATTAATTTAAATCTTTAAGAGGAAAAAATATCATCATTTCTAAAACTTGCTTGATGCCTAACCGAAATCAGTAAATGAGGTATCATTTTACAATACAATATAATACATTAATTTCCCATTGATTCAAATGTAAGATACTAGCTCTGTGGTATGTGGAAAGTTGTCAGTTTACAGATAAACAGTTGCATAACAAAATAATACGTACACCAGTAAATGTACAGTCATAGCATACATGGTACCGTAAACAATTGCATAACAAAATAATACATAAACCAGGGGTTGTACAGTCATAGCATACATGGAAAAAATTAATTATGTAAACTACATTTACACAAGCTACTGGCAGATATTTTTAGATGCCTTGGAAATAAATTATTCGACAGAGTAGAAGGAGTTGTCAATTATAAATTCTTTCAATTTTTTCCTGAATTTATTCTTATCATATGCCAGACATTTAATGGGTTGGGAGCTTATTGAAGATATGTATCCCTAAATATCGGACCCCTTTTTGAACAAATGACAATGACTTGAAGATCATTTTTACTTCTAGTACCATAATTGTGTATTTTACTATTTGTTTCAAACAAAGTATAATTTGTGATTACAAAGGACATTAATGTGTATGTATACTCAGATGCTAATGTTAAAATCCGTAACTTCTTGAACAGCTCTCTACATGAAGTTCTATTGCTAACCCCACACATAATTCTTATTACACGCTTTTGGGCTCTGAACATTTTGTCTCTATGGGTAGAATTGCCCCAGAATATTATTCCATATGACAATAAGGAGTGAAAATACGCAAAATAAACTAGCAGCCTCATACAGAGATCACCTATAGATGAAATTGTACGAATTGCAAATGTTGCTGCACCAAATTGCTTTAGTAAGTCAGAAACATGTACTTTCCAATTTGAATTATGATCAATATACAAACCTAGAAATTTCATACTCTCTATCTCTTGTATGGACTGGCCTGCAAATTTTATGTCTTTATCTGGTGTTAATCTGTGTGATGTACTGAATTGCATATACTGAGTTTAATCAAAGTTTAAAGACAAGCCATTAGCTGTAAACCATTTATTAAGAAGTTCAAAGACATAATTTGAAATATATTCTGTGGATAAATCTGGAGCATTTTTAATTCCTGTGTTTTTAAAGGGCAAGGTGTCCGCTTTGGTCACACCATATTTAATAAAATGATTTTTTTTTTTGGAACTAGACCCTTAAAGGGCAAAAGTATAAATATTGTTTTTACAACATATTTTATTTTTTTTTATCACGTGCCATTTATCTCCTTCGATACATAGCCAAAATTGATAAATGACATATCATTTTAGAGATTAAGGTCTCCAATTAGGTAAAATCATAAATTAAGAAAGAATTTTTTGGAATTTGATGCTTAAAGTGGTCACATGTATCGAACAGTTTAGAGCTAAGTCTTCAGATTGCAGCAGCAGTATCGCTGAGATGTCAATAAACCGTTTTTTATACAATAAATAGCTTTTCGGGTATTTTTTTCTGTTATGGAAACTTTTTTGTTTTGCTATACAATTTCAGTGTAAATGTTTTATTCACACAGAAGCACATATCACAGAGATGTTGATATGCCATGTGCCTTTTGTTCAGGTTGGTTGTATTCTGTTAGGGTAAGTGACAGTTTGTCGTTCATACGGTGTGCTTTAAGTTTTCCTAACTGTTTCGTAATGTTTTGATGCGTGCCTATTACACTAAACAAATAAATATTCGCTACAAATTGTGGTTCTACTTTTCATAATATTACAAGCATTCAACCTCACTATTCATTGTATTTTATTAACAAAATTTTCGCACGGGTCGTCTAATATATATATATTAACTCTGATGATTTTAACACAGAGGGATTCGCATGTTGTCAGAGCCAATCAAATAAATAATTTATTTTTCTGTATTTTATTAATGATTGAATCCAAATCAAAACAGGCAGGAGGGTTATCTTCAGAAGTTTTTTAATTTAACATGTGTTAAAATGCAGGTAAAAGTAAGATACCTGCATATTTTTGTTTTGCCAGAAAAAAATTCTTTGTCCCAGATGCACGCCGCCATAGATGGATGGCATGCAAGGACACATTTCTCACTTGCGATTTTCGTTAAAAATTTTAAATTATTCAATCACTGGAACAGTGCAAGATTTTTTTATGTTTGTTTGTTGTAAAGATAATAATTTTTTTCTTTAAAATGATATACTCCATTTTAAAATACGTGTTCAACTTTTTTACTGTTGCCTTATGAATATTTTTAAAAAATAAAATAATGTCAGTCCCAAACATTTTGATTTTTTTGCTGTTGATCAATACCATTGAGTACTGCGTTCCCTGAGTTTAACACACTTTAGAAATATTTCACCAAGTGTGGTGGGTGAGTAGTTAACGTTTTGGCCTCGCATTTGGGAGGATGCCGGTTCGAGTCCCCGTCCAGGCATCCAGATTTGGGTTTTCCATGGTTTCCCCATATCACTTCAGGTGAATGCTGGGAAGCTTCCTCAAAGGTCCATGACCGAATTCCTTCCTGTTCCTTGTCCTCAGTCGCATCCCACCTCTAACGACCTCGACGAGGTGTAAAGACATAAGTAAAAGAAATATTTTAAAAATTCAGAGAATTTTACAGCAAATGTATAGGTATATACCATCATTGTAAAATTCTCTGAATTTTTAATAGTACGTATTATATATGTCAGGTCAGGGGTACTACATATTCTGGAAAGTACAACATGCCACTTTAGTTCTAAAATTTTTACAATTTATTTTGTAAACATCCATTATTGAAACAGTGCTCAATGTAAGTGAATAAAAATCATAAATGAAACTTGAGTTGGAACAGTTAAAATATTTTTAAATTCTTAATTGAATCTTCTTTATAATTCATGAATGTAACAAAACCTTATAGAGCAATGTGGAAATATATAGATAATTCGAGAGTGTAATAGCATCTTCTAGATCAGTGTGGAACCATCTTGATAATTCCAGAATTTAATAGAACCTTTTAGAACAATGTGGAATCATTCAGATGATTGTGTTTGGCCTAGCATGTAAAAAGGGCAAATGAATTCACAGTTGTCAACAAACAAGCAAAGAGAGCAAGTTCGTCAAATTTTGTGGTCAAAAAGTATGTTTATAAGCGTTTGTGAAGATTTTTGTGTGGTGTTGTGTGGAAAAAAACTAAGTCTGAAATGTCTTCTGATTGGAATCTTAAGAGAGTGAAGTGTGCTGACTATTTGCTGTAATAGGCAAAATTGTAATTATAATGTTCAAATAGGAGTAGAAGTAAAGTTACAGCAATAAGCTGTGAGGCGGTCGGCGTAGCGGACAGCGGCCGAGGAAAGTAGGTTTCGCTAGTGTCAGCGGTTGTGCAAACAATCAGCTGCAATACAGCAAAGAGGTCGCGAGCGAAGGCTCGAGAAGCTAATGCAAACAGCTGACCCAGTAATGGCAGCAATACGTGACCAGCCATCGTGAAGCTTCCAGAACACGATGGATGGGCACGGCCTAGCCGCAGGGTTAGGAAAGCGGTCACGCTGACGTCACTCTGGGTGGCCCGATATAAGGACACGCCCAGGGGTCGTAGGAGGTCAGTCAGGTCAGTTTGGCCAGCCAGGACCGTCATTATGTGGATTTGAGTATCTACTGCCGCGCACCACGCCCGCCTAGCCGACTATTGTCATCGCACGATGTTAGTCAGAGTAACCGCCCAGTTGGCATAGTAGCAAGCTATGGAAGTCTATTGCTGGGGAACCACTCAAGATGTATTAGTTGGAGTTGGATGTTAATAAGCCAGAAGAGGTGTATTCATTGGTGTCAGATGAAGTTCACTTCATTACCATTTGCTCCTCAAGCAGATTAGTAGCCTCCATTAACATGCGAGACGGGAAGAACGCCAGCGCTGTGTCGACAAGTAATCTGCCTGACAAGTAAGTTCCATCCACCGGCACGGCCACATTGCCTACTCAGCCAATCCCTGACAAATCCATAGTGGGTAACACCCCATTACATTTGTTGATCAGTCGCGGTTTTCGAACCAGCCATCGGTCAGAGAACAACTTGTTCAATAGAGCCGAGGTCGAAACTAAACGCAGCGCAAGAAGAAGAAGAAGCTAAAAACAACGGAGATAATAGGCCTTGAGTAAATATGGTCCCCTTGGCTGTGGCGTGCAAGATAGGGTGACAGTCACGCAGCACCGCGGCAAGAAGCAACGATTCGAACGGCGCGGGAACAGCAGTCGCAGAGGCACCTGGCGGCGGAGTCAGCAGCAATCTTCGCGGAGCCGAATGCAGCCCGAGCCAGCCGTCAGTCGGAGTTAGTCTTCGAGCAGAGCAGGAGCTGTGCAGCCAGCGGCGCGGGTCGACTCCTCACGTGGGTCGCAGTAGGCGTGTCATCAATCTTCTACACGGGGTGAGTAGTTTTCAACCCAAATTATGACTAGTACAGGCACTCAGTCCCAAGCACAAACCGTGCAACAAGCGGTAAGTGAAATTAGCCAAAGAGTTGAGAATTTAGAAGTTCAGACAGCTTTAGCTAAAGACGAAATGAGATAATTACAATTACTAAGCACTTTTCTGTCTCCATGTTTGACATTCAGTGGCGAACCGGGAGAGAGCGTTAAAGAATTCTTTTCACGGTATGAAAATATAGTAAATATGTTTTCTTTGTCCTCTCAGACAAAATTGGGTATTTTAAAGTCGCGTTTATCGGGAGCAGCATTTCGTCACATATCGGTTGACCATAATTGCAAAATAACGGAGACATATCAAGGTCTTAAAGCAGAATTGATTAAAAGATTTGAACCTAAACGTAGCACTATGTTTTACCGAGAGAAGCTACGTAATACTAAGAGAAGGAGCGCGGAATCCCTTCAGGAGTTCGCGGACAGGCTTAAAGCAATAAATGACAACACGTACGAATTGACAGGTGATGAGAAACAGGATCTAATCACGTCCTATGAGGCCGATCAACGTCTCTTAGAAACGTGGTTAGCGGGAATAGATAATGAGTTGTACGAACACATAGCACTTAAAAGACCAAGTACATTTGAACAAGCATTACAGTTCGGCATATTGTTCGAACAGGTGAAAAGCAGAGCGACAGGAGGTAAGCCTAGACATTCTAACCAAGTGTTCTATGCTCAAAAAATAGTAAAATGTCATTTCTGCGGCAGACAAGGTCATTATCAGAGAAATTGTTTTCGAAATCCTCAAAATCAAAGAGCAAACCAAGCTAAGCCTTCACAAAGCAAGTTTTCGAATCCTAGGAGTAAGTTTGAAACTCCATGCTCGCAGTGTTATCACAAAAACCAACAGGGAAGTAACCAAGGTAATAGGAATGATTACGGAAATCGTAACAATCAGTACAAAGGTAAACCAAAGCAATGGTCCAAAAACGGGAGCTCGAGGGAATCTAGCAGTGACAAGGTAAGTGAAAAAATAAGTAAGCAAGCTCAAACTTCGCCTAACCAGTCGGAAAACTGAAGCAAGGTAACTGTGAGCCCGCCCTGTTACCTGACATTAGAATCCCAATAGCACAAACTTGGGATAGTCTAGGGCAACAATCAGGGGATTAACTACCATGGAAAGACCTGTAATTTTTTATTAGATTCTGGCGCGAGTTGTAACCTGTTATGTGAAGAAATATGTTGAACAAAAGGGCTAAACCCACCCAACTGCAAAATAGTAGGGTTAGATGCTTCTAATGAGATACAGTACGGGGAGTTAAAGATGTAGAATTTCAAAAATTTTTTGACAACGGTATATGTGGTACCGTCCTTAGGTCCAAAAATAGATGGCATTCTTGGATTACCATTTTTACTACAGTACTAAGTGGTTTTGGATTTTTCAGTCAGCACTATTAGTCTTAGGAATTGTCGTGGCAAACACCAGCTAGTAATGCTCAAAGACCCTAAAAAGCGTTTAGTGGGGAAGGCAGACGTGCAATCCCCTGCAGAAAAGACGCATTGGTCAATTGTAAAATCCGATGCTGTGTACAAAGTTCCAAGCTCTTCAGGGAGAATCTTTCACATTCCAATTCCTAAGGGAATAGAGGTGGAAGTTGGGACTACTGTGGTAATAGATCCTTTGCCAGTGAACGAGTTTTTAGATCAAAAAAGAACATACGTTAAACGAAGTATATGTGAAGTTAGCATAAGTAAAGGTAAAGTTTGCGTTCCTGTCATACTAGAAAACTTCGGGAATGGCACTGTAGAAATCCCTCGGAAACAAACATTAGCTAATGTGTCAGTGTTAAGTGATGATGATTTTTTGCAAACCACTTCTCGCTCAGGTGAAAGTGAAAGCATACATATAAAGCAGATAAGTTATGGTTCGGCCGTACCAGTAATTGATTTTAAAGATAAGATAAGTCATTTGCCACAGCAGCAACAAGAAAAATTAGAAGCACTATTAAATGAATATATAACGTTATTTGCACCAAAGCAAGCATTACCTGGAACTAGCCTAGTGAAACATCATATTATAACGGGGGATGTCGCGCCAATCAAAATGAAACCATATAGAGTCCCCGTAAACCAAAGAAAAATCCTAGATGAATTAATCGAGCAGCAATTGAAAGATGGTATCATTCTCGAATCCGAATCACCGTGGTCATCGCCAGTAGTATTAATCCCTAAAAAGTCGATTGATGGGGAGGTACAATATCGTTTCTGCGTCGACTATCGACGATTGAATAAAGTTACAGTACCAGACGTGTACCCTTTGCCTTCCATTTCTGAAACGGTTGATTATTTGTCAAATTGCAAGTACTTTTCCACCCTAGACCTGAAGTCGGGTTACCACCAAGTAAGCATGGCAGAACAGGACATCCCAAAAACCGGATTTTGCACACCCAACGGTCTTTTTGAGTATTGTAAAATGCCCTATGGATTAAGGAATGCAGGGGCGACATTCCAACGTCTCCTGGACACGATTCTTAGACAAATAAAGACGCAATATTGTTTAGTTTACGTCGACGATGTCGTCGTATTTTCTAAGTCATTTGAAGAGCACATAAACCATCTTAGAGAAGTTTTAGAGCGTCTCAGAAAAGCTAACTTAACTTTATCGTACAAGAAATGTCATTTCATCCATGAAGAAATTGAATACCTAGTCCATTTAATTTCAAAAGAGGGAGTGAAACTCCACCCAAGATTAGTTTCTGCAGTAAAAGATTTCCCTACCCCTAAGAATATCAAAGAGTTGCAATCGTTTCTTGGCTTGTCGAATTACTACCGAAAGTTCATAAAAGGATACGCTCAAATAGCTAAACCTGTTAACTAGATTGTTATTAAAAGATGCTAAATTCATTTGGACAGAAGAATGTCAAAAAGCTATGGATACTTTAAAAGAGGTTTTAACAACACAACCTTTGCTGTCGATTCCAGACTTCTCACGTCGTTTTCGGCTTACTGTGGATTGTAGTCAATACGCGTGTGGTGCAGTCCTCTCTCAGGACTTCAATGGAGTACAAAAACCTATTTCTTACGCGTCAAGACAACTGAGTCCAGCAGAATCGAATTACTCAGTTTCTGAACGCGAAATGGTTGGTTTGGTATGGGGGATTAAATATTACCGTACCTATCTATGGGGTCGTGAGTTCGATGTAGTTACCGACCATAGCGCCCTTCAATGGTTGTTAAATTTGAAGGACCCTTCAGGTAGATTGATGAGATGGGTGTTATTACTCGCAGAATATCAATATAAAGTAATTGTGAAACCTGGTCGGGAAATAGGACATGCTGACGGACTAAGCAGAAAGGTCAGAAAGCTGAGCATGCAGCAACCACTGTCGTTAGCACAATTACCGCTCTTCAGTCCCGTGACCCACAATGCGTAAAGTGGCGTCAACATCCACGCTTTGTCATGTATGGTGAAGTGTTACACCGGAAAACAAAGCAAGGTGATTGCGTAGTTGTACCCAAGATACTCAGAGAGTTAGTTATGAAGCTACACCATGACTCATTCTATGGGTGTCACGCAGGTTACAAAAATACAAATCGTTTGATCGCTAGAGCCTACTGGTGGCCCTCGCGGCAAACAGACGTAGGGCAGTATGTCGCGAGTTGCCTAACTTGCAGTAAGCGCGCGGGAGAATCCGGGCGTAAAGAAAAGTTACAACCATTACCAGAGACCACCCAACCCTTTCAAAGAATTCATGTTGACGTGGTTGGCCCAGTAACTAGGAGCGACCAAGGAAACGCTTACATCCTCACCATAATAGACGCGTTTTCGAGGTACCTAGTGATGATACCCCTCCCTGACCAAAAGGCAGAGACAATAGCAAGAGAGTTCGTAGTGAAATGGGTATTGGTTCACGGATTGCCTTTTTCAATTTTATCAGATCGCGGATCGAACTTCCTATCGGAAATTTTCACAGAAACGTGTAAATTATTAGGTATTGAGAAACTAAAGACATCAGCATTAAATCCAAAATGCAACGGTAAAGCTGAGAGAACACACAGAACAATAATAAAAGCACTAAGCTGTTATGTCAATAAATCACACAAAAACTGGGATACGATCTTACCATTCATAGTTAGTGCATACAATTGTAAGATCCATTCCTCGACAAATAAAACACCTTATGAAATACTATATGGTTACGAAATGAGGTCACCATTTGCATTAGCACCGGTTCCTAAAGACATAAATAACCCAGAGGTTAGGGGTCTAGCACATAAGTTAAAACGAATTTGGAGTAGTGTAAGGAAATCTAACGCAGCAGCATTCGCTAGACAAGCAAAGCAGTACAACAAAAAAGCCCACCCACAAGAAATTTTACCAGGATCGTTCATTTTGTTGAACAAACCCTACAGGAAACGAGGAACTACCTCTAAATTCAACGTTACATGGGAAGGTCCTTTCGAAGTCTTATCTTTGCCATCTAACGTAACATTGGAAATAAAACTACCAAATAGAAACGCCATTGTAAATAAAAACAGAGTTAAACCATATGTATGGCGTAAAAGCGATAAACAGGTGCTAAGCAACATCGATAAACCACCATCGGGTAAAGAAGTTAGAGAACCGAACACAGAACCACAAGCAGGAGCAGTACCCAACCAACACTATCAATTGCGAAATCGCACTAGTAGTAAGCTTTCGCTAGCATCGATGGAAAGTCATAGCACGCAAGGAGATACGGACGGAAAGGTAAGTCCAGAAAACCGGGCGCAGCAGCGCTACAACCTGAGAAAGCGAAATAAAGATTAAAATAAATAGATAAAAATGGTAATAATATTAATAATAATAATAAAAATTCCATAGTAACGTGCAGTAATTAGCAAAATTACAACAGCCATGCGCATGTCTCACTTGAAAGATAGAAAAGATGCTAGTAAATTGATAAAGTATAGTTTGCGCGAGATATTCATAAATGTTTTTCATTGAGTCGCATTAAACGGAAATTGTAGTGTGAAATTAATAGATAATAAATGGGTTGAATACTGCTCTACCTCAAGAACAAAATGCTAACACATAAACAAAAATACTCCAGTACACACACACCCACCATCACATAATCGCAAACAAAACAAACAAGTGAAAGGAGGACACATGTGTGTAACATGAAGTTAACAGTACAGCATTCTGTCACAAGACGTGTGTTCTGCAGGATTGCTGACTACGATCGGCAAGTGACCTGGTTAGCAGCGATTCAGCGCTTCGCAGTGTCAACGTTGCTGAGCAGACTGTAAGCAGTGCAGTGTGTAAACATGGACCAGAATAAGTATCTGACAATTTATAAACAATAGTGGTTAAATAAGATTTTCGTGTAATTATAAGAATAATTAGGATTAGTCTGTAATAGTAAGAGAGTTAAACCAAAGACAGCTTACAATTAGAAAAGTGTAAATACTATTCTTTATAATAAGCAAAAATGGGTTTCCAGATAATCGTAGCAATAGTACTAGTAATGGCACAAGAAATAGGATTTTCTATAGGTTATAAGGTCACACCTCTAGACAATGGAATAATTTTTGTCAAAGAACAGGATGTAATTCATTCCCCATATACATGGTCAGTGATTGCACAAATTGATTTTACGGAACTTCGCAACCATAGCGTACAGTTGAGCAACATTTTTCAATCGTTAGATAATTCTTTTCAAGACTTGCCGTCCTATGACGAAGATATAACGCACACATTAATAGTAAGTTTAAGAACCTTATATGCTTCTTTAAACGAAGAGTACCAAAATTTAGTAGAATTATTGCCTAAGGGAAATAGAAGGTCGAAAAGAGGTTGGATAAATCTAGGAGGATCTATTTTAAAACAGGTACTAGGTACCGCAACAGAGCAAGATGTAAAAAAATTAAATAACCGGTTAGTAGGATTAGAAAAACTGACTCAAAATTTAGAAATCAGTGCGGCAAAACAAATTTTGTTAACTAAGAATTTGGAATGTGCAGTAACGAATTCAACTTTTGTCATTACAAAATTAGCACACACATTCATGTCAAAAGTAGCGGAAGTACAAACAACTCTCAATCAAAATCTAAAAGAGTTAGAAAAAGTTTTTGTCAAACAACTATATTGTACTCAGTTGTTGCAACAGTTAATCTTGACAGTCACAAATACTAAAATTGAACTCGCCAAGTTACGAATTGCATTGATACAAGCTTCAAATGGAAAATTGAGTGATGTTTTGCTTCCACCTAAGGTATACCTACAGCACTTGCAGACAATTCAAAAACATTTAGGAGCACAAAGTTATATGTTATTCCCTTGCAATTTAGAACACATATATCAGTATTTCTTAAATAGCAGTTGGTTGCTTATTCATTAAGAAATATGCCGTGTTGTATTTATATTGTGATTCTATTTATATTATTTCGGAAGATAACTTTTGTGCAGCTTAATCAAATAATTAATTTGTTAGTCCCTTTTTTGCACAATTAAAATCACTCTTTTATTTTAAATTAAATACATTCATTAAATACATTATCGAACTTTTTCCTAACAAGCTCTCCTTAGCTGCCGCTCTCTAGGAATCTCTTAGTCTCTGTGTATTTCCCGTTGTTATGGAAACTTCCTTAAGAGTACTAACTGGCCCGTGGCATGGAACGCCTACCTCAAGGATGTTATTGTAGTATCGGTAATGCTACAGCCCCCCCAAGTTTACCATACCATTTGACATCCATACCATTATAAATGGTTATGGTAAACTTTCTTGTAAATGTTACCTTTTAGGTAAGGAGAGCTTATATTCTACATTTGGCTAATAACACATTTTTACATATCACGAGGACTGATGTCTTGAGGTAACTTTCCCTGGTGGTTTTCCATAAGCCGCTACTGGTTGGAACGGCATATAGTCTGTAACATTCATTTCGACACAGAGTTACTGTCCTTATCACTTAAAAACCAAAATTACAGTAAGTATATTATACTACAGAATTGTTATTCAATAACATCATCTTTAGCTGTCATGGCCTCCGCCTGTTTACCAAGCATACCATTCAAATAATTTACAAATTCTATTACCTGCCCTTGGTACATTATATTCTTCATAAGACCGATCCTTTTGAACCATTTTACTGTTGTATAACCGGCAGCATTATTTAAATCACATATTTGGTCCCTGGACCAGTACTATCAACCCTTGCTAATACAACTGGGACACCATTGTTTCTTGCTAATCTAGCATCATCATCACAGCTTCATTTTATTTTATTTCTTCAATACATTACATTATATTCTCCCCATAAGTAATAACTTCTCTCCACTTTACTTCATCTTGAATATTCATATCTAGGCTATGAGATGTAACAACAGAGTCATTTGAAGGTTCTACCTGGACCTCAGCTATGCCTGTGTTAACCAAATCCCGAACCTTTCGGTATCATTTAAAGGCAATGCCTAGATAGTGGCCTTATTTACAGGAACTGAGTCTTGACTGAGCTGTTGTACCCTCTCTATATGATATTTTACTTCTTAATTCATTACACATTTATTCTATCATAGTAACACCTCGTTTCTTCTCCACTCATTCTATTCATTCTAATGCTCCGGTATACCTTACAAACTATATATTTACAAAAAGAAAGTCTTAATAGACAATTTTATGTAATGGTATGCTGTGGTAACAGCCGAAGACTGCACATCTGATCGAGATCATCAATATTGGTAAGTGACAGCTTCCACTTAGTGGTTATAAACTTTTACTATCATTACAGTTGAATTGTGCGCAGCCACAACAATCAGTACTATTTACAAGTGTTTTGTGGCACTGAATAATAATATGCTAACTACAACTTAATAATAATAGGAAATTCCAATATGATGGAGTTTATCTTTACACACCTGTGCCTTGCACTAGTGTTAAATCTTTTCACTCATCTTAAACTAGCTCTGCATTTAAAAGGCTTTAGAGCTATGATATTGTACCTTCCTTTAACTTTACCCCCTCCTGGGTACGCAATTGTGTAGGAGTTACTGTGGTCTCTACCAATTACCTCAAATGGCCCTTCATATAAGAATTTAAACTTCTTAATCTCATTCTCTAAGGCTGAAGATTTACAATGTGTCTGTACAAGTACTAAATCTCCAATTTTGTATGTTGTTGGTTTTATACATGCATCATGGTTTTCCTTTCGTTTTTGAGCGTTTTTCTTCAATTCTTCCAAGGATACTCTAATTTTGTCGGTATAGTCACAGTCAGTATTTGGGAATCGAACATACTCATATACAATACGAGGTGGTTTTTTCTTAAACATAAGTTCAAAAGGTGTTAGAGAAGTCGAGTTGTGAGGGATTGTGTTAATGACATCTTCTATCGCATTTAGTTCATATGCCCATTTCTTATGGTTATTACAGCAATATGTTCGAAACCAACGCCCTATTTCTTTCATGACCCTTTCAACGGCATTTCCTTGGGGATGGTAGAATGATGTTTTAATTAATTCGATATCCAAATTCTTAAAACATTCAGTCCATACTTTGCTTAGGAACTGAGGTCCATTGTCGGTTAATAACTTTCTTGGCTGGCCCACACAAGGAATATAGTCATTGATCAACTTTGAGCAAATTGCTTTGGCCGTACCCTTCCTTAGAGGATATAGTCTTATATATTTCGAAAAAAAACGTCCAGTATTACACAGATTTGGGTTACACCCCCCTAGACCTTGGTAGTGGACCAAAAAATGTCTAAAGCAATTAATTCGTTTGGTTCATTAGGCACTACACATTGCATTTCTCCAGCGCGCTTGACATTATCAGCCTTAACTAGCTGGCATAATTCACACTTGGTAATAACTTTCTGAATGCGTCGAGCCATATTCGGAAAGTACAATGTTTCTTTCATAATTTTATAACACTTGTTAGTGCCATAGTGACCGTAGCTAAAGTGGTGTTGTAGAATGAAATAAGTCACATACTTTTCAGGCACCCATACTTTCCACTCGTCACTGTCTTCATGATTTCTCTTGAACAAAACTCCATCGACCATTAAGTAGTACAATTTTAATTTGTTATGGACGTCCTTCCCTTGTAGTTTGTCCATAACTTCTTTTATTAAACTGTCCTTTTCCTGCTCTTCCTTCATGAATTGCAAGCAGTGTTTCACCTCCTTCTCCCCTAATACCCCTTTGATATAGTATATGTGTGTGTCTTTCATTCCTAACTGTGTTGATTCAATTTCATCCAATCCAAGGGGTATTCTCGACAAGGCGTCAGCCACCTTGTTTTCCTTGCCTGATATATATTTGATTTCAAAGTCAAATTCTTGTAATAACAAAACCCATCTGGTCAATCTGCCATGGACTAGCTTACATTGCATCAGAAAGGTTAGCGCTTTGTGGTCTGTATAACTATGATTTTTCTTCCAAGTAGCAAATACCTAAATTTCTGAAATGTCCAGACTATTGCTAAGGCTTCTTTCTGAGTGACACAGTAATTACGTTCTGACTTGTTTAACACCCGGCTTGCAAAGGCTAGATGTCTTCGCTCTACATTCTCACCTTCTCCAACTTCTTGAAAAATTTCAGATCCAAGACCATAATCCGAACTATCTGCTGCAACACATATAGGTAGGTTCCAATTTGGAGCATATAAGTTTATCTTCCTAAGCAGGGTGTCTTTTACTTCTTGAAAGTCACGTTCACATTGTTCAGTCCAATGCCAGTGAGCATTTTTCTTTTTTAATCTCTCAAAGTGTGGACTATTCAGTATTTGCCTTTAATGTACTTTCTATAATAGTTGCAGAGGCCTAGAAAACTTAACAATTGTTCTTTGTTCTTCGGCCTTGGGAAATCCTTATTGCCTGAAGATTCTCCGCATTCGGTGATTCCAGCAGGGGTAACTGTGTGACCCAGAAATTCAATTTTACTAGTCAAGAACACACATTTTTTTAGTCTTATTGTCATACCACCCATTCTTAGAGCAGTTAATACATCTCTCAAGTTCGCCAATGTTCTCCAATAGTCTCGCTCGCAATTAATATATCATCTACATACACATATATTTTGTCTAGTAAGTCTTTCCTAAGACTAAGTCTAATGCCCGGATGAAGTTTGCTACTGCATTATTGAGACCAAAAGGTAACACTCGGAAATGATAACTACGTCCTTGGTATAAGAAAGCCGTGTACTTCCGAGACGTTTCCGCTATTGGTATCTGCCAATAAGACGCAGTTAGATCTAATGAAGTTAGGAATCTCTTACCCCCAAGATTTTGCAATATTTCATCCACCGGTGGGGGGTGGTCCCTCTCAGTCACTAGAAACTTATTTAACGTTCTTGCATCCAGAACAGTCGAACAGATTGGTCAGCTTTACTAACAACTACCAGCGGGTTGTTAAACGGGCTATTAGACCTTTCTATAACTTTCCATTTAATCATTCTGTCAATTTCTTCCTCCACTTGTTTTCTCTTGGCAACCGGTATAACATATGGTTTAACGTAAAAAGGTGTCTTGCAATTGACTGTAAAGTTACATTCATAACCTTTCACAAGACCCGGGGTATCAGAAAACACATCATTGAATTCATGTAGTATGTTGTTTAATATGTTTCGATGTTCTTCATTAATACAATCTTTCCCTATTGTAAAACTTTATCCTCTACTTTCGCCTCTATATCTGGTTTTATAGTTCGTACTACAAACTTAACTAGCTTCTCATGAAATTTAGATTCCTTTGTTAAACCTGCAGCATTTCCCCAGGTTAGGACACGGACAGTTGTTTCCTGTTTCTCTTTCCAAAAATTTTCTATTGGTATTTTCAATCTTCTACCCTGCATTGTGAATTCAAGAGATCCATGTTCAAAATCCATGATGGCCTTAAAACGCCTTAACCAGTCCATGCCTAGAATGCAATCAGTCGTGAGGTCAGGTACCACAAAAACACCAAAATCAAAACCAAGTTCTCCCACTTTTACTTGTAATAACATTTGTTTCCTTATCCATTTACTCCTTCCTCCCGTTGCAGTCACTACTGACATGCCACTAACTGGTAATGTTTCAATTTTGATCTGTGATTCCTTTGCAAGGTTTTGAAAAGTTTCAAAGATACTCTCTGATATACAGGAAATTTCAGCTCCTGAATCCAATAATACTTCTACCTCCTTTCCATATACCGATGCTACTATAACTGGTGCTTTGACAATTGGCTCTTCACTCTGAAATTCTTCTTCTATTAAGTCTTCACAAGGATTATTAAAAAAAACACTTCGAACTGGTATTATACTATTCTCATGATTGGGTCCGTTTTCTATCTTTGCCTCCGCCCGGACCATAACTTCGGCAACTTTCAATTTTTTGTAACATTATTGTCCTCTTGCCTGTTAGTACGAGCTTCACCTGAACCTTCCTCCCTATCAACTATTCTCTGTGGTACATAATTTCTTACTGTCTTTCCTCTTCCACTTAGCCCACGTACATTGCCCCTGAACTTTTGTTGCGAAAACTCCCTTCCATTCCTCCCCTTATCATAATCATCACACACTTGTGGTTCTCTCTGGTGTTGCCTCCCCTCTGAGAAGTTATTTCTATTGGTGTGTTCTTGAAAAAATCTCTCCCTGTCACATTGTGTCTCATATCGATGTACAAATTCACTTGCCTCTTCTATTGTTTTGATATTATGCATTACTAAAAGGGTTTTGACTTCTTTTGGCATCCGATGGGCTATGTCTAATATTACTTCTTTCTCTGGTGGTGGGTTATCTAAGTAGTGACATTTAGATGTCTCATTTAGTAGGAAATCCTTAAGGGATTCCCGCCCAGGCTGAAACTTTCTACCATTCCATAAATTCCGTCTAATTTCATGTTGTTTCTCACTAGACCAAAAATTATTTAAAAAACTTGATTTGAATCCTCTTCATAAGTTTTACCAATTTGTACCTGTCGTTCTCCCCAAATGCGGGCACTACCCTTTAAATGTTTATAAACACAGTTTATCTTTTCATAATCATCGTAAGCATTGAAACTTCTAAAGTTTTCAAAACCTCTTATAAAGCTAACCGGGTGCACCCCTCCTTGATCAGTGAAGTGTTCCACCTCAATCTTTTCCGGGATGTTTAATGATACCTGGTTGGGTAGGTCAGCTAAACTGTGAGTGTGGGAGGTTTGTACTTCCTATTTACTTCCTGAATAAATGTTTTCGACCTTCTCCACTTTGTCATTCAATCCCATCAATTGATCATCCATATCCTTATATCGTAACTTAATGTCCTCTTCAACCCCAGTAAGCCTCTTTTCCAAGACGTAATTCAGCTGTTCAGTATCTTTTAGCCTACTACATATCTCACCCTCCATTCCTTCGACCCTTGAATGTACAACACTAAGTTGTCGTTGCATTTCATGCGTACTTGCCTGACACATTTCCTTACATTCTCCCATCTCACTGAATACCTTGTCAAATTGTTCTTCGTTCTTTTGTAATTCTAAATCTAATTGAATAAATCTCTTATTGCATAATTTTAGTTCCTCATCTATCCTTGTATACTGTTTTTCAGCCCTTTCTACATACTTATCTAACTTTGCCTGTACATCAGTTTCTGATCTAATTATACGATCCTCTAAAGCTGTAAATTGTGTAGTAAGTTGTGTTTGTGTAGCTGTAAGTTGTGTAGTAATTGCTGTTAGTTGAGACCCAAATCGAAACAGTATTTTCTCTAATGAACCTAGTTTGATTATTTCATGTTCGTTATTTCCTACTGAAACTTCTGAGTCTGGTGTACTTATTTCTTGTGTTACTACATGACTTTGCTCTGTTGGTAAAAGGTTCTCCACGCGAGTCGATTGTAATTCTGGGGCCAGTTGCGAGAAATCATCATCTGTTATATTTTGTTGACTCATGGAGTCCCTATCGGTAAAGATTTGGTCACTCTCCATTTTAAACAACAAATTAATATGGTCACTTAATTGTACTTGTATAACAAAAAACAGATTCCGGAAAAGATTTGCAAACAACGAAAATTCGAAAGGATAATTTATGATAACTCCAAAAAAAAACGTAAAACTAATCCTACCCGTACATCGCTTCTGTCACAGTCAACTTTCTTGTTACTATCACCAAGTTTTTTATTAACAAGAATAAAGATAATGGAGTCTTGAAAACACTTAACTTTAAGTATTTCGTAGCTGGTGGTTGAACATTCACTCGACTCAGCTGTTGTTGTCTCTGCTGGTTCCCGCTCGGCCGCTAGTAGCGCTGCGTGCTTTCAAATTCCAAGGATTCTCCTCTCTTCTTTTCTTGATTTTTTTTTTTTTTTTTTTTTTTCTATATCCTCAAATTCATAAATTCACGTAGTTTTTTTTTTTATTATTCTTGCAGCACCTAAGTCCACTGCACGATCGCCATGTCGTATTTCTTAAATAGCAGTTGGTTGCTTATTCATTAAGAAATATGCCGTGTTGTATTTATATTGTGATTCTATTTATATTATTTCGGAAGATAACTTTTGTGCAGCTTAATCAAATAATTAATTTGTTAGTCCCTTTTTTGCACAATTAAAATCACTCTTTTATTTTAAATTAAATACATTCATTAAATACATTATCGAACTTTTTCCTAACAAGCTCTCCTTAGCTGCCGCTCTCTAGGAATCTCTTAGTCTCTGTGTATTTCCCGTTGTTATGGAAACTTCCTTAAGAGTACTAACTGGCCCGTGGCATGGAACGCCTACCTCAAGGATGTTATTGTAGTATCGGTAATGCTACAAATTCAAAAACATTTAGGAGCACAAAGTTATATGATATTCCCTTGCAATTTAGAACACATATATCAGTATTACCAAATTGTTACAGTTAATGTAGTATTGATGGATGAACAGTTAAGAATCATCATAGACATCCCAATCGGCACAACTGATTCTGTTTTGACAAGATATTCAATACACACTTTTCCAGTAGCGTGGGAACAAACGAACCATTTCATACAATGGGAAACACATGAGATATTATTGTTGACCCAAAACCAAAATTCATATGCTGTAGTGAACAACAAAGATTTGGAGAAATGCCATAATTCAGCGATAACGATTTGTCCTTTGTTAACGTTACCTCAATGTTTTTTGCAAACAATTTTTCCAGCCTTTGCCAGAGACAAGTTTTATCAATACATCGTCCATATGTGGCGCTAATAAAACAAAATTGGGTGTTCACAATGGTAAATCCGCAAGAGATAACGGTCACTTGTTGGAATGAACAGCTAAATCAAACAGTCGACAGAATTAAGCTAGTATCTCCTGGAATTATTGAACAGGCAGGACATGCCAGTTCCTGGGTGAAAATTTTATTATACCAGTCGTACATAATGTCCTAAGTTAAATCAATATTTCCTTTCCCAATTATGTATTACCCACTTTCGATAAACGGATATACCATAGTCCAAAATTACTGCAACTAAATCAGACAAACTCAGCAATACTCACGTCAGAGATAAACAAACATCTACAACAAGCTAGAGATGCAATAAAATACAATCATTTATTGACTAATATAGAAACACAAGTACAACTCCAAAATAGGCATAAGACTCTAGTAACATCCATTAGTTTAACATCAATTGTATCCATATCCATTATAATTATTCTTATATTATGTATATACAAGAGATATTCCAAAAAACTAACAAAATTCAAAGTAAACACACAATTACCTACAGCATCACAAATTTTCATGTCAGTACCACTACCAGCGGAATGATAACAATAATGTACAAACCAGTGACATAAGATGTTAGTGCACAGTGTATCAAAACTAATGTCAACCTTTTGTTGTACAGGATTGGACGTCGAACAGAAGACTCATTTTTGAAACAATTTTATATGGTTGTATTGAATTTGTAACCCCGCAAGAGAATTCCATAGCACATAAAAATAACACATCAGAATAAAAGGCTTTAGGGACAAAGCCAAAGTAAAGAGAGAGGGTGATGTAATAGGCAAAATTGTAATTATAATGTTCAAATTGGAATAGAAGTAAAGTTACAGCAATAAGCTTTGAGGCGGTCGGCGTAGCGGACAGCGGCCGAGGAAAGTAGGTTTCGCTAGTGTCAGCGGTTGTGCAAACAATCAGCTGCAATCCAGCAAAGCGGTCGCGAGCGAAGGCTCGAGAAGCTAATGCAAACAGCTGACCCAGTAATGGCAGCAATACGTGACCAGCCATCGTGAAGCTTCCAGAACACGATGGATGGGCACGGCCTAGCCGCAGGGTTAGGAAAGCGGTCACGCTGACATCACTCTGGGTGGCCCGATATAAGGACACGCCCAGGGGTCGTAGGAGGTCAGTCAGGTCAGTTTGGCCAGCCAGGACCGTCATTATGTGGATTTGAGTATCTACTGCCACACGCCACGCCCGCCTAGCCGACTATTGTCATCGCACGATGTTAGTCAGAGTAACCGCCCAGTTGGCATAGTAGCAAGCTATGGAAGTCTATTGCTGGGGAACCACTCAAGATGTATTAGTTGGAGTTGGATGTTAATAAACCAGAAGAGGTGTATTCATTGGTGTCAGATGAAGTTCACTTCATTACCATTTGCTCCTCAAGCAGATTAGTAGCCTCCATTAACATGCGAGACGGGAAGAACGCCAGCGCTGTGTCGACAAGTACCAGGTGTGTAAATATGAAACCGGAATTTTTTGATCAAAAACACACGTTCATTGCATAAAAATGGTTCGACATACCTTATTCAAAATATTGTCCATTGCAAGATATACATTTTTCCCATCTCTCCGGTAATTTATGAATGCCACGCCAAAAAAAATTTTCTCGTTTGATGCAAACCAGTCATCAAGCCATTTCCGCACATTTTCGTAAGAACTGAAGCGCTGCTCGGCGAGTGCGTGTCCCATCGATGCGAAGAGATAGTAATCCGACGGCGCAAGGTCAGGCGAGTAAGCCGCATGCGTCAGTATCTCCCAACTAAGCGACTCGATCATTTCCTTGACTGGTTTTGATGTGTGTGATGGTGCGTTGTCGTGAAGCAAGATCACTTTGTCTTTTCTGGTATTCTGGTCGTTTTTCCCGCAATGCTTGGTTCAAACTGAGTATTTGCTGTTGATAACGTTCACTATTAACAGTTTCACCAGGTTTTAGGAGCTCGTAGTAGATCACACCACTTTGATCCCACCAAACACAGAGCATTGTCTTCTTTCCATAGCGATTTGGCCTTGAAACTGACGTTGACGGTTCACCTGGAGATACCCATGATTTTTTCCGCTTAGGGTTCTCGAAATATATCCACTTTTCATCACCAGTCACAATTCTATGGAGAAATGATTTTCTTTTATATCTGGCAAGCAGCATTTCACAAGTGGTTTTTCGGTTTTCTTGCTGTCTGTCAGTCAGTTCATGTGGAAGCCATTTTCCCATCTTCTGGATTTTTCCCATCGCTTTTAAACGTATGGAAACAGCTTCCCGTGTCACATTCAATTGATCTGCAAGTTGTAGTTGCGTTTGAGCATCATCCTCATCCAACAATGCTTGCAACTCACTGTCTTCAAACTTCTTCGGAGGTCTTCCACGGTCTTCATTGCTGATGTCAAAATCTCCACTTCTGAATTTTTTAAACCACTCGAAACACTGTGTTTTCCCGAGAGCACGCTCGCCGTAAGCTTCGACAAGCATTCGATGCGATTCTGCAGCAGTTTTCTTTAAATGAAAACAGAAAATCAACGATATCCGCAAATCGTAGTTTGTGGGCACAAAAGTCGACATCTTCAACAGTGTTAAAAACCGCACTATCGTATGAAACTTGTAGTGTTGGGAGTGGAAAATCACAGCCGGCTGTCGACAAAAGAAACCGGTGACAATGGCGCAATCGGGCGGTAACTGCTTTGATCGCTACAGCCATCTATCGGCAAATTCCGGTTTCATATTTACACACCTGGTAATCTGCCTGACAAGTAAGTTCCATCCACCGGCACGGCCACATAGCCTACTCAGCCAATCCCTGACAAATCCGTAGTGGGTAACAACCCATTACATTGCATATCCATAAAAAAGGGACACATATGACCAGTGCTAGAAATTCTTTTATAAATCCAGGAGTATTTGTTACTCCTAACTTTCAGACTCGGGCGTAAAATGAAAATGTACAGGTGTAATTATACTATAATTACGAAAATACAGATTTTACATGTTACAACGTACTCCAACACAATTTAAAATTTTAAATAGGTCTAGGGAAAAATAATATACATATAGCAAATAATATTATATAGGAAAATTGTGAAATAGGTTAATAATTTATTGAATTTTACACACTGATATTCATCTTTAGACGTAACTTGTTTGACTCCCAAATATTTTTTTTATTTTTTTGCAATTCATCCTCAGAGGATTATTTCTTTTAAATACAAATAAATCAACATGTAAACTAACAATTGGAAAATATTTTTCTTGATGTACAAATTCTAAGAATAATTTTATTTCACTGTTTTTCAGCTCAATTTATCAGCAAGATCGCTGAAACAAACACATTCAGTTTGTTTAATATGCCGTAGCTACTTGTCTTTACAACTGGTATAAAGTCAGTAATTTTACGAGACATCTTTTTACTTTGAAGAACTCCCCTACACTTACCCTGAACTTCAGAAACGTATTATAGATCAACAATACGAAAGGAATTATAATTGAAACTAATTATTAGAATAAAACTTTGAAAACTGAATGTAATTTTTTAAATTTAAGTTTTCATGCCTAGGCGTATTTTCTACGACTTTGACGGAGATTGCAGGCGTAAAACGAAAAAATTTAGGCATAATTATGCCTAACACCCGGCCAATTTCGAGCACTGCATATGACTAGCAAAAAACTTTGTTTATGTTGGGAATAGGAGTGCTCATTTGAAGACTCTGTTTCAAAGTGAAAATGTTTCCAGTAGTGACTTTCTGTGTTCTAAATGTTTTGACGGAGTATCAAACATGACACTAACTGAACTTCAAAAAGAACTCTTCCATGGTGTGGCTGATAGATAAATTTATGTCGGCAATAGAATATTTAAATTCCCTGAATCAGTCAGCTGTAGTTAAAACCATGTTCAGTGTAGTCAAGTGATATGCTCTATGTTTCAAGAAAGTGTGTAGAAATTGCTGAAGCTATGGCTGAGTAACTCTTCAGTGTTGAAATTCCATCTTCAGAAGCACAGTCATTTTATCTGGAAGATAAATGGGACTCTTCTTGCCAGAGCGCCAGCTAAAAATACAATATCACTATAACAGATGTAGGACAAAAATGATGAAAGTGAGGATATATGCCCCACAGTATTAAGGAAGCTTTTGCCATTTATAAGAAATAACATCCTCTATTTGAAGATCCAAATTTTATGCTCTATGACCTAAGTGGGCAGTTCCACACCCACTGTGTGTGTACTGTGCCAATTTTGAACTCTGCGTGATAACTTTGAAGAACTTAATTCTAGGCATGATATATGACACCTTGGTATGAAGTATTTAGTTGTCTGTAATATAGAGTGAGAGACCTGTTTGTTTCAGGAATGTGGCAACTGCTCAGGAAAGGGAGGACTTTTTTTACAGACACTTATTCTAGAAAAAATGGAAGATGACTCTTCTGAAGTTATATACACAACATTTGGAAGAAAATAATCTCATTAAGAAAAATGTTGCCATTAATACCTTCATTGATGAACTTGGGGAAATGGACAGTGAAAGCAACAACACACCAACATGTGAAGAAATTGCAACAACACATTGAAGAAGTGAATGGTCATATAGAGGTTGAACAACTATGTTTTGTGCTTCGCTGTGATTTTGCTGAGAACTAGTCAGTGATTCTGCCACAAGAAGTACATGGATATCACTAGACTAATGACCAAATTTCAGTTTTCACAGGAGTAATGTATTTTCAAAATTTATACCACAATTACTGCAGTTATAAGCTACAACAGAGGACATTACTCAGCATATGCACTGTTGGTAATATATAAAATTAAACAATAGCTGCAATCACAGCCAGGAAAGATCATGATTATTTCTGATGGTACACCTAGTCACTTCAAAAATCATTACCAGCTGTTTGAAGTAAATGATTCACTTGTGCCAATGGAGTGGGTATATAGTGCTACTGGCTAGGGGAGGGGGCCTTGTGATGGGCACCATTCTACAAAACATACCTGCCAAGAACAAAGGCAATTCAAAATGCCGAGGATTTTTCAAGATTGGTGAGTTCATACACATCTACAACCCTCATCCTGTCACCAAAAGAGGAAGTTGAAGAATTCTGCCAGCCAGGGCCACATTTAAGCATAGGCTGTAGCCTAGGGGCCCACACCACAACCCTGGGTCCCCCACCTGGGCCAGTAGTAGAGCTAAAAAAAAAAAGGTCGCCCATAAATATATTGGGCCGAATTTCGAATTTAAGCATCAATAGTCGGAAGCAGCCAGGGCCACTGCCAACAGGGGGCACCACATATATAGCCTATGGGCCCACAGAGCATAAATACGGCCCTACTGCCAGCAGAAAATAGAAGGATGATCCTACAAAACTGTGCCTGTGAAAGGAATTCAGAAGAGATGTGTCGACTCAAACTGATGGGCGAATGTATATTGCATGAACTTTAAATAGCAAAAAAGAAGATGCTGAATTCCAACCAAAATCTCTGAAATGACAGGAGAATATTCAGATTCACAATTTACAAAGAGGGATGTTTGTGGCCTGTATATATGGCTGTGACTGGTGGATTGCGGAGGTCATTGATATCAGTTTTGAGTTAAATAAGGTCAACATGAAGTTTATGCTCCCACATGGATCAGCTGCTGCATATAGATTTCCAGCTGCAAGACAGCACTACCACAACCGGTACTCACTTCCAGTTCACAATGTTTTAAAAACTGTCATTTTTTACATTCATTAAGACTTAAAATGTCGTGTCGAAGACTATATATTTTGATTTCACCAGATCAATATGCGACTATTAGTCCAGTAACGGGGTAGTTCTCACTTGCATCACATCACGTAGAAGATTTTTTTTTTCTTATCTTTTATATATTGGTGAGAGTATGCAGAAACCAAGTTTTCGACCTCCAACACCCTCGGCACAATTTTCTGTGGCCAAAAAACATCAAAATTTGGGTACTTTTTTCAGTTTTTCGTCTAGAACTCCTTCCTGATAAGTCCTATCAAGAAATATTCTATTTTCAATTGGAAAGAGGACAAAATTTCCTACAACTTTCGGATTACAAACTTTTTTCTAAACTCAAAATTAAGCGAGCTACAGTTCTTTGAAATTCAGCCAAATTTCACACTTTTCCTAAAAGTTGGGGTTTTACCTACTTTGCAGCTCAAAATGACCTGAAACCCCTGTATATATAACCGATATATATGTATTTCTGTATGACATAGTATATATATGTACTATACTTCGATTACTGATGGTCCATTCAATAATCATATAGCATTGTTGGCCGGGAGATCTCGAAGGATTGTTCGGCCGCCAGGTTACAGTGTTATGGATAGGCCGCGCAGTGCGCTTCTTGTGGCTATCTAACCTGACCAAGTACTAGTACCGCATGTAGGGAACCTACAGCTTAAGGTGGAATCCAAACCACAGAATCGTTCTGGCTTTCTCCATATTACACAGCAAGCTCAGTGGATTTAAACTCTGAATTGGTAATGTATCACTGAAAATTGTTGTGAATGTTTGTAATTAAAACAATGACTGTTAACCATTCTGTCGCAGTGACTATAGCCACACGCTAATTCTACGCATCTCAAACACTGAAATTACTACCCAGTTCAAGCTCTGCTCAGACCAGCTTTATTTGTCTCTACAAATATTTACGGTTAACCAAACACTTGTAGGATTTTGCAGCACATGACCCAAGCATGATGCACAACATGTGACCTTGCCTTGTTCAAGATCAAAGTTGAAGTCCAGACTTTCCTCCAGAGAGACTAAAGACAATATTGTCGTCCATATCACAGGTGGTGAGTGAATAGAATGAAGACAAGAAAAAAGATGTCTTCATCTGTTGGTCAGCTCTCATTTTCCACATATTCAAATGTCGTGGTGAGTCCACGAGACAGTAGCTCCTTTTTTTATCTTTCATTCATGGAAAACATAGATACATATATATAAAACTAAGGAAGGATAGAGAAATATGACCCAACACTTACCACAGATGAAGGCAGCTGGAAATGATGAACATAAAAAAAGAACAAACCCAAGAAACGCTCAATATTTCGGCGGTTAGCATTATTCTTGCTAAAAGTGAGACGGGCGTAGTTTTGAGCACGTCTGGCTCTGCCTGGTGTCTCAATTTTAGCAAGAGTAAGGCTAACCGCCAAAATATTGTGCGTTTCTTGGGTTTGTTCTTTTTTTATGTTCATCATTCCCAGCTGCCTTCATCTGTGGTAATTGTTGGGTCATATTTCCCTATCCTTCCTTCGTTTATTGTCTTAAAGCATTTTCCTGCTCATTGACGTTGTGTATATATATATTGCGGTGTTCATTTATAACAAAATTCTGTGATCAGTTCACAGATGTGTGTTTTATTCGTGCAGATTTTTTAGCTTTTCCATTGGCAGAGTCGTGCCATTGTGCATCATACTGTCCAGGACAGATGACATTTTATCACTTGTCATTATGTGCGTGACATATTGAGTATTTTGCTGTGTGTGTGGTAGATGCCACTGGACGTAGGGCCTTACCCGCTTGCCATGGGGATGATGACAAATAGACCATTCTTCAAAACCCTGGCTATTAGCAGTAGGTGCACTTTCTTAACCCCGTAAGAGCCCCTTTAGCATATTTTCAAATCTTTTACGTCTGTATTTATCGGTATTGCTGTAATATTGTTCAGTGCTTATAAGAATAAGTAAATAGGTATAATCTACATGTGATTATTACAAAATACAGTAGAAGAGATGAAAAACAATGTAGTACAGAACCTTGTTCACAAATGAACTATGTGTGGAATGATGCATTTATCATTGATTTGGCTGGAATGGAGGTATACAAATTAATATTAAGACTGTGGCTCATTATGCGGTGGCCCCTAGCTTTCTGTTGGAGAATGTAAAATTCTAATACACTTTCCCTATGATTCCAGAAATTTTAAAAGTGCTTTCTAGGAAAAACGTTCCACAGAGCACTTAAAGGTAGAACTGAAAAACAACTAGGAGGCTTCTTGGCTAGAATGTTAGTATCTCTCAGGTTGCCAAGAACGCACTAAGATATACTTCTACTACTTATTGTTCTTCAATATAAGATAATAGGGCCATTTTCCATCTAAAGGTTTTCTGTGCATTAAAAATACAAAATGAGAAGCTCATTCCAGTAGGGGCCTGCCTCAGTGTTAAAACTGCCATGCTGTATGCCACAAGTGTGTAATGCCTGCAAAATTCATGAAATGTGCAGGTGACCATGCATTTTGTGAATGTAGAACAATAAAATAAGATATGCCTGCCAAATGTGTAAACTATGGCAGCTCACATGTAGCTAGTTACAGAAAATGTTTTGCCTGTGCTATTCTTGTTCATATATATTTTGGATCTCGGCACTGGCATTAACGGTTGGGATGAATTTTGATTTTTAGGTAACATTTTGACTTTTAAGACTACCTAAATAGTTGTCTACCCTACACAAATGCGATTTTTCAAAATACAAACAATTTTTTCAATTGGTATCTCGAAAACGTCTCTAATGCCATCTCGTAGACAATTCAGGTACCAGAAAACCTACTAATAGTTTCTCTTTGATTTCAATGAATATTTAAACGAACAGTTCTTGAATTTATTATTATTACTATTACTCCGCGATTCACTAAAAGTGTTTGGCGGAGGGTGCATTGCACCTATCAGAAAAGGTAATGGTTTGGAAGGGATATACGGGATATGGCAGGAGGTGCCCATGGGAACCATCCCAGCATTCGCCTGGAGCGATCTAGGGAAACCATGGAAAACCCAGATCAGGATGGCCGGAGTGCTTTATCAGAAGCTACTCCTGTCCGATTTTGTGTTTACTCGCCCGGTAAATCTATTCTATTCCATTCCCTAATCGCTCGTGGAAAAAATGAGTAGAGAAATGAATCGGTTCTGGCCCTGATTTCTCTTATCTTATTTTTGCGGTCATTCCGAGATATGAATGTTGCTGGTAGCAATATTTGTTTGCTGTCATTCCGAAATACGTCAGTCGAGAATTTTTCAATTAGCTTCCGTCGAGAGCAACGCCTTCGGTGCTCCAGGTCTTCCCAACCTAACTCCTTCAACATGGCACTTACGCTTTCCCTCCAACTATATATACCTGTCACGAATCGGGCGGCTCTTCTTTGGACCATTCTCTAATGCCTCCATTAATCCCCTTTTGATGGGGACCCCATACAGAGCAACAATATTCCAGGTGAGGCCTCACTAGTGACTTGTACGCAATCGATTTAACTTCCGGAGTGCATTGTTTTAAATTACGACCTAGAAATCTAAGCATACGATTTGCTTTCCCAATTACATTCTCGATATGCTCATTCCACGACAAATTATTACGAATTGTTACCCCTAGGTATTTAGCGGAATCTACCGTTCTAAGGACAGTGCCATTAATTGTATATTCAAAGCTAAATGGTGTCACCTTTTTACTTACACGCATGACTTGGCACTTTTTAGCGTTTAACTCCAACTGCCAATCTTTACACCACGCAATTATTTTCATAATATCGTCTTGTAACAAAGCGCAGTCGTCCTGGGTTGTGATTTCACGATAAATAATAGCATCATCAGCAAATAATCTTTTCATTCCCCTTATTATGTCGCACAAATCATTAATGTATATGAGAAACAACAGAGGCCCTATCACGCTTCCTTGGGGAACCCCGGACTTCACTTCGGCAAGTGATGAACGCTCACCGTCGAGAACTACACACTGTGTTCTGTCCTTCAAAAAGTCTGCAACCCAATCACATATTTGTCCTAGATATACCGTAACCGCGAAGTTTCCTAAGTAACCTAGTGTGAGGCACAGTGTCGAAAGCTTTTTTGAAGTCTAATAAAACTAAATCAACCTGGGATTGCTCATCTATAATACGGCTCAAGTCGTGAATTAAGAGGGCAAGTTGTGTTTCGCAGCATCGGCCTTTTCTGAATCCATGTTGATTTGGGTTTAAAAGCTCATCTTCATCCAAAAACCGCATGACATTTGAATAGATGATGTGTTCTAAGATCCTGCAAAATATTGAGGTTAACGAGATCGGCCTATAATTTTGAGGATCATTAACATTCCCACTTTTGAACACTGGACTTACGATGGCGGTCTTCCATTCGGCTGGTATTTTTCCTTGATCCAAGGAGGCGGTATATAATTTCATCAAATACGGCGCAATTTCCTTTGCGTACCTAGAGTAGAATCTTGTAGGAATACCGTCTGGTCCCTGGAGCCTTATTGGGATTTACATTCATAAGCAGTTTAGTTATTCCCTCGACATCGAGAACGAGATCATTCATAATTTTGTTGGTTCGATTGTTAAATATCGGAATCTCCTCCGAGTTTTCTGACGTGAAAGCTTTTTTAAATACATTATTCAAAATTTCTGCTTTCTCGACGCTAGTTTCTGATAATTCCCCATTTTCAGTTAATCAACGACGGCATGACCTTACGAGAGCCTCTTATTAATTTGACATATGACCAGAACTTTTTTGGATTAGTAATCAGATCTTCGGATAAATTTCTGGCTTGGAATTCTTTAAACGCATCACGCATTGCCTTACGCACGTCCGCTCGCAAGTGGACTAATTTAGCGCGATCAGACTGAGTCCCCCGATTTCTTTACCGTCGCATGTAAACGCCTTTGCTTCCTGAGCAAACGTTTCACTTCCCTATTGAACCACGGGAAGTTCTTACTAACCTTAATAAACTTCTTGGGAACAAATTGATTTAAGCCGGTCCATATTATTTCTTTTAAATTAAACCAAAGTTCCTCAACATTTGTATTAAGCGTGTACGTTTCAAAATTTTTCGCCAAATGATCGACCATAGAACGCATCATTTGCCTTATCGAAACAATATACGAGTTTGTCTTTATCATGCTTCAAATTCAGCCTAGATTTTAAAGTTACCACAATCGCCTTGTGATCACTTATACCGTCTTCTATACAAACTTTATCTACAATATCCGGATTGTTAGTAAGAAAAAGATCCAAAATGGACGAGGAATCTTTGACGCTCCGCGTTGGCTCTTCGACCATTCTGTTCAAGAGAATTTTCCGCGAATGATTCCAGGAACGTTTCGGTTATTAACCTATCTCTTCCGCCTGACCTGAACGTAAATGTGTCCCAGTTAACAGAGGGTATATTAAAATCACCTCCCATGATCAATGTATGTCCCTGAAATTTCTGAGAAATACTATTAAGTGACTGTCTAAAATATTCCGCGTTATCTAATCCAGAGTCCGGAGGTCGGTAAAATGATCCTATTATGAACTTTAAGCTTCTGCCAATTTTTACCTTCACCCATATTAACTCGCAACAATTTTCCGTTTCATTTACTACGGAGCAATTGATGGTTTTATTAACGGCCACGAACACACCTCCGCCCATTGAGGTAGTTCTGTCTTTCCGAAAAACATTGAATTGAGGAGCAAATACTTCGCTAGATTCTACCTCTGGCGTCAACCAGCTCTCGGTTCCTAGTATTATATCAACATCGTTAGTCGCAACTGCAGCGTGGAAATCGGCTACTTTCCCTCTAATACTCCGACAAGTTAGGACCATTATCCTTAGCGGTTTAATATCTGTATCTGCAGAGTCTAAATTCGCATTTTTACTCCGAAAGGAAACGGGTGAAGTATTTGGAGCTGTAAATTTCGATTTATTCACGCCGTCACTTCCAGAACCAAGATCTAGATTAACGACGCGTCTTCTTTGTTGAACTGAGGGATCCTCGGGCCTCACGGTGTTCCTAAAAAATAATTCACATCAAGATGGTTCCATATTTTAGCAGTCACCTTGATCGCCATTCTCGGTGTGTAGTGAACGCCCGACCTGTCAAATGCGTCCCAGCTGGCAGCTATCATCGGTCGAAGATCGACGAAGCCCCAGTTGTTTCTGCGACACAGCTCCTGTAGACTACAATTCAAATTATAAATCTTCCACCATACGGCTTCCCCACAATTGATTCGCGGCACGACACTACAGATGGAAAACTGCAACTTTACCGAATTCTCACGCGCTGATTCATACGCCTTGTGGCCCAACTTGTCCATCGATTTCACTATATCTGAAACAGAAACATGACACGAGTCGTTAGTTCCGACGTGCGCAGCTACCCTCAACTGACGGCAGTTCGATTCTCTAATCGCTTTTGGTATAGCCTCCATGACTCGTGGCACGGTTGCTCCTGGAAGACACACAGAATGAACGTTAGTGCGAGGGTCTGCACCATTCTTCTCAGCTAGGTCTCGTAGGGGTTTCTCTAGACGTCGGACGTTGGAGCTTCCAATGATAAGTAATCCTTTCCTTGGCATCACTCGGTGTCTGCGAGTAAATCTTCCCTGCTGTGCTTCTCGGCCATTCGCACTAAGATCTTCAACCTCCTGCAAAACTGAAAACGCATTACTTAGGGGCAAGATATCATTCTCCCGTCGGTTATTTTGGAATTTTGATGGCTTTCTCCTATCCACCCGGTGCCAGTCGTTCCCTGCAACAGATACCTGACAATCATCACCTGCCGGTTCTACATCAGTAGCCTCCGGTAATTCTTCGACGCACTGCCGCTCGTCATCTAACATGCTCCACACCTGTGCCTGAAGAGATGCCATCGTAGTACGAATCTCTTCGAGAGCCTGAAGCCTGCTGTAACACATTGCGCAAACCATGTCCCACAAACAACCAAACACAGAGTCACAAACAAATTACTCAGAAAATCAGACAGCTGCTACAGCTCACTAAATGGATCACTACCTAAACAGGAAATATTTAAGACAACACGAAACCAGGAAATTTCAGATCACACAACAATTCGGCTACTGCTGCTATGGAGGCAGAGGCTCAACTCACTGGATCACTACCTAAAAAGGAAATATTCAAAGATAACACAAAGACCAGTAAAATACAAATCACACACAAAAGTCGGCTACGGTCGCTGAGGCTCAACTGACTACTGCTGACTCTCAGAAATTTCAAAACTAAAAACAAAGTCTAACTAACACACTTTAGATTAAACACACAAGAAAGTCGACGACTGCTGCTCACGGCGGCGGTTGCTCGACTGCTGTCTCACTGCCTACACAGAAAATAGAAAATTCAAAGATAAAAACAAAGTCGATCTACCACACTTTAGATTTAACACACAAGAAAGTCGACGACTGCTGCTCACGGCGGCGGTTGCTCGACTGCTGACTCACTGCCTACACAGAAAATTCTAAGATAAAAACAAAGTCTATCTACCACACTTTAGATTAAACACACAAGAAAGTCGACTACTGCTGCTCACGGCGGCGGTCGCTGACCCGTGGAAATATTAGCACTGCAAGTTTAATTGTAAAACATTTAAAAAGGAAGATAATTAAAAAATTATCATTGGTTTTGTTAGAGGTGATCCTTTACAGAAAGTTCTTTGAAAATAATATTACCGGTACCAGTTATAAAGTAATCATTGTTTAGTACTAGTTATAAACATTATTTACATTTTTACCATAAAAAGTTGTTGTCAATTTGTCATTAAATACTACCACCTCAATTGTAAAACATTTAAAAAGTAGATATTTCAAAATAGAAACTGGCCCTTTTTTTAAAAAAAAAGGCTGTCGTCGTAGTTTCTGGTATTGCCTACAAATCCCTAGAAGGCGTTAAGAAAAACTTTTAACTACCTCCAAGAAAAAATAATAATAATAACATACATGACATCCTTGATAAAATACAAGTTTACACACACACAAATAAATATCTTTGGTTGTAGTATTGCGAACTTCGAAATGAATGAGAAGACTTGTCAAACTTCACTTCAAGACTGACCCATATGTGCTGCTAAAGAAAGATGCTTACAAAACTTGTCTTCGATAATAAGTGAGGTAAGATCTTATAATTTAAATGTGCAACGAGAGCATAATCGATTGCGTGCGTCACGACATGTGACCAGTGAAAGTGTAGAACAACGAGAGCAACGTCTGGAAGATCTACGACGACGTGCATCACAAGGTGTGGCGAGTGAAAGTGTAGAACAATGTGAGCAACGTCTGGAAGATCTACGATGATGTGCATCACGTGTGGCCACTGAAAATGTCTAACAACGAGAGCACTGATTGGAAGAACAAAGACGTCGCGACAAAATACGCTGCAGTGCTTTAGAAATGAATTATTTTACAACATATAAATGCACCGTTAATGCGGATGTGTCATATCATACTTTAGGACCATTCGATGTTTTGTATATCCATTGTGGTGCATTGCATTTTCCTGAGGAAGGTGTTTCTAATCGTATAAACAGAAATTGTTTGCATGGACGAATTTTAATGGAGCCACCACAAGTTTCAAATGAATTGGTACTTCTCTTTTTGAACCGTCACCCACATTCTGAAGAATTTCACGGAAAAATAAGGAAAATAAATGCATCTTTTGCGTTATCATACTTCAATCTAGAAGATGATAGAGCAATAAATAGCCATGGCATAACGCAGAATGAAGGTGTCTTAGAGCAGCTTCAGTACGGCCAACTATACTTTTTATATCCTGATGATATTGTTAATGAAAGAGTCAATCATCCGCTTAATTCTGGAATTATCACCTCAGTGATGGAGTTATTGGAGTCCATTATTTGAGTGCACAAGGATACATAATGATGTGAGCAGTAGAGAAGGAAATTAATTGCCTAACTTCTACTCAAGGAATACCTTCACCATATGTCAAGCTTTTATTTAGACTGCCAGAGCAGGCTGATCATAGAAGGTTTAACATACCCGCCTGTAATGAGGTTTGTGCAATATTTACACTTCATGCTGATCAAAGCTTCCCAGATAACGAAATGATTGTTCATCAGCGAAATAAAAACATTATCGATTTAAAGAATATTGAAAAATGAGTTGAGCCATTTACTTATCCATTATTTCACCCGGCTGGCACGCATGGTTATAGTACCGATTTGCAACTGCAGATGCCGTATGCTAGCCGCAGTCATTTAACTCTGCTCGAGCTGGCACAATACAGACTTTCGTTTCTGCCCGAGTTCATTAAATTCTTAGTGGAAATACCATCAACAGAAGGACCCGATGTAAGACAAATTTCATTTAAGGCACTTCATTTTGATGGCAGGTTATTTCAACAATATTTAGTGGACACGTACATTCGTGTAGAGCGTGACCGCATTCAGTGGATAAAATATATTCAAAACAAAATTCTTGCAGAACAATATACAGGAGTAACCCGTTTGATTAATGAAGTAGCCGGGAAAAAAATTGCCACAGTGTGTGAAATGATTATTTTACCTTCTTCTTTTCCTGGCTCGACAAGATATTACACGGAGAATTTGGAAGATGCTATGGCGATTTTCGGTGTCTTGGATCACCTGATTTCTTTATTACCATGACATCGAACCCTAACTGGACAGAAATAAAACAGGTGTTGCAAATAAGTTTAGAGGACGGAACAACCTTGGACTGGCTACCGCAAAATCGTCCTGATATCGTAGTTCGAGTTGCTAAGTTGAAATTTGACCAAATAATAGAAGATTTGGATAAAAAACAGATCTTTGGAATGGTTTTGGCTTTTGTCTATACTATAGAATTTCAGAAAAGAGGATTACCACATATGGATTTGCTCGTCATTATGACATGTGGTGACAAGATTCATCATCCAGAAGAACTTGATGACTTGATTTAATCCGAAATACCAGGAAATCATGACTTACAGTTAAGACAACTCGTACTCAAATGGATGATTCACAATCCATGTGGAGAGTTGAATCCTAACGCAACATGTATTTTTACAAAAACGGAAGAACTAAGTGTCGATTCGGCTTTCCTAAAATCTTCCAGGAAATAGCATCCTTAGTAGATGATGGGAAACCAAATTACCAACGACAGTACAACCCACAGTTGGACCCTCAAAGTACTGAATTTTCACACGTACAAGCAGTTTACCGCAAGGACATAAATGGTCATTGTATAACACAAGACAGTCGTCATGTTGCCCCCTATTTATTGAAACAATTTAACTGTCATATTAACATTGAGTATGTAGGGAGTATTTTGGCCGTAAAATGTCTATATAAATATGTATGCAATGGACACGACTGCGCATCAATCAAAGTTGTAGAAGAACAAAGAACGCTGATTTATAATGAGGCAAACACTTACATTGAAGGACGTTGTGTCACGCCGCTAGAAGCATGTTGGTGATTATTTGCTTTTGAAATTCAAAAGAAAAGTCATAGTGTTCAGCGATTGGATATACACTTACCAGGTCAATATCAGATCGCAAACTTAGATCAAATCCAGGATGATTTGGCTGACATTGCACAAAGAGGATCCACTTTAGAGGCATATTTTGGACACAATAGAAAAATTAAACAACATATAGAAATTAATCAGGGAAATGAAAATTTTGATGATATGGAACATCGTTATTATTGGCAGATGCCTGAACATTTCAGATGGGTCCGAAAATCGAGTAAATAGGAGAAAAGACTTCATCAATTGCAAGTCATTGGTAGGATTCATAATGTAAATTACATAGCCCAACCTAACTATACCATCATGTATCATGTAAAAGATGTAACAAGTTTCAAAGACCTTCGAACTGTGAATGACACCCAGTATCAGACTGACAAGCAAGCCTGCTTAGTGCATGGTTTAGCCTACGACAATCAACAATGGATAGAAGGATTACAAGAATCTGCATTATCTAAAATGCCTATAGCAATGCGAAGCCTTTTTATACAAATATTAATTTACGGATCTCCCGAAAATCCAAAGCGACTATGGGAAACGTTTAAAGAAAATCTGGCAGAAGATTTTATACACACAGCACAGCGTAATGGGCAGTCAATAGAAAATGCAATTAATTGCGCCTACAGAATTATTGTGCATAAATTAAACACTGAAGCTACAGAAGGCAGAAACTTCCAATACTGGATACAAACTTTGGCTTTGAGGACATTGGAGATTACGATTTTGAAGTTAATCAAAACACCCTGAGCACACATGAGTCAGCAACCCTAGGAGATCAAATGTAACAACTACTAAAAGGAAAACGGATAGAAATTGTTAATACCATTCTTCAAATCAAACTATAAATAATACAAATCGTGAAACAAAATGCTTTTTCATTGATGGTCGAGGGGGGCGCTGAAAATACCTTTATCTATAAAACGCTGTAGTACATGCTCACTGGAAAACAGTACAAAGTTAACTGTATGGCTTTTACGGGTATTGCTTCCATCTTGCTGCCTAATGGACGCAATTCTCATAATAGCTTTGGATTGAAAGTATCGCTAGCACTGGACTAAGTCTCAAGTATCAAACCTAAATTCTTATGGATGAAGCTCCGATGCTTCCTAAATATGAATTTCAGATCATTGATCAACTTTTGCAATCCATTGGAAATGCGGATCTCCGTTTCGGGGGAAAAGTAATAGTACTTGGAGGAGATTTTCGCCAATGTCTTCCTGTACAGCCACAAGCAAATAAAACTGAGTTATTAGATATTTCTATTAAGCAACGTCCTTTTGGTACTTTTTTTAAAAGAAATTTACACTACAAGAAAACATGCGTGTTGATATAAAGCAACAGCAGTTTGTTGAGTATTTACTAAAGTTAGGCAACGGCGAACTAGCATTAAATACAATGGAAGAAATCGAATTGCCACAAAACATCATTTATAATAACAATATAGTTGAAGAAGTGTTCGGTAACTGCTTTGCCAGTGAAAATTATGAGGCAGTGAAAGACAGAGCAATACTCGCGCCACTCAATAAAGATGTTGACAGAATTAATGGTGACATTGTTGCTAAACTTCCCGGAGAGTACAAAGTCTACTATAGTCGTGATTCGATGAAAGACCAACCTGAAAGATCACTGGAATTTACAACAGAGGTTCTTAATACTGTCAACATATCAGATTTGTCACCACACGAATTTAAACTAAAAAAAAAAAAAAATGCTGTTGCATAATTTAGATGTATCCGAAGGTCTCTGTAATGGTGTAAGGTAGATTTTGACAAGTCTATGTAATAACATAATAAAGGCAAAAATCATTAGTGGTGAACAATCCAACAAAGTACATATACCCAGAATCACTCTTGATTCTACAAAAGGTCAACTCGAATTTACCATGCAGTGACACTAATTTCCAGTAAGATCTGCGTTTGCCATGACAATACATAAAGCTCAAGGCCAAACTTTTGAATTTGTTGGAGTGGACTTAAGAACAGTTTGTATGCATGGCATGCTGTATGTAGCATTTTCTCGTGTAAAACGTCCAAGCACATTAAAAGTACTCCTCCCAAAGTAATATCCTCGACATACCTGCAACATTGTATGGAAGGAAGCATTAGTTTAAGAGTTAAAAAAAAAAACTTATAATTAATGAATAAATAAAAACCATAATATAGCTGATTACTTAAAATAAAATGTTGAAATATTATTCTCGATTTTTATTTAACCGACTGCAGTTCTTATGTAAGTAGGAAAGAAATATATTGGTCTATAACAAATATGGAGCGGTCTGGCAACTCAAATGTAATTAGTGGGAAAAAGGTGTTTATTGCGCTATGATCCCACGTTCAAATCCCAGTTGGGGCAAGAATTCTTAAGATTTGTATTTGATCATATGAACTATGCTGAGGCATTCTTTGGTTCGGATTCTACGTTAAATTGTAGGTCCCAGAGGAAAGGAACTGGCCGTCCTACCTGTGATACAATGGCTTAGTATGCCTCCTTCTACCAGGTTAGGTTTTTATACTGTCTATATATTTAATCTGTCTAATCTATCCAATATTGTTATATGAGCAACTATTGTAAATATATAAAATCAATTTCTCACAAACTTCTCTAACGATTTTTATTAAATTTTGCATATTAAACAGAAATTGAAAGACGCCGAGCGAAGATCGGTCACCCAGGTACTTTAATTAAAGACAGAAAGTTAACATTCATATTTGGCTACATTGTGTAAACAAGATAGCTGGAGAAAAGGTCAAGACAAGAAAAACAGCTGCTTGATCAGTAGGGTATGAGGCTTCAGTACACAAAGTGTAGTAGAGTTTTACAGCCATTCAGGCTATACTACAAAAACTAGTTGCTGCCAGCAGTTCAAGAAATAGAGGAGATGATTGCCCTTTGGCAAATGTTCCAGCTAAGTCTGTAGATTAATCAGTAATCAAACTCGCCGTGCTGTCCAAAGAGCCAAAAACAACAACAGTGCTCTACTGAATCTGTTACGGAGATACTATTTCAAACTGTCAGTCTTACGATGCAAACTTGATCGCAGCTTGTAGCAATCTTAGTGCAGTCAGTGGTTCAATACCATACCATGAGGCTCTCTTCAATACCATGGCAGCAATGAGTAATTGACTGGAAGAATTACAGGAACTCTTGCAGGAAGGGCAAATTGACGGCTTTTAAGACGATAAAATTCACATGGAACAGGGAATACAGGCTGTAGAGCCTCGTGATTGCAATGTACAGGTCAGTGACAATCATCTTGTTGCACTTATACAGCTGCACAGCAATCATTCATCGCAGGAGACTTCTACACAAAGAATACCACCTGGAATTCACTACTCACTGACACTGGCCTCGTGCTTAGTCTTGGCAGCACACAATATGGCCCTACTAAGCCTACAGTTTTCCAGAATACATGTGGATTGAAATAACAATGGAGCTCCAATGTAGTATCGCCATTACTACAAATGTGGTTCTTTCATCTGATCATGTGCCAGTGATTTTCTTTCTTACTGGGGGAGTGTTACACAGATAGAAAAGATGGCACAGGAATCCAAACATAGTATGGGAGGATTTCAAATCAAACTTAATTGCCTGAATGGAAGCCTCATTACCATCTAAAAAAACTGGACCCAGAGTTAAAATTGACAATTTCACCAGATGGATCAATGAAGCTGCTTACACAGCAACACTGCCAGAGTACCAGACACAATTGGACACTCAAGAACATTTTCACCATACATCAGAGGACCCAAAGGTCTCACCTGCAAGTGCCGGGTGTCAAGCCACCTTAAAACAAAGCAGGAAACGAACTGTCTTCAGAGAGAAATTAAACTGGAAGTGGATTGTTAGCACCCATAAATATTGAAGACAAGTATGGCCTGGTATTAATGAGAGTCCTCCTCCATTGTAAGAAGATACTGCTGTTCATCACAAGAAATGCTGCATAAAGTCTTGCAGCAAAGAAAGTTAAAGCACGCTGATGTGTTTGAAACAAATTTTCGGCTTGTAGAGAAGTCTGAAAACAAAAATTATATCCAGCTTATTGAAGATGGTTGTAGTGGTTCCTTTATTGCTTCAGATGTTTCAGCTCATTGACATTGGGATCATTAGTCAGAAGAAGATGGGGGCAAGGAACAAGAAGGAATTTGACCATGACCTTTCGAACCAGCTTGGCATCTGCCTGGAGTGATTTTTGGAAACTATGGAAAAGAGAAATCTGGATGGCCAGATGGTGATTTGAAGCCACATCTTCGTGAATGCCAAGTCCCAGTGTTACTGGTCGCGCACCGGATTTGGTAATGATTCCCTCTGACTTAGATACTGGAAGATGATGACATTCAGTTCAACGCCACTGCAGAAATCACTTCACTGCTTCAGGCTAGAGATGGGCAGATTCGAGATTTTAATGGAGCTAGGTCTGGATTTATAACCAGCTCTTTGGACGTACATCCAGCTTCCGTGTCCGGTGGACCTGTATGGGTCTGGCTCTACGATTGGTCGGGCAGAGTGTATGATGGAACTGGATGCGTGTGGACCTACATCCAGTCCAGATACAGTGTCCAGTGGACCTGTATGGGTGCTTCTCTACAATCTGGTGGACAGAACATATGGTGGATATATATCCGACCAAGGAGAACTACAGTATGAGTTATTTTGTTTTCCCCACAGGTGCCTGGTATATAAGTGCCAGGTACGGGTTTGGCGAACCCGCAGTACCCGAGCTGGAAACTTGTGAGTGCCGCAAGTTTCCCACACCGTAAACTCCTTCCATGCTTCGCAGTGGAACATTGTATGACAAGGAGAATGGGGACCTTGGCTTCATCACCTGGATCGCGAGGACGGTACAAACTTCTATAAAAAAAAACCTCAACCTCAAGGTGTGTAACGTGCCGAGGAGGTGGATGGGTGGTGAGGCAAACCACCCACTAGTGTACAACCTGAGAGGCACCTGCCACACCTCTGTTGTACTGGGCATGGTGGCGTGATGTGGGGGCTCCACGTCACTCGACATATAGTAACTCCGGACTCGTGGGATCAAAATTTCAAAATACCAAAAATCCCCTTCTTTTTCTTCTACCTCCTGCGTCTTGCAGGAGGTAGAAGCCACAGGGGAAATATCACTCTTAACGCCCAAAAAAGAGGTGGTGGTAAGTGGGGGAGGGTTGAAAGCCCTACTCTGGAAAGGAAAATTGTAAGAGCAAGGTTTATCTTATTGATAACGCCTTTGTAATCCTTTGAAAAGGTCTCTCTGTTCTATATACAGAAAGGATTAGAATTAATAGCGGGAAGCTTAAATAGTGTGAAAAGCTGAGGAATGGGACACTGCTTCTGGAAACATCTACCTACAAGCAGGCTGCCTTACTCCTTAAGTCTGAGAAGCTCGAGGAGTTCACTGTGAAAAGCGAACTCCATATAAGTCTAAACTCCAGCAAAGGAGTGATCAGTTGCAGAGACCTAATGGATATAGTCCTAGGAAGTCCTTAAAGGATGGGTATCAGAGAATGTGGTCAAAGTTCGTCAGATCACACAAAGGGTTAACAGCAATCTTGAGAAGACTGCCACCTTCGTCCTGACGTTCGACACTCCGACTTCGCCGAAGTCCATTAAAGCTGGATATCTAAACCTAAACGTATGTTCTGGACCTGATGCGCTGCTTTAAGTGCCAGAGGTTTGGGCATACGACGACGAATTGCAAAAGCAACCCCACCTGTGGAAAATGTGGAAAATCAGCACATGAGCTGGGTACAAGTTGCACCCTCCCACAGGTGTGCGTTAACTGCTCAGGGCCACATCCAGCCTGGAACAGAGAGTGTTGAGTGTACCTTGATGAAAAGAAGGTACAGGAGTTGAAAATGAAGTAATGACTATCCTATGGCAAGGCAAAGAAACGGTTTAAGGCACTTGCACCACCAGTCTTCACCACAAGTTTCGTTAAAACGTTGTCAACTCCCGTCAGGAAAGAAAGTGTTGCTACGCAGACATCCGTGCTCATGTCAATACAAATGTGGCGCCAAACCCATTAAAGTCTTGACATCAAGGACTGTGGATGTCGACAGCAACACTTCTGCAAACCTGACCACTAAGGCAGAAGGTTCAACAAGTCCACCAGCCAAATCACAGACATCTACTGCAGTAGCTACAGCCATGGGTCCGACTGCAGCAGCAGAAGCAGCATCTGTAGCAGAAGTAGCATTAGCAACACCATTTGCCAGTAGCGGATGGCAGACAGTGCAAGAAGTTCAGGGTCTGAAATTCAGACATACAGACCCAACGATGTTTTCCAAGTACCCCTCCACTTCCCCTCCCAGAACCACAACTGGCAGGGATAGGAGGGGGCGAAGGCCTTGGCAGAGAAAAGATCCGCCAGTCTCCAAGGCCTTCTAACAGTCAGATTCATCATCAGACCCTGAAGACGTACAAATGCTGTGTTTGTCCGAAACATTTCCACTTGGAACCCATAGCTCTCACCTCTTATCTACAAGCAGTGGCAGTAAGGATTCATTGGTCCTATTAAATTGACTGTATGCTCTATTTATCTACCACTGAACACACCCATAAATTGTGACCTATTCAACATCTTGTGACAGTTTACTTGGCCATTCCTCCACTTAGGAGATTTCAGTGCACACAGTGCGTTCTGGGGTTCAAACGCTGATTGCCTCGGAGGCCGAATAGTTGGTAGATCAATAGAGCAAGAAGAAATATGCATCTTCAATACTGGTGAAATGACGCATTTCACCACTGCTTCCAGATCATCCTCTGCCATTGACCTTTAATTGTGCTCTCCTTCAATAGCGTACTCCGTGCTTTGGGAGGTTGATCACAACCTACATGGAAGCGACCACTTCCCATATGGATGCATGTAGAAGTCTAACGTGGAGGAGGTAACACACGACACAAATGGAATATCAGGAATGCAAACTGGCAGCCCTTCCACCATTCTGTTGCCCTGCAGCATACAGGATAAGGTGAATCACTTCACAGAAGAGCGTTACACCGTTTTAGGTTGCATCCAACAGCTGACAATCTAGCAGTTTTCTGTGTTGTAAGAGCTAAGGCGTGTCGTGTGATTAAGGAGAGCAAGAAAAGGTCATGGCAGAACTTTGTGAGCACTATTAATCATTCCACAACATCATCAAAAGTATGGGAGTCTATCCGCCGTATATCTGGAAGGTACTCCCACCCACTAGTATCTGGATTACTGGATTATGGATGTGTAATTACTGTAGAACAAAGCATAGCACAGCTGATGGCGTAGAATTTCACTGCCATTACTTCGACAGCCAATTTCGACCCTCAGTTCCAGCAACAAAGGATTGCTGCTAAGAGGCGCGTGCTGTGATTCAATTCATCGGATACAGAGGCATACAACAGCTCATTTACATCTTGGAACCTGTAGTCAGCATTAAACAGTGCCAAAGACACAGCTCCTGGGCCTGATCTGATCCAGTACCAGATGCTGAGGCATCTTAGTAAGGATGCTAAAGAGTAAAGTTTTGATGAAATCTTGCTTACTGAACAGGAATCGAAAGATGCTGAGTGAAGATCGGTCACCCAGGTACTATTAAAAAATCACCATATAATCAGACTTGATAATGTTAAAAATAAAATGAAAATTTCTGTAGGCTTATACAAGAAGAAAATCAAATCATTTCTTAGTAGTGTTGTAACTATTGCTACAAAATAATAATAATAGGAAAAGAAAATTCTTTGTTAACTGGATTTTTTTTTCTTTTACTAAAAATGAACCTTTTAACTACTCAACATTTTAAAATAATTATTAGCTTTGCACAACCTACCAGCTTAAGAACCAGTTTATTATTATTATTATTTTCGTATGTTCCCATAATGGAGAACTATAAGCAATCCTGACTGGATGAGTTCAGTTCCTCTTTGGGATGTTCTTCTTATCAGACCAATATTTTTCATTCTTTCACCTACGGTTTTCTTTTCTTCGGCAGTCCTGATTCGTTTTGATTTTCCCTTTTTCGTCTCTGAAATAAATAGAAAATAAAGAATAAATTTTTTTGATATCTCGCTTAGTTCTCAAGATATTGTATCTCAAAGGAAGGAGTTTAACCTAAAAAAAAATATTTCATCAAAACACGGTAGAAATGCCTAGTATTTGTTGTTAGGTTGAAATACAGCCTGAACCAGAAGAAATGTCACCAACAGCACAACGAACTATACCTATAACTGATTTTTGACATTTTATATCTTGAAAACCAAGCGCCATATCAAAAAAATTTATTCTTTATTTTCGAGTTCTTAGACTGAGTTCTACAAGAATTCATCATAAAATTTGGCTATGGCGAAATTTTTATTGTGGTCCAGGCTTCATTTCAACCTAACCACGTCAATTTTGAGTTACAGTATCTCAAGAACTAAGCGATATATCAAAAGAATTTATTCTTTAATTTCAATTTGTCTCGTTGAGTTACATAAGAATCCATCAAATTTCGCCACTACAGTTGTCGTAGAATCCCCATGGCATGTTGTATGTGACATTTTCTCGTGTAAAATGACCAAGCACATTAAAAATACTCCTCCCAGAGGAAAATCCTCAACATACCCATAAGATTGTATGAAAGGAAGTATTAGTTTAAGATAAAAACCTTATATTTAATGAATGAATAAGAACCATTATATAGCTGATTATTTAAAATAAAATTAACTATTATCCACAATTTTTATTTAACAGATAGCAGTTCTTATGCAAGTAGGAAAGAAATATATTGAATATTTAACAACTATGGAGCAGTATGGCAGCTCAAATGTAATTAGTTGGAAAAAAGTTGTTACTGCGTTAGGTCAAAAACTTCTGGCTACGATCCCGGGTTCAAATACCGGTTTGGGCAAGAATTTTTAAGATTTGTATTTGATCATATGAACCACATTGGGGCGTTCCGTGGTTCGGATTCTACATCAAATTGTAGGTCCCAGAGGAAAGAAACTGGCTGTTCTACCTCTGATACAATGCCTCCAACCAACCTCCAGGTTAGGTTTTTATACTGTCTATATATTTAATCTATCCAATGTATCTAATACTATTATTTGAGCAACTCTTGTAAATAGACAAAATTAATTTCTCACAAACTTCTCTAAGGATTTTGATAAAATCTTGCTTACTGAACAGAAATCGAAAGATGCCAAGCGAAGATCTGTCACCCCACTCCTATAGTCCTATCAGCCCGATGCCAACAACCTCAAAGTTATTTGGGGTTGTACACGAAAAAAACGATCACACAAATAATAGAATTTTCGAGCATGGCTCTTCCTCAGTAGAAGTGAGAAGGCTGCACGCAAGCGCTTTGGCTGCCGGCAGCCATCTCACTTCTACTGGGGAAGAGCCATGCTCGAAAATTCTATTCTTTGTGTGATCGTTTTTTTCGTGTACCAACGCCGCAGGAATCCCCTTCCTTGGTAAGTGGTCGTTTTTTATCCTATCCTAAAGTTCTATATTATTATTATTATTATTATTGCAGCTATATCGATCCTTTTTTCAGGATGTAGCCTCTTTAAGCCTAATGAGCTATATATTAGAATTTAATTCTACATAGTGTTGCTGTAGTTCCTTCCAGGCCGATCGATCCTGAGCCGCCCTCTTCCAGTTCACGCCTGTAACTCGACGTATATCCTTATCCCAGCGATCCAGGGGTCTTCCTCTTGCTCTTTTCAGGTTTCTCGGTATCCAGTCCAGCACTACCGTAGTCCATCTTTCATCTCTTTTGCGAGCAACATGACCGGCCCATTGCCATTTTTGGGTCATGACTCTTTTTAAGATGTCTGTTACTTTAGTTATTGAACGGATGTGCACAGCCCTTTTCCTGTCTCTTCTTGTAAACCCTAGCATTGCTCTTTCCATACTTCGCTGGGCAGTTCTCAGTTTTTGCTTCGTGTGACTATTTAGGGTCCAAGTCTGGCAGGCATATGTGAGGACCGGTAATACACATTGTTCAAATACCTGTTTTTTAAGATGTATTGGCATGTTCGATTTAAAAACTATGGAATTTCTTCCATATGCTCTCCAGCCCAGTTTTATCCGTCTGTAGATCTCAGGCTTTGAGTCACCATTCATATTGATCAGTTGGCCAAGATAGATGTACTGATCTACGAACTCAATACCAGAATCTTTCATGTCCGCCTTGTCTTTATCTTTTTCTGCCCATTTGTTTTGCATGATTTTGCTTTTTGATATATTTATTTTAAGGCCCACTTCTCTGCACGCTATCTCTAGTTCATTTATCAGTTCTTTGAGCTCTTCCAGACTGTTTGAGAGTAAAACTATATCATCAGCGAATCTTAAGTTGTTGAGATTTCTTCCATTTATTCTCAAACCTCGGTTTTGCCATTGGATTTTTGACATTGCCAACTCTAGGACTGATGTGAATAGCTTGGGGGATATAGAGTCTCCTTGTTTTACCCCTCTTTCTACTGGGAACTCTTTGGTGACTTCAGCGATGTTGACAAAAGCAGTGGAAGTGGTGTAGATGTTGTACAGTAAGTCAATATAGCCGGGATTCACTCCTTGTTCTAAAAGGGCTTGCATGATTGCAGAGTGATGGACTGAATGAAGGAAAAAATAAACACTTACAGTAGAACTCCGATTATCCGAATTGCTTAAGGCAGTCACATCAAGACATGCGTGGAACAAGTTGAAAGGCATATCAACTGAAGAAGAGAAGGAAAATGAGAAAAAGGAAAAAGAAGCTCAAGAAAAGGAAAGGGAAGAGACAGGAGAAGATGGAGATGACGTGTCACTTGAGGAATTCAGAAACATTCGTCTGAAAATTCCTGGATGTTCAGAAGTTAGGAGAGTGGGGGGTATGTGATTTGTCAGACCCTGGGTATGGAATTGTGAATGATGATGAACTTATTGAAAGTATTAGAGAAGAAAGTGTCGAGGAAGAAAATGACCTTAACGTCGAAGCAGACATGGGACCATCAGCTAGTCAAGCATTTTTCGGCCTAGAAACTACGTTGAAGTGGATGGAGCGCCAGCCCAAGTGTGACCACATGCAACTTCTCACTGTCAAGCGGATGAATAGAATCCAACAGCTTTCTTTGACAGAGATGTTCAGCAAGCAATGATTTTTTTTAAAGTATGGTATATAGATACTGTACTAATGTACAGCACTTATAAGTGTGCCTAACATGTAAAAGTGTTGCCTTTTCATTTAATTAATTGAAAACTCTTTTTCTTTAAAAATAGTTTTTTCTCCCATTTTCAGCATGCACACAGTAGTTAATTAAAATAGGCTCTTTTTCGGAAAAGATCCAATTATACAAATTTTTGATTATCCGAATGGGGTCCGGTCCCAATTGATTTGGATAATTGGAATTCTACTGTATAATGAAACATACATATTTAATGAAATATATTATCTTAATGTGTCTTTTGACTTTGGCAGAATTAAATACATCAATGTTGATGTCGAAAGAAGTGGCTACTCCCAGAAAGTTCTGCAATTGAACATCAGTGATTCGTATTTCCTATTGTGACTTGATACTCTTCATCTGACTGAAAATATGTTACAAATAGCGAAATCATCCACAAAGCGTGTTTGTAAAATGTGGCATATTTCTCCTTGTTCCAGATATTATTTTGTAGATTCCTTCTAAACTAACCTGATTGAATTTTTCCTTAAGTTGTGTGTCGCACTGCATTTCGCATTTTTGCAATTAAAAATTTCCCTCTGTGGAGAATGGCATTGAAATTGCAGATGATGTTTTAAAATCTTAAATAAAAACAACAAAAAATTGTCCACATATTCTGAAAACTTCTCAGTTTATCTGCAAATTTTCGCTACTTTGATCCAACGTCTTTACGAGTTGAACTCGTTTAATTGTACTGGAAAGAGAAAGGAATAAAATTCACGTATTTGTATTTTGCAGTAAATAATAAAATTCCAACAATTAAAAAAAAATAATAATGAGAATACATTCAGTAAAGATACAGATTCATGAAACAAATATCACGTATTTTCAACAGTAGTATTCCTTACCTATACACAACTTATCCAAAAAACACACCCACTTTTAGTGAATCACGGAGTAATAGCAATAGTAGAAGCTAGTTCATAAAAATTGTACATGAACTTATGCCACAAGCATAGCGGTACATGATGAGAAATAACGACAGACTCGTTGGCTGATTAACTAGAGATAGCTTCCCACTTTACAGGCTGCCCCTCTTCCCCAACCTTGCAGACCTGAGACAATATAGCAGAGACATGAAATATAGGCAGTGCATTTCAAATTTAACACAACACTTAACTCAAAGAGCGTACTCCCCATCTATCAGTGGAAACATCAATGACGCAAGTGCAGCAAGAATCTGTCCAGCGAACCACTAACTGGCCAAAAGTTACATGAACATAAGCCATGATAAGGCTCAGTTGTACACGTACAGTATTGACTGTCCATCATTCTCCCAAGATCAAGTGAGTGGTAATATTGGTTTCAAATCGCCTTAACTGAAAGTTGTAGCATTTGATATCACTGGTGAAAGTAAAAGTTGACATATGAAAATGTCCTGCTCTGTGGGCCATATGCTAACCTTCAGGGGGCTGTCGGTGTGCCATCCCTGTTGTAAAGTATTGTTAGGCCACAAGCTCGATGCTGAGGGTTGCAACACTTTGCCTAAACTGTGAACATGAAGTTCATGAACTGTGTAGCCTTCTGGTACCTTAATATTTTTTAAAACGGTCACCGGGGTTTGTATTATAAACCCCAAACACGAAAGGTATAATTACATAAGTTCACTTAACTCAGTTTTAGGATCACAAAATACTTGTGATCTTGAAAACCAGAATTATGAATAAGACATCGGACAACAGTTCCATAAAAGGTTGACAGGCTAAGCGCATTCACATGAGAAGACAAGTTTAATTTAACTCAATTGCAATGGAGCACACGCTCTGGTGGCAGTTTGCCATCTACAAATTTTAACTTGAAATTCTTTCAACGTTTTCGGTAAATTATTCATCATTTCCCTTGGTAACTTATTCCAATCCCTGATACCCTTACCTAAAAAAGAGAATCTTCCCACACCCTTGTGCCTGAAATCGAGTGCCAGCTTGTGGTCATGGTCATCTTTTCTCTTCCATGCACTACTTTTCATACCATCACCAATATCTTTCCATGCCTCATCACCAGTATACACCTTCTACACTCCCATGACCCTCTTCATCCTCCTCCTGTCTTGCATTGAATCCCATTCCAACTTCTTTATCATATCTGTTACTGATTGCATTCTGCGTTAATTTCCAGAAAGAAATCTAGCAGTCCTTCTTTGCACCCTCTCTAACTCCTGTATTTGATACGCAAAAGGTGGGTCCCATACTACACTACCATATTCGAGGAATGGTCTGACCTAAGTTTTGTAACCCAGTTCCTTTACTTCTCTCGTACATCTCCTCATCGCTCTCTCCAACAAGTGCAGAATTTTAAACCTTTTCCTACCACCTGTCCAATGTGTCCTGCCCAGTTAAGTTTGTTATCAAATGTAATGCCAAGATATTTACATTTCAATATTACAGCAAGCTATTCTCTCTCCACCTTATATTCATAATTAACTTTTTGTTTTTTATTTTGTGTATCTAATAAGTGACTCTTCATCCCATGTTTACCAACCCAACTAGATATCCTGTCCAAATCACCCTGCAACTGTATACAGTCCTCTATTGTTTTGATCCTTTTATATTGCATTATATCATCTACAAACAATCTAATCTCAAGTAGTAAACAATCACCACAATTATTCACTAGAATAAGGGGGCATTCATAAATTACGTGAGGTGTTTTTCCGGACCTCCCCCCCTCTTGGTAAGATGTGGTCTGATAAACACCCCCCCCCCCCAGATATCGCCCTTACAACTTTTTGAGACTTTTTTTTTAGGTCTCACCCTTCCAAAAGCCGGTAACACCCCCATGTTTAGAAGAAATACCCCTCCTAAAATCGACTTTTGCATCATTTGTAGACCTTTTTTTTAGCTCCACAGTTCAATAACGTTTCCAAAACCTTACGCGACATTTCCGTAGACCCCCCCCCCTGGTGAGATTTTGCTGGACCCCCCCCCCCCCCTGCCCTATTACACCTCATGTAATTTGATGCTGCATTTCCTACCCTAACTTTGTGTTTTCTACCTTTTAAAAATTCTTCTACCCAGCAAATTCTCATCCACTCCCAATAGCTTTTACCTTATTTACTACCACTTTATGGCTCACTCTATCAAACGCCTTTGACAGATCTAGTGCTATGCTATCAATTTGGCCCTCCTTGTCCAATTCATCTGAAATATCTTGCATATATCCCACCAACTGAGTTTCCCATGAATATCCTTGCCTGAACCCATGTCACCTACTTGAAAACCACTTACGTTCCTCACATACATTTCTGATGTGGTTGCATATCAATCTTTCCATTACTTAATCTACCACTGATGTCTTCTTTTTTTTAACTGCTTAACGTCTCCTATAACAACTAGGTCTTTAGAGACGGGAACGGATGGGGGGGCAAGGAAGGGGAAGGAATTCGGCCATGGCCTTTTGAAGGAAGCATCCCGGCATTCACCTGGAGTGATTTGGGGAAACCATGGAAAACCCAAATCTGGATGCCCAGATGGGGATTCGAACCGCCGTCTTCCCGAATGCGAGGCCAGAACGCTAGCCGTTACACCACCACGCTCGGTGCCACTGATGTCAAACTGATTGGCCTGTAACTTCCAACCCTTACTTTATGTTCCAGTACTACTATCACATTTTTTTTCCCAGTGCTATAGTAAGCAGCAAGTATCCAGACTCAATTTAAATAATATTTCAAGATAAGGTACAATGTCACATCCGGCTATCTTTAAGATATCTGTAGTAATATTGTCTACACCAGCCCCTTTACGTTTTCTCAGCTTTCTTATTTCCTTCATGATAACGTCAGGATGAACTTCAAATTTTATGGTCTGCTCATTTCTAATTGTTTCGTTAAGCTCGTTATTCGATTCAGAACCACCTGTTTCTGATTCATTTTCCCCAATGCTGTCACTAAACCAGTTACTTAAAATCTCTGCTTTTTTTCAAATTATCAGTAATTTCTTCTCCATCCTTATCTATAAGCGTCTCTACACCCTCCCTTCCCCTCAGTTTCATGATATAGCCATAGAAGTTTCTAGATGCATCAGCCAATGGTCCCTCTGTACTGACAATACTCTTCATAATCCCATCTTCAGCCACTTTCTTTGCTGTTATTAAGTCCTTGTTTAGTTGTTTTTGTCTCTTAACTCTGTTATGTTGTCTTCTTACCAACCTCTTTAACCTCCTCACTTCCCTATTATAGTACACAGGTTCTCTACTTCTCTTTATTTTCTGCTTTGGAATAAATTTTTCTTCCCCCTTTCTTATTATCTCCTGGAACTCTTCCCACCTTGACTCTAATGTACTTGCAACCAATGCTAAGCTGCCAAACAAGTAGTGCCTCCATCATAAAAACTGGACATAGTGCCACCATCATAAAAACTGGACACCTGATTTTTGGAAGAATGTGGTATGATCCGATGAATCATCGTTCACATTGTTTCCTACTAACGGCCGGGTTTACGTATGGAGAACCCCAAAAGTTCATGACCATAGAAACATACAGTTGTCTTACTGTAGACAAAGTTGTAGGTGACCTAATTTTGCCTTCAGCAATATTGTATGGGATGCCTCATAGGCCTGAACTAATGTTCTGTGTGACAACCAGCTTTTGTGTTTCATTTTCAACATCAAATCCTTGAACTCTTGCTTTTTTTCTATCATTGTCTAGAAGAGTCAGTCTCTTTGTTGCAATAAGGCAATGCTGGTATGTTATTCATACCTTCCTCAGTGTGGTTCATAGTTTCTGCAATCTTTCTATCCATGTATTTTACTTTTATTCCAGTTATTTTCTTATGTAGAATTGGAATACTCATTGCATCTTGGATTACATGAATTGTTTCTTTTGCAGCCTTGTTCACATCAAAATCTTAATTTCTGAAATTGGGAGGATTGAAGCAATATTTCAGCATCTGTCAGTTTGCTTTACTGATGTCACATCACTTTTTTTATGTAGGACTAGTCATCTTCACACATTTCGTCTTGCAATCTTCCCAATCCAAGAATCATTAGATCTTGATTTGATTGCTGGTGGTTTGGTTCTCAATCACCTTCCATCTGCTTTTTGATTTGCTTAATTTATATCTGTTTGATTTCACACATGGTCACTCAGTCACTAAAGGTGATGTGGCTCATTCTGACATTCAGCTGTAATTCAATTCTCCCATCAGTTTGTGTAGCATCATTGCCCCCTTTTTTTCAGTGATTTGCTTCCTGAAGATTATGATGGCACTCATAGTGTTTGCCAGTGTTGAGATAGAGTTGTGTGTGGATTTTCACTTGACTTGAGTAGGATGATACCTATTTGACTTTACTCCGCTATTTCTCTCACTTCTTGTAAAACCAGATTACTTCCTCCTGCAGCTTAACTATGTGATCTTAAGCTGTGCATACTTGTTCATCAATGCAGAGGAAGGATATTATACTGTGACCATGTCAGTGTCAAGTCTAGCATTATTTTGCTATGAACCAATATGAAATATCAGTAAATTTGTTCTGGATTGAAAATTTCATTTTGTCTGTTAAATACTTAAAATGAGTGAGTGGGCTGAGTTAGTAGGTCTGTTGCCTTCATTTTTCATTTGCTCTGATTCCAGATTCTTTACTGATTTTGTAGTAGAAGTGCCATTTGCATTGGTCCTGCCCATCCAAGTCCATCTCATTTTGAATGAGGCTTAGGAGAACTGTCACAGGTGGTGGAAGTGATATCTTAATATTGTGAACTAGGTTTGTCTCTCTGCGTGACTAAGCTATTTATTGTTCGTTTCTCTTCTTGTAATATCTTTTCTCTGTAACTTGCAGTCCTTAGTGCATTCTACCTCTTCCTTGATGGTGTGTTCTTTTTTTTTATTTCTAATTCTTTTTCCTACTGTTTCTTCTATGTGGTTTGTAATTATGCTCAATAATTGATCTAATATAGTTCATACATTTTGTTCTACTGTCCTTAATTTTTTCTGTTTTTTAATATTTAAAGAAACAGTTGGTATGTCTGACATCCTTTGCCAGATTTCTTGCCCATTTCTTGCATGGAATACAAACGGCTAACTATGAGGGCTTGCTACAATATTCTCCACAATGTTTGCTAAGATGACCATACTCGTAACACCGCAGACACTTTGTTACTACTGTAGAGTTCTTTGCAAAGATTGCACTAAACTCGCTTAAGTATATTTTTCTTTGCTGCATTATTTGATTATTTATTTCAGCAGTCAGTAATGTGATGGACAGTGCTACTATCTCTAGACCTGTTCTACATTTTCACCTGAATCCATCCAGGAATAGCTGTCTTCCTTTAAAATTTTGCTCATAGACTTTATCTGAGATTTGATTTAGCTCAACTGACGTGGCTATGGTGTACAGAATCAATAGACGTTTTCTTTTCCACGGCATTTCACACTTCAGGTTTTCATTTAGTTATTTCCCACCATTTGTCTTACATTGTCTTGAGATGCTGTTTCTAAGATTTCAGCATTATTTTTGCTTCAGTTTTTGTTTATTTTTATTTATATTTCCCTGTTTATATGATTCTGGTTGGTTTGGCAGCAACCTGTTTTAGAGTTTCTCATTTTTTTAAGTTATGAGGGCTGCTGCACTAGAAGCCATTTTTGTTTCTTTTCTGTTTTTGAATCGACCATGGGTACCATCCCTGATTTTTTCCCAGCTGCATAACTGAATACCAGCAGGTTTTTGCTTGTTTAATTCGTGGTTTTCTCCTCTGACAGTCCTTATTTCCTTCTTCATCTCATAATTTATTCCATGAAGGTAGGTCAAAACCACTGCAAAGAAAGCATGTTTGTCCTTCATTACCTTCAGTCTGAATTCAAATTGTAAAATTTATAAGTAACAAATTTTTCATGCTTCATACTACTGTTACCTTCCGTCAGGTCCAATTTTGTCAGCTGGGTCCATAGGTAGGCAGGAGGTGTATGCTCAGCTCAGCCTGATGCTAGGTTGCTGACTAAGCACACTGATGTACAAACCCTCTGATGTTGAGGCACTGATGCAATGTACTGTGGCTGCAGCCGATCACAATACAATTAGCTTCTAAAAGCGTCAAAAATAATGGGTTAAATGCATTTACATTTAAAAAAACTCATCCAAACATTTGTTTTTTACCTGCTGTGAACAAGAGTTCTTACAAACACTGACATACACTTGTCGTATGGACACATTTTGTCAACCAAAATATTTTTTTTACCCACATGCAGTACAGTCTGAGATGAGCGACGTGACTCCCAACCATTCACGGTGGCCATCTTAACTCAGTGGGGAGGATGCAGACCCTGCACTTGCTCCTCAAGCCAAAACATCTCTGTGGCTGGAACAAGTGGTTAGACTTTACATATCGCTTGTCAGGTCTCTTCTTGAATATGCTGCTGTAGTGTGGGGCAACGCAGTTGCACCATACATCAAGACTTTTCAGGTAATTCAGAATCATACCATACTGTATGACTATGACTTGCAAAATGGAAACGCCCACTGCCATATTCTACCAGATAAGTGGAATATCACAATTAGAAGATTGTTTCAGGAAGACAGCCCAACTGTTCTACTTCGAGTGCCAACACGTGAACAATACACTAATCACACAGCTTGGCTCAATAGTACAGCTCAGTGGTAATACAGTAGAACTCCAATTATCCAAACTCCGACTATCCAAATCGCTGATTATCAGCATCTCTTTTTTTAATTAAGATGGAAACATACTGCAGTTGGCAAAATAATGATTCCACCCACGTGCTATTGTCCTACCCAGTGGCGGATCTAGGAATTTTCCCAGCTGGGGCAAAAACTGTGGCACCCCTATTGTTGTGACCACAAGTGTCGAGTGTCGCCACTCCGATTGTCGGCCAACTGCATTGTCGTCTTCACCAGGTGGCCAGCCCAGTCTTTTGATTAGTCAGTCAATGAGTTGTTGATCTGCTACTGTGACGGTACTCTTTTGTGTCAGTGCGTTGTTTTGTATATGTGTGCATTTTGTCGTTCACCATGGCTTCTAAAAGAAAATGTATTGTATTATCATTAGTGGATAAAATAAAAATTATAGAACAGTCAGATAAAGGAGTTATGGGTAAACAGTTAGCGGAGATGTACAGTGTTGGACAATCAACAATTTCAGACATTAAAAGGAGCAAGCCTACACTTTTAAATTTCGTGTCAGTGCTTGAAAATGAAGGAGAAGATGCTATTTACAAGTGGTTTTTGCAGCAGCATTCTATTGGAAACCCAATTTTGGGTGCGATTCTTTGTGAAAAAGTTAAAATCTTAGCTCAGAAGCTTGGTTGCTCATCCTTTAAAGCAAGTAAAGGCTTGCTAAGAAATTTTAAATCCAGACACGGTGTCCGTGAATTAGATTTAAGTGGTGGGAAGTTATCTGCAGAATCCTACGATCCTGAGTTTTTGTACAATGCAGATGAAACCAGTCTTGTTTGGAAAGCTCTGCCTAAAACCACTTTAGCATCTAAAAGGGAGTGTAGATCTCCAGGACATAAAGTTAGTAAAGACCGTGTTACGGTACTTAACTGTGCGAATTCTACAGGAAGCCCTAAATACCCCTTCTGTTGATAGGGAAGTCAAAAAGCCAAGAGCATTTAAAAATGTGAAAAAGCTTCTCCTGTTTAAAAAAAACCAACCCAAAGCTTTGATGACTGCGTTGAAGTGGATGGCGCATCAGCCCACATGTTACCATGTGCAACTTCTCACTGTCAAGCGGATGCGCTACTTGGCTGCCCGAAAACATAAATACAGTCAAACAGCTTACTTTGACCGAAATGTTCAGCAAGCAATGACTTTTTCAGTACGGTACGTACATACTGTACTATTATATAGCCCGTATAAGTCACCTAACATGTTGTGTTGCCTTTTCATGTAATTAATTAAAAACTCTTTTTCTTTAAAAATAGTTTTTTTCTGCCATTGTAAATATACGTACAGTAATTAATTAAAATTGATCCAACTATCTGAATTTTTGATTATCTGAATGGGGTCCGGTCCCAATTGATTCGGATAGTTGGAGTTCTACTGTATTAGGTAGCCAGTTAATCTGGCCCGCAACTGACAAGCACCTCAGATAAGACTGATTCACAAAGGTTATGCCTAATTAAGATAACACAGTAACAAATGTGTTAAATTTGAAACACTTGGAAAAATGACACTAATTTTTGATGGTTTAGTCTATGGTCTAAGACTTTATCAGTTTATGCTTAAGTTCAAGATGATTCTTTTATTGAGAACACACTAGAATGTTCTATTTGCTGGATAATTCAACTGAAAGTGTTGCTATTTGCTCATGTATACTTGCTTCTGATAGAAGAGCTGCTTCTATATATTTCATGAATCTGATCTCAGAATGTGTTTATAACTTTCTTTAAATATATATGTGTCAGCTCTGATCCGTATTCTCCATTGAGGATGTTGTATGCTTCTATGCCTGTAAAATGATAGATTGAATGCAGAGTTCTGGTAATTCTGTTTCCCGAGCTTACTTTAACTGACAGAGAATTTAGTGAAAACTTGTACATAAAATACATATAGCTTCTAAAACTGTCAAAAATAATGGGTTGAATGCAGTGTTCTTTCATTTCCTCACAGTTGCTTTAGTAAGTAGACTTGTTAAATAATTCCCATAATGTCGATTTTTCACTGATGTCAGGCCAGCAGCAAAGCGCAGGCATGTGAATTCAGTGTTATGGACATTATGATAGTGATCAAAGAAGCAGTCTATATATATATATATAGAGATAGATAGATAGATAGAGAGAGAGAGAGAGAGATTTACCACATCAGTCTTCTTACATCAATGTATAGGCTAATCAGGGGTTTCAGTGTTGTGCAACTACTTAAAATGGTGGTGAAGGGATGTACCAGGTAAGTGGCTTGAGTTTCGTGGAATAGATTATGGGTATTAAATACAGTAATTGAAGTTATACGAAGATTGGCAGCTGCATTTATTTATGAAAATTAAAGTCTAACTCAACCATAACTTATGATAAAGGATCTTACTCAGGACTCATTGGAGGGTAGGAAGCAGATGAAGAGAGTGCTAGGAGTGTATTAGGCATTCGTTGGTGTTGAGGCCTGGAACGATATTGGTAGGAAAATTAGAAATGGAATGTGGAACTGAAGAGGTGGTCATGGCCATGAATGAGTGATTGAATTTAGGCATAAGGGAATTTCATAAACACTGTAATAAGGAGTCAGGGTCTTGAATAAATTGTCAAGGGATGTGGTGAACTATTTACTTCAGTTACAGAGTTTAAGCTAAAAATTCATGTAATGCAAAAGTAGGTGTAACAGGGGATGGTACACCATTTACTTGCTATAAATTAAATTTTGAATAAATATGTTTTCTTTGTTACCTAATATTAATTTTTATCCCTTACTTCAGTCGCATGGATGACTAGTATGCAACCGGATTTCTTAAATGATTTGTGAAAGGAGTGAACAAAGCTTGAAGGAACCAAAAAACTATTTAAATAAAACAAAACATTAACTTATTGTAGTTTAATTCTTTATACATTTACATTCATTCCTGCAGCTAGATTTATTGTTTGTGTCCTTTAATTCTGAATCATTAATGAGTTTGTAAATCTCAGGGTAGATCACACTGTCAGTTTCATTGGGACAGATATTATTTGTTTACAATGACAGCAGCTAAATAAAACAATCAGTTTCTAGTTTATTATGTAAATTTCTGCTATTCATAGGTTTGTACTCCAGTCTGTCAATAGAAGCATAAGTGGTTTTTTTTTTTTTTTTTTTTTTTTTCTTAATTTAGCAATTTTAAAATATTTTAAACAAACATAAATGAAATCTTTCATTTTCAGTTCCACAATATATCAGCAGAATCAGCAGTGGTGCAAAGCTTATATTGAAATTATTATTAGACCCTTTTTACTGCTGTTCTATGTTATATTGTCAAAATTTTGTTTAATTATGCCTGTTTATATTTCTCAAAACTCCTTTCATCTATCAAGTTAGCTTTTATGCATGCATTGGAACTTGCTTCATTACAAGTGTATAGGTAAGAAGCAAAGAGGTGGTAGTACTTCTGGCTTCGGAGATTATCAGCAGTGGCAGTATGTAAATTGATGACAGTTCTCAAAGGAACTATTTGTATTGTGCTAATCTAGACTGCATTCTTACTCCGTATTAGATTTCATTTAAATCCATTGATTGAGCAACAAAAGTATGTACGTACATCCATCCATTCTAACTTTTGCATTTATAATATATGAATGATGATAATTTTTTACACTAGTTATTTCAGCATAGATGATGTTTAGTGAAAGGCATAAAACATTTCAGCGAGGATGATGAAATTGTGACTGCAGCATAATTTTTATTATGTAATTGTAAGTAAAAGCAATATGGTTCTATTTCCATCACTTGATTATCACTGGAAATTCTTTTTTTGCAGAAAATGTGAGTATTGCTGGTGCTCCAGAGCAGAACAAACATTTGTTTGTGGATGGATCTCATGAGCCGAAACCACATACCATTACTAAAGGTTCAGAAACAAAACCATCTTTCAAAACAGTTTTCATCACACATTCTCATGGACAAAACCAACATCCCGACTAGTTGTTTGTATTCCAATAAAACGAAACGTGGAACGAAAGGAGCAGTGTTAACAGAAAGAGTAATGAAAAGAAATACATCAGAAAAATACCAGTCATTCTCAAATAGTGTCAGATCAAATACATCTCAAGAATTCGAAAGCAAAAGTTCTCTTCAAAAGGAGGTTGCTGGTATTAAAAGAAAGAGAAGTCCTACCCAGGTTTTGTATAAAAAATGCAATAAAAATCCAGCTACTGTTCTAAAGGTGCAGCAGAATTGCAATGAAACTGATGTTTACGAGTTTGTAGTGGATGAAGAGGAACCAAAAGTGAAGAAGAATAAAGGAAAGCCAAAAAGAATCAAACGTGATTGCAGAAAACAGAAACGTTCATTCTATGAGGTTACACCAAAAAAAAAAGATCGGAAGGCACCATGCAGTAGAACAGCAAAACTTGATTCAGCTAAAAATATACAGCAGGCAAAAAGTAGCATAAGTTCTTTTTCAACTAATTATACACTTCCAGGGAATGTATTACTTAGTACTAAACCTCAGGAGGAAAACCAAAACTCCCATATCACAAAGGGTGATACCTCTAAGGAGAAAAATCCGATTCACACACCTGTAAAAGTTGTACATCCGAACAGCATTGCAACTTCTTTAACAATGAGAAGCACACAGAAATCTAATACAACTACTCCATCTGATATCAGTTTAAGTTGTCTGAAGGCCACAATTGCTGGTAAAAGTTTTATAGAAAGTGGTGAGATTAGTACTAATGAGAGGATTATAGAGAAACAACAGATCCAGTCAGCTTCTTGTACCAATCGAAGTATGGATAGTAGGAAGGTAGATAACTTGTCAAATTCTAATCTACATGCCTTGGAGTCAACACCAGTTCTGAAACGCAGTACTGCCCCAGTTTTATTCAGAACAGTACTCCTCAATCAGCCACACAAATAACTACCTCCATTCAAAACAACAATATAAGCCAAGTATCAAGAGATTTACTTTCTTCTTTGAGTCCTATACTGAGAGTTGGTTCAGTGAACAGAAAATTAGAGGTGACACCTCCTGAACAACAAAACATATCTGATGTGAATATAACGACAAATTCATTTGTAGATCCAGGAACACAAAATGTTTCTAAAAGAGCTTCAATAAGTTGTGAGGATCTGAATGTTTCCAACTGCTTTGGATTTGATGAAGTAGATTCATCAAATAATAAATTAATTTCTAATGGTAATCATCATTCATTGACATTATTTGAATCAACACCAGTATTTGGAAGTACTCATAATGATGATGCTCCTCATCCATTTAGATTTCCCTTCACATCTACTGTTAGGAAGAAGGTACACTTTCCTGAGCCATCGTCTATTAGGCTTCAACAGTTAAAAAGAAATGTTGAAGAAGATAATTTAAATGGGGAAGGCCATTCTCATATATTTACACTTGATGAAGAAAAAACAGATAAAGTATTGGTAAATCAAATTGAAGGCCCAGAAGATAAAATACAAAGCTATTTCTTAGAAAAAGAACTTGAAACCCAAACAGACAGATCTAAAGAGGACACAGGAAGAGCACAAGATGAGGACGTGGCAGTCAAAATGAAAGAGAAGCAGATGGACTCTCTGTCACCTGTTATATATAAAGACAATGGGGATATTGAAGCTTTGTCTGGAAAGGTAAGCTATTATTTTTAAGTTTCATTTGGTATATAGAGTTGGTTATTCAGTTAGTCAGAACTTTTAGATAGTTCAATTGATAACTATATACAGTAGAAATCCAATTATCCGAACTCAGACTATCCGAATCACTGATTTATCTGAATCACTTTTTTAATTAAGACTGAAACGTACTGTGATTCACAAAATATTGATTCTGCCTATGCGCTATTGTCCTTCCCAGTGGAAGATCAAGAAATTTTCCAAGCCAGGGCTAAAACTGTGACACCTCTATTGTTGTAGAGGCTAAAACTGTGACCTCTATTGTTGTAGAGGCTAAAACTGTGACCTCTATTGTTGTGACCCTGGAGTGCTCCTGCTCCAATTGTTGGCCAACTGCATTGTTGTCTTGGTCAGGTGGATGGTGCCCCCCTTTGATTAGTCAGTCAGTCAGTGTATCATTGACCTGCTACTGTGACGGTAGAAAATCAATGAAGTCTGCAACAAACAGAGATTTAGAAGATACCGTTTTCAAGTGGTGTTTGCAGCAACGTTCTGTAGGAAACCCAATTTCAGGTCTGATTCTTTGTGAAAAAGCTAAAATCTTAGCTCAGAAGCTTGGTTGTTCATCCTTTAAAGCAAGTAATGGCTGGCTAAGAAACTTTAAGTCCAGGAACGGTGTCTGTGAATTAGATTTAAGTGGCGAGAAGTTATCAGCAGACTCCAAAGCTGCAGAAGATTTTATTGACAAATTTAAAGTTGTAGCAGACTCCTACGATCCTGAGTTTTTGTACAACACCAATGAAAGCAGACATGTTTGGAAAGCTCTGCCTAAAACCACTTTAGCATCTAAAAGGGAGTGTAGTGCTCCAGGACATAAAGTTAGTAAAGACCATGTTCGGTGCTTAACTGTGCGAACTCTACGGGTAGCCATAAAATATGCCTTCTGTTGATGGGGCAGTCAAAAAGCCCAAGAGCATTTAAAAATGTGAAAAAGCTTCCTCTCATTTATAAAAATGAACTCAAAACTTGGATGACTGCAACATTGTTTACCGAATGGTATGACAAAATTTTCATCCCTAAAGTGAAAAAGCACCAAAAATCTCTTGGAAAAGAAGGCAGTACAGTGCTTTTGGTTGTTGATAATGCACCAACTCATCCCACCAAAGAATTTTTGGAAAGACAGAATGGCCAGTATAAAACAATAATTTTACCGCCAAACGTCACAAGCTTGTTGCGACCAATGGACCAGTTTGTTATTGGAACAATGAAACACCATTACAGAAGGCAACTTTTAGGTAAACATTTGGTGGAGGACGAAGACAAAGAAGCTGTGTTTGCTAACCACAAAAAAATAAATTGGAAAGATTGCGCTTACATGGTGGTGGAAGCTTGGAGCTTGGAGCTTGGTTAAGGAATTCACATCAAGACGTGCATGGAACAAGTTGAAAGGTATTCCAATTGAGGAAAAGGAAAAAGAAGCCCAAGAAAAGGAAAGGGAAGAGACAGGAGAAGATGGGGATGATGTGTCACTTGAGAAATTCAGAAACATTCTTTTGAAAATTCCTGGATGTTCAGAAGTTAATGCTGAAGATATTGGAGAGTGGGTGGTGTATGATTCCTCAGACCCTGGGTATGAAATTCTATATGATGATGAACTTATTGAAAGTGTGAGAGAAGAAAATGTCGAGGAAGTTGATGGCCTTAATGTCGAAGTTGAAGCAAACATGGGACCACCATCTAGTCAAGCATTTGCCAACCTTGAAACTATGTTGAAGTGGATGGAGTATCAGCCCAAGTGTGGTCACATGCAACTTTTCACATACTGTACTGATGTACAAACACTTGTAAGTACACCTTAACACATAAAAGTATTGCCTTTTGTTTTTTTTTAATTAGAAAGCTGTTTTTCTTTAAAAATATTTTTTCTTCCATCTTCAACATACATACAGTAATTAATAGAAATAAACCCTTTTTTGGAATAAATCCAATTATCAGAATTTTTGATTATACGATTGGAGTCCAGTCCCAATTGCTTTGGATAATTGGAGTTCTACTGTATTGTATCTTCAGTTAACTAAGTTTAGTTTGAGTTGGAAGTAATCTTGTATATATATATATATTAGATGTGTGTTTTCCTATATTTCACTTTTCAGCCACCACTACCTAGCACAGATCACTGATGTTTGTGTGTGGAAGTAGCGTGGAGTTTCCTGTCATGCACAACGTTGGCCGAATGCCGATAGCTGTAGGGATGTGGGAGATACGGTGATTAAAGTTGGTTAATGCAGGGCGTTTTCATATTTCGACCAAAAATTTGTGTCTCCATATACTTCTCTTTCCTGCCACAACTACATAGCAGAGACCATTGGTGTTTGTGTGTGATAGTAGAATCGTGTCTCCTGTCGTTCACTATGGTTGTTAGATGTCGGTAGTTATGGGGGTGTGTGAGTTAGAGGGTTGAAAGTGGTCGACCTGCGGCAATTTCATATTTCTGCCAAAGACGCATGTGTCTTGGTGTATCACTTTTCAGCGAAAACTATCTCTCGCAGATCACTGGTCTTTGTGTGTGGTAGTAATACAGAGTCACCCATCAATCTCAACATGGTGTAACAGCCCTCAGACCTGAACTTTAAATAGAATTTTATTTAATGAAGTATCTGTGATGAGCTAAAGTTTGCTTGAATATGATCTAGTATGTTTGGTTTGCAATTTCTTGTAAATCAGTGTATGTAGACTGATGAGAAGAAATGATTTAAAGGCCATTTGATATGTTTAAGAACCGAATTGTGCAAGAGAATTGCTTAAATGTGTGTAATTCCAAGTATTAATGCAAGTTACGATATCTACAGGACAATTTCCTACAGTTTAAAATGATTTCTGTAAATAATTTTGTGTTTGAGTATCTTTAATTTCCATTTCTGAACATTTTGTAATGATGTTAAGTGATTATGTATTAATTTTGATTGTTTTTAATGTGTTTAATTGTTTGAGTAATTGTCAATGTTCGAGAAATATCGGGCGGACGCTTTTGAAGAATTCCAGAAATTTCGATAGAGCCTATATAAAGAAATCTGCAGAAGGACAGAGTTAGTTTTATAGTTAGTTTACAGTTAGTTGATACAGATTCACTTTGGAAATGCATCAGTAGTATCTGTCGATTGTATCTTTGCATGTAAAAATATCGCTGACATTATTTTGAAAATACACTAAATCTTAAACTGAGTCTTATGGTGGACTATTTAATTAATTAATACTGTAAATTAAACCACCAAGAGAACCTAACAGTGGACCAAATTTCGGTAACTTTGGGAGTGTGGGAGATATGGTGGTTGAAAGTGGTCGATCAAGGATATTTTCGTATTTCGTCCAAAGACGTGTGTCCGTAAATTTTACTTTGCTGCCTGAACTACATAGCGCAGATGACTGGCATTTGTGTGTGGTAATAGTATCGAATCTCCCATTGTGCACTATCGTTGTTAGATGTCAGTAGCTATCAATCCAAATTCTTTACAAACAGGAACGAAGTCGTGGGTACCAGCTAGTAATACTATATAAGGTGAAATCCAAAATTATATTTTTCTTATATAAAACTAAGAGATGAATTCCGTCTACCAGTGGATCTATTGGAAGGTAATGATGTAGATGTCATAGCAAGAGGGATCACGCGTGAAATTCAGCGCATAATGAAAATGGCCATTCCCCTCAAAAGACCAGCGAATACTACAGACATACCATGGAGCGACCGACTGCAAAAACTACAATCGGTGATGAGGAAGGCGAGAAAAGAGTACCAACGGTGCATGATTGCTGCCGATAGGTGCTTGCTTCTCGATAGATACAGGGAAAGGAAGACTGCCTTTAAAGAGCTGCTAATAAAAACAAAGCAGCAGAGTTGGGAGGCTTATGTAAATGCTAATTTAAAGTCAGATCCCCGGGGCGTCCACTACAAGATCGCAGCTAGCAAATTGAGACCACCGACTACACTATCAACCATAAGAAGGGCAGACGGGACCATGACGGCCAATTGGAGCGCAACAGCTGAGGAACTGTTAAAAGTACTATTACCCGACGATGAGGCAGTAGGTGAAAGTTTGGAGCAAGAAAATCTCCGTAAAGGTCACAATGAAATTTATACCTCAGCCACTTTAGCGGATGATGTGACACCAGACGAAGTAATTAAAGCGATTAACGCCATGTCGCGGAAAAAGACACCTGGACCGGACGGAATCGCTGCTGAAGTGCTCCAGGCATTAGTGGTTCAGTTGACTTCACCACTCTGCATACTGTTTAATAAATGCCTTCAGCAAGGCAGGGTTCCAAATATCTGGAAGCAGAGTGAAGTGGTGATCCTAAAGAAGGGGAACGACAAGGATCCATTAAATCCTAAATCCTATCGGCCGATCTGTCTGCTAAATGTGCTTGGAAAAGTGCAGGAAAAAATTTTAGTATGGAAACTACAGGAACACAGGAAAAAGTATGGTATGAGTGTACATCAGTTTGGTTTCAGAGCGGGTAGGTCAACCGACGATGCCATAAATAAGGCCGTGCAACTAGTGAAAAGTAGTAATAGCAAGTATGTAATAGCTATCGCCGTCGACATTGCTGGAGCATTCAATAACTTATGGTGGCCTGCTCTTTTTAGCCGCCTGCGAGAAATAGGAATTCCTAGTAACCTCTATGGAACGTTACGCGACTACTGTAAAAACCGATTTGCCAAACTGTGATGTCCACGAGTGACTATAGAGAAAAAATTAACTAAAGGCTGTCCGCAAGGATCAGTGTGTGGACCAGTGTTCTGGGACGTAACATTCGAAATGGCCATAGAAAGCATGATTGGGCAAGAAGGACTCCAGGGGCTTGTTGCCTTCGCGGATGACCTTCTACTGCTGATACAAGGCGGAACAAGGGACTAAGTAGAGACTAGAAGCAGAATGGCAGTAAGACATTTACAAAACTGGTGCTCCAAAGTGAAATTAACCCTTGCACCACACAAGACTCAATACATGGTTCTCAGTGGCCGCCCCAAGCGAAATCCAATAATAAAAGTTAACGACGTCTCCATAAAAAGAGTTAGAACTTGTAAATACCTGGGAGTCACGCTAGACGAGCGACTAAATTTTACTGACCATATAACGGAAGTGTGCAGTCGTGCCAAAATAGTGATGAACAAACTGATCAGTATTGGGCAAAGAAGATTTCATCTTCCAACGTCCATAATAAGGAGGTATCACGACAGTATATTATCCTCGATTGTGGGATATGCTGCTAGCAGTTGGGCGCATAAGTTACGACAAGTTAAACCTCGCCAGGCACTAAGAAGCGTACAAAGAAGCATACTGATAAGATTAAGTGGTGCATATAGCACAACAGCGACCGACTCTCTGCTGGTTGCGTTGGGCGTTTGGCCACTTGACCTAGAAGTTAGAAAGAGAGGGGCACACTATTGGCTACGAACCGGTGACGCCGAAAAAGTAGAACAAATTTTAGGAAGACCGGTTACAGAAGCACGGGAGATAAAAACAGTCTTGATGGAAGAATGGCAACAACAGTGGTCGCGTAGTACGACTGGCAGGAGAACCTACAATATTTGGCCAACAATTCAAGAGAGATTAAACCTTCGTCACCTAGATCCGTCAACCGGACTTGTTCATTACATCACTGGACACGGGCCATATCCCAGCCTACTACATAAAAGAGGACTAAAAGACATAAGCTTGTGTGAGTGCGGGGAAGAGGGTACACCCGAACACATCGTCTGGGATTGCACACAAATGGCAGAAGCCAGAAATGAAGGATTTCATGAACTAAGAAACATGAAAACGGAAGACATACTAAAAAATGAGCAACTTTGGCGCAAACTAGACGAAGTGACGCAAAATATATCCAAACTGCAAAAGGAGAGATTCATGCAAAGTTTAGCGACAGCAAGAGGAAGGCCAAGTCAAGCCGACTATGACGTCACAGAGTAACACCCGAGAGCTGCCACAAGCGTATGCGTGTCTAAGCACTCAATCAGCGAATCATATATCGTGCTGAAAACGCAACCAGCTGGTCTGCGGAGAGGAGTGCTTAAACCATATTAAAGACTTTAAATGGACCGTTTTGCAGCAACACCCGTGGAGATTCTACCTACAAACAAGAACTTGCTGAAGCAACACGTATAAAAGTATATAGTGTATGTATAAGTTCTTTACTAGTGCTCACATGAACTATAGTCCGATGCATAAAATGTGGTCTGACATTGCAATAACACAAATAATAGATAATAGTTGCAGTCTCGAGCCGCTTCTGAAGTAAAAAATTGTTATCTCTTAAAATATGTAAAAATGTTAATAGTTAGTTAAGAGTAAAAGTTGTAAATTATGTAGCCAATAATCTTAAAATAGGAATTTGTTCAAATATTGAAAATAACAAATACCGGCAGTAGATGTTAAACTAATCTAGTTCACCTGTGAAACGAACAACCTACTAGCCGGATATTAAAGACTCCTTACTTCTGCAATTACATATATATCATTGAAAATTAGTTCTCACAACCAGTGTTGGAGGTGGCCAGTCTCCCGATGGGCGGCCTTCTCGGTCACTTTGGCTGCCAGAGAGACTGAGAACGTGCGCTATTCCGGGAGATTTGGAATTCGGATTACCGCACCGATACCAATGCTGGTAAATGCTTTCTTAGATGGTAGAGTAGTAGATAGTAGTAATAGTAGTAGTGGTAGACGTACTAAGTGACATAGTGAAATATTAAAAATTCTAACCATAAAGTGGACAGGAAACTGCAGACACCATACAAAACTAGAAAACTATAATAAATCAATTATGACAAAATGCAGCAAGTTTAGAAAGTTATAATATATGTTAACAGCGGAACAATCGTATGTATCGTGCCAACAAGAAAAGACTGTACAGATATTGCCAAAGCCATACATAACAAAAATTGAAATTATTCATTGTGAAATTATCTGTTGAAATATCAAATGTAAAACTGTTGTGTTAAATTAAGGCCTATTTTAGTTTCTAGATACTAGGCTGTAAAAATGTGTGCTAAATAAAAATAAAAAAAATTTCTTATATATATAATAACAATGAGCAGGAAAATGCTTTAAGACAATAAACCTACGGAAGGATAGGGAAATATGACCCACCACTTACCATAGGGGAAGGCAGTATCAGAAAAATAAGAAATTTAAATAGTATAGATAATAACTGCTGGGTCTGGTGGGAGGAACTTATTGGGGATTGAGCCCAGGAGGATGTCTGGTGTCAAGGATATTCTACTTAGTTCAGAGGAGGTTGTGTTGTCAGGGAAAACTCTGATCCCCCTAACTGAGAAACAGATATTCAAATTATTCAGTTTGTGAGAACTGGCAAGTTTTGGAACTGGATGGGCCTCATTGTTAATATATACTGTCTGCCTGTGGCCAATAGTATTTACTAACAATGATGTCTTTATAAGTATCAATTATACGGTGCGAGGATCTGTTCTCTCTCTTCATTTTAATTACCGTGGAGCACATGCTCCAGTGGTAATTTCCTCGCGCACCCTTTTTTCTCCTCTTTTACCTTTAATTCTTATTTTTAGTCTTATTTTCAAACTCAAAAAGTTTTGCCCTTTATGAATTTTAATTTTGGTAAATTATTGATCATTTCCATTCAGATTTCTGACTCCCTTACTTACAAAAGACAATTTTACCACTCACCATCTTGTGTCCATGGTTATATTTTTCTTCCATGCACTCTTAATTCTTCCACCAAAATGTTTCCTAGCCTCATCATCAATATTCAAGTTGTACTCTCTCAGCACTTCACCCTTCCATCATCCAGTGAATCCCAATCCAGCACCTTTATCATAGTAGCTACTGATTGTGTTCTGCAATAATTTTTGCAGACAAATCTAGATGCCCTCTTTTTTTCGCCCTCCATCTCCTACTATTTGATACACGAATCGGTATGAATTAAATACTGATTAAGAAAAGGGTATGAAAATTTCCATTATTAACTGGTATGATGAAAACATACAGATGAAAAATCTTTACGGAATTCAGGCTATGTTTGTCTGGTCTTTTTTCAGCGATTAATAAAAAGTTATGAGTCGTCTACACGTAAATTAAGAACAAGAAATGCCTGTCGTGAAGGACTTGGCGACCATTTGTATGATGAAGTTGACGATGCAGAGACTGGCAAGAAACATAAAAGGAAACACAAATCACATAAGGTATTGTCTGTATAATAATTTTGTATTTGTTTAAATTTTAATCTATATTGCATTTTTGTAATTTCTTTCACTAAAAGCTCATTTTTTTTAAATTGCTACATTCACTTCTTAATGAAATGATAAAAAGTTTATAACTTTTCCTAATATGTTGGTTTTGTTATAGGAATAGGGTATTTGACTAATTCTTGAAAATGGTTTTAAATTGTTTATTGGTACACCTTATTCACTGAGTGAAGAGATTTTTTGACAAAAGTGCATTATTTTGCGAAAAATTCAAAGTTAAAATTTAAAGAATTTAAAAGCCCGCCAAAATGCTTATTTGCTGCCTGGCGCGTACAACGGCAGTTCGTGACGTCACCCGTCTGTAAACGCTGCCGCTAGGAAAGGAGCATTTCCTATTACCCAAGTTTTCAACTATTTTTTATTGTTTGTTGCTGGTTATATTCTTGTTATTAATTATGGTTCGTTTTGAATATATAATCGAAAACAATTTGGAAAAGCCTACAGCGGAAAAATATTGAAAGTAGACGCCTTATTTGTGGGCCTAGCTATAGAAACAACCACTGAGTTTTATTCTGTGGAGCTTAAAAATGTAACAACTTCAATTTGATATTGCAACAAAGTCACTTACGATTTTCTGTGAATCTCATTTACACCGCAATTTCGTAGAGTAAATGTAATACGCAGTGGCGTAGCTAGCGTGGGTGACACCCGGGGCGGATATCGATGGTGTCACCCCTCGAAAATTTAAATTCAAAATTAAGTAAAATATAATATCTTGTAAGTGTAAAATATCATATTAATAAAATATAATTAAATAAACATTTATTGTTATTAAAAATTATAGTTAATAAAATTGTAATATTAACTTCATTTAAAAAACACAATAAACTAAAAACAATCTTCTATTTTTAGCTTTAACAGCTGCATACTCGTAAATCACATCTTCAAAATTATCAATTTTAGTTACTTCATGTTCAATAGTCAATATGGAAAGATTTTAGCCACGTGTTGTTCACCGGTGATCGAAAGTGGTTTTAGAGAGGCCTCTGAAGATCGGGTCTCAGTCCGACACTCGGCCGTCGTTGGATTGGTTTATGTTTTGACGGTGCGGATCAGTATCGGCCTGCTAGATGTGGAGAAGCGCATCGAGAGAGTTCGAAAATTTACCTTCCCTTACGACTAAATGTTGTTTTCATGTTATTATTTGCCTTAAAAAAAGTATTTTTTTTTCATCCATGTTCATCAGATGTTCGTAAAATGTAGGAAAAGTCCTAGCATCTTCGCATTAAAAAAATCAGAGCTTTGCCAGAGTTGAAGAACAATTTTACGACCCACAAAAATTGCAGCCGAAATCCGCATTTGTAACCGAACCTCCCACACCCGAATAGCATGCCGTAACCAGGTGCAAGACTAATCTAGAAGTACTGAAAAATATGTATTCAAACACATAAAAGTGGATTCGTGTCTTTTGATAACAAAAATATATGGTATAGAAAAAGAATATGTTTATTTTATCATGTTTGAAAACTTATTTTTCATCACACCTATATTCGGACTGGTGACTCAAATGATTACTGCGTGCGATTTGAAAACTGTAGGTCCGGGTTCAAATCCCGGTCTCGACTGTAATTTTTGCGGGCATTAAAACTGACTTTTACCAATGGAAACGCTTTTATCTTTTAATGCGAAGGACGCTCGGTGGTTTGAATTTCACTTTAATCTGTAGGTCTTCTTTTCAAGTTAGGTGACTACGATATAGGTGCACTGCGAGTTTCCAAATAAGAAACTCTGTGGCTAGAACATTGAGATAACATGAAATTATTATTTTTACTATACACAATCTTTACGACTTATATTTAAATTAAAATATGTTATAATCTCGTTCTTCACTAACAAAAAGTATTGAGTGAATCTAAAAGAACCTCAGACAAAACAAACACGTCAAGTGCGAGTGATTGACAGTTCATTGAGATTGCGTTGATACTGTTAATACTGCGCTGGGATACCATTTTTGTACATAAAATATCAACCAGTTAGGTGATTACGTGAGTCAGATAAAAAAGTATTTTAATGTACACACTTTGACAATAAATTTGGCCGCCACTGAAAAATTCTATCACTCTTATCTTGCACAATCTGACATCAGTGTCACCCCAGAAAACAGCAATACAATACTGGAAGCCAGTATTGCGTTACTGTTTCTTAGGATGACATTGATGTGAGATTGTTCAAGATAATAGTGATAGAATTTTTCAGTGGCGACCAAATTTATTGTCAAAGTGTGTACATTCATACCAAAACTGTGGAAAATAAAGTACAGTACTCTATTATAAAGTAGGGTGTCAAACCTACCTGTCGTTCCAACACTGATTCCCTGAAACAATCACTTGTAAACGTTAAAGGAGACTAAAGACCGGGTAGGAACACGGGCGAGCTATGGAAAAGTTTGGACGCGAGGGGGCGAGCCGTCACTCGGCCGGCTGTCGTTGCGGTTACAGTACAGGCCAGTATTGGCAAAGTGCAGTTCGACCTTTACACTTAGCAACTGATACACAAACTGGTGCAAATTAAAATCCCAGCACCCAGACGGTGTTGTGATAAACGAATGAAATTTGGCCCCAAGTATGCCCGCATGAAGAGTTTAAATAATTTAACATTAAAAGTTTTACATGTAATAATGTGAGAATTATGGTGCTATATACTTATTTAAAATTGCGGTGCTATATATATTTAAATTGCAATTTTTTTTTTTTTTTTAATAAGTGGCGAACAGTGTGGTGTCACATGACACGTACAGGGCGTTCGCCGGAAAACGCTAAACTCCCAGTCTGTTGCCGTCGGCAACTTGCTCGGTCAGTCGTGCCAGCAGTTTCCGCCACACGCCACCGTGAATCACCGCACTGTTTAACACCTCCGCTGCCCCAACAGTGCAGTGCAGTGACCCTTACATTGTTAAGAACGGTTTCTTTACATTGTAGATAGTTTGTGACTTCAGTCTCTTATTAATCAGTGTTGTGAATAAACGTTTCTTTGCGGTTTGGCTGGTTTGGGGCTTCATACTCTTATTAATCTGTACCGTGTTTGAGTATGAGTAAAATTATGGTACGTTACAGTTTGCAACAAAGAATATTTCTCTACGATACATATGTGAAGAAGAAGTCGTTTAAAAAGTGTCGCAGTAAATTTCGTCGCGAATTTCCTGGCGCTTTACTGCCAGCTAAATCAACAATTCTGCGTCTGGTTAAAAAAGTAAGAGAAACGGGTTCATTTTTTAACAAAAAGAGACTGTCGGTCAACCGTATTCTCACAGAGGAGAAAATTGACGATATCGCTTTTCGACTAGAACAGTCACCCAAAAAATCATTA